>OY720677.1:19590124-20208079 GCA_963170755.1 Amphimallon solstitiale | reverse complement strand
AGTTCTTATTGAAAATATTTAAATTAATTATTTTATATGTTGCTAACTTCACTTGATTCATCAAAGCCAAACAGTTGCCTATATGTAACTTCTTCAATACATGTATATATCGTAGGATATTTACGTTTAATATTTCTTAACTTTATAAATCAAAGTTTACAAAACAGTCATTCTCAAGTGAATTATGATGTGTATTTCAACTCTATCTTCAAATAATACTTACTGTGAACTCAATCTCAAGGTATATATTAGCATATTATTCAAATAATACAAATAATCACTGACAGTTATTTTTCTATTTATAGGTTAAGGTTCTAAGCGTCATATCTGTTTCATCAATTTAATTCAAAAACCTTCTTTACATACCAAATAAAAACAAATGTATCAAAACTAATTGGTTTAATAAATCAGGCTAATTATAAAATAAATGGTAGTTCTCAACACAAATCCCAATAAAACATACATGGAAGTACCAAGCTTGTTTAAGAAAAATTCTTTTGAAAATTTATATATGCACGAAAATACACCTTTCGTGGATCGAAATATACGCAAGTAAGTATATTAATGATACTATTTTAAAAATACTGTATAGTTCTTGTTTGTAAATCAAATTCCCACACAATTTATTTAGTTTTAGTTTGCCAATCAGATTCTTTAATTTCTAAAATTATTCAAATGATGACACAAATTAATGTTATGAAAGGAGATTACAAAATATCTTTTCTTGATTATCAATACTGTTATAATGTACGATTATATAATAGTTTTCTAAATTTTGATATACTTTTTCAATTCGAAACTGATAAATTCAAATTATTCCAAATAATTATACGACCTGTCACCAATACTGAACTGGTATTCTTTCTTATACTCCAAACGATTTTCTTTTTAGCTTGTAGAAGACATTTACTGGAATCAAAGATGTAGATCCTTTCCTTTTCCTAATTGTCTGGAATGCTCGGAATGTGGACTGTATAGACTGCTATCCTATAATACCTTCAAATCTGCTATCAACTGGAATCTCGAACCGTCGAACGCTTGTGTGCTGTTCCTTGAAACCTGCCTTTCCACTAATTATATCTCCACTGGACTGGAATACCTGTGTTCGCTGCTATGTTGAAATTCTCGAATCCTTCAAGTCCTGAACTGAAATACTTGTACAACTTCTGGAACTCCACCAACTCTCCAATGCAATAATTCTCTCGCCGAATATGGAATAATCTTCTTTGATGTTTACCAATGCAGTAAGTTTATTTTTAAATTGTAATTATGTATTTATTCGCTTTCTTCTCAAGTTTAAATATTCTTCAATTATTTCTTTATTCGTAACCAAAATCCTTTCTTCTTATATTTTTTTAATTATATTTGTATGATGATAAATGGTACTATTCTTGAAAATGTTGAAATCACCTAACAAATATCTGCTTTCTTTTCCACTATATCGTAATCACTTCTTTTACACTTTTATACAATAATGAATCTTTTTATTATGTGTTTTTCGGAAGAAAAACTTCGTTTTCCCGAAAACACATCTACTGCTTTTTCAAATTATTTTAGCAATCTTCTTTATTTATTTCTCATATCCCTAGCAATAATTCCTTAATTTTTATAATATCCAATCATATTTGTCCACACATTGTGATAATCCAAAACATGTTTTATTTGTAATTGAATATTTAAAATACCTTTTTGTAATTCCAAAAATTTATCAATTTAATTCTTTACTTTATTTTTACAACCTTTAACACACTTCGGCAAACCAAATACTCAATACTATAACGATATTATTTAAATGTCAAAATCTGACACTTCTTACATTTGAATTTAAGCGCGTAACTATACATCATTTTTTAACCTTTATGATTCAAAATCCATACTAATAATCTCTATTTTTCAAAAGTGTTAATTAAACAAGCTTTAACAAATAATATTACATATAAAATACATCAAGTAACATTTAAAATTCTACTTTCAGAATTGGGTAAAATTAATACAACAAAGAAACCTGATAGGCAACCAACCACTCGATGCAAGACGAACTTCAACATATCCCGATATGCAACCAACTTTACACGATGCCCAATAACATAGGAATATATCTATTTAATATTCGCACACTTATTTTAAGTATAAATCAAATATTCCCACAGCTATTTACTTTATTATAGTTCGGTCTAATAAATTTTATCAACTTTCATTTTTTTAATACTCACTTCAAAAACATATACAGTATATTCTATTAACACTAGTACTTCCCACATATCATTACTAATTCATGTTGGTGAACTACCACAATATACATGCGTACGTATGAATTTTTGAAGTGAAAACTTGATCAGACCGAGCGAAATGTACTAGAATAATGTATACACAATAACAATAAATATATATTTTTTAAATGTAATATAGAACAAAAATGAAAATGTAAATGAATATAGAACGAATAAAAAAGTTGTATTTCGTATTATTAACCTCGCCTTGATGAAGTTTTCACTTCTGCCGTGTGGTCTTAAGCACACCCATTTTTTTTTCTTTTTATTAAAAATGGGGTCTATATATTTCCTAAAATATCTTTTCAGCTTTAGTTTTACAGGTCGTAGGATATTTGTGCCATTTACATTTTTTATAAAGTTTTGTCAGGTGTAAAAAGAACATCTGATGACCATCTTTGTCATAAGCAGAGCCCGCAGAAAGTTCTAAGACTATCCTTGTTCACCTAAATCTGTCCTCTATTACTCATGGGCGCGCACGATTTTGTGGGTGAATACTGGCAAATATTTATTTTTATATTTAAATGATAATTGCATGTGAATATATAATATATACGTGTATGTATGTATGAATATTTGTCTATTCAATATAATATGGATATTGCAAATATTGAAATTGGAAGTTGAATTAATAAAAGCAAGGTAATGTTTTTCAAACAATAAATACATAAATTGAATTAGACGGAATAATAGCAGCATTTTAAAATTCTATTTACAGCAAAGGGATATAAACGCCTGCGTGTGTTTTCTTTGTGTAGCAATGCAATGTCAGTTTGGGTTTTTCGTGTTCTTATATTAACAAGAATTATTAAAGTAAATCTAGACCAAGATCTACAGTGTATATACCTCATTAGTATGCTTGTAATTTAGAGAGAATAGTACGATTATAAAGACATTACTAAGTTATTAAGAAGTGATTTGCGCGCAAATGTCCCTTTCCCTTTTTGAGAATTAAGACCGTTAAGAAGGGGTACTCTGACCAACGCGCGCAAATGACCAAACCCCTGACAGTTAGTAATAAATGTAACGTCAGTTCATTTACACGTACTCATATATTTAATATTTTGTGTTATAGTGTTCCTACTTTTGTTTTTTTATTTTTTTCTTAAAAGACATTTCGTAAAAGTACTACTGAACAACGATATACAGTTAAATTTGAATTTTATAAATACTTACTTCGGCTTTATACCCCAGATTATAAAAGAGTTGGAAAAACAAGGATTACCCTTGACACAATCACTGGATATTTTTAATAATGCACTGGAGAAATTGAAATGTGTTCCAGAAGGATTTGGGCTTCAGCAATATGTTGAAGGTACACTGCAAAGAAACCCGGGTTACGAAAGGTTAAATAAAATTTCATCTTTAATAAAAGAAAACGAACCTAGAGAAAAAGTCCATGATATAAATTACCAAAATTATTACTTTGCCCCTGTAACTAGCTGCGATGTAGAACGGACATTTTCGCGTTATAAGGACATATTATCTTCCAAACGACAAAGTTTTACAACTGAACATTTAAGACAGTATATATTTATTTCTTGTAACAAGTAAGATAGAAATAATGTAAGTTTTGCTATTTTAATATGCAATATATTTATTTTGCACTATAACTAACGAATAACCGCTTGCGCCGCCTATGAATGTTAGCTATCTACATAAATTTACATATTTTGCGTTTACTAAAAACCCCATGGACAACATGCTTATAAAATCCCAATGTGCCAGATTATATATATTATTTTTATATTGTAAGACCGATTGTATGGCTCCGATCCCGACAATGTTTACATAGTGACGTAAGTTTTTTACACTATATCTGCGAGGCGTATTTCCATATTCTGTTTTAAGAGTAAGATTATGTTTTTAATGGTATTGGAAACTCCTGCTCTCGTCGACTTGTGTCCCTAAATTATACACCGTTTGCGGGCTTTAGTCATAAGGTACCGGTACCCTTAAATCTTTATTTTATAGAATATTTTATAAAGGGATTTTAATACTTATTTCACACAGGCTGTTATTAGATTATTTGGTTTTCTCAAGCCTTTAGAAAATTCTTTGCTGTTGATTGTTTGATATTAATGTAGTTTTGGCTAGTAGGCGTCTTTCTCAACTGTCATAGTTATATTTTTTAATTAATTTAAACCACACGTATTTCGAAAAATAAGATATAGCACAGTCGTCTGCATCGTTCATTGCTTCGGAAAACTGGGAATTAGTATCAGGTATGGCAGTACTTGTGTACCTGTGGAAATCATGTTCACGATTTCTTTTAGTTTCTCTTCAGTAATATGTAAATCTAAAATCATACCATCGTCCAAATTCACAATATGGTTATCTGGAGGCTTGCTTTAAAAATTCTTGTTGTTGGATTTCAATCGCGAAGTGTAACAATTGAAAACAAATTTTCTAGTACAATTTGATTTAATCTGGAAGTCAATATGACGCACATCATTATGTAATAAAATTGTTCTAGAGCATTTAAAGTAATAAGAACTTCATTCAAACATGGACGTCATAAAAAAATCCCCTCGATAGATCTGAAATGTATCAGCTTTTACGAAATCAGATGAATTTCAGCAGCATTTCTCCGATGGATAAAGCTCTGATAATTGTAATCAAATAAAGGAACCTGGTTTATGTATCTGCCTAAACTAAAAAAGTTAAACCTAATTAATACTCCTACATTTATTAAAATGCTTAGACTTTTTAAAATATTGGTTTCGGGAAAGCAAAATAACTAGATTTTTACACAATACTCCCAGTTATGATAATAAAATCTTTATTTAGCAATACACATTTACATACACTTATAATTACTTACATCCATTTCTCTAATATATACAGGCTGTATTTGAAATAAGGGGACAGAGTATGATTAATGGAAAGATGTAATTTTATTAGACTCAAATCCAAAATATTTTGCGCCAATTCCCTCGCTGACGCGAGAAAAAAAATTACAAAGATATTTTTAAAATATTCGTCGCGCCACTGTACTTCAATACGACTGTAGGGTATGGAAGGGTGGGTTAGTTACTAAGTAAGAGTGTGAAGGCGTGCGAGGTCAGTCTCGTTCGATTGTTACGTGTGAATATTTCGACTATGGCTTACACAACACACGAACTGAAATAAATTATGTTTTTTTTTAATTCACTTGCGTCCAATTAAAATAAAAGTTTCTCATAAGTAGAGTTGGGCAAATTTTAGAACACAAATTTGTTTTTGTGAGAAATAAGTATTTAATCATAATAACAGTAATAGCGGAAGAAAACGTAATATCTAAATAATTCTGACAAATATTAAAATAATTACAAAATTCATACAGTCGGCATCTCAATAAAAAAAATTCTCGTTGTTGAAAAATAAGGTATTTTAAAAGAGAACAAAAGAAATCGAATAAAGTACACGCATCAATTTTATTGGGAAATTTGCCCAAATCTGTTCACAAATTCACAGCTGATATTTCATATTAAGGTTGTTGAACTCTTAGCATGAACACCTGTTTAGAAATAGTAAACAATGCTATCATTGGGGTTTTTATAACGTCTACAGCTGTTATTGCGTATATCTATGCGTGTTTATTTAGTTCGATGGAAATATTTATTACGAACCTCAGTCCCGTTGGGCCAGACATGACGTCGGCTGTCTGGACTGGCGCGATACCTACGACATATAGACACATGCTAAATCCATAGGCGGCACATTAAACACTTTTCGGGGGGTTTTTAATTTTGGCGTTCGTGTCGTAATTGACTCACAATTTTTAGGATTTATATTCTACATAATTGCACTTTTCCATTTATCATACTCTGTCCCATTATTTCAAATACACCCTTATATTGACAGTTGTCTCTTAAATCTATTTATATTACAATATTTTATTTCATATGGTAGGCTGTTAAACATTTTTAGACCATTGACAAAAACATTATTTGCCGTTGCTGATCTATTTACTTTATCTATATAAAAATCATTGATAATTTTTGTATTATAATTATGTGCGTCATGTATATAAATTAATTTCTTACAAATATACGATGGCGTAATACCTTGTTTACTATTGTAAATAAATAACATAATTTTGTATATTATTCTTTGTCATACATTCATTAATTTCAATCTACTCAGCATTAATGCAACCGGTGTATTTTTACATTTTAGAAAACTTTCTCATCGCCTTACTTTGTATTTTGTGCAATTTCTGAGTTTCGTAATTAGTTATCTTAAATAGTAAAGTTGTGCAGAATTCCAGCTGTACCGCAATTATCGTTTTAGAGTCAGTTTTATATATGTTGATATATTTTGACCTATTCTAAGTTAAATAACCCAATGTTTTTAGACATTTTATTTAGAATATGTTTTATCTTCTTTAAGTATGTATATACTCTCTCTAAATATAATTATAATCTATTTTTGTATTAATATTATTATATATATTATTATAATTAATTGTGTTTAATTTATACGCACTACCAATGATTATAAATTTAAATTTACTTATATTAATACTTAAACTGAAGGTGTCCCAAAAATAACTGACATTTTATATTTTTAATAAAATACACTTTGTATTTGATAATATTTTTATTTATTTAGAAAGTAGAGAGGTTATGTGTAATTCAAAACATCCGACAAATGACCACCTCTGCTGTTGGAGCATATATCCACTCTTTGAGGTCCTCAGTTGTTTGTGGTTTATTGATGTACACTCTATCCTTACGATAACCCCACAGAAAGTAGTCTAACGGTGTCAAATCACATGACCAAAATGGCCAATTCACATTTCCTCGCTTAGAAATAACACGACCATTAAATGTTTGTTTCTTGCAATAACTGCACGGTTTCATTGGCAGTATGACATGTTGCACAGTCTTGTTGAAACCATATTTCTTCAACATCCATACCATTAATTTCAGGCAATAAAAAGTTTAAAATCATCTCACGATATCGCATTTCATTGAGAGAACTGACTCTGCATTCACTTCCATTACTAAATCTGCTTTAACTGACCAATAAGCACAAGTATTTTGAAATTGTGTATTATCTGTAGCTGGATTTAATTGTGGTACAGGTAAGATACCAAAATATGGTAAAGGAATTGTTGTATTACGTGCTTGACGATCGTGAACATCATACTGTTTTGTGGGATCTATTGATGCTGTTAAAATATTTACAATATATGGGTTAACTCGATCAAATTTAGAAGACAATCCTGTTGACAATCTTCCGTCGTTTCTTGAACCATTTCGATCGGCATTTGATTCTTCAATAATTTCGAATATTGATCCATTGAATTCTCCACTTGAGCTGTCTCCATTTTTTGTTAACTGTGTAAAATAAAATTAGTTTAGCTGTGTAGGTAAATAGTCAATATTGCGTTGAAATTCGTCGTTTTCAACGAAATCGTGAATTGCTAATACGTTGTTATGTGACGTATGTTTTAGTAGTAGTATAGGTTTTGTTGTTATTTCAGTATCCGTTACATCAAGAATGCAACATCTACTGTTCGCCTCACTAACCGGCCGCAAACACCATGTGCAATGTATTATACTATTGTCTTTCTTTATAGTTGAGCTCAGACGGTAGAAATTATAATTAAGCATGAAAATAAATAATACTCTCAGGATTGAATTCTTTGGTAAAAGTTATTTTACTATTTATTTCAAAATAATATTTTATTCAAAATACAATATAATGTATGTTGGGTAAATAATTTACGTAATAATGTAAAACTCTTTTTACATCTAAACAACAATTCAATTTCAAAATTAACTTCTCCTCCTTAATGGAAATCACCAATTCAAGAATATAAATATGACTATTCAGATAATATAAAATAGAATCATTTTTTACAACAAAGTATAGATTAATTCTATTATTCTCTTTATCTCTTCAAAATTTCACTTCATTGCTTGATTCTAACGATTATTAAATTATTGGCTTTTAATAATACGATTGAAATTTTACTTTACTATTTTTCTGTTTTCATCATAGGTCTGATCCTCTTCACAAAATGCATCTATCCTGGATAGCAGGTACAGCCTTTTCTGATAATACGTCACATAAGGTCTAAGTTAACTGCATCCAATATCCTCGTATTGGTACACTCGTTATGGAATTCTTCTATTACAGTAAAACGTCTCCTATATGTGTTTTTCTCAGTCTATAAATCCAATTCCATTTATTTTATACGTAACATTAAGATTATTCCGGCTTAGTAATCAATTTAATCCAATATATGAGTTTCACAAGTCTTACGACTTCCCAAAACACGCAACTGATGATAATCAACTTGTGAAATTAAGTATGTATTATTTTTATACCAAATTTCTATATTAATTCTTCTTTATTCCAAAATTCTCGTCTCATTCAATATTTTTTTACCTTTTATGTCAAAATTTACAAATCATCTCCTTTTGTTTATAAGTAACCAGGATATTTTTCTTAGTTTCCATATACGTATTTGATTTTTCATAATAATGACATTTTTTTTCTGTATAGTAATTTAAGTTGCCTATCTTATCTTGACAATATTTCTAACATTGTGATTTTTTTATAAATCTTTCATTAAGAAGTGAGATTACAATAGATTTAGATCCTATCTAACATTTTATACATTACACTACTATACTAATAAAATTCTTCTATTTTATATACGAATGATCCCTTATATGTATAACAAATAAATTTTCTTGAGTTAATTTTTTTTATACTATTTATATTGACAATTTAAATCATTATAGTATATGGTCCATACTATGGTTATGTATTGCCCAAAATGTGGCATCATAATTGTTAACTAATTTAGAAAATTTAGACACACAATATCCACAACTGATAGCGCATCGACCCTCAACTAGACTACTTAAGAAAATATAATTATTACAGCAAATATCGTAGTTATAATGCATCGATCATGTTATTTTCTCAAATAACCAATCTGGGAATTTATCTAGTATCTTGCCATTAAATTTGAAATCGGCTCTTAAAGTTCCATATCCCTGACCGCGTTTAACTATTAACAAATTATGTTTGATATCTTTATCTGAATTTAATAAACAACTAGATTCGTCATCGAGAACACCATCAGGATCTAAGCGGAAAATTTCGGGTTCTAAATTATTAATCAATTAATCAGAGATGTATATACTTGCGGTTCTACAATTGAATTATCTTCGGTAGATGGACCAGCAATGGCATTTGCAATCTTGAATCGACATGATGTTTGCGTTGGAGCGAAGCGAACTTAAAGTGTTTAGATTTTGAAAATCTACTTTTTTATACCTACCACAACTGCAACATTCTAATAGAAAGGCATGTTTGGTTAACCTTTATACGTTGTAAAATTCTGAAAACCGAATGGTTTTATGCCCTCAACAGCTGCAGCGGCAGAGGTAGGCTGGGGGGGGGCAAGAGGCAATCATGACGGCATCGATTTGATTCGATTGCCCCTTGCCCCCCCCCCCCCACTCCCTCAGACCAAAATCCGCATGAAACTGTGACCCGTCGAGGATGTATAGGAAATTCTTCAATCACTTTTGTATTTTCGGATCCCCAAATTCAGCAATTTCAATTCCTGTGTTAATTGAACCTCGTAAGCAAACAAATTCAACTCTTCGTCAAAATTCCTTAAAGAGAGCTCCTCCTTAAAATGCGTAATTGTTGGCTGCGATGACGAATTGATGTACTTCAACACTTTCACTAACACTGGTTATGATTTCATTTGAACAAGCCGTACGAGAACGGCAACTGATTTATTTGTTTTCAACTGAACCGGTTGACTCAAATTTATTGATTAAATTCACCACGGTGTTACGAGTAGGAACATTACGATGACCGAACAAAGTATATCTTCGAACGGTTTATCCAAAATTTTTACCATGTTTCAAATAAATTTTTACAACTTCCACCCGTTGTTCGATGGTGTACCTTTCCATAACTTAACCTTAATGTTTACTAATGACAGCATATAAATATATCTACACTAGTTTTATCGCGAAAAAAATGACGGCAAATTTAAAATATCAGTTTTTTTTGGGACACCGTTATTAGTATACAACCATTCTCACATCCGAGAGTCTGAATAACTTTTTTGTATATATTTACACATTCGTATTATGTGCTTCGTGCTTATAATATGTTGTGTTTATGCATATGTATAAAAAAACTGTTTCATCTATTACGTACAGATGTGTTAGAGTTGTCTTTTAAATAGAAAAAACTTGTTTTTTCATAATCGTAATGCATGAGCTATCTATATACTTATCTGTTGTATAAGTAATCTCTGGTCAATGAACTAAACCAAACACTTATCACTTTGTTATATTACTTACTATATTAAAATAAGTGTATGATTGTAGTATTGCAGCGTAATATGTAGATATGATTACGGTACCGCCAGTGCTGAGATTCGCTAAGGGTAGCGGTGACCTGTAGTAATTTCTTCTCGCTATTGTTTTAATCGTTAGTATCATTCATGCCATTTTTTCGAATTCGTACGATTCTTGTTGCCACATTACCTACTAAGAAACACCGCCTGACGGTTGTGACGCTTTCCGGACTTGACACACTGCTAGTAGTCATAACACAGAGCCAGGGTCCCCCTACGGTTTCTTCAAGTGATTAATTTTTGCAGATTGTCCGCGCTATTAGAGTTTAATTTAGAATAATTGTGTTTGCGGGACATTTCTATGCTATTATATTCAGTGTTTTTCTTTAAACACTTGTTAATATAGGAGTTTTGAACAGTTTTTGACATCTTCAAAACAGTTACTACTGAGGATACATTTTTGAGTATTCGTAAAAAAAGGCATTTTGCAATTAGTTTTTTAGTTACTGGCAGCTGCACGAATCATAATATTACTGTTACAATATCACTTGGAGAAAACCATACAAACGAAACTATTTAAAATTAATTATCAACGGGTACAACAAACATTCTCTTGAAAAATGATTGTGGAAAATCCAAGAATATATTAAGTAATAATAAATAAAAGGAAGCTCAAGACCATTTAAAAAAGTAATTAGGTAATAATGTAGGCATTCATTACACCACTTCAAATCACATTTAATTTAATTCCTTAAAATGTCTTTTTGAATAACTTTTCTCTTCTCGATTGTTCTAAGTTGACATGATCAAACTCTTTGAAATGGTTTCTCTTCATATGCACTTTAAGGTTACCCTTGTGATATGTCCTATATTCACATGCGTCACATTTATAATTAAATTCTTTCAAATGTTTTGTTTTTATATGTAAATCGTAATCGTATTTGTAATTCGTTCTAAATTCACACGAGTCACACTTAAAATCAAATTCTTTCAAATGTTTGGTTTTCATATGCTTTTCTAAATTATGTTTACGGTTTGTTTCAAATTCACACGAGTCACACTTAAAATTAAATTCTCTCAAATGTTTCGTCTTTATATGATTTTGCAAATCACTTTTCCTGTTTGTCCTAAATACACATTTCTCACATTTATAATTAAACTCTTTCAAATGTTTTGTTTTTATATGATTTTCTAAATCGCTTTTCAGGTTTGTTTTCAATTCACATTTGTCACATTTATAATCAAACTCTTTCAGGTGTTTCGCTTTTATATGATGTTTTAATTTGTTTTTCCCGTTTGTCCTAAATTCGCACGAGTCACATTTATAGTCAAATTCCTTCAAATGTATCGTTTTTATATGTTCTTTTAAATAATGTTTGTGATTCGTTCTATATTCACACGAATCGCACTTGTAATCGAATTCTTTCAAATGTGTAGTTTTTATATGTCTTTCTAGATAATGTTCGCTGTTTGCTCTATATTCACATGAGTCACATTTAAAACTGAATTCTTTCAAATGTGTCGTTTTTATATGTCTTTCTAAATTACCTTTCTTGACTGTGCTATATTCACATTTATCACATTTATAATCAAATTCTTTCAAGTGTTTTACTTTTATGTGATATTTTAATTTTCTTTTCGCGTTTGTTCTATACTCACATGAGTCACATATATAATCTAATTCTTTCAAATGTTTCGGTTTTATACGAGTTCTTAAATGTTGTGATTCTATATGTCTTGCTAAATTCCATTTGTTGTTTGTTTTGAATTCACATGAGTCACATTTAAAATCAAATTCTTTCAAATGTGTGCTCTTCATATGTTTTTCTAAATTGTTTTTGTGGTTTGTTCTGAATTCACATTCGTCACATTTATGCTCGAATTCTTTCAAATGTCTCGATTTAATATGGATTCCTAAATAATATTTGTATTTTGTTTGGAACCCGCACTGCGGACATTTAAACATTTTCTTTTGACTCTGCAAGTTTGACTGTTCTTCTTTTGTCTGTGTGTTCGCAGAGTGCCCTTCGTCTTCTTTAATGTCAACAAAAACGTGTGTATTTTCATCATGCTGTCTGAGTGATTCTATAGTTTCGAATCGTCTATTACAAATTTCACATTGATAAATGTTTATTCTGCAATGCTGGTTGTCGGTGTGGCTTTTCGGGGTAAGTAGAATGAACTTTCTGAAAACAAATAAAAATTTATAATTGACGCTTCGAAGGATGGATGAAATTGGATTTTTGAATTAAAGATAGATATATCGAAATATCGATATAATTCGTGGATTCGTTTAAAATTCAGTTAAAAAAATAGAAAAAGTTAGTATTACATTAGAACAACTGTACAATACACATGAGGCACGACTCTACTGGCAATTGTTCCAAACAAAACATTTGTCTCGGCGGAAGAAAAAATTGCTGCTGGTAGAAAAACATAAAAGCAGAGAAAACACATTTTTGGCATGCACTAATACTATTGGGTCTCATAAAGTAAAACCATTGGTTATTGGTAAAGCTGTAAAACAAAGGTCATTTAAAAAAATGTTCCCTGGCCTATGAACATTATTCATGGCTTCATTATTCGTTTGTACCTAAGGTAAGTTTTAATTTTCTACTTTCTAGATCTTAAACTTACGTCAAATTTTTTACTTAATGGTTAAGAAGATTCCTAAAAAATAAAGGTCCCCTAGATAAAGAAAAGCTAGCCAAAATTCGAGATATCTAATTTTATTTCGGGGTTTTGGCGGGTTACTTAGTGAGCCTGGTAATCCGATAGTCAAAATCCGGTATGTGTCGAGTTAGATCCCGTATACCTGCTATTCTGTGCCACTTCTAAAGTGACCTTCCATCTAACAACACGCACCGGGATCGTAGTCGAATCTGCAACGCTCTATAGAAGAAGTGGACCTCAAATCCATAAGAATATATAGATTTTAAATCTGCAAAATGGATTCGAAAGCTGGTAGCAAGTAGAATGTCATCACGTATTGCGAAATTTAAAATAATAAGTAATGTGATGTCAATAAACGCATGATTTATTAGGAAGTGAACGTGAAATTGCAACGGAAGGTTGTAAATTTGTAGAGAAAAGATTATAAGGTCTATAGACTTGTACGTCCAGTTGTGTTGAAGGTAATAGATTAAGCTATTGTCAAACAAAACAATAAATTGCGGCGCACTAACTATTGGCACCAGTTTTTGTGAAGAAAGACGCATTTTTCTGAATTTTGAACATTAAATACAAAGCACAATACGAAGTAGTTTTTAGTGATTTTGAATATTGGGATTTTGAGAGCATTCCGAATATCATTTCCTCAATCATCATTTGGACACATAGTTTAGATGAACGATCATTGAAAAAATACATCAAATTTCAACAGGAATGAACAATGTTTTCTATAGATCATATTGGATCCGCAATTTTGTTTATTGAATTCGGATTCGTAATCAACGGCCCCTAATACTAAATTTCACATATATTTATTAATCAATTTTTGAAGAACCTTTTTGCCATATTGGATCCCCCAATTTTTTTTTTGAAATTGTGACTTCAGATTTGTGATCAGGGCTTCCAAAAACCCCATTGTACTGAGTTTGACCTAAATCAGAGATTTTTTTTAAATTTTGGGCAGCTTTTCGGGATTTGGCCACACTGTGCATCGCATCCGAAAGAAGATGAATTAAAAAGTGAAACTGGGCAAAGTGTAACAATGTTTCTCCCCCCTAATATCACACCACTTATACAGCCGATAGACCAAAATTGTACTACGGACCAGTTTTATATCTGCCTATTTTTACATATTAATATTATAAATTTGCCATATTGAATAATTTAATTAATCATACTTTTATTAATATATTTAAACATATTTAAAATCAATTAATATATTACTGTAATGTTAATTTACCTATAGTCATAAGTTTTACTATGTATTTATGTATAAGTATCGTGGCGCCTAAACATCCATATTTATTTAAGATGGGTGTTGCGCTCACACGGTGACTCAACTATTTGTGCGTGAAAAAGTAGCAGGAAGGCCCGGACTATTTAGAGACCGGGAAATCCCAGGCGTCCATTTATAAAAAGTACGAATACGTGTTACGAGGTATGAGTCAAAAGTTAGACTTTAAGTTGGAAGGCAAACTCCGATATAGACTCCTGTAGTGGGTCAGCAACAGCCAGAAGTGTTGTTATTAATTATAATTTAAATAAAGAATCGACAAATCAGTGTAACAAGTTTATCGATTCCAGTAATTACTAAAATAGCGGGTGAATAAAAGTATTGTGTTACAAGTAAAAACTTGTAAAATTAACCGCATATTACATATACATATTAAATGTGCAAAGTGTTATATCTTTGTGATAAAGATATTGTGCTCTGAATGGCAGAGTAAGCCGAGTTTTCGTGCTTTGCTCAGCGAACAAAGAAGAGTCAGCTGGAAAGCGCCGAATAAAGAAGAAGCCTTAATATAAGGTATTATTTAAATAATAACAATTATTGTATGTAAATATATTCAGAAATAAAGAATTAAACATTACAAATCCGTTCAAATAGAGACGAAATCAGTAAATATAATTATTAAATAAACATCGTCTCCGTAATATAAAGTGTAATGCTACGAGTAAAGAATAGAACAGGAGAGAGTCTCCTTAATAATAATATTTGTCCAAACGTGATAACTAAATATGGCCGCCGCAATGCCTAGGCGTGCATAAATATTTTGTAGAGGGTATATGTACACTTTCTGTGTTCTCGATAATCATTTAGAATAGGTTGTTAGTCCAAAAATAATTAAAGAAATATCGTGAGTGTATTATGTTTTCAATTCTTTTCTTTTTAATATATTATAAACGGGTTTAAATGAAATCTGCGTCAAAAATATGACAAATATTAAATGACTTGGATATATATGTTACGACAGTGAACACATAATCAGACATGTCAGATATATGACAATTTATTTAAAATACCTCTTTTTAAATTATTATTGCCTATGTTGAATGCCAATGAAATAACTTACCGATGAAGAGAAAAATTAATATTCTTTGTTCTTGCCGTTTTAGAACGACCACAAGCCACACAATTGACCATTATAGAAACACTAAAATGTCATTTTTGACATAACCGGACATAACTGACCTACCGAAAAGGGTAACTCCGTCTAAAAAATACCTATTTCCACACCACGTTATGCTCTCTCCTGTTCTATTCTTTACTCGTAGGTGTAATGTAATTCAATACGTCTCAGCCTTGTGTTATATGTATATATTCATACATTAATCTCATAGCCGAAGTTGATACTTTTCTTTGCCTTTTTTTTTTTCATTTGGATAACAACGAATGATACACGTAAATGTTTGTTTCAATGTAATATTTGTAGAAGTGTATTTAACCTGCCTATTAATGTTTTTTTGTTTCTTTTTATGTTAAAAACAGTATATTGTGTAGGATATTTCTTTGTTTGTATAACATACAAAATCATTGATTTTAAATATAATTATTGTTTAAATTTTAAAATGGCATTTTTTTTATATTAACATCTAATAAATGATTTAGGAATCTTTTCATTAATCATCTGTAATAATCTGAATCGCCCTCGAAAATCCGATTTGAGCTTAGCAGGCAAATTTATTTACATTTTATTTTAGAATTTAACGTTACATTAAATTTATTAATTTTATTTTGAATGGTTCCTATACATGTTGGCGGAATATTTAATAAGTATGATGACGAAACTGGCACCCGCTATTTTGAAACGCCAATGAGACATTCTCATTCTGACGTTATAATCATATAAAAAAAATCTCGTACCTGTCATGTCTTTCACAGCACAGGGCCATATGGTGATCGGAATATTCCTTGGCGTCCAAGTGGATTTTGCAAAATGGGCACTGCACGAGTTCTGGAATTGCGTGAAAAATACGGATTAAATTACTAGCAAAACTTGTAACATTCGATCGAAATCCATTGACTTGATCTTATTTTATATTCCGCGCGGTTTTAACAACAATATCTAGAGGAATATATATAGAGAGCCCATGCAATGTTATTTTTTGGGCACGCCATTCTGGACGTAGAGGAAAGAACGGCTACGTCCAGAACTAGCGGCAGCACCTGCTCCTGGGATTAAGCTTATGCCTGCGTAGATGTGAAGTATTTTCAAATATTTTTTAGTATTAATATATATTATTATTATTATTATTATATAGATAAAATAATGCCTAATAGCTAGTATTAATTCACTCATATTTAATAATAAATTTTATTATTTAGATTAAGAAATAAAATAAATACAATCTGTCATATAAATCCCAACAAAATACGTATATAGCAAAGATAAGAATCTTATTAAAATGCGTATATACAAAAACTTTGAATGAGTGTGTAAAATCAAGGCCGACTCTTGCTGACAAGGAAAAAAATGCAGAGAACTTATATATCAAATTTTGTGTTTACACAGATAGTCATAAATATAATGTAAACAACACGTAGTTACTGAATAGCACTAATTCATATGGTGAATTGCAAGATGTTTTGACGCGAAAACAACATAGACCTGTTTGATAGACTAACCGTTCCATCAAATAAGCGCGTATTAAAATTTTAAAATATAATATAATTTTAATAATTTAAATTTTTAGTAAAGTAATATATCCATTTTTCTCCAAACAATTGGTCATATTCTCATATAGACGTATTTTATGTACTAAATTGAAGTAAATGATTTTATCAGGGAAATGCAAACAGTTGAAACATATTCGATGGTGTAAAAATATTTTCATTTCTAACCAGGATTATTAATATTTAAACATCTCTTGTAGGTAGTGTCTAGGTACTTTAAAAATCATAATATTAGTAGACTAACACGACCAAGCAAAAAAAATATTGGTAAAATTGAAATGAAAACTGAATAAGTCAGTGGCGGCTGGTGCCCCAGATTTGGAGGTGCAGTTGCGTGGACGGGACTGGTTCGTTTGTTGTCGGTGATATGCTCGACATCTGGGAGTACATCGCCGATAATGGGCGAGTCGGTCTTGTCTGTGTGGCTGCTCACGCCCCGAGCCGCCACTGGAATAAGTATTAAAATATTGTTTCTTACACCTACTTTGCTAAACGAATTAATTAAATTTTTGTGTCGTGATATGATGGAGAATATTCTTTTGATTGTTTAAATTGTCAATTACAAACAATTTTAATAATGTTAATCGTTTATGTACTCTCTTCCACACTATAATGAGGTGGAATACTCCTTTCCTTTTCCAGTTTCAATCCAGCCATACGTAATTTGGATGTTTTCTGCATTAAATGAGATGAAAAATGAGGTGTGGCCACCACACGACTTTCTTATCCGTATGAAAGTGTTACTTCCGTTCCGAATTTTGAAATTTCATTTATACAAAAAATATTCCAAATCCAACTCTAAATACTTTTCTATTCCTCACAAATATATATAGAATGCATAATTTACGTCATATTTGCAAAAAATCGTTATTCAATTTTAAGTACATATGAATTTTTTATAAGTTTGTCTAAACTTAGTAGTTGACGAAATATTGGCAAAATTCGATTTTTTCACCGAAGTAAACTACTACTTCCGGTCTGCCGAATTTGCTGAAAATCTAATCAATTCTCAAGAGGGAGATTATACTACTAAATGCAAAATTTGGAATAGATAGCTATAGCGATTTGACCGGACAAACAGACATTTTTTAAAAACCACTTTTACTTTCTTATACGTAGTATAAGGAAGTATTGTGATGACGAAAATTCCCGACCTCGAGATTTTTGCAGATGTCCACGTTTTGAAGTCCCCTGATACCGAAAAAGTGGTTTTTAAAAAATGTCTTGTCTGCCTGCCTGCCTGTCTGTGTGACCACGATAGCGGTCAAACCACTACAAGTATCAATTCCAAATTTTGTATTTACGAATATAATCTCCCTCTTGAAATCTGATTAGATTTTCAGTAAAAATCGGCAGACCGGAAGTAGTAGTTTACTTCAGTGAAAAAATTGAATTTTGCCGTTATTTCGTCAATAAGTTTAAACAAGTTTATATAAAATTCATATGTACTTAGAATTAAAATTGAGAACAATTTTATTTAAAAAGTTTTTCGAAATTCCTACCGGAAGTAGGTTTTTTACTCTTATCGAAAATCAGTTTTTTGCGAATATTTCGAATATTTCGCAAGTCATGCTTTTTGGACAGATACATTACGGGAATAAAAGTATTTAAAACATAATTTTCAATATCTTTTGTATAAAAAAAATTCAAAATTCAGACCGGAAGTACCACTTACTCTTATCGATTAGCGATTTTTTGCAAATATGTCGTAATTTATGCATTCTATATATATTTATCAAGAGTACAAAAGTATTTAGAACTGGATTTGCAATATTTTTTGTATATATGAAATTTCAAAATTCGGACCGGAAGTAGCACTTTTACTCTTAGCGAGTAGCACTTTTTTTCGAATATCTTGCAAAGTATGCATTCTATTGCGATTTATTAAGAGAATGAAAGTACTTAGAATAGGATTTTGAATAAATTTTGTATAAAAAAATTCTTAAAATTGTATAGTTTGAAACGCTCATACGTATAAGAAAGTCGTGTGGTGGCCACACCTCATTTTTTGGTATCAGGGTACTTCAAAACGTGGACATCTGCAAACATCTCGAGGTCGAAAATTTTCATCATCACAATACTTCCTTATACTACGTATAAGAAAGTAAAAGCAAGTCATTTATAAAATAGAAATACTGGTGTCTTCAAACGTAAATAAAACAAAAAAAAACAGACTTGTTTGTTGTATGGAACTACATCAAGTAAAAGCCGAATCTATTTTATCTTAGATAGGATTTTTTGTTGTCAGTTATAAATCACTTTGATACGATACCTACTTATGTGTGTATGTTTCATTCATAATTTTGTTTTGATGTTTTTATTTGGTTCTCGAATTACAGTTACAAATTAATAAATTCCGTACGGTTTAGTTTCGTTCTTAGTGTATAGATGGTAATAGTTGTCTTAGCTGCTTTCTACCACCAGATACCAGCACATTATAGCAGGATTTACTCGAAATTTTATGTTGCGCCCGATTTCCCTATTTGATGGGCTCTCTATACAGCATGTCAATTTTCATTAGCCATAGGCGATTAATCCATACAGTATGTGGCAACATAGTATCCCTTCTTTCCTTTCCAATGCCAGCACGACCGATGCATGCTCGTAAGTAAATACAAGTTAGCGTGGTTAACAGTAACTCTTCGACCACCGGCTTGGGTGTTTGTAATACGTTCAGAAATAATATTTACGAGTTGCAAGGTTTTGTTTTTCTTTTTCCTTTCAGTAAATGAAGAGAATTATTAAGCTGCGTTCACGCTGCATGACACAAACAAAAGCGTAATTCTAATAAAATTAAAAATAAGGTAAATAAAAAAGGATTCTGAAAATAATAATAAATTACTAGATCAGGAGATCGCGGCGGCCATTTGATGTTTCCCGTTCCAGTAATAAGACGGCTTTTATTGCAGACTAGATCGCAACGTATTCGCAGCTAAACACTGATGCATTGAATGTAAAATCTGGTCGGGAGAAGTGAGAAGATCGGAGAAAGTCGTTGAGATGTCGATTGTTGCCGGGATTGGTGACGGACGGTGTGGGGTGGCACGTTGCCACATATTACTTGTATACGTATAAATCGCACGTAAACACTTAATCCCTATACCTAATGAAAATTGACACATACGGTATATATTCCCTCTACGGTTAACTTTTTAATAGGAAGTTAGTTAATAAGTAATTATTATTAAATTATATATTATAATTTGCCATGAAAATACCAACTAGCTTCTTTTATAAAACCATTTTCAATCTTATTTAAGTACAAATTATTCTTGGATACTCTTACTGGTAAACGAATATACAGGTTGTCCCTATGGAGCGGAGCGGTAAAGTCCATTACATACTAGTATCTAATAATGTAGATAGCAAATAATTTTTGATACAAAAATTGTAGATAGTCATTAGCTCTATAAATTAAATATATTTTCATTTATACAGAGTGTTTGACAACGACGAACCAACACAAACTTATGTTTTTTTAAATGAAAAGCTATGCATTCTTTTACATTTTATGATAGCCCTTGAAGGGCTGATTTAACTGACATCAATTTGTATTTGTCGATTTTCAACTGTTTCTGAGATATGGCGATTTTTTATTAAAAATTGAACAACATTTGAAGAGTTGCTATGAAATAACAATTGATGATAAAATCCCTCTTATGGGCTCAATTAATAGAGATATATTTTCACTACATGAAATTAATGTTTATTTCGACATATCTACGCATGTTCTTTAGAATTACATACCATTCGCTAAAGTTGTCAATGAAAAGTACTTAAAATTTACCAATTAAAAATATCTACTTTCGTCCACCTGTGGCAATATTACAAAAGTTATAGGATGTTATATCTGAATAAACCCAATTACGACTTAAAAATATGAGTTGCCATGACTTACACATTACACACTACACATAGCATAACTAAAATTAATCGAAAGGAGAAACTTCTGATATTTTCCTTTTATAAATAAGCAATTTTTATTGAAATTTTAAAACTATTAATTAATTAATAGATACGGTCTATGTTTTGGGGGAAAGTGATTGTTTGCTGGCACAAAGATATACAATCAAAAATATCCAAATATGCGACTGCCATCCATGAGTGCTTTTCAAAAATTGTTAACAAGATTTGAAGAAACTGGCAGTATTCCGTATGAAAAACGGATCCGCGTTACTTCTGCCGTAGAAAACGCAGATGTACAAAAGGTTCTTTTGTTATACGTTCAAGAAAATTCTCATACAAGCGTGCGTGAACTTTCTAGAGTCCTTGATGTGAGTAAAAACTGTACTAAGGGAACCTTAAAGAAGTCTAAATTCTATCTGTATTACATCAAGATCTTCAGAGGAAAGTTTTTATAAATAGAGTTTCCTTCTATAATGCGATGTTGCACAAAATAAATGACAAACACAATGTTGTATCTCAGATTTTAAAACATAAGAGCATACTATAAAACCAAATATTTTTTAATTTGTTATATGATAACTTATAATTACTGTGATGCTTGAAAATAGTAGCTTATATGTTCTTCTAGATAATGCGAAAGTTATAAAAGTTTGCAATAACGTACATTTAAATACTTGTATTGCCGGTATACTTTTCATCTGAAGCTATAAATCTAAGTACAACTTCTCCAATTTTAAAGTAATTTAAAATTTAGTCTGACGATAAACAATTTTCTGACACAGAGAGACTGTGATATTTTACTATTGTTAATTCATGAACCTCCAAACTTTTGATTTCAAGAGTTTTAAAATTTTAATAACAATACTTATTTGTAAAAAGAAAATATTAGAAATAACTATTTTTGATTAATTTTAGTTATGCTATGTGTAATTAAGTTAAGGCAACTCATATTTTTAAATCATAATCGGGTTTATTCAGATATAATATCCTATAACTTTCGCAATATCGCCCCACAGGCACTAGAAAGTGTATATTTTTAATTAGTAAATTTTAAATACTTTTCAATGACATATAAATATACAGGTGTTCCATTTAAGTTTTTTTTAGAATTTTTAACTTTAGCAAATGGTATGTAATTCTAAAGAACATCCGTAGATATGTCGAAATAAACATTAATGTCATGTACTGAAAAAAGATCTCTACTAATTGAGCCCATAATAGGTATGTCATCGTCAGTTTCTATTTCATAGCAACTTTTCAAATGTTGTACAATTTTTAACGAAAAATCGCCATATCTCAAAAACAGTTGAAAATCGACAAATACAAGTTGATGTCATTTTAATCAGCTCATCAAGGCCTATAATAAAATGTAAAAGAATGCATAGCATTCCATTAAAAAACATAAATTTGTGTTGGTTCGTCGTTGTGGAACTCTCTGTATAGTTCAAAATATTTTTAAATTATAGAGCTCATGATTATCTACAATTTTTGTATGTATTAAAAATCATAAATACCCATTAACTTAATAAATTCTATGCATTCAGCCAACTATTTTCAAAATAAAAACAATAAATAATAATTTTAAACTAATTTCTTTTAAAAACAAAAACCAATATAGTATATTGTGACATCTAAATCATATCTACAAATTTCAAAAAGAGATAGTTACCATACCTTCAACTGAAAATATTTCCACTGCATCTCTAGGGCAAATGGATTTGTGTTTTGTCAAATGCGATTTCGAGCTGAATCCAAGGGAGCAAAATGTGCAGGCAAAAACATCCTTAATGATGTGATTCGTAGTGGTATCAAAATCCATTCTGTTAATTTTATTCGGACTGTCACCATATTCCTCCTCACCAAAATACACTAATAATTCCTCACCAACATGAATTTGACGAGTGCTTAGATAATATAAATCATCTTCACATTGATAAACAACTAGGTTTCTTTCAGAAATATTACTAGTAGGATTGATATGCTGCATCCAATTCATATATTTTGATTTTGTTTTGTCCAAAACAAATTTCTCCCCTTTTATTTCCCAGGGACACTCTGTTGCAGTGAGACCAGTGAAAGGACCAAATTTTACACCTGCTGGAATAATTCTTAAAGTGTATATTCCAACTTGTCCAAGACAATCTTGAATTCCCAAAATATCATTTGGTCTATCATCTAATATTCTGCTATCTGCATTATTTGAAAAAGCATCTTTGTTCAAAATACGAACAAGCATTCCACATTCAGTGCAATAGTTTTTATAGTAGGCATGACAATGTTCACAGTCTGTTGGCCAAATACATACAGGTTCAGAATCAAGTACCTTTTTTATTTTTTTAAATAAATAAAAAATGATATGGTTGAATTGCTTTGACAACCAACATGCAATAAATTATATTGATGTCAAATTTGTGATGTTGCAAAGTTTTAGCTGTCCAGTTCTGACCCTGATCAATAGGAATTTGTAATGGCACTGAATCATCATTTTTAGTTCGTACTTTACTGTGTCAGTTGCCAAATCAATTCAACTAGAAAACATATTAGCAAATATACATATACACATATATTAAACTTTGGTTAAGTACAATTACAACAAATCAAAACATAATTACAATTAAGTTATTAATATTTATTTACTTACATAGTAGTCCATTATCAAATTCAATTTTTACATTATCAGTACTGATTCCTTTTCTTAAATTAAAATTGTCAGATTCTACTTTAATCACTTCAGATGATGACAATTCTGTTTTAATTTTATCCAAAGTTGTGGACACTTTGTACTGTTTCACTTTGTCAATATGGCCTTGCAGTTCGTCATTGTCTAACATAGTAATAGTATCAGAAGTACAAACAATATCCTCTGTAAAATGGTCTTCTTGGCACTGTTCATCCTTAACACTAAATATATTATCGGAATGTAGTGTATTATTCACATTAACTTTGTCTACATAATCGGCCATTATTAACATTTATTATTATAAAAAGCCACTTATAAATGATTCGTGTTTTGTTGTTAAATTTAGTCTGGGTCAAGGAGAGAATATGTATCACTGGCAATGGTTAACAATTGGGGCGCCAGCAATGACCTTGATGCAGAGTTGTATATGGAGTTGTATGTATCTTGAGGTTGACAGCGTTGTCAAATGCTAAATATAATTAGCGATCAACTGCCTTATTAATAGACAATGTCTTAATAGCGTGTTAGTACGCTATTAGTTAGTAGCCACTAACATCCTATTAAGTGGATAGTAAGAGTACCTATTAATAGTCGCATATTTAGTGGCTACTAACTCGTATTATTCTAATAGCATTTTATCGTTGGCAACATAGCAAATTCATCGGTTTCTGTCAAAAACAGACCAAAAGTGCCCGTGAATTGAAAATAGTAAAGGTTATGTATGTGAGTTATTCATGTATGTGAGTTATTCATGGATGTATTAACTATATACAGAGATATCAACAATTCCTGTAGACCACGTGACTACCAAATTAGGCAACCCAATTAACAGCAGTTGGTAGTATTGAATGTTTTATGTAAAATATGGTTAAAAGTGTCAACAATGACAGCAGTATTTGTGAATAAAATGTACGCTACTGTCAAATACTAGCGATACACGAATCTTATAAACGTATGAACACGAAAATCACCAGATTTTAGAAAATTACTGATCACGTGGTCTACAATCTTTCTCGATAGCACTGTATTATACATCCATGGAGTTATTGTATTTTTTAATTTATCTGTGGTTTTTTATAAGTGAAATGGGACATCTAATTAATATCCAAGACGAATTATATGAGGTGGAAGAAGTACAGATTGTAATAAATCGCAATCCAAAGGTTTACTTGGCAAGAAAGAATCCTTTCGAAGTATATGACGACTTATCTTTTAAACAAAATGATTGAATACGTAAAGAAGTTGCAAGATTTATTATTAATCTCGTTATAGATGAAATTAAACAGGGAAATAGTATTCACGGATTACCAATTAGTGCAGATAATCAAGTACACTATACACTATTTAGCGGGCTTATGGATAAGATATAGGTAGGTAGAAATACATACTAAAAAGAAAGAAATAAGAAAGAAATTTGTGTTGTAGCTGAACTTCATGGTCTATCACATCCACATTGAGTTTGGTTGTGAAAAAAGTTGTCGAGGCAATAGCTAGACACCAACAAGAATTCATTAATTTTCCAAGAGAAAATAATGCCTTGGGAGAAATGAAAGGGGAGTTTTATAAATTGCTCAGTGCCCAAATATTATTGGTGCGGTAGATGGCACACAAGTAAAAATCAAAAATCCTGAAGGTGACAATCTCTTTTTGTTTTAAAATCATATATGGTACTATTCTTCAAATGTTCAAATAAGTAGTCAATAACAATATATAAGTATGACTTCAGTTACATTTTCCAATAAGGTGGTGAGTGATGCAAAATGTCGAGTTCATAATATTGTGGCTAAATGGAGAGAAAGCACAGATGATTCCCATATATGTAGCCTCTGCATATTAAAAAAGGAAGTTTGAGGTATGGATATCTGTATAAATAATGATATTTGCAGTGTAACTTGCTCTATTTTACAGAATGACAAAATAGATTGTATATTACTTGGGGATAATGGATATGCCTGTTCTTGACACCTCCTTACCCCACTCTTGAACTCCCAAACAAATGCTGAAGGATACAATGCGTCCCATATTACTACACATAATGTTGTAGAAAGATTATTTGGAATAATGAAAAACAAATTCCGTTGCTTTTTTAATGGGCTGAATTTAAATCTGGAAACTACAAAGGCAACTATTGTAGCAATTGCTGCCATGTATAACATCATTAGGAATGACAGCATAGAAAATGAAAGTATACTTTAAAGGAATAGTTATAAGTATCGTATTTTACTTTGTGTTTCGGCAAAGTTATGAAAATAGATACTTGCAATAAAAAGAAAAGTTTATGTAGTAATAGAAAGAAAAATATGTATTTGCAAATTAGTGTATTTTCTTTTTTTTTGCCAAACTATAAAATATGTTGAATACATAATTAATTATATTAATCATAAAAGAAAAAATATATGTTATACATGCTTTAATATTGTGTATAATTTTACCTACAACTAATGTTATCGTACAAACTTTTGAGTGACTGTTTAAACATTTATCATATGTACAAAAACATAAACTTACACAGACTATGACATAATTATATAACTAAAATAAAAAGTTGAGCACAGTCAGCTTCCTTTTATTTTCAATGATGTGGGCTCCTTCCCTCACACATTCTATTAGAGTTGCCTTCTCCAGGTGTGTGATCTGCCCTTTTTTTCTAAGAAAACAAATCTTACTTTTTAATAAAGTTCCTTCTTTTTTAAACTATTATTTAATACTTTCTTTATTTAAAATAACTTACATTGTTTACTGCCATTCCTCCTATTCCACGAAATAAAAATACTTTAAAATAACACTCGACAACGAAGACGCATTTGAATCTTAATTTGGCGCTAAACTAAAGATAGGTTAGATTTAACAACTTTCTTACCTCTTAAACACGCCATAACACGGTACTAAAATTTAGTTGGCAACTAAGCTTAGTTGCCTATTAAAAAAGTCTATTAATACGAAAATTTTTAGTAGCGACTTAATATGATGTTAGTCGCTACTAACTTTGTCTATTAATAAGGCTGCAAAAGATTAAATAGGCATAACAGTTAAACTTGCTCATTATTCGTTAGATTTTGCAAAAAAATATTGATGTTTGTTTTATTTTAGAATATTTATACCTATTTGTTTTTCTTAAAATAAAATACACCGACGTATTGTTTAAATTCGTATGTTACACATACCTACATCACGTGTATATATCGAGATCAACTATACTTATTATTAGATTATTATAGGTTTGTTCGAACCTGCAGTTCTGAACGGTTCTAGAACTAGTGCGCATGTCATTTAAGAAAAAGACTGTTCGGACCAATGATCTAATAATATAGAACTACTAAACTAGATGGACTGTAGAGAGAGAGGAATTGACCTCTACATACAAAGGAGACAGATATACAAAACCGTTAGTTGTGGGCAAAACATGGCGATATCGCATTGTTTTGTATATAAACTTTCTCAATTTTGTTGATTTATACATATTTATTTGGATTATGTATTTTATTAATAGATTTCTTCTAGTATTGATTTTATTTCATACACCACTGACTTTATTTTTATTTAAAGAAATACGAGTATAAAGACAACTGTGGATTCATGATAATTGAATCAACTATTTTTATTTATAAAATTGTGATTGTAATTAGATACATTTTAAGAATTTCATTTTTATTTGATATAGGCATATAGGTAATGTATATAAATTGAGAATCATCAAGAATATTGGCAATTGTTAACTTCAGCTTATAATTTAACAGTGTTGTTCTCATGGATTTAGTGTCATATATATTTGGTTAAAAGTGCTATTATCAGTAACAAAATTAGAAATAAATATTTTAAATTGTTGAATATTATATATACCAGCTTCGCAGTGCTTGGAGTCACATATTTAAGACACAATGGTAATGTCATGTGCAGCATATGGTTGTACTAATAGGGCAGAAAAGGGAATGAACGTATGATTTCACAGGTTAACTATTCTTAATAAAATACATGATTTGTAAATTTGATATAAAAAATTTTAGTTTTCAATCTAATCAAGTACTTTGCAAGCAGTGGATAATTTGTACTAAACGAAAGGATTTTAAGCCATCAAAATATTCAAGATTGTGTTCAGAGCATTTTGTTCCTGAAGATTTTGTTATAAGTTATGGAAGAAAATATTTGCCCCAAAATGCAATTCAAAGTATTTTCAATTTTCCTGCTCACTTGAGAAAAATTCCCTGTAATAGCAATTCCCTGTACACAGATTAAACAAGGCATTTGTAAAACTAAATTATACATTCTTTTGGCATTTATAATTAACGTCAAATAAATTTATTAACACATTATTAATTTAGAATTTGTGTTTAAAATGTGTGTCAAAAATTTTTGTTTGATTATTGTGCATTTCCTTGAAACATTTCCATATAATTAATGGATGCTGACCTACTTCCAACATTCTTCTATAATTAGTGTGCACGCAGCATAACGTTTTATCAATAATTGTAGTGTTTCGTTTCGCGAATACGTGGAACAAAAATGCCCCATTATTGTTGTGCACCTCGGTGCAAGAATAGTTCGAACAATTTTAAATTAAGCTTTCTCAGGTTTCCGAAAGAACCAATGCGGTAAGATCCCCAGGCCACACTAGGCGCATTAAAATTTCCTCAACTGTTAAAATGTGCATATTGTGTATTGTAGTTGTGAATAATTACTCAAACTTCATGACAAATTCACCACCACCAACACAAAATTTAATTTTCGAAGATTGCCCAGCAAACACGGGTTGTTGGCCCAATTCTGGTAAAATAACCAGTAGCCGTCATAGAGATCATTGGTTCGGCAATGGTTAAAAACAACGGGCCGGCACTTATAGGACCCGCTGGCCGCTTGCCGGCCGTTGGACGGTTAGCCGGCATCACCAACATTGGGCCAGCAAATGGATTCTTAAATAATATTTGTTTTGGTCCATAGCTGGATCAGCGGGGTTTATTCATTCCTTTTTAAATGATAAATAATCAATCAACCATTGCATTATTTCAAACGATTTTATTCTGGCCCTTTATCTTATCCTGGACACATAATAATAAAATATTATACAGTTCTCGTATTGAAAATTGTATATAAAATTAGTGTTTAATTTTATATACAGTTTTTTTACAACCTGAAATACAAAAATAGACATGTAGTTATAGATATTTAACTAATATATATTTTTCCTCGTTTTTGTAATGACCTTTTTAATAAAAATTACAGAAATTTGAGTTTCAAAATATTCATTACCTTTAAATTTCAATAGTACATTGTTAAAATAGGAGCTTAAATATAGATAAAAAATTCTAGGGCTAGATAAAGAAACAACTATTAAAGAAAATTTAACATATATTCTTCAAACATCAAAATAAATATCTTTGGCAAAATTGCACATTAATAATTATTACCTAAGTATATATAAGTTATCTCTAAGTTAAGTAATATAAATTAAAAATATAGTTCTTAAAAACGATTAAGATTTGGTACAGCTGTAAACTTATCAATTTCTGTTGCGTTGGGACCGTCCCCCATCTCTGTCTCCTGCACCCCTAAACCAAAGTTTTATTACGATATCGATTTGCTGATTACTGGCATTATTTGTTAATGGATTTTTGCGCACTGTATCTAAAAAATGAATTATTATATTGAAAGTTGTTAATAGTTGAATTAAAATTTACCTTCAATTAGTTTCACAACATTTGTAAAATTTTTAACGGCAGGTTTGTTGTTCCGTCCAGACCAGTTCATATCTCTGGCAACGTTAGTTTTAAACATTTTTAATAGCATTCTCCTTGTAATGTCTGGAATGTCCTTTCCTCCAATAAGTTTCAAAATAGAAGACTAAAACGACAAAATAATAAATACACAAAGAAGGGAAAAATATGTAACTTATACACATTCTTCGTAGACATTAGGATCTTCCAACATGGCGTTGAATTCTACAAGCTTTTCTAGTGAAGTTATTGGAACATAATTGTCCAGAACCGTGGTATTAGCAACTTGACTTTGTTCCAAATTTCTTTGAATTAAAACTTGTTCAACCATTTGCGTCAAATTTTTGATTTGGTTTTTCATTTTTTCCATTGAAATCATTAAATCCTTGAGCATGCCTGTATTAAAAATTTTAAATCAAAATATGATAAAGTTGTTATACCGACCTTGAGTTTTCAGGCAACTGTGACAGTCTTGTAAGAGCACATGTTGAATGATTGTGGGCTGTGAATTCACCACGTTTTGGCTGTTGCTACCTGAATGACAATGCCTTTTTTTTAGAAATATTACAGGATCCTGATACTCACGATTATTGTTTGTTAGAAAATTTGGTACATTTGGCACATCTTGAAGAATTTTGGGCTTAGAATTCAAAACCGTTTGACTGTTGCTAGGTGAATGGTAATGCTTCTTCTCAGCAATATTACGTTCCTGATCGTCACGATTATTGTAAGTTAGCAAATTTGGTATCTTTGGCTCCTTAGGAAGCTGATGGTTGTCTTTATCTGACGAAGATGAAGAAGTATTATTATTACTGCTGTCAGCCCCTTCATTGTCATACACCAACTTCGCTGCTTCTCTTCGTTTAATTTTTTTCATTTCTAAGTTATCTTCATCCGTTGGCATATCATCGGTAACAATACCCTTTATTTTATTCTTCAATTTGTCGAGGGCTTTGCCGAACTTTTCTATCGATATCGAAAAGTGTATATACTATAAACAGAAAAAATTGCAGTGGTCAAGACTTACTTGCTTTGTAAAGTATGTTGACAGGGCTGATCTGGAATTCACTGATGTTTAATTCTTCATGCTTCATAACAGCAATATTTCTTGATTGATCCGTTTTGAAATACAACGGCCACCAACAAAATTCTCTGCCTTCATCATCATCATCTCGATAACACCATGTACTCGAGACAATAGAAGTTGGACAACTACCATCTTTCATTTCATCTGGGAATTCTACGACGTAGTAATGATGGCTTAAACACAAACAAATAGGGCGAATCACTAGCAGACTTGTATGTATAATAGACACATTATTATATGCTAATAATGTATTATTGAAACTAATCAAAATTTATGTTTATAATTTTGAAATTTATAATTTTTTACTATTCTTGTTTTTGAACAATAAAGTACCAAAACAGTTAAAAAAAACACCTACCTGTTATTCTACAGACTGTTTTTTTTTAGAATAAAATTTAGATTAAAATAAAAGATAGACAACATTATCTGCTTTTTATATTACTCTAGAATTTTAAGGGGACTGCTTCTTTTCTTTCTATACGTGACTAATTTCTTCAAACAAAATTCTAAATTCTCTCGTAATGTAAAAAGCTTCATAACGTTACCTACACCATGCTTACTTATACCGTAAATAGATATAACATTTGTTAAACTTTTAAAATTACCCACAATGAAGAAGTGGTGTAAAAAGATAAGACTGCTGAGTTTTAGCAATAAGAATACCTTTTCTAGCAATATCACTTAAAGTAAAATTTATTTCGCTATTACTTTCTGAAACAATATAATAAAATAACAATTCAGAAGTTCCTCTAGGATATTCATAAAGAGGTTTAACAATATAAAATTCTCGACCTGTTAATTTTGTGCCGTTTTCAGTGTTATCAATATTTATAATTTTTACAATAATATTACTTTTTAGTTGAACGCAATTATCACAAGATTTTACAGATAATTTTACACTAATTTTGTTATCAATATAATAGAATCCCTTTTTATTCTTTTCATAATCGGAATTAATTTGGCCCATATGGTCATTTGCATTATCTATTTCAGACACCCTTTTTATAACTTGCTGAAGAGGTTGATTAGACTTTCTTAGAAGTTTTTTAATAATAGAAAGATGATTTTCGAAAGGGAAACAGTTTATTTTGTCCAAAGAACCGAAAGTTTTAACATCGTTTGCCAAGTGAGTTAGAACATGCATATTGTAAGTTAAAAAATCTTGTCCGTAAATTTTTCTCGCATGATCTACGAATAAACGTAAAAGACGGTCTGCGTAATCAATGTATTCGTTATTTTGGTTAAGGTTAACATTTAATAAAATTGTCATCCCCACTGAAAATAGCATAAAATGGCCATAAATATGTTCAGGTAAAATATCTTCAAAAACCATGGGTCCAATATAAATTACAAATTGCCTTAATTCGGTAGCTTTGAAATGCTCTAAGTCGGTTAAAGGTCTGGGTTTTCTATTGAACTCTGAAGGCCATGTGTTTACTAAGGTCCTAATTTTTTGATTAGCAGAAGCAATAGTAGTTTTTAAAATTCCATGTGGCCTACCATGATCCCTCCACATAAAAAGAAGTTTACGCATTACCCCCAAACAAGCAGCATGCATGTAATCGACAGGAAAAGCTGATACCATTCCTAAATTTAATTTTGATAATGGTGTTTCACCTTTGTTATGCCTCAAGTAAGATCCATTTTTAAAACCTAAATCTGTCCTCAATTGTGCATTAATGTTTACAAATGTAATTCTTCGGTTAAAATACTCTCCTCTTACAGTGCATTTATCACACCCAAATCTACTATTAAAATTTAAAGTGTTTTTCACAAATGTTCGCGCTGGCGTATCACAAACAAATGCTTTTACGTTGATTTTAAATTTGCGGTCTTCAAATTCAAAACCATTTTTTTCATAAAATGAGAGCTCCTTCACAAATTTTTCTAAATAACTGTCTAGTGGAGGTTTACCTTTTCCATAGAAAATTGCAACAATAAATATTTCTGCGCCAATTTTGCATAGAATGGGCCAAAATTGATCCTTGCTGCTACGATGGAGAGGTAAACCATCAATATTAAAGAACAAGTCATATTCAGAGAGATTGCGAAAGTCTTTTTTTTGGGAAATTCTCTCCAGATGGTGTTTTAACCCAAAATAGTAAAACAATCCCTCACCCATATTTTCAATATGTAAATCTCTTTTGGTTTTTAATAATGTTCGCGAATCAGTTGGTAAATTGCTTATATCAGGATTTTGTTTAAACCACTTTAATAGTTCATTAAGTGCAGTATGCTTGATGTTATTTCTCAAAGACCAACTGACTAAAAACTGGATATCTTCATCTAATTTGTTGGAACTGAATGATGAATTCTTATTTATTTTAGTTTGAATATCTTCGTGCAGTGATAAATCACTGTAATGGCCTAAATTGTCATTCGAATTACTACTAGAATTCAAAAGTTGATCGCGGAAATCTACTGAGCTCTCATTTGAAAGTTTTGATTCTGTTGCACGTTTCGACGTATGAGTCTGTAAATCAACAATACCGCTTTCTTCGGAAATATTACTTGAAATATCTATAGCGAAATTGCTAGTAAACAAACTAGAATTAGGACTTGAGCCTTCACTATCAATAATTGCCGCATTATCATTCAATTTCAATTCATTTTGAGAAAGATGTTTAACAGTACACACCCTCTTATGCGTTAAATTCTTATCGATATTTTCTATGGTTGCAGCTACTCGTTTCCTTATTAATTTGTTTTGATAATTTGCACTTAACTTTTTCAATTCTGAAATCTTACTCATTGTAACAAACCTAACCTCAAATTTAGGACGCTCAGAAACAATACTTCAAAACAATATTACATAAATGTCTATTAATAAAAAGAGTATTCTTACCTCGTCATATCAGTCATCACACACAAAAGAAGCACACTAATTAGTTAATTACTTCTTATTAGAGTTTTTATTCCAAGCGCGAGACCGTCATCGAAACGACGCAAAATTGTGCGGGGCCGGCGAATACGGAATGCGGGAACCAAGAATCAAGTCACATGATGTGTGACGCAATGACAGAGCGCTAAATTTGAACCAAGCGGTTAATCAACGATTCGCCATCAATTCGCCATCGTTATATACAAATTACTCTATGGCCAGCATTGGCTATACGATGGCACCGCATTGGTAAAATTATAAATTATTGGCAATGATGCGCCAGTGTCATACCATTAGTCGAAAAATTATTCGTACATTTTACATCAACAAACCATAAGGGGGCCAATGATAACAAAAAATTGCCAGCAAAATACCGTCTCTAGCATCAATGGCCCACTGATTTCCCGTCTTTCCTGTGTTTGCTGGGTGATTACCGACAATGGGAAAATATAACTGAAGAAAATGCCTTCACTTATTTTATAGGTTATTTGGGACACAAATGTTTTGAAAAGCATAGTTTTCCAACAATTATACGTTTAAAACACAAGAAATGAATGAATTCAAATTTTACACTTATTTTAAGGCATGTCCTAACTTTGTGAAACAGCTTTACTAATTTGGCAACGCTCGACCATAATTTCAGTATACCTATATATAAATACCGCATTAGGAAAAAGCCTTCTGTGAATTTTTTTCTTCATTTTCCTTCGAACCAAATGTTAGCTTTAAATTAAAACAGAAGTTGGAGGAGATATCATATAAACATCCCTGCGAAAATCTTCCTACTGAATTTTTGATAAAGCTATTTACCTATTCGTGTAAGAATTTTTTATACTTTGAAATTTTGCAATAGACATTTCAAAGTTAGTGGCAATTCAAATAAAATAACAATTTTACAACACCATAGATGAATTGTGTCAAGAAATTTAAGTAATCTTTAGGTTAGAGGAGCCTTTTTTTGTGTTGTACGTATAATGTATTACATTTTAAATGCGTGTGTAATATGTACTTAATAAAAAGCAGTGTTTTATCATCGTTTTTTGTATTATTGATATAGCTTTTTCATAATTTTAAAAATAGATTAACATAATTATCTCATAAACGATTTGGTTCTGCGTCACTGGCTTAATCCTGAATAGAAAAATTTACTACGCCTCTGGTTGCGCGTGCGTGAATGCGCAGTACTATTTTGGGACACAAACATCAAAGGTGCCGACGGCGAGAGAAACTACTGTGTCTATGCTCTATACTGTGATAATAGCAAAGACTATTCAATTCACCTGTCATTGTTCAAATATGAACCAATAAAATAGCAAATATTTACTTTCGTATCATAGCAACAGGAAATTTCAGCGATTATATATAGAAGGTATTCAAGTGGATATTTTAAACAAGTGAAAGATTTTATTAATGTAACTCATTTACTAACAATATTGAAGGTACAATTAGAAAAACTAACATTACTGCAGTGCTGCAGCAGACATTCTGGAACAGAGCTATCACTGGGAGTACCCGAGGGAGTACCTTTCTCTTGTAGCTTAATACCGTCACTATTACTGACAGATGTCGAAGTTGTACATGACACATTTGTTGTTGTAAAATTTCTTCGCATTTTGGTGATAATCGACTCGTGGTGCTCATCATCAAGCTGCAAGTACGATTTTATGGAATTCAGATTTTGGTGTCCCGTTATTTTCATCAGTTGTTGCTCTCCGACTCCAGCTTTCGCCAGAGATGATACAGTTGAAGAGCGTACCGAATGATTTGATATCTTCCTTCTTTTAACATCTAATCCAGTTTTTTCAGCTAATAACTTCACCCATTTACTGATCTCACATATACCAACTGGACTGTTCTTATACCACACCGCATTCTCAACTTTATCCCAAAACGGATTCGGTGTCAAAAACATCCTTTCTGTTTTCACATTTTTTCCTCTCTTCGATTTCAGTAGATAATACAATCTAAATAACAGAAGAATATTAATTATACCGTCTTGAAATTAAATATAAATAGGTTACCTAACTGGACACATATCGGTATTGCTTTTATTCTCTATCAACCACTTGCTGCCTGTCAATGATTTAGTTCCCCCCTGCGCAGTTTTCGAAAATACTGGATTATACTCAATTCTACCAGTTCTTCTTCCCTTGTTATCGAGTTCCTCCTTGAAGTAATAGGTGAAACAGTTGCTCCCTTCTCCTCCCCGCCAAGCTAGTTCGTAAGATGCTATTAAGAAAAACTTTTTCTGTAAACCGTCTGGGGTACTCTCATCTAATATGCGTATCATATTTAAGTATTCTGGTTCTGTAAGTGCCGCCGCGTTGCTGGTTCTTTTTTCAGGACACGCTTGCAGTTTTCTTCTTGTAGCATCCCTGGCGTCACGTGCTGACTTAAATATTGCATCAGAAAACGGGTTTACGTTTATTTTCCACTTATTGAAGAACATTTCTTGAACCATTTTCGCCGTCACGTTCCACATGTGCTTGATGACGCCTTCTTTATAATCGGACCCATCTTTTTTCTTCATATTACATGCCCACGACTTTAAGATGACATTTAAGTCCACAGGAGAAGTAGATTGATCCAGTTTATAGCCTTTTGCTGTTAAAAATGTACTAAATTGTCTCCATACTGAATCTTTGGATTTCTTCGTGTTCCAAGGGATATTTTCGCAAATTTCAGCATCGATTTCGTCTTCAGATTTCGTGCCAAATCTTTTCTCAGTTCCCATTATTTAGAAACACCAGTTTTTATTCAACGAAACGAACTAAATAGGAACACGATTCCAAAAATTTTAATGACAAACATAAATGTTTTTTTTGTTGACATGGAAACGTAATCATGTGTAACTAAATTTTGAGTCATTTTAATATGAAAAATTGATTTGGTTCATTGAATAGTCTCTCGAATACGATTCGTAGTCAAAGTTGAGTCTACTATTTTTGTGGTGCTTTACACTCATGTCTTTCATAATTGCGAATACTACTCGTGCTCCGCACTCGTAGTATTTAAATGCAATCATGAAAGACATTCGTGTAACCACCACAAAAATAATCGACATAACTTTGACTACTCATGGTATTATAAGTGATTATTTCCTTCACCTGTCAAATTTAAATTTTGTCCAATCACAATCAAAACTGAAGTTGAAATTAACCAATGAAAGGTACCGGTTCTTGATATCAGCGACTATTACAAATCGACTATTCAAATGTAGGTAACAAATCAAGTATGTATTTTTTCATTAAGTGGCATACGTGTCAAATAGATGAAAATGTCCGACAAAAAGAGATTTAGCGATGTTTCGGATGAAATTATTGATAATCACATCGATTTGACAACTCATTTTTTATTATGAAACTTGGTTTAGGAAATAATCTTAACAAATATAGCTCGAGCTTGATAAGTAGTCGACTATTACATTGTTTCAATTTTTCTCGTGTGCCTCCTAATTTGACTTAACCAAAATTGGCATTAATAATTAAAGACTAAAGCCCTCGAGCTAAAGCTCTCGTGCTCTAGTCAAATTATTAATGCCAATTTTGGTCTCGTCAAATTGACCGTAGCGCACACTCGAAATATTGATCACAATGAAATAGTCGACTATTTGTCAAGCTCTCGTTATATTATCTTTGAATATTACCTTACGGTAAAGAAGCGACACTCTGATATCATTTTCAAAACGCTCCAATGCGCATGTATATTCTCAAAATGGCCGTTAACTGTTGCTAGACGTCAGCTGTTTGTTTTGTGCGGTATAAACAAATTATAGTAGTGTTTTTTGAAGTAAATTGAAAATTTGTTGACTTGTTTATGTATTGATCATTGGTTAGTTGTGGTGGAAAATCTTGAAAATGTAAGCTTTTTTTACTTTCCTGGAGATATAAACAGGTAAACAGTAATATCTTTATTGTAATATTCTTTTGGAAATTATGGAATTAGTTTTTTCGTACAAAGAATTGCACTAATGTACTACATACCTACTTAAAGTTTATTACAATATTTTTCTTTTTATTAGGCGTTTGGAATGAATTCAAGCCTGCAGTCGTCCAGAATTAATAGGGAAAGACGAAAAGTTTTTAAAACAAACAAGAGTATGTGCGAAACATTTTGAAGCACATATGTTTCTGAATGATTTGAAGAATCGACTACAATGCCATGCAAAACCAACACAGTACTTACCAGCAGATGAAAATGTACGCCCATTGTAAGTTTAAAATGAAGACTCACTATTCATCTAATTGAATTTTTTTTGTTAATAGACTAACAGAGGAAGCAAATCCTGAGACCTATGAACCATCTTGCTCATTCTGGTCTAGTTCACCGTAAGTTTAAGATCAAACTTATCCTTCATACAATAATTGTATCCTTTTTTATTTATAGAGTAACTACGAGAAGTCCTGTGGCTACTCAAACACATAAAAAGTTGTCTTTCAGTACACCCCGAAAAAGAAAAAGTTAACTGAACTGAAAATTAAATTATGTTTGCGGATATTTTATGAAAAAGTGTTTGGATAAACATACATGTAATAAATGTTTACAATATGGTAGGTACATTAAAGAATTAAGTGCAAGCACAATTATGTGCCATTTAAATGACTAGGAAACCAAAGAAAAATCAACATTTTGCAATTTATGTATACCTACCTTGGATTTTGTAGAGTATATCAGAGAAATGGATAAGTGTGTTGTGCAACATTTTGAAACCTTTGCAATTACAGATAATGTTGGATTAAATTTCATTAAAGTGCTTGAACAAATTCCTTTTTGTATGCCATGTGAAGACTTCCCCAGGTTGTACTTAATGAAATTATTTTGTAAATTAAAATTTTTTTGTACTCTCAAAAGAGCTAATGCAGATTTTAAAAGAACACCTCAGAAGTCGACAAAAATAATTACTATTTCTAGTTGTAGTTATTTTTATATCAAATTATTTTATTGTTATATATAATTGGTGTTAAATATATATGTTTGTTTATGAATTATATTATTAAAGAATTCTGTTTATTACTTGTAAATTTTGTCTCTTAATTGTCCTCTTCAAAACATTCCAAACAAACTATTTACAAAAGTATTATTTGGATAGCCATGTATAAAATTGCCGAATAACTACTGTTTAAATATGATAATAATTTATTTTGGCAATATTCGGCAGTTCTACGCCAATGGACTGAAAAGCGCGCCACTGAATTAGTAGTTTCAAAATGGCCGAAGGTCGTTGAAGTGTAAGCTGAGTTTTCTTATGGAGTGCAGAGAAATAGAGTAGGGGAGAACGCGCTTAAAGATGCGCCAACTAAGTTAAATTGAATTCCGCCATTTTGAAGGTTCTATTACGGTAATATTTATACCTAGCTCAACAATTCGCATGTAAAGTTCATTGACTTAGAAAAATGTAAACAAACTTACGTGTGAAAAGAAATGCCTTCCTGCAAAATGGCGACCACAATAGCGTTTGCTTAAAACTGGATGCGCACTCGTCGAAGCGCGTTCTCCCCTACTCTATTTCTCTGATGGAGTGTCGCTTCTTTACCGTAAGGGTAATATTCTTTGATAATAGTATTAGATCATTGGTTTTAGTACAATCTACCAACACTAAAATCCCAACTATGCTTTCAACAAAATAGCACAAACATACAGATTAGAATAAGAAGAGCACAAATTAGTTCTAATTAGTAATTGTGGTGGTGATGGCTGACCAAATTGAAAATTGTGATGTGAATTACACATTGTTTTCTATAAATACATCGAGTACAAACGAACAAGACGATTTTGGGGATGATAAAGTTGATGTCTCTGAAACTGTTATTACCCTAAACAATTTTGATTTAAAAGATCGCATGAAATGGCATTATAAAAGAGAGATAGAAGAATATGAGGCAGCTACTATTTTAGATAATATTAAGATGGAAATGGAATCTGAAGGACAGCATAGTGTAGTAAACGACAGTGTTAAAATTGAGGAAGATTTCAATCCTAGTAATATAAAAATTGAATTTGATAATGGACTACTATGTAAGTAAATGCCTAAATAAATTAACTACTTGAATTGCTAAATAACTATTAATTGCATCTTAGTTGGTTCTTTTGGCTTGTTTCCACTCTATTGAAAGCGCAATTGAGTTTTAAATATTACTGTTTCATTGTATAATAAACCAAATAATAACATATTTATTTTCAAAATTCACATTTATATATAAATTAGTAAACTCTAGCTTGGTTGAATGGCCAAATAAGCTTTCGTTTCTTGTTCATATATGTGAATATTGTATTGCCTGGTTTTTACTTGATTTAAATTTGACCACCAGATTGTGAACATTGTCGGGCATATTATGAAGACTACTGCATCGAGTGTGGAATGTTGGTACATATTTTGAACAGGCTTGCTCCAAACAATACCAATAACAGAACACAAGAAGAATTACCAAATGATATTTTAGAAATTCAACATTTGTTCGGGCAGTTTGGAATATTAGCTTCAAAATGTATTCCTGAAGGTGTAACATTTGGTCCTTTTACTGGATTTTGTAGAACAGAATGTACTTGGAAAATAAAAGGAGGAAAACTTGTATTTGACAAGGATACATCACAGTATTTAAATTGGATGCAGTACATTAACACTGCCAGTAATATTTCTGAACAAAACCTAATTGTTTTTCAACATGAAGATTATCTATATTATCAAAGCACTCGTCAAATTCAACCGGGTGAAGAATTACTGGCATATTTTGGTGAAGAATTTGAAGACAGCCAGAATGGTAATGTTGACGTAGATTTTATTCCCACTAGGAAATACATCATCAAGAATGTATTTGCCTGCACATTTTGCTGTCTTGGATTCAGCTCGAAAACATATTTGGCGAAACATAAAACAGTTTGCCCTGGGGATGCATGTAGCAACTTTTTATTTGAAGGTATGTCAAAGTATATCAAATTTGGGAGTTAAAAGCTCTTTCAAAGCTTATAGACCTTATTTAAGTCCATTTGGATTTTCTTATTTAGTTTTTTAAAAAGTTTCTAAAAGCATATTAGTATAGTTCCTCATTTTACTTTCTTATATGTAGTATAAGGAAGTATTGTGATGATGAAAATTTTCGACCTCGAGATTTTTGCAGATGTCCACGTTTTGAGGTCGCCTGATACCAAAAAAGTGGTTTTTAAAAAATGTCTGTGTGTCTGTTTGTGTGTGTGTGACCACGATAGCGGTCAAATCGCTGTAGATATCAATTCCAAATTTTGTATTTACGTGTATAATCTGCCTCTTGAGAACTGATTAGATTTTGAGCAAAATCGGCAGACCGGAAGTAGTAGTTTACTTCAGTGAAAAAATCGAAATTTGCAAATATTTCGTCAATTACTAAGTTTAAACAAATTTATAAAGAATTCATATGTACTTAGAATTAAGTTTGAAACAAATTGTCTTAAAAAAGTTTTTCGAAATTCCAACCGGAAGTAGGTCTTTTACTCTTATCGAAAATCAGTTTTTTGCGAATAACTCGCAAGTCATGCTTTTAAGACAAATACGTTACGAATATAAAAGTATTTAAAACATCATTTTCAATATCTTTTATATAAAAAAAATTTCAAAATTCAGACCGGAAGTACCACTTTTACTCTTATCGAATAGCGATTTTTTGCAAATATGTCATAAGTTATGCATTCTATATATATTTATCAAGAGTACAAAAGTATTTAGAGTTAGATATGGAATATTTTTTGTATAAATGAAATTTCAAAATTCGGACCGGAAGTAACACTTTCATACGTATAAGAAAGTCGTGTGGTGGCCACACCTCATTTTTTAAATTAGTTTTGTCAATGAATACAGTTCATTTAATTGATGAGTATTTTAAGAAAGTAATTTAATAATAACGTTTTGTTATAATATCAATTTTATGGATTTCTTACACATGCGCATTATCTAAGAGATTTGAATTTTTGCTATTATGTACTAACGGCGGTTATGTGTCATTCCATAAGTGTCCAAAAGTGGTCGCTTGACCTTTTTATGATCAAATGATTTTTTGTTTGTTGATTCCTACATGATTAGAGAGTCCCAAAACACTGATTTTAAATTTCTGTCTTTTTCTGAATTCCGCTGGCAGCCATTCTTGTTTTACAAAATATGCCGATTTTTGCGTTTGTAACGTTTTGTGTTACCTTATACTACTTGGAACTGCTCAACCCGAGGGTGCATATGAAACACTTTTAATTTTTTTTTAATATACTAAATTATAATTTGCAAGTGTAATTTAATTGTTGGAGGTGTATAATGTGTTGGTATTAAAATGAATAGGATCTGTTCCATGATGCTCTTTAATTTTTGAGATAAATGCAATAAATTCGCACAAGTCCGTGATTTATTCCTATAAAAATACATAATATTAAGTTAACTGCATGTTGTTTCAAAATTATAAATATAACTTACAATAATGGTAAGAAATAAGGTGTGGGCACGTATGAGCGTTTCAAATTTTACAGAAGTTCTAAATTAAGTTTTAAATAAATTTATCATCTTAAAAAATTAAACCTGTGAGTAAATGTTAAACTTAATAGTAGATGAAGTATTTACAATCGTGGCCACACACACAGAGAGACACACACACACACACAGAGAGAGAGAGAGACTTTTTAAAAACAATTTTTTTGGTATTGGGGGACTTCAAAACGTGGACATCTGCAAAAATCTCGAGTTTGAAAATTTTCGTCATCAAAATACTTCCTTATACTAAATATATAATGGAGTAAACAAGAGTTGGGAGAAATAGTGTATGTGTTTATGTCTACCAACATCGCAAAGAACAACTGGGATTCCCCTTTAATAACGTCATCTCTTGTGAGATGGTGCAAACTATTTTAGTGTATAAATATATCAAAGTCGATGATATCTATACTCAAATCGCTGAACAGATTCAGTGATCACGTTGGGTTCACGTGATCACACCAAAGTGGTATGCACACAGGCACATAAAAACATTCACGGATCAGTGTCTGTAAAATAGGTATCGCCGTAGTATTTGACGTGAGAAATTGTGCATATTCAAATCTTTTCTATTAAAACGTATTAAAATTGTATTGTCTCTATAAAATAGCACCTAGTAATTCTCACACACCTACGATCTGTGATACTATTACAGTTTACCTAATCGCCTAATGTAAACGATCCTTGCCGCCGGCCGTTTTTATGCATAGGATGCCTGGATCACGTTGTGATCACGCACTTTTATCACTGAATCTCTTCGACAATTCTAGTATGGTATTAAAATTTGGATGTCATATTCTTAGAGGCCTATTTTGAAGTATTTTTAAACCAAATATAGAGTTGCCATCTCATGCAAATGTCGAAAATGGCGCCAATATTAGGACAAAATATACTAATTTAGATCAAGTGCACTACCAAAAATAATGCCAACTTTGTATAATGAATCCTTGAACACTGTTTAGTTAACCAAGTATTTAGCCGGAGTTGGAAAAATCCTTACAGTGTCTTGAAGTGCCATGGCAATTTGAAATTGTAATACAATTTAATGTCACTATTCATTGTATTCAGTATGTTTTTCTTGTGATTTCAGAATGTACACAGTGCCCAATATGCAAAATCCACTTTGGACAAAAGGAATACTTGGAAAACCATTTTGCCCACTGTTCTGAAGGAAATGTCAGGTATAATTCATTATCATAAAATTTTATCAACGTAGCACCATACACTAATGGTGTTTTTTAGTGAACCGTGAATCATTATTAATTATTTATTTTATTATATTCATATACAGCAATATTTCAATCCTCTTAACAACTTGAAGTTTACTCTTTGTCCAGCTGAACTGATACCTTCTTTTCTTTTAATTCATCCAACAATAATATATAATCCCCACCTCATGGAAATCGAAATTTATAATCTATCTGTGCAAAAGTAATGATCTAATATAAATACATTTTCTCAACAAAATGTTTTATTTTACATACTATTTCTCAGATTAACATATAAATATTCTTTTACTGCAAGAAATTTAAAAATTACTACAAGTAGATAGTTTGAAATGTGTGCTTTCGAATGGTATGTGTATTATGTATACAAATCCTTTCTATAATTGAATTGAAACTGTTAGAAAAGGGATTAATATTAATATTAAATATTTAATAAAGCAAATAATTAAGAAAAGGTCTTAATATTAAAATTGAATTCCAGTCATGCAAATGATTAGTATCCAGATTACAGCAAATATGAAATGTAATTACAATTTTAGAGAATTAAAATCGATGAAAGAAACAGGATGCTGCATTTTAAACGTAACGCAAGTTCTTGGCCTAAATCTGTTTGTTCATATTACAATCGTGTTTATGTCAAGTGATTTGCTATTTCCTTTAAATTCGTACACTTACTAGTCGTATCATTTGTAATTAGTTCGTCGTACGGAGAATGAGGTTACATATTTTTATTTGTTTTTAGGAAATGCAGTGCACCGCCGCCAAGCTATCAAGTGACAGCGGTAAACGGACGAAAGAAACGTCGCAGCCAATTGTATGAGTGTGAGCAGTGCAAGTACCGGACAAAGTATAAAGTAGATCTCAAGAAGCACATCACCAGCCATCGCTTCAAACTGAAAAAGTTTAGATGTGGGATTTGTTACAGACGATTCCAGACAAAAGAATATCTGGGGTTGCACGTGGAAAATACGCACAGTTCTGTTGGCGGAAAGGAAGACTCGGCACATACAAAAGTAGAACAATCCAACTCACTAGATCGAACGAAAACATTTAAATGTTCCCTATGTGGTTTCCGAGCAAAACATAAAAAATATTTGATAAGACATATGAAAGCCAGCCATTTAAAAGAATTTGATTTTAAGTGTGGCTCTTGTGACTATGGAACAAGCAACAAAAGTCGTTTAAAAGCACATATAAAAAATATTCATTTAAAAGAATTTGATTTTAAGTGTGACTCTTGTGACTATGGAACAAACAACAAAAGTCGTTTAAAAGCACATATAAAAACTAATCATTTAAAAGAATTTGATTTTAAGTGTGACTCTTGTGACTATGGAACAAACAACAAAAATAATTTAAAAGTACATATAAAATCTATTCATTTAAAAGAATTTGATTTTAAGTGTGACTCTTGTGACTATGGAACAAATAACACATGTTATTTAAAAGCACATATAAAAACTGTTCATTTAAAAGAATTTGATTTTAAGTGTGGCTCTTGTGACTATGGAACAAATACCAAAAATGATTTAAAAGTACATATCAAAACTATTCATTTAGAAGAATTTGATTTTAAGTGTGGCTCTTGTGACTATCGAACAAACAAAAAAAGATATTTAAAAGTACATATAAAAACTATTCATTTAAAAGAATTTGATTTTAAGTGTGGCTCTTGTGACTATCGAACAAACAAAAAAAGATATTTAAAAGTACATATCAAAGCTATTCATTTAGAAACATTTGATTTTAAGTGTGGCTCTTGTGACTATCGAACAAACAACAAAACTAATTTAAAAATACATATAAAAACTATTCATTTAGAAGAATTTGATTTTAAGTGTGATTCTTGTGACTATGGAGCAAACAGCAAAAGTCTTTTAAAAGCACATATAAAAACTAATCATTTAAAAGAATTTGATTTTAAGTGTGATTCTTGTGACTATGGAGCAAACAGCAAAAGTCTTTTAAAAGTACATATAAAAACTATTCATTTAAAAGAATTTGATTTTAAGTGTGACTCTTGTGACTTTGGAACAAACACAAAAAGTAATTTAAAAGTACATATAAAAACTATTCATTTAAAAGAATTTGATTTTAAGTGTGATTCTTGTGACTATGGAGCAAACAGCAAAAGTCTTTTAAAAGTACATATAAAAACTATTCATTTAAAAGAATTTGATTTTAAGTGTGACTCTTGTGACTTTGGAACAAACACAAAAAGTAATTTAAAAGTACATATAAAAACTATTCATTTAAAAGAATTTGATTTTAAGTGTGACTCTTGTGACTATGGAACAAACAACAAAACTATTTTAAAAAGACATATAAAAACTATTCATTTAAAAGAATTTGATTTTAAGTGTGACTCTTGTGACTTTGGAACAAACACAAAAAGTAATTTAAAAGTACATATAAAAACTATTCATTTAAAAGAATTTGATTTTAAGTGTGACTCTTGTGACTATCGAACAAACAACAAAAGTCATTTAGAAGCACATATAAAAACTAATCATTTAAAAGAATTTGATTTTAAGTGTGACTCTTGTAAATATAGAACAAACCAGAAACCTCATTTAAAGAGGCATATAAAAACTAATCATTAGAAAGGATTTGATTCTAAGTGTGACTCTTGTGACTTTGTAGTAATTTAAAAATACATACAAAGACCAATGACGTACAAAAGCGAAACATATTAAAGAATTAGATAGCCGTACACAGGATTGCAAACAACCAATTCCAAAACCAGCACCAATTGGATCAATGATTTCAATACAAGATGCACTCAGCCTCATTAAAATACTGGTTTCGTATGTGTTGGAATTAGATAGTGTAAGGTAATACTGACATAATAATAAAAATAAAGTGTCTTTATTGCAACCAGAAACAATGTATACAAGTATATAATTAACATAAACACAATGATATACAATTTGAAATTTAAAGTTAATGGGTAATAGTTGCAACCGCAAGGCAAAGTTCAGCTAATGCTGCTTTACAACTTAACCTTGTATATCGAACCAAAAGAAAAAATTATCGAGTGCCTAAGGCAAAAAAATAAAAAAAAAAAATTCGATAACGCGCCACGCACCATTACAAAAAATGACCATATAAAAAATCGAATACTCTAACCCGAAATTCTGAGAATTATTAAACTTTAAGCTCACCGAATTCACAATATCCACCAATTCTACGAAAAACTGCTGAAACCATTCACCATCAAGCATCAACACCCTGCTCACGTAATAATTTTTTCCTCACAGAACTACGGAAAGATGAGACAGAAAAGACATCAGCAGGTACCTCGTTATATTTACAATAAATTTGATATGAAAATGATCTTTGATATAATGTCGTTTTATGCGGTGGTGGAGAAATCCTGCCTCTAAACCTTGTAGTAAGGTTATGGACATCCGTTCTGAAAGTGATCTTCTGATATAAATATGGTGGTGCTTTCTATGTAATAATTTTATTATACAAATTCAAACACCGAAGCTCCCTCCTATTATGCATATTCAACCACCGTGCACAGCCAAGTTTGTGCGAAATGTGATCGAACTTCCGTATGCCATATATGAACCTCAAGCAGGCGTTTTGTACTTTTTGTATGCGATCCTGAGTTAATTTGTCTAAAGCAGAATGGTATATTGGAATGCAGTATGAAAATTGAGAGAGGACAAAAATATCACAAAGATTCTTCTTGCTGTTTTCACTGAATACTTGTCTGTGAGGATACAATTTCTTCAAATTTTGATAAGCATTGCGGATGTAGCCATAAACCTGCTGTCTGTACCTATGTGTATTATCCATAACCAGTCCCAGATTCCTCACACTTTTCACGATTGGTATCTTAGAATTATTAATTTCAATATTAAAAGTGCGAGAAATATTAGAACAGGTCTTCACAGAACCAAATAGGATTACTTTTGATTTATCCGGATTTAATGTGAGACAATGTTCTGTGGATACTCTATGGAAATAGCGCAAGTCTCTATTAATATTTGCAACAGCATGTTCCCAGTTATTTGGTTCAAAAGAATAATAAAGCTGAGTATCATCAACATACGCATGTGCATTACAATGCAGAAGACCTGAGAAAAAATTTGAAGTATATAATGAAAACAAAATCGGACCCAGAACAGATCCCTGAGGAACCCCTGCATGAGTGATGCAGATGAGCCTCCGTCAGCACTGACGTATTGCCTACGATTCCGGAGATAATTTTCAAAAAGTGATAATGATGTGCCAGCAAACCCAATGCTCTCCAAAATAGCCAACAACACACCATGATTCAGTCTATCAAACGCCTTACTGTAGTCTAGCAAAACTAGACATGAAATCAATCCCCTATCAGTCGACCGCAGAAGATCAGTCACTCTCAATAAAGCTGTCTCGCAACTGTACCCCGCTCGAAATCCCGACTGAACAGATAAAATTTAACGTCAACTGTCAAATGTGAATTCGAATTGTCAACTGCCAAGAGTGTCAACTAACACAATCGGTATTACCGTCAGCGTCAAGGCGTCGTCAACCTAAACAAAATTAAAAAAAAAAAGTCAGCAGCAGTTCTGTTCTAATTATAAACACATTAGTAATTTTTTTTTTAATAGCAATAACTCCTCAGAGAACTAAATGATATATAAGTGAAGCTCGGGGTGACATACATCTGAAAAATGAATGGAAGAAGTAATTTTTGCAACAATCTTAACCCAGGATATGTTTTTCTAGGAGAAAGAGTATTTTTAATAAAGGAAGCACTAGGAATTCTGCAAGTGAATTTTAGTTATTCCAGCTTTTACTAAAGGAAGAACTCGTTAGCACCATAAAATATCTCATTCCAGTATCGTTAAAAAAGTGTAATAATATGCAAAAATTAAACAGTGTAGATAAAATTGTGATTGTATTTAATGCTCTAATTAACATATGTAAGTTATTAATGATTTTGTATTTATAATTATTTATGGCACTATATAATCTTAATTTATTCCTGTACAATGTGGCCATTATTTTAGAATTTAAATAGGCATTTCGTTACAGACAAAACACAAAACTTTAATAATAAGTTAAATTTTTTTATTAATATATTTGAAATCTATTTACATTTTTTTAAGTCCTAAAGTGTTTATACATTGTACGCTAAATATTTATAATAAACTTTTATAATCTTACACATAATATTTCTATATGATTAAACTTATTTCCTTATTACTACTTATTAACTATTGCTTCTATAATAATTAAGTGAAACTATTTTAATAAATAAATCTTATTAAACAATCCTCTGATTATTTAGTCAGGAATTGTAAATTTAAAGACAAATTTAAATAATTAATCCTTAATCAGTGAATGAGTGGCTTTGTTTTTCTTCGTATACTAGAAATAATAATTAGGGAGCGGAATCGAGCGAGTCATGACTCATCGCCCATGGGCGCGCTATTGATATGTTGTATTTTTAAAGAGGTTTTAATTTTATTTATATAATTGAATAACAAGTGGCTGGTGATTATAAAATACAAAATACCCTACTATTTGTTCATTTTCTCTTCTGTAAGACTTGTTCTCTTTGAATTAAGTACATCCTTGTAGATAGAAAACGTCCCTTCTACATCGCAACTGGTTATAGGTGCGTACTGGAAATATTCCTTTATTTCAGCGTATTTAGCATACACGCAATGTTATTAAACCTGGATTTCTATTAAAAACTGCGTCTAAGTCACTTGGAATTATTAATAGCCACATCTAATGTGGTTAATCCATTTTTACTTTCTTATACGTAGTATAAGGAAGTAATGTGAAATTTTCGACTTCGAGATTTTTGCAGATGTCCACGTTTTGAAGTCCCCTGATACCGAAAAAGATGTTTTTAAAAAATGTCTGTGTGTCTCTTTGTGACCACGATAACCGCTGTAGATATCAATTCCAAATTTTGTATTTACGTGTCTAATCTCCCTCTTGAGATGTGAGTAGTTTTTCAGTAAAATCGGTAGACCGGAAGGAGCAGTTTACTTCAGTGAAAAAATCGAATTTTGCCAATATTTCGTCAACTACTAAGTTTAAACAAATTTATAAAGAATTCATATGTACTTGAAATTAAAATTGAGAACAATTTTATTTAAAAAGTTTTTCGAAGCTGCTACCGGAGGTAGGCCTTTTACTCCTATCGAAAATCAGTTTTTTGCGAATATTTCGCATGTCATGCTTTTTAGACAGGTACGTTACGGGTATAAAAGTATTTAAAACGTAATTTTCAATATCTTTTGCATAAAACAATTTCAAAATTCAGACCGGAATTACCACTTTTACTCTTATCGAATAGCGATTTTTTGCGAATATGTCGTAAATTATGCATTCTATATGTATTTATCAAGAATACAAAAGTATTTAGTGCTAGATTTGCAATATTTTTTGAATATATGAAATTTCAAAATTCGGACCGGAAGTAACACTTTTACTCTTAGGGAGTAGTCCTTTTTTCGAATATCTTGCTAAGTATGCATTCTATAGCGATTTATTAAGAGAACAGAAGTACTTAGAATAGGATTTTGAATAATTTTTGTGTAAAAAGAATATAGTATAGTTTGAAACGCTCATACGTATAAGAAAGTCGTGTGGTGGCCACACCTCATGTTTTAATTTGAGATTCGATTTTCAAAATATGTCATTAGTTTAGGCAAATTTCCAAAGTGTTCCTGAAGGAATAACAACCGATTTTTTAAATTTGGGATTTGTATTAGTTCCTTGCACTCAGAAATACTTCGAGCATCGTCATTTAAACATGTAACGAAATTTTGTAAACTATCGAAATTCTCTGCATGAAAACTATTTCTGTGTATGTTTTAGCAACGCTAAGTGACGATATTTTACAGACTTTGCAATAAATTTCGGAATCACTGACAATTAATTTTTATCTCAGAAAAAGTAACATAAACAACGTTCTAGATCTAAATAAATGATAACTAAAAATGTACGCGTATGTTATTGAAACATACATATTATATTGCGAAATATAAGGTAAATATAATAAATTTTAAAAACGCGTCACCCTTGTACCTACGCCGATGAAGAAAGGATTTTATTCATAAAATTCCTTATTTTATGGCAGTTTTTTCTGACTCTTGTCGAGCGTAAACAGATGTTGCAGTTCGCCCTATGAATTAGTGCTATTCAAATATAATGTAAACAACACGCAGTTGTTTACATTATTTGTTTGCTCCGTTGTACTGTATACTGTTTTCCTTAGAAATGATTCCTCATTACTACGAGAACTAGTAAATAGTATGCAATTTAATTACAGTGTTGTAATCATGTACCGCGAGATCAAAAATTATATTGATAAAGGTTTGCCATAAAACTTCTGTCTTAAGTTATATCATTAAGTGTCATACTGTCCATATTTGTCATTATATTTTCTCTTAGAATGACAAATATTAATGACAGTATGACACTTAATGATATAACTTAAGACAGACGTTTTACATTCCATGGCAAACCTTTATCAATATAATTTTTGATCTCGCGGTATTAAACCCTAATTTGTAATAAACTTTCTTTTGAATTTCCCGCTATCAAATACATTTTGAATCGCCCGCTATTTGCTTAGTGTTATTGAAAACTGTATTTTTTTTGATGTCAGCGTCATCTATATTTGACCCGAGGCAATACAAAACGCGGATAAAAATTTTGGCTGGACTGCGCCAAATCATCTAATCTATGCTAAACAGTAAACAGAGCGATTGAAAAGCGGTACAATTTAATACATCGAAATTAACTTTTTTCATTAAATATTTATTTTTTATTATAGGTAATGTTAAAGACAATTGACTGAAAATATGTAACACCTATTTTTTCTAAATATTAACAATATATACAGGGTGTCCCAGCTAGTGTGCTCACCATTGGGATCTCGTAAACGGTAAGAGATAGAGAGTTGGTTAAATGAGACAAACTGTACGTGACACCTGGGTTTACTTTTTTAAATAAAAAAACTTTTAAAAAAATGAACGATACGTGCGCTATAGGGGAAAAACTAAAAATCGGCAATTTTAATTTCGTCGTTTAACTTATTTCATGTAAAAGATACCGAAATACTATTTTGACATTATGAAGGTACTTTTTTACGCAGAATTCAAATTTGGTATTGCAGCCTCTGAAGCTTTTATACGTTTCGAGATTTTTATACAAACTTTCTTATTTTAAATACAAATCGTAGGCGGCTTTGACTGTATCAAAAAGAGCATAATTTGCTGATTTCAATGATGTATAACACTTTGGGTTTATTTGTAGAAATAACAAAGTTAAAAGAATAATTAGCATATTTTTTTGTTTTATACTTACCTATTCCTGGAAACAAAATACAAAAATGACGTAATGAAGTAAATAAAACACTAACTTCACATACCTAACTATTTATTTACTACTAGTAAATAGATAAATTACATTAAATACTCAAAAAGTCCTCCATTGTTATTGATACATAACTGAGCTCTTCTTAGTGTGGAATTAATCGCTTTTTCTAAAATACGTCCATTTATCCGATGAAACTCTCTTAAAACACAAGCTTGCAGTTCCTCCACATTATTAAATTGTGTTTTATACACCTTATTTTTTATGTAACCCCAAAGGAAAAAATCCATTGCGGTTAAGTCTGGGGAACGTGCAGGCCATGAAATGGGTCCTCGATTACCAATCCACCGATTACCAAATCTATTATTTAGGTAATTCGTAATAATGTGAGCATTATGTGCTGGTGCCCCATCCTGTTGGAAATACATATTCGCAGTTAGATTAAGCGAAATATCGTCTAGAAGATCTTCTATTTCACCTTGAAGTAAGTTCAAATAGCGTTCACTCGTTAAATTGTTATTGAAGATAATAGGTCCAACTATTCTTCTGCCGATAATACCGCACCACACATTGAACCCAAAACGTTCTTGATGTCGAGCTTCATGTAGAGCATAGGTTCCCAAAGTGGGCGATAACGCCCCCTTGTGGGCGCTGCAGGTCTAAAGGGGGGCGGTAAGAGACCCAGAAAAAAAATGGGGGCGTTGTGTAAAGGCTTAGGGGGCGATTTGTAATTTCATCTAGAATCTAGGAGGACTCTTAGACACCGACTGAGCTCTCGACTCTCGACTAGGGATGGGCGATAAACATCGATGTTCATTGAACATCGATATTTTAGGATCGATGTTCGATGTTTTTGCATCGATGTTTGCAATTTAGATTTATCGATAAACTATCGATGTTAGAAGAAATATAGTGAACATCGAACTTTTAAGCTTGACAAAATGTATTTGCACTAATCACAAAATAAAACAGCGTCCTCTGTTGACAAATACAAAAATGTTTCCAAATTAACAGCTCACATACAGGCTACGAGGATGTAAAATTGTCTACGAATAAAAGAAGTATTTAAATTACACAGTGCTATATCATATAAATTCGAATATTTCATTTTAGGCTCTTTTAAATATTACTCAGTATAAATATTTAAATAATATATAATTAAATACATAAATTTATAGTACTTTTAATGTGCAGAATAAAAGTTAAATTATGTATGCATGCAGAATAAGTGAAGGAGGTAAACGTATTTTCATAGAAAAAGAAGGGAGATAGACATTACCGATGTATACTTCTTCGGGAAATTCCCTAGTGCGTACAATCATACACGACGATACACGTATTAAATGCAAGATGACACATCAGAAATATAAAACCATATCCATATGTATCTCGGTATTTGCCAGCGTAGTCAAAAAAAAATGCAAGACTATAAAATCCCAAATAAAAATCGTTCTCTTAAAAAGCTTTGATACACGTAAATGTATATATTTTTTAAGTATCAGACGATTTAAGTCATGTGGTTGTTTCATGCGTAATTGCATAATATTGTTTTTTTATATAGTTTTTTTTGAGTAGTTTCTAAAGTTAACTACATATTATAAATGTATATATTTCTTTTATTATTTTTTTTGAATAGTGATATCTTTTATATCATTTTGTTAAGGACGTAAATTAATTAAGTTATAATAAAGTTTTTGTTAAACTGCCAAAAAATAAATCTATAAATATAATTATCGATGTTTAAAAACATCGATGTTTGGTAGTCGATATTTTGCAACCATCGATGTTGATCAACGATGTTAACATCGATGTTTGATATCGATGTTTACCCACCGATGTCCCATCCCTACTCTCGACTACAGCTTGTGAACATCAACTAATATTAATTAAGAGATTGCTCAAACCAACTCGGTTCGATATTTCTCTCCGAGTAGTTCATATATCTGTCCTGTTTTATTGAATAAATAAAATAAAAAACATATCAATCGGTCGCTCCGTTTCGAAACGAAAAGAGACACAAACAAACAAATAAAAAGGCAACTGTATCAATCGGCTGGTTCATAGAATACTTGTTGAGTACGATTGAGCGTCGAATGAGATAAACGAGTTTATGCATGTTTGTCTTATTCCTGTCGGTGCGTGCTGCTTATGCAATCCTATATAAACAACGTAATATTTATTTTATTTTCATTTGCGGTTTCGCGCGTAATAGATAAGCAGTACTTAAGTTCAACACTTATACTTACGTATTTCTCAAAACAAAACAATGTCGGAAGTAAAAAAGAAGAGACGGCAATACTGTGCGGAATATATTAAATTCGGATTCATTGAAAATCCTACAAACCCATCGTCGCCTTTGTGCCTTCTATGCCTAAAAACATTTTCGAATGAAGCAATGAAGCCTTCAAGACTTCAAGATCATTTGAATAAAATGCATCCAGATAAGAAAGACAAGAATGTAGCATATTTTCAAGACCTAGAGAAGAAGCATAATACTCGGCCAAGTGTAGCAAAACTCTTTTCGGCGGCTGCTAAGCAAGATGACGACGGACTTCGAGCTTCGTACAACATCTCTTTGTTAATTGCTCAAAAAGGCAAACCACACAACATCGGAGAAGTGTTAATTTTGCCAGCAATAAAGGAAGTAATAACTACTGTGCTTCATAAACCGGCCGCAGATATTATCGGAAAAATTCCTTTGAGTAATAATTCTGTGCAAAGACGAATTGATGAAATGGCCGGAAACATAGAAGAATCATTGTGCAATCATCTGAGGACTAGTCAATTCTCAATTCAGCTCGATGAGTCCACTTTACCAACTAATGAAGCATTGTTGCTGTCTTACGTGAGGTTTATTAAAGATGAGAAAATATGTGAAGAACTATTGTTTGCTAGAAATTTAGAGACCGATACAAAAGGCGAAACCATATTCAATACATTGGAAAAGTTTTGTGATGAGAAAGAGATTCCCTTGAAAAATATTATATCAGTTGCTACGGATGGCGCTCCGGCTATGACAGGGTGCCATAAAGGCTTCATAGCGTACGTAAAAAATAAAATTCCAGATGTCCTTGCTGTACATTGCGTTATTCATAGACAACATTTGGTTGCTAGAAATTTAAGTGAACGACTATTTCAATCACTGCAATATGTCATCAAAGCAGTCAATAAAATCCGTAACTGCTCTTTGAATGATAGATTATTTCATCAGCTTTGTGTTACTAATGACGAAGATTTCAACCGTTTGTTGTTTCATACCGAAGTTCGTTGGCTATCAAGAGGCAATTGTCTGACTCGATTTTACAACCTGTTTGACTCTGTGATAGAGTTTTTGGAAACTAAAGATACAGAATTGCGCAACAAGCTCATTACATCAAAAAATGATATAGCTTACATGACAGACCTGTATAAATTGTTCAACAACATGAATCTCCAACTGCAAGGCGATGAACTAAATTTAATTAAAACAAAAAATGTCGTTGCTGCTTTCGCAGCCAAACTGCTTCTACACAAAAAGAATATGGGTAGACGTGAGTTTCATAATTTTCCGAATTTATCAGTATCCTGCAGTAACGACGACTTGTTTGCCTACTGCCAACATTTGGAAAAGCTCCACATTGACTTCACCGAACGATACCAGGATATTTTGAACTTGGAAATACCAGACTGGGTGTTGGATCCGTTTTCAAATGTCAACACAGCAATATCACCACATCTGGAAGTAGAACTTATAGAATTGACAACGAACGAGGAAATAAAAATCAAGTTCAAAAATGGCTACCAAGAATTTTGGCTACAAAAACCGATCCCGCAATTGTACCCTGGATTGTGGTCAATCATTCAACGATTCTTGATAGCATTCCCATCGTCATATTTGTGTGAACGTGGATTTAGTGCTGTAGCAACGCTGCTTACTAAAAAGAGAAATCGTTTGCATGTTACCGAACGTGGTGACTTGCGGCTGTTCTTGAGTAAATTGGAACCTGATATCAACAAACTTATTAAACAGCATCAGATTCATCCTTCACATTAGTTTTTATATTAGAATCGATTATGTTTGTTTTATTTTGAATTTTGAATAAAAGATACTTTGTCTGAATACTATAAAGTTGCGTTTCAATAATCATTCTCATTGGCAGGTGTAGCCCGTAAAAGTTAACTTGAGACCTGAGCGCCGTTGTGTACTACCTACTACGCTCAGGTCTCAAGTTAACTCATTCATTCTAAACGAGACTTTTACTATAACCCATAGTAAAAGTCTCGTTTAGAATGAATGTTTAATCTCCGCTAATATAGCTCACAATAATTAATTTAATTTGAAGTTATAGTGGTTTTTGAGTAGGTGAAAAAATGGGGGCGCTAAAAGATAATTTATTCTCAAAGTGGGCAGTAGGCAAAATAAGTTTGGGAACCACTGATGTAGAGCATGGGGATTTTCTGTCCCCCAATAGTGAATATTATTTCTGTTAAATAACCCATTGTTCGTAAATCGAGATTCATCTGACCACAACACATTAAACAGAAATGTAACATTGTTGTTATTCTGATTAATGTACCAATGACAGAAACGAGTCCGCCTCTCTGCGTCTCCTGGTTGGAGTCCTTGGCTAATGTGGACTTTGTAAGGATGATATCGATGATTTTTTAATATTCTATGGGCTGATGTTCTAGGGATTCCGGTGTTGTTTTCTATTTCTCTTGTGGAAACTTTTGGATTTTCACGCACCTGATTTAATACAATAACTTGGGTTTCCTCATCTAATCTTTTTCTATTTCTTTTCGGTTTACTAAAGGCACCGTATGTTTTTAGATTTACTTCTAATCTTCGAAATAAAGTTTCGTGTGGTTGCCGTCGATCTGGGTACAACTCCAAATAATGATTAGCTGCATTCCTTGAATTTTTGTGAGCCAATATGTAACTTTGAAGCATATCATATTTCTCTTCATTATTAAATTTCTCCATAACGTGAACAACAATAAACAAGTAATAAAACGAACCAAAACAACAAATGCGGTGATTTTTAAATAAACGAACAAAATAGCAGACTAAATAACACAAAAATAAACCGATACGTAACTTGCTTGTAAATAAATTTGACAGATACTACTTATTGTCTTAATAATTCAATGCTGCCTCTGATGTATAGCCTATGCATTCATAAGGATACCAAAAATTGCACAAATATCATTATAACTTTGTTATTTCTACAAATAAACCCAAAGTGTTATACATCATTGAAATCAGCAAATTATGCTCTACGATTTGTATTTAAAATGAGAAAGTTTGTATAAAAATCTCGAAACGTATAAAAGCTTCAGAGGTTGCAATACCAAATTTGAATTCTGCGTAAAAAAGTACCTTCATAATGTCAAAATAGTATTTCGGTATCTTTTACATGAAATAAGTTAAACGACGAAATTAAAATTGCCGATTTTTAGTTTTTCCCCTATAGCGCACGTATCGTTCATTTTTTTAAAAGTTTTTTTGCTTAAAAAAATAAACCCAGGTGTCACGTACATTTTGTCTCATTTAACCAACTCTCTATCTCTTACCGTTCACGAGATCCCAATGGTGAGCACACTATCTGGGACACCTCTATATATATCAATAAATAACAGATATTTACAAAAAAAGACAAATTGCAGATTTAAGTTGGTTTATTTCTTATATTTTGTCACCGGTCAATTAACCAACTTAAGAAGAAATTGACTGTTTCCTAAACATACTGATAATTTTTACGTTCTTTATATATTTTTATTTATTTTCTGTGCATTTATATAGTTTTTTTTATTACATATTAATCATATTAACTAACGCAATTGTTAGTATTTATGTAAATACCTACATGTTGTTTATTAATACTGTATATATCTTTAAATTAAAGATGCACATTTTCCTGGAGCTCTCTATTTATCAAAGCAACTTAATACTTGCTAATAGTGTCATCATATACTACTCCAATTCCCAGTAAATATATATGGTGCGTTTTATTGTAACATTTGTCTCAGCCGATGGAGAAAAAATGTCGTTTTATTGTGCTACCGGTGTCCACTGTTGGCAACTTTCTCTACCGCTCTCTACGCTCTTTCGAGACCGCAGAACACAGCAGAGAAAGTGGGGATATGTCAATTTACTTGAAATCCGCATTTTTTAAGAGTTTGAGGTTATAAATAGTTCTTGTTGCCAAAGTAGTTATAATTTTATTTTTTCGAAAAAACCATGGATGCTCAGCATCTAATTCAAACAGATGATGGGGAGTTGCTGTGGTATGATCCAAAAAGTAAGTTAAATGTATTTTTCAATAATTACAAATAAAAACTACAATGATTTAAAATTTTTATCATTAAGCAAAAATGTATATGACAGTGGAAACACTTTCAAATGAGATAACACCAATCCCAAACCCTGAACTACATGTTGACCAACAAGGGGACTTTCAATCATCATGTGATGATCCAAAATGTGAGTTGGATAATATTTTTTTTTGTTTTAGTTCAAAAGAATTAATTACTTCATTTATAAGGGGAAAAAAATAATGGAGTGAAAGCAGTTACAAATGAACCAACGTCAGTCGTACATTCTGAAATACATGTTGTAGGGGATGAACAGAAAGAACAGCTACCAGCATCATGTGAAATAGCAGCATCCAGTACTAAAAGTATTTGGGATGAATCACAAACTTTATTACTCCTGGATCTATGCAAAAAATTTAAAGAAGATATAGATAATCCTCGTGTTAAGAAAATGGATGTTTATAAAAAAATTGCACTAGAAATGAGGAAATATGATCATACATTTACGTGGTTGCAATGTCAAAATCGCATGAAAACATTATTGACTAAATATAAAGAAATCAAAGATCACCTTTCAGTAACTGGGAATAATACAAGAACATGGGCTTACTATGATGTAATGCTTGATTATATAGGTGATCGACCAAATGTTGTACCCACTAGTAGTTTGTCAACATTACAACTTCAGCAACAAAATCCAGATTCTGATGCAAGCTCTTCCTCAAGTTGTACAGCCATTAGTAATTCATCAAAAAACATTATTAAAAAAAGAATTACAAACAAAACATCTCCTAGAAATAAAATGTTGTTATGGCTTGAACAACATAGAACAGAAATGAAAGAACAAGAACAGAAACGTTTGGAAGTTGTAGAAAGACATCATGCAGAAAATAAGGAACTTTTTAAGCAGTTCCTGGAAGCTGTCATCACATATCAAAAAAAGTAGACAATACATTTTACATTAAAATGCATCCCGAGGACTGCTAGCTGATCTCAAGAATTATAATTTAGTTTTTATCTTGAAAGGCTGTTAGTTTGACTGAAGAATTGTTTGTTTAAGTTTTCGTTACATTTTATAGACTCATTTACTTTATATTTTTTGTTTTAAATAGTTCCTAATACAATATAAAAAATAAATTTATTGTACTTATTGAAGATAACATCTACATTTCATATACCAAAATAAATAATGTTGATAACAATTCACACATGAGCTTGTTGCCAAAGATCTAGCATCAACTGATTCCTGCGTTCAACACCTGCAACATCATTTTGATTTTGTTCTCCAACTATTCCTATGGGTTCAATTTCTCTCCCTTCATTTATGTATTGCTCAACTTCATTTTCTCCATTTATTAAGCAAATATTGTGCAAAACACAAGCAGCAATAACAGTACGGCAAATTTCATGAGGATCATCTCGATGTAAATAATGTTTAAGTCGCCGAAATCTTCCTTTGAGTAAAGCAAATGCATTCTCAATTACTACTCTAGTCTTTGACAGCATCTTGTTGAAATATACGGCAATAGGTGGCCATTGTTTTTAAAAGGTACAATGAGCCAATTTTTCAAAGGGTAGGCACTATCGCCTATTAAAAAATGAAAGGGTCCACACAATTCTTGAGCAATAGGATACATATCTGATGTTCTTAAAACTCTCCCATCATGCACACTCCCAGGCCATCTAATATCACAATCTATAAATAATAAATTAGGTTTACAAATTCCTTGAAGGACCATTGAATAGAATTTTTTTCTATTGAAATAATCAACTACATTTGCTGTGGGTCTCTTAATTGGGATGTGACAACCATCAATTGCTCCTATAATGTATGGTATGCCGTTCTTTGCAAAGCTTTCAGCAATATGATCTCTTTCTGCAACTACAGGCCACTTAATAAACTTGGGTGACAACTCATACAAAATAACATCAATTACTATTTTCATGCAATTATACACTGATGATTTTGCAATTCCAAACCGTTCTCCAACTGAACGATATGAATCTGGTGTTGCAAGCACCCAAAAGGTAAGTAGCAAGGCTTTCTCTGGGCATATTTGCTCACGTCCCCCAAACTGGATTTGATCTTTTTTATGAAAATATTGACTATTACTATCACTATTTTATTGCAGTGATATAGTATGTTGGCTATATACATAGATAAGAAATACTTGGCTATATATCGATGATTAAATATTTGTATGATATTTTAATATTAACCCACAAAAAGTGGAGTCAACTGCCCAGTGTTTCCAGTTGCGCTAAATTAAAATTCCCAAATATACGCCACTGTTGCCAACTCACTATAGACAATTCCCCCTGAATGCTCTGAATAGTGTCCCAAAAACCCCTAAATTGCATCTCAAACCCAGAGATATAGAGAGGGGAGAATGCTCTTGAACCACTGCGCATCTAATTTTTACGCGACGCAACGATCGCTGCCATTTTGACCCAGGTATGTCATGAGTGGTTTTGTTTATGTTCATCTAGGTTATGTTTGTGGTGTATTACTAAATTATTGTGTGTTTGTTTTTGACTTTTAAATGTAGTTCTCAGACATACTTGTTTCTGGTGAGTCGAGTGGAAAAAGTCGTGGTTGGAAGCAATATTTGTTTCATGTGCTCAAGTGTGTGGTTTCATTATTGTATAAATCTTTTAGATATTAAATACATAAATATCCAAATAAACATGTCATGCAGTGCTAAAAGCTGTCCAATATTAATGCCCGGTTTTTCAGTATTGGTTCAAGCACAAGTTCAGGTTTAAGTTCAAGTTTAAGGTTCAAAGTGTATTTCAGTCAGCTTAAACTGAAAAATAAACTAAAATTTGAGTTGAACTTGAACCCAGTAAATTACTCAGTTCAAGCCTTGTTTTTGGTTTAAAAGTATTAGCATAACCTATACATTGAAAGATATCTTCCATAATTATTGTACTTTGCCATATTTCCATTATTGTTCTTTATCGGTGTAATTTTTTTTTGAATAAGTACATAAGTTAATATGGATATTCTAAATTTAATTGATTCTTCCGACGATGAAGAAGTTATAGATTTTATTGAGCATCTAGGGCGCAATAGAAGACCTAAATTAATATGGGAACGACCCAACAATTTTCAATTGTGGGATGATCACGACTTTTTTGATCGGTATCGTCTAAGTAAAGATTCTGTTAGGCGTATTTTGGATGAAATTTATGAAACAATAGCTCAACCTACCGATTGGTAAGCAAGAACTAGTGATAATAGAATGTATAAAGCTTACTAATAATTCGTATACTTTAGGAATTGTGCCTTAACACCTGAAGAAATGCTGTTTCTGACACTCCGTTTTTATGCCACTGCAAGTTTTTTAAATACTGTTGGGGATTTAATAGGTGTACATAAATCAACTGCCAACAAAGTTGTTAAAAAAGTTTCAAATGCAATAGCTGCTTTGAGACATCGGTACATTTGTTTTCCTATAACAGATGAGGAAATCCTCTCAAACAATGAGGGTTTTTACAATATAGCCAGCTTTCCTCAAGTAATAGGTGCAATCGATTGCACTCATGTGAAAATTCAATCACCAGGTAAAACTAGATATGGTATACTTAATTGCTTATTTATTTATATTTATTTAAATAGGTGGGGAAAATGCAGAAATATTTCGAAATAGGAAAGGGTACTTTTCCCTTAACATTCAGACTGTGTGTGATCACAAGTTGAAGATTCGAGACATTGTTTCTCGATGGCATGGATCAACACATGATTCTCATATCTTTAATAATTCGTATATTCGTCAGAGATTTGAGAGAGGTGAATTTGGACAGAACATACTGTTAGGGGATGGTGGATATAGAAACAGTAATTTTTTGCTGACTCCTCTTTTGAATCCAGCCACTCCAGCAGAGAATCTATATAATGAATCTCATATACGAACACGTAATTGTGTTGAGAGAATGTATGGGGTTTGGAAAAGAAGATTCCCTGTACTAGCAAAGGGTGTGCGCTTAAAAATTTCCACAGTACAGACTATTGTGGTGGCAACAGCAGTGTTGCATAATATTGCATGTGATGCCCATGAGGATGTACCACCAGTGCAGCAAGATATGCAAGCTGCAATAGAATTTGATGGCAATATCCAACCACATCTTGAATTACACAATGGCAATAACAACAGAAGAAATAATCTAATTAATAATTATTTTCAAAATTTATTGTAATATAATAAAGCAATTTTCCTTTTAAATTTGTGTTACGATATTATCAACTGATTTCATTATCAACATAGATCACTAATAATCTTTTGGTGAGTGTAGACGTAAAGTGGTCATACAAAATTGCTTTGCAATACAAAGTTATAAACTTAATGAGTAAATAAATATTAAAATATTTTTAGAATCTTTATTTATAAATTTACACAGTTTTTCTGTATTCCGTCTCTTTCATCTCTAATTCCAATTTTAAAATTGAATTTTTTAGTTGTTGCTCCTCTATTTGTAGATGCAGCAGTTCCTTCTTCAATAAATGCTCGTTATTTAGATTTTTTTGTTGTTGCAAGAGAAACTTGTTCTTGTTATCAGCAAGCTTCGACCATTTCTCATTCGTGGTGCTTCCTGTAACTTTTTGTTTTTTGGGGGTATTCTCCATCACTTCTTCATTTCTCGAAGCCAATCTCTTTCTTGAAGAGGAAGCCAGAGACACATCTGGAGGCTCTAGTGATGATGAGATAGGCTGCGACACCTTGGCCATGGTGTAATATTGCCATTGGCTGGCATCCTCAACCGATTGAGCATCATCCCCATCCTCCTGACTGGCAACCCCTGGTTGAATTATAATTGTTTCGGCGCCATCTCCATGTGAAATATCCTCTGCAATAAATAGAACACTGTATTAAACATTTTTATTTTGAACATATTTATGTTCTTAAGAAATTAAATGTCTTGATTATTAATTACCTCTATCCGCATCACTATCAACTGCACAAGGCAATCCATCTAAGCGAACACCCAGCAATTCTTTTATTTCTTCATCTACTGAAGTAAATATAATGTTGGTGGGTGGTCCTCCACCAGTGGAAAATACTTCACACTTATTATTTACATACTTTTTTTTAGTGCGCTTCTTTAAATTTTCATATTTATTTCGCAACACTGCTACTGTTCTGTAATACTGTCCACTCCGCATGTTAAATTGTGTTGCAATTTTCTCCCACGTCGCATCCTTTTCCTTCCACAACACACGATCTGTTTTTTTACATTCTATAATATTTCTGTAAGTTTTAATAATACTTATAAGCAAATCTACTTCTTCTTGAGAAAAATTGGATGATCTTCTATTGCCTTCTTCTGCCATATTTTCTATTTATGTCTGTTATATAAAATATTGATATAGCAAGCACACAATTTTAGAGATACGTAACACTCAAAGACGAATAATACGTAAATGAACGCTTTCATCATTTTACCTGAAGTTTATGGGGGTTTCGCTAATAGCCACAGATGAATACCAGATGTTTGAATTTGAAAAATTCTGTAAGTTTCAATGCCACCAACATCACAAAACTGCAAACCCCTATTTTTAACGTTACCAACCACGATATGTTTATTACATTTTAGGTTCAACTGAACTAGTTCAGTGGAAGCACTGAAATACGGTTATACAGAGTTCAAGGTTTAAGTTCAAGTTTATAGATCAGTAGAACTTGAACTTGAACCAGCACTGAAAAACTGGGCATAAGAGGTTTAAACCTGAAGGATAAAGTTTTCACAGGTTTGATGGCAAGATCAGTTTAAATATCAAAATTATTTCAGATTTTCAGAAGGTGCCTTGTTACCTTAGAGCATTAGAGTAAGTAAGATATATAGAGAGAGCATAATGTCAGTTTATAGACAAGTAAAGGGATGCCAGGTGGGGTACGGGCAGGGTAGAAATGGTTCAACCTTGGCGGGTTGCATACCGTTAAGTGTTCACATGTAATAAAATTTATTAAATTATTTAAATTCGAATATTATTATTTTTCAAACTGTTTTTAATTAAATTTACTTCTCTAATAATTATACTTTGAAAAAACAAATTATAGATTTTTTTGAAAATAAATATTTGCTGGTGCCCACAAGTTACTCGTAAACTTTCAATACATAACTGAAGTAAAAATGTTATTTAAAGTTGCCTTTCAGAACAATTATTAGTTCTACAAGCATAGAAATGTGTGTCTTTCAACTGTAATATTCACTTAATATTTAGTCTATGTAATACTGAAATTAATAATTAAGAATGTTGTACGTACTTGGATTAGCAATAATATAAACAACTTACACATCAACAAATTCATATACATGTATATTTATTAGTAATATATCTACATACTTCAACATTTAACTAGTGGCTTGAATTTACTTATAGGAGGTTTTATTTTATGATTTTATTTACAATATAATAATATATAAAAGCTTTTCGTCAAGTTCTTATGGCTCTCTTGATAGAAGGTATGATTCACTCTGACTCGCTGCTACAAATATTTAATAAACAATTCCACCGTAACCAAACAAAATGATGCACTTGCTTCACAGTTTATGTTTGTATAGCACTTCGCTAAGGTATATAGTAGTTAGAGTATATTTATAATGGCAATTCTTCACAAAATATACTACATAATATACTATTTTCCTTTGGAACCCAATTTGACCTATCTATTTTCTTTTTCCACAGATTCCTTCTAATGGGCTCTTTTGGTGTCCTATAATCAAGAAATTTCAATGTTAAAAGATTTATATTCACCAAATTATGGATGAAATTAATAACTTTACGTACCTATCTACAATTGTGGAAAGATATAATTTTCCTCTTCTCTGCCTCTAATTGCCTTGGACTTTCTTGCTACTCCAATTTGTGCAATGAAAAACGGCACATCAAACCATATTAAATACTAAGTGCTAAATTAATGATAAAACAGTTAAATCCTTAGTAAAAAATGAAATGGGAAATAATGGAAATTCTTAACCTTAAACTAATTAACAACAAATGATAGTATTGAAGGTATTAAATAAAAAAATAAATTATATATGAACATAATAAGTTTGTAATTCACGATAATAAAGAATAAAATACAAAATATATATTACACAAATAATCAGCTGATGGTTCCACCAATGGCGGATGTAAACATACCCCTCTCGGCATCACTTTTTGTGGACAATGCTCTCTCCTTCTTTTCTATCCTCCTTGCTTGTTACCGATATGCTTGAAAGCTTTGAATATAGCAACTGATTGCTTGAAAGCTTTGAATTTAGCAACTGCTTGGCTATGGTCAGAGCACGGATTATCGGATGGTTCACTTAAATGAGGGGTTTTGCCGCCTAATCTAGCTAATGCAGGCCGTGTTAGATGGCGCGACGGTGTTAGAAACAAGAGACCTAGAAGTAAATTTGAATCATGACTTTAACCGAATAATTGAGATATCGCTACTACTGCGCTGTCACTTTATGGAAACGCGTAGAAACAACAAATTTTGTGTGTGTTGCTAAACATTATTTTTCTTATTACTACTCTCTCTTTTATCTATGGTTAGTGGTGTTATAATCGTACCGTAAGTTCTGTAAAGAGTAATATGATAATTTTATTAAGTTGACATAATGCATTTTTAGACTTAAAGGATGTATAGAAGCTGGTGCATTGTGTGTGCGCCGTACAAGCAAGAAGCAAGAGCGATGCATATTTTCCGAGAATGCGAACAAGTAACTAACGGCACTAATAATTGACATATAATCCGAAGGTGAGCTGGAGATTTTTTGTTTGTAGTTCTGATTCCAAGTGCAACAAGGACCACCTGGTTGTAGCAAGGATTTTGTGGGTTTCCGATTACACCAATTAAAGTTTGCAATTATTAGGAGTATAATATAAGTGGGAATAATTGTAGTTGAGATGTCAGGCGATTTTTGACAAAATGATTAGTATACATTATAAAGAACCTCTAATTGAACAACTTTTTCTTACAAAATTATCAATGCAAATGTAGGGAAATGGAGATAAAAAATAAATTAGGTACTCACCGAGTCAATCTAGCAGGTTACAGCCCATGTGAGATATCCCATATAGAGCATTGAAATAATGAAAATCGCAATAAATGATGTTTATTTAAGCTCGCAACACAACAATTACCTTTGATTTCCACGTTTTTTGATTAAATTTTAGCAAAATTGTAAATACGAGATCACATGATATCAGCTGTTTTTGTTGACATTCGATGGTGCTTTTAAAATCGCAGAAAAGTCATAAGAAAACATACAAATTGACCTAAATTGTGTGTGATTATGTGAAATAAACATCAATTATCGTGATTTTCATCATTTCAATGATCTATATGGGATGCCTTACACGAGATGTAACCTGCAAAATTGACTTAGTTAGTACCTAATTTATTTTTTATCTCCATTTCTCTATGTTTGCATTGATAATTTTATAAGAGAAAGGTGTTCAATTAGAAGTTCTCTATAAGGTACACTAGTCGCCCGACACCTCAACTGCAGTTTAACCCTATGGGTGTATAAGAAAGCCTTTAAAGTACACGAAAAACTTACTACTTGTTTTTAAGTTTCTATATTATGTTTTTTCACAAGCAATCAATCCATGTTTAGCAGTGTTAATAGAAACTTCAGATTTCTTGGTACAGAAGCATTTATGGTTTTTCCTAATGATTTTCCTGTGCAGTTTCCTATAATGAAAAAGTGCCTTTATACTATCGTTGATATTTGTTAGTATACAGTTGTAATTATTATATTTTATTATTCAGGAGCGAAACTTGGCAACAGCAAATGGGCATGAAACCTGTGCTAGATGCCAGTACAACATGTAATAAGAAACTTTGCAGCCAACATTTTGACACAACATGCTATGCACACCATCATTCAGTACGCCTCAACAAAAATGCAGTGCCGACACTCCATCCCATGAGGCCACCCACGAAGCTTAAGGCAGCCATATCATTGGAAGTCTCATTTGTTTTACGACAACAATAAATTAACCAATTTGGTGTTAGTTATTGCAGGTTGTTTAATTTTTTTGTTTTCTTCTATAGCCATGTAATTAACATTATTTAGTTTTTAAGCCCTAATTGTCACTCTTTTAATTATATATTGATGAAAAGACGTCTACTAAATTTCTTAGGTATCTTATGTATCCATATTTTTATTTATGTCGCCTTATTTTATGTTCATCATTTATGTAATACAAGATTTTGTAAATGGTGGTAGTAAACATGGGCTTAAGTCAGTGGCGGCTCTTTAATGAGAGCAAGTGAGCAATTGCACCCCCTGGAATTTTGAAACAAAACAAACCAAGCGGCGACTAACTGTGAAAGTATTTATTTATTACGTATTCATTGTTATTGAACAGGAACGTGGCGTGTACGGCACGCGAAACAACCTACATGCACCGATCGTAGTCATAGATATAATGACGACTAAGACCAACAGCGCACGGATGTAAAGACCCCTTCCACCGAGAGAAACATACCCATGTGCAAAGCGCTACTGTTGCTGCGTTAAGCCATTAAACATTACATTGAAGGTGGGGAGAACTGTATTTTGTTCTAGCTCCATATTGTATAATACATAGCATGTGAGCAAGATTCCCGTCGGCTCAACGCTGTTGTAAGATGAATTTCGTGTCTGCGATGCAGAATAACACGTTTTCGCGGTTAACGTATGATGAAAAAATCGCAATAAAAATCTTAAACGGCCGATGCCTCAATTATGTTTAGGAAATAAACAATCTGTTAAAGGTAAAGACGTTATAAGAAAATTCAAAATGAATATTTATCAGAAAAATGACTGGATTTGTGGGTGTGAAATTAAAAATACTTTGTTTTGTTTTCCGTGTCTTTTGTTAGGTGGTGAACCGTCTTGGTCAAAGAACGGAATAAAAGACTTAATTCATCTTAGTGCTAAAATTACGAAACATGAAAATTCCGAAGGGCATTTGAAAAATATATTTAGTCTAAGAATGTTAGGAAAAAATAACATTCAGAATGTTTTAGATCATCATATAGAAAAGCAGTTTAACAACACAATGAACAGGTAACAAAAAATAGGCATGTGTTAAATTTAATAATAAATTGCATTAGATTTTGTGGCGCGTTTGAACTGGCACTTCGGGGTCATGATGAATGGCAAACGTCGAATACCAAGGGCATTTTTCGGGAATTGATAAATTTTACGGCAGAATTAGATAAATCGCTCAGAGATCACATCGAAGCAGCACCGGTTTTTAATTGAATTTATAAATGATTTCCCAAATTTTAATGAAAAAGTGATAGAACTGTTCTGCAAGTCAAAGACACGCAAAATGGACTTCGGTTATCGTCAGATGTAACCAAACTGTAGTGTTATATTTATTATTCCCTCAAAACAAACTGTACAATGAACAGTACCTGTCTGGAACAGTATGTCGGTGAAACTTATAAAGATTGGGTAAGCGTTCTTGTATTATACTTTAACTTTCTTATACGTAGTATAAGGAAGTATTGTGATGATGAAAATTTTCGACCTCGAGATTTTTGCAGATGTCCACGTTTTGAGGTCCCCTGATACCAAAAAAGTGGTTTTTAAAAAATGTTTCTCTCTCTCTCTCTCTCTCTCTCTCTCTCTGTGTGTGTGTGTCTGTCTGTCTCTGTGTGTGTGACCAAGATAGCGATCAAACCGCTACAGATATCAATTTCAAATTTTCTATTTACGAATATAATCTTCCTCTTGAGAACTGATTAGATTTTGAGCGAAATCGGCAGACCGGAAATAGTAGTTTACTTCAGTGAAAAAATCGAATTTTGCAAATATTTCGTCAATTACTAAGTTTAAACAAATTTATAAGGAATTCAAATGTACTCAAAATTAAATTTGAGAAAAATTGTATTAAGAAAGTTTTTCGAAATTCCGACCAGAAGTAGGTCTTTTACTCTTATCGAAAATCAGTTTTTTGCGAATATCACGCAAGTCATGCTTTCAAGGCAGGTAAATTATCAGTATAAAAGTATTTAGAACGTATTTTTAAATATCTTTTGTATAAAAAAAATTTCAAAATTCGGACCGGAAGTAACACTTTTACTCTTACAGAATAACGATTTTTTGCAAATATGTCGTAAATTATGCATTCTATATATATTTATGAAGAGTACAAAAGTATTTAGAGTTGGATTTGGAATATTTTTTGTATAAATGAAATTTCAAAATTCGGACCGGAAGTAACACTTTCATACGTATAAGAAAGTCGTGTGGTGGCCACACCTCATTTTTTAATTTTGAAATTATGCACTCCCTATGTGAACCACCCCGAGCCGCCACTGGCTTAAGTCATTGTGTATCTATCGGGTTTAATTACCTACTTTGTAGTATTTTGAGTAGGTACTTGTACTTTTCAACAGCAATTCTATCTTATTGTTAAAACTATCTTTGTAGTAATATATGTTGAACACTTGTGAAATATAGAAATAGTAATACAATAAAACACCTTTTTCACAAAAAATAGTTTAATAACTAGATGTCACATTTCGTGTGCACTGCACACATCGTCAGTAGTAACTGTTATTACTGACGATGTGTGCAGTGCACACAAAATGTGACATCTAGTTATTAAACTATTTTTTGTGAAAAAGGTGTTTTATTCTATAAATAAAAATATGTTTGTTAGTCGAATATTCTACTTTTGGTAGATTATGCTATTGTTCGTTAATTTATTTTTGTACTGGTAATTTAACTAAAACACATGCTGGATGTTAGTTATAATTTTTCAATAGTAATCATTAATGTATATCTTTTCTACTTTGTAGTATTCTGAGTAGGTACTTGTGCTTTTTCGACAGAAATTCTATCTTAATGTTAAAAATATGTTTGTTAGTCGAATATTCTACTTTCGGTAGATTATGCTATTCTTCGTTACTTTATTTTTGTACTGGTAATTTAATTAAAACATACGTGTTAGATGTTAGTTATTAATATTCATAAATGTACTTTGTACCTTTTCTACGTAGCAATATTAAAGTGTAATTATTTAAGTAATTCTTTTCTTTAAAACGTTATTGTGTGGTTACAGCATTGTAATTGAATATCGTACTGCATACTGTTTTCCTTAACAATGATTCCTCATTACTACGGGAACTAGTAAATAGTATGCAATTTGATGACAGTGTTGTGATCATGTACCGGGTGTTTTTTTTATCTTTGATATCATTTTGATCACCTGCAACTTTCTTGTTTTTAAAAATATCAGAATGAAGCAAAAATCATTTTGCATAGGTATCTATGAAGTTTTTTACGTTTTAAAAAATAAAACAAAACACTAACGTTTTTCCAAGATATTAACCTAACTTATATTTTTTTAAATGGAAAATCCTAAATATTTTCGGATATTTCGATTTTACATGAAATTTCAAATATATTTTATAAAGCATACCGCATACCTATCTTCAACGGTTTGCGAGAAAACGGCGTTTAAACATGCCATTTTTAGAATAATTTAATTTTGTAAAATTGTTTTTTTTAATAATTTGTTACTTTGTTAATCGTTAATCTTTTGTTTTATTAAAAATAAGCTTTCTAAATAATTATGAAAAATGATTTCTGTTTGATTTCGACATCTTTAAGAACAGGGTTACAAAACTAAATTTTTCTTTGTTGCATGTTCAAACGCCGTTTTTTACTTTCTTATACGTAGTATAAGGAAGTATTGTGATGATGAAAATTTTCGACCTCGAGATTTTTGCAGATGTCCACGTTTTGAGGTCCCCTGATACCAAAAAAGTGGTTTTTAAAAAATGTCTGTGTGTGTGTGTGTCTCTGTGTGTGTGTGTATCTGTGTGTGTGTGTGTGACCACGATAGCGGTCAAACCGCTATAGGTATCAACTTCAAATTTTATATTTACGAATATAATCTCCCTCTTGAGAACTGATTAGATTTTGAGCAAAATCGGCATACCGGAAGTAGTAGTTTACTTCAGTGAAAAAATCGAATTTTGCAAATATTTCGTCAATTACTAAGTTTAAACGAATTTATAAAGAATTCAAATGTACTTAAAATTAAATTTGAGAAAAATTGTATTAATAAAGTTTTTCGAAATTCCGACCGGAAGTAGGTCTTTTACTCTTATCGAAAATCAGTTTTTTGCGAATATCTCGCAAGTCATGCTTTCTAGGCAGGTACATAACCAGTATAAAAGTATTTAGAACGTACTTCTAAATATCTCTTGTATAAAAAAAATTTCAAAATTCGGACCGGAAGTAACACTTTTACTCTTACCGAATAACGATTTTTTGCAAATATGTCGTAAATTATGCATTCTATATATATTTATGAAGAGTACAAAAGTATTTAGAGTTGGATTTGGAATATTTTTTGTATAAATGAAATTTCAAAATTCGGACGGGAAGTAACACTTTCATACGTATAAGAAAGTCGTGTGGTGGCCACACCTCATTTTTCGCAAACCGTTGAAGATAGGTATGGGGTATGCTTTATAAAATATACTTGAAATTTCATGTAAAATCGAAATATCCGAAAATATTTAGGGCTTTCCATTTAAAAAAATATAAGTTAGGTTAATATCTTGGAAAAACGTTAGTGTTTTGTTTTATTTTTTAAAACGTAAAAAACTTCATAGATACCTATGCAAAATGATTTTTGCTTTATTCTGATATTTTTAAAAACAAAAAAGTTGCAGGTAATCAAAATGATATCAAAGATTAAAAAACACCCGGTACCGCGAGATCAAAAATTATATTGAAAAAGGTTTGCTATGGAATGTACAAGTCTGTCTTAAGTTATATCATTAAGTTTCACACTGTCATTAATATTTGTCATTATATTTTCTCTTATAATGACAGTATGACACTTAATGATATAACTTAAGACAGATTTTTACATTCCATGGCAAACCTTTATCAATATATTTTTGATCTCGCGGTATTAAACCCTAATTTGTAATAAACTTAATTTTGAATTTCCCGCTACCAAATACATTTTGAATCGCCCGCTATTTGCTTAGTGTTATTGAAAACTGTAATTTTTTTGATGTCAGCGCCATCTATATCGGCCTTCACGCAATACAAACCGCGGATAAAAATTTTGGCTTGACCAGTGCTGCCAATTGCGGGTATTTTACCCGAAATGCGGGTATTATAATCAGACTGTCGGGTAAAATTGTGAAAGGGGTAAAATCGGGTAGGTATTTTCACATAAAACAAGGTTTCCTTTTCAAGTCAGAGAAAAATGTTTTAGCTGTTGACCACACAAATAATCGCTCTCATAATGATACTAAATGCTCCGTGGTATATCAGAAATAATGAAATATTGAATAAAACAAATACCCCATCATCATTGGCTACATCAAGGAAAGAGCGCTCAGCTTCTATAACCAGATGGAAAACCACTGAAACCAAAATCTCAAAAGAGCACTCGCATGCGACAGAAATGAAAACTTCAAGCACAAAAGACCTAAAATGGTCCTACTTTAATACCCCTCCCCAATAGCTAATCAAACTCAACTCCAACATTCCAAGATTCACCGCACTCAGATGAACAGTAAAAGACTAAATAGTCTAACTCAAAGCCACAATAAAGAAGAAGAAGAAGAGAAGAAATATTCGCTTGTTTGTGCCACTTTGCAAAGTTTACTTATGTATATCTGCCACTGAATCTTTGGGAATGTTGAAAAACTATGCATCCCAAACTAAAATTGACCAATTTCTCAAAAGTTGTTTAAGTTTTTATGTAGAGCTTGTCTCTGACATTAAAACGCGATTTGATTTTCTAATCCAATTTTTAACATTTTAAGAATTCTTGAACCAAAAACGGCCTAATCCTATGAAATAAAATCTCTGCAGAAAATTGTATAAAGATTTCCAATAAATAAAGGATTTATAAATTTTGGACAAGGATTGGAAGCAGCATGCTCTTGTAAATCATATGGAGTATGGTTTATTTTGTGAACTAAGTTGTGAAGTTTATTGGAAAATGGTATTTGAATTGAAAAATTCTGCAGATGTTCTTCTTTTCCCCAATATGAGAGTAGTGTTTTTATTACTTTATATTCTACCTTTTTCAAACGCATTTGTTGAAAGGATTTTCAGTGATTTGAAAAATATCAAGACAGACCACAGAAATGCTTTAGTAACGCTTACATCTTTAATGGTGATAAAAAGAGACATTAAATATATGGGAGGTTGTGTAAAATTTGAACCAAATCGGGAAATGATTAATGCCAAAATAGTTATTAAGGTACTAGGGGTTGGTATTTATAATAATATTTACTATCTTCACTAGTCCTATATTGTTGACGTTCTTAAAAAATATATATAGATAAAGAATTATTTTAGACCACTTTTAAAATTGGCGCTTGCTATTTGAATTGACGCGTAAAAGCGGGTATTTTTCATTCGCTTATGCGAGTAAAGCAGACGTATGGCTCCGGCAGCACTGGAGCCCTATTCTGGAGTTTTTTCGTATACGAATTTACACATTTTTCGTATACGAATGTATAGTTGCTATTCTTGACTCGCTCGAATCGAATTTGAGTGGTCGTATACAAATCTACATCGAGTGGTTCAAGGTAATCGAATTTGAATCCGACTGAACGAATACACTCAGTAATTGAAAAAAACAAAAAATGGCAAATTTTGATGAATCTGGACAAGTGATAATGTTGCAGTTGTTAGAATATGAAAACCGATAAAATGAAGGCGCTAGAAGAAATAAATTTTATAAAAAGTTAGAGCCCTTTACGGAATTGAATGATGAAGCCTTTATTAGATTATTTAGACTCTCGAAAGATTTAGTTCTTTCACTTATTAATGTAGTTAGGCCACATATAATGTGTGGATCCAGGAAATCCTCACTGGATGTACAAAGTAAGGTAAAGAAGTTAAATGGTTTATTATTTAACATGTGCCACAGAAATATATATTTTAGGTTTTAATAGCATTAAGATTTTTTGCTAGTGGCAGCTATCAAATGGATACGGCATGCAATTTCTTTTTAGCTGTAAGTCAGTCATCAGTGTCTCGTGCAATACATCAAGTGATTGATGTATTAAATATGCCTCACATTTTTAATGAATGGGTCAAGTTTCCAAGAAATATTGGTGAGCTGGAACAAGTTCGGAATCGGTATAAGTTAGCATATAGATTAAAAACATTTATTACTGAACATATTATCTAGATTTTTCCAACATTTCCAATTTCCTGGAGTTATTGGGTGCATTGATTGTACGCATGTTGCCATATATCCACCAAAAGTGAATGATCCTCAATATCCGGAGGCTGTATATGTCAACAGAAAAAGATATCATTCCATAAATGTACAATTGGTAAGATGAAAACTAGTTTATCGAAACTTTTAAATTACACTCTCTTTTTAAGATATGCGATTCCAATATGAGAATTTTAAATGTTAATGCTAGATACCCAGGAAGCACAAACGATGCATTTATATGGAGAAATTCTGGTGTACAACAACTTTTGGAAAATTTGCATGGCCAACGACATAATACATTTTATTTGTTGGGTTTGTTTTTATAAAATACTTGCATAATACATAAAACTAAAACAAGTTTTATAGGCGATTCTGGATATCCACTAAGGCCTTGCTTACTGACACCAATAGCTGATGAACCACAACCTGGAACACCAGCCAGCTCGATATAATGAAACTCACAAGAGATGTAGAGGGCTCATTGAGAGATGCAATGGTGTGTTAAAGATGAGGTTCAGGTGCTTACTAAAACACCGTGTACTACATTATGATCCAGCAACATGCTCAAAGATTGTTAATGCATGTGTTGTATTACATAATATGTGTGTTGCAAATAATATTCCACTTAATGAGGATGTAGAAAATGGTGTGGATTATGGTAGGATTTTTAATGATCATGTTGATGTTGTAGAACATAATCGCCGAGTGGATCCCGACCTGGTGGAAGGGAGAAATCTCCGAAATAGAATTATAAGGAATTATTTTTAGTAATTATATTTAAAAATGTCGTCTTTATTATATTAAATTTCAGTTATAAATATTGTAATATTAAATTTATTGTATTTTATTCTTTGGAAGTATACATGTTTGGCAAATTTGGTAATAAATTCACTTAATGTATTTTAACATGCAGAGGAATATGAAATCAGATTCTAGAATATACTCATAAAAAATGCTTTATTAAATCTTATGTTAATTCGTACAAGATATCTTTAATATCCTTTAATACTTGTGTACTTTCTTCTATTAATTTTTTTTTTTTCTTTTGCTGTTGCCATACATTCCAGTATTTCAATCTTTTTTTCATAATATTTTTCTTTCATCGCTAACTTTGTTTCTGAAGTTCTTACTAATGCTTCTGCTGCATCCGCAGTTGCTTTTGAATGCTTCTTTTGAGCAAGTCCTGTAATTATTGCAAAATATGTAGAACATTGTTAAAATAGAAAAATATATTATTTATTAGAAAAACATATATTTCACTTCAACAATTCATTACATTGAATTCCTTTATTTTACAAATATCACCGGAAAATTTTGTACATCTACTACGCGCTGTTTTCATATTCCCGGACTAGACATTTTTCAATTTTAATATAATTTTTCATTATAGTGTTTTATTATCATACATTGCCTTGGTAACGACATTGACTATTTACAAAACAATTGCAGGAGTATTAGTTTTAATATCTGTCAGTTTGTGTTGTCACTTATCAAAGCAAAACAAGGGAAACAGAGGGGACTATACTGAAAAATAAATTTTTATTGCTGTTCGAAACTTCTTTCCGGCCTAGTTCGGGAATATAAAAACGACCCGTCGTATACGTAATGTATCTTTTCAAAAAATGTTAAATTTTACCTGATTTTTTTGGCGTATTATTTTCATTTATTTGTAGATGGAAATTTTCTTCTTCATTCTGTACCTGTTTTATTTGTGTTTCGTCCACATCTTCCGTACTTGTTGTAAAATCCTAACATTTTAAGAAATATAATAATTTATATTTATGTAAAAAGTGTCATAAATTATATTTCGAAACGCCATTTAGCCAAAAAATGTGTTTTAATTAACCCTACCCAGAATTCTACTTTTATTAAATTAGTTATTATTTGTTACTATATTATACTAACTACTTATCAGTAATTATATTTTCATTTATTTATATATATATTGAACTGGTGTTGATTATGTGACAACACCAGTCAAATACCCACAAACACATACAGTCACCCTTTAAAACCCCTTGAATACAGGCAACCATATATACATCGGCGATGCATTATGTTTGGACCCTTGTATAAGAGTACAGGTAAAAATTCCTAAAAATTAATACAGATTTTACTAACAAATGTAGTAAATTCTGAGAAACCCATCAAATTTTAAATATTAGAAAGAAATTCACCCCCAAATTTAGAAAACCAAACCAATGACTACTCTTTTCAGGAACCCCAACTGAAACCCCCGTATTAAATACTTAAAATTGGATTTAAATACCTGATTAGTTTAAAATACACATTAGTCTTATTTTTATACTTATATTTAGCAAATTTCCACAATACAACAATAATTAGTTGAATGTTATATAGGCAAAGTAATTATATAAAATGAATCTGACAGCCATTACAAATGGACAATTTTAAATTACAAATTTCAACATTTATTACCACACTATGAGCATATAATTGAGTACCATTTTATAGTGTGATTTCTCAAGAGTAAATTGTCACAAAAAGTTACAGGTTCAAGGTTAAAGCAAGGTTGATAGTATCGAAAGCATCATCTCAAACTTTGGCAAAAGTATTGCACATGCATGACAAATTGTTATCTAAAAATGCATAGCTTAAAACTAAAATAAACTAATGGTGAACATAAAAAACATTTAAACCATAAACGAGTTTACAAGTTACAAGCATGGTAACAAACAATAAAACTCTTAGATGCGCACAGTTAAGTTAAGCATCATTTTAATTTTCAAATTTCGACGCGCCATTTTGACAAAGGCATATTTAATTCCAAATATTTCCTATAAGTAATCAAAGTAATTATAAATTCACTCTAGCAGTTACAAAGTCTAGCAAGACGCTTTTATGTTGGAATATTTTTCAATGTCATATTTACTAGTTGAGTACAGATATTTAAATAAGCATTTTGAATAATTTGACAGTTGTCAACATAGGTGAAAGAAAAGTTTTATAATATTAATTACAAGCTATTTAGATAACTTAAAAAAGGTGGTATAGATTAAGAAAAGGTCATAGTTTCATGTTATAACAGTAATTCGTAAATAAATTAAAAGACCATTTAGTTATTAGACTTCAAAAACTAACCACACTAATTTTTTGTATAAAGAAAGATTTTAAAAAGGATTAAAAGATGAAAAAACATTGTATGTATTTATAAGTTTAATTTGTAAAGGTAAAGTTCTACTAAAAAGGCATTTTAAGCCAAAATTCTGATATTCAAATTTAGTTTATTAGCGTCAATGACGTCATCGAAAAAATGGCAGTCGAAATGCTAAATTTGCCCTTTAATTTTTAAAAAAATGTGTTTTTCTAAAAGAAAACGAATTAAAGTAATTTTATTGTACCGATTGAAAGACGATTTAATTTAACTAAGATAAAATATGATTCCACTAATATTCAAAAATAAACTTGCCCGTAAAAAGACTTTGTAAAATTCTACCGTATAAAATTTCCATGGTTACGACGTCCACAACAGAGATTGATATAAAAAGGCACATCCGACGAGAAGCAGGATTCATTCATTGATTCATTCATTTTTTGTGAGCAGTCATTAACGGGCCATTCACTTCGATTCATTTTTTTGCGATCATGCAATCGTCAGTCTATGAAGTGTTATGCGATTTATTTTATTTGTGATCATCCATTGAGTTGATAGACGCGTAAATATTCATTATTGATCCATATCGATATCCAGTCGCTGTCAAAGTTGATACATCCAAACAATCCATAAAGTGTCTGCTGAATCATTTCCACTTACGAGTCAGAAGGTCATCCATTGAAGTCGACCTTAATCCGTGCCGAACTAGGTCAAGGACACACACACCGTACGCCGATACCAGACAACTGGGACACGAGCTGCCTCTACAGTGAATCACACCCCATTGGAACAAGTACCTGTCCTTAAACAAGATAAGGAATTAGTACACAGAAGGTACCAAGTCTGTTATTAGTTAATGCACCTGTTTCTTGACACAAATGTGGGTCAAATCTAAATCTATGTCACATTTATGTAACGTCTTTTAATTCGATTATTTCTATAAATTATTAAAATTCAAATCTTGAAACATAGCTTGTATAAACACTTGGAAAATCAATTTAAAATTTCAAACAATATAATGCTTATTTAAAAAAATATCAGAATATACTTACAGTTAAATTTAATCCTATCTTATTGTCATGCAGTCCAGTTAAATAGTTGGTTCCTAAGGGCCAAACGCGTATATTTTGCCTTGATTTCAATATATCAAATTTGCAGAACTTCTGCCTAATTAACTGCTGTTCTTGTACACAACAAAAGTGTATTGTTTAACATAAAGATTTTATGGATATTGTTGTATTGTCGTAGAATTTCATTGTTATGTTTTAAATAAATTCATATCTGTTGTTCTCAAGTATAAAGTGTTTGTTTTCATCACTGTTAAAACTCATTCTTCAATCATAAGAGGTACACATATTCTGTTGGAGCTCCGGCATTAGAGCTGTCGCTCCAAATTGACTTTATAGGTTAGTTTCTCCAAGATCGTCACCCGACAACTGGAAACTATGGTATCCCGGACTAAGGTAAATCAAATTTCGAACCTCCGTAACGCCCTGTAGATAACACAATTAGTCACTTAGATATCACCCACTTAGTTAGTCACATAACTTTTAAATCTTGTTTTTTTTGATTACTTTAATAGACACACGTACACAATAGTTATAGCGATTTCGCGCGAAATTCAGTGTTTGTTCCACCTCTTGGATAAACGTCTATCCCGATCTTGCGCAGTCATACGTTGAATGCCGCGAAATTTTTGAATTACTAATAACTTTGTATTGATCTATTAGGATAATTTTTGAAATACTAAATGATACATAAACTAAATATATATTTCTCTCCGTTGTCATAGAATGCAACCCCCTTTAGCTAGCCGGCCAAATTATAATTGAAAAGTTAATAGTTCAACATATTATTGGGTTTAGCAGTTTTTGTTTTAGGATAAAGTAAATTAAGCGCTCTAAGTCTCATTAGCTCTCCTTTCATTATTACAACTTGGGGTTTTGGTAATAACACCCTAGTACCCCTATTACATTTTAGTCACGCAAATTAGGGCCGTATAAGCATACAGCACCCCCATTACATTTTGGCGCCCAACGTGGGGCCGATTATTAAACTTTAGCCGGATACTTACTGTATTTTTCAGCTACTCCAGAAGACTAGAAGATCACCAGAAGCAGAGGATTCTTATAAATTAAAAAAAAAATATAATTGTACAATAAAAATATAAAAAGCAACATGTGTTTTTAATTTTTCTTTATTTCTTATATATGTGTACTTCTATAAAGTGATGGTAAACAAACAAACACTGACAAAAGTAAAATCATTTATTTGTCTTTATTAAAAATAGCAGAATCAAATACAGGTATTATTATTATTCACATAGTAGGTACAATACATTATACAGGGGTCTTATCATAAGGTATTATCAAATTTTTATTATTATTGTGTGTATTCGTAAAAATATAAAACCTGCAAAATGAATACAAGATCCAGAAACACGCATATTTAGCAAACATAACAATATCAACATGGCAGCGGATTTAACTACTGAGCAATTCCAAGAGATAATGAAAATGTTGGGCAATCTAGGGAACAAAATAGACAGCATGAATGATAGAATAGAGAACAAAATGGATGAGTCTAAACAAGAAAATAAGAGGGTAGAAAATATAGTTGAGAAAAAAGATAAAGATAAAGATATAACTGTACCAGAAGTACAAGAATCAGTCCATACATTACCTCCAGGAAATGATGTACAGGTTTTAACCAACAAAGACACAGATTCTACATGTAAAATGGTAATAACAGATACAACACTAAAAAGGGAAATGGTACCAATTAGTGAAGAAACGATCCTAACGCCGACAATGGAGGAAGTTCCGATGCAATTACAAACTGTACCAGAAGAAATAAAAACAGACGTCCAAGTATGCGAAAAGAAAGAAAACACTCGAGATCGAGAAGATGTACAGCTAGTGACAGAGACAGTTACAGAACAAGGAACGGGTTCGAAGTCAGAAGAGGATAACCTGTGCAAACAGATCCTGTCGTTGTTCGAAGAATGGGTAGAACGCGAGTCACGACAAAGTGAGGAAGACAGATTAGAAAGAAAACGAAAAAGAGAAGAGAGAACTAAAGATAAAGGAGCACACAAATTAAAAACGAAACAGATGAGGGGAAAATCACTAAACAGTAATGACAGAAGCGAAAATAAAGCTGATGAAGAATCAGTACAAATAGAAACAGTACTTGCCGCATCAACAATAGAAAAAGAAAAGGAAGAAACAACAGCAGCGACACAAGTAGGCGAAAAGGACAAACAGAACTTAGCTGAAGAAAAGGCATTAGAAAATATGGAGAAGGATGTTACAAAGGGCCCAAACAAAGAAAAGGGCACAGAAGAAATCAAGGAAACCTCCACAATAATACTTATACAAACAAAAACCAAATATATGGACTCCAGTAGGAGAATCTTGAGAACGCACTTGGACGCGCTTCTAACAGAAGAGGAAGAGGACAGATATTTATGTTTCGACACCTCAAGGAAAACAACAGGTATGTTTACAGGAACAGAAAAATATATAAGTTCTTGGAAACGACAAACACTTATAACACAAAGGGGTAAAATTAGCAAGACATACAAAGAAGTAATCACATTTAGGGGCATCGACAACAACACATGGACAGACATGCGAAGTAAGTCAACTCACACTCACATAACAAATTCAAACACACATACACAATATTTACAAGATTTGAAGGTACATACACAAACTTTAATAACACTCATACATTACACATGCGAAATGCACAACAATTTCAAAACTCTAAAGGGAATTCAAATAGCAGCAATCTTGTATGAAGGAAATCAGGTAACACTTCGCCACTTCGCGAATACACACACACATTCAGGTAATCAACCAAACAGGAAACGTATCATACAAACCACGAACACCAATAACATCCTTCGGGACCAAGAAAACATCATCGACTTTCGCCTCAAGATTTTAAACAAATAGACACACATACATAAAATATAACGGAGCAAGGCGGAGAACTAGAAGGCGATCTCCGATGGGAATTTGCGATCCTACTCCTACCTTAGCTAACAACAAGGTACAAAGCCTCCACACATAACCCTAAAATATAACGGAGCAAGGCGAAGGGATATACAGGCGACCTTCGATGGGATAGCGACCCCACTCCTACCTGAGCAACACAAAGAATCAAAAGCCTAAATATAACGGAGCAAGGCGGAGAACTAGAAGGCGATCTCCGATGGGAATTTGCGATCCTACTCCTACCTTAGCTAACAACAAGATACAAAGCCTCCACACATAACCCTAAAATATAACGGAGCAAGGCGAAGGGATATACAGGCGACCTTCGATGGGATAGCGACCCCACTCCTACCTGAGCAACCCCAAAGTACAAAGGCCTATCAACCCCAAAGTACAAAGGCCTATCAACCCCAAAATACATAGCCTAAATATATCGGAGCAAGGCGAAGGGATATACAGGCGACCTTCGATGGGATAGCGACCCCACTCCTACCTGAGCAACACCAAGAATCATAGCCTAAATATATCGGAGCAAGGCGAAGGGATATACAGGCGACCTTCGATGGGATAGCGACCCCACTCTTACCTGAGCACTACCAAGATGCAAAGGCCTATCCACCCCATAGATCAATATAGGGGCACCACGAGTCCCGACACCCCAGGAGTCATTTGGTCGAGCCCAAACCAAAAGGAGCCAGGAATCTAAACAAAATGCGCTACATCGGACGAACCCAACCCTATGATAGCGGAATCATCCCACAACCAATACAGACGAGCCCAATCTGTATATCCAAAGATGTAAATACACCCGGAATTTTATAGTAGAAGAGTTCGCCTATAGAAGATAAGAAGTTCATCCATAAATAATCTTAAGACACATAGTAAATAAGTTTTAGTTTTTCCCATTCCTATATCAAGCAAGTAGCAACACATAAGGAGGTAATATAAGTTGAAAAATGTCTGGAACACTTCAGTCAGAATAAAGAAAAGATACAAATACACAGCAAGATGATGCAAACATGTTATGGAAGAGGAATAAGAAACACTAGGAGGAACAAATCTTTGAAAGAAAACTTACAACAAAGCGTATGGAACCACTACCATTAGAAGAAAGTAAAATTACACAACTGCCTTTATATAAAATACAAAAATAAGGTTACAAGTCAAAAATTCAATCAAGAAACATATGTACAAACAGAACAAAAAGGATTCAAGAAGAATTGACCAAAATATGAAGGAAAAGAAAATATTTAAATATGAAGAAAGGGCCTAAGAATTAAAATATACCATGGAGCGAATATAACGCTTTTATAAATAAAGAATTGAACCCATGAAGAAACCCATGAAAAGATATGGTATCGTGGAAGAAAAATAAATATAATTAGAATTTACCTCATAAGTAAACCCATGAGAAGATATGGTGTTATGGGAAGACAAAAGGTGATGTACAACCTAAAATGGGTACATCAGCACGAAAAAGTGCAATATTAATTGAAAATATGTTCCGCAAATAGGAAGATGAATACATGACAAAATGTCAAATATAATAGGTAACAAGAATAATTAGTTGAAGCAACAAAGTTAATTTAAGTGTAAATACACTCAAGGTATATTAAAATAGGCCACTATTATCACAGTATAGAATTTGAATCCGAGACACTATAGGTAAAAGAAGCATAGAAACAAAAGAAGCATAATTGGTACATAATAAAATTTTATAAAGGCAACATACATAGAAAAATTCAAGAAGGAAAACATACGCGCACATACAAAGATGAACTAGTGTTCATATTTATCGATAAAAATATAGTTACATAAATACATAACATATACATAGCATCTTACACAAATACCCATATACAGGGACAAGTCATTAAATAAACATTGTTAAAAATTCAATTTTGTTAGGAAAATTTCCATACACATATACAACTTATATTACAGACATATGACAAAACTACAAATATAAAAACTCAGATAATTAAGCCCTTAGTATAATCCAAAATAAATATATCAGTTTGTATAAAGAAAGATTTTGTCACTTAAAATATATAATTTAGTTAATTATTACAATTACATTATAAGGTTTATTTATAACGAACGCATTTTTTTATATACATAAAAAACTACCTTCGTTAAGGGGCAAGTTGAACTGGTGTTGATTATGTGACAACACCAGTCAAATACCCACAAACACATACAGTCACCCTTTAAAACCCCTTGAATACAGGCAACCATATATACATCGGCGATGCATTATGTTTGGACCCTTGTATAAGAGTACAGGTAAAAATTCCTAAAAATTAATACAGATTTTACTAACAAATCTAGTAAATTCTGAGAAACCCATCAAATTTTAAATATTAGAAAGAAATTCACCCCCAAATTTAGAAAACCAAACCAATGACTACTCTTTTCAGGAACCCCAACTGAAACCCCCGTATTAAATACTTAAAATTGGATTTAAATACCTGATTAGTTTAAAATACACATTAGTCTTATTTTTATACTTATATTTAGCAAATTTCCACAATACAACAATAATTAGTTGAATGTTATATAGGCAAAGTAATTATATAAAATGAATCTGACAGCCATTACAAATGGACAATTTTAAATTACAAATTTCAACATCTATTACCACACTATGAGCATATAATTGAGTACCATTTTATAGTGTGATTTCTCAAGAGTAAATTGTCACAAAAAGTTACAGGTTCAAGGTTAAAGCAAGGTTGATAGTATCGAAAGCATCATCTCAAACTTTGGCAAAAGTATTGCACATGCATGACAAATTGTTATCTAAAAATGCATAGCTTAAAACTAAAATAAACTAATGGTGAACATAAAAAACATTTAAACCATAAACGAGTTTACAAGTTACAAGCATGGTAACAAACAATAAAACTCTTAGATGCGCACAGTTAAGTTAAGCATCATTTTAATTTTCAAATTTCGACGCGCCATTTTGACAAAGGCATATTTAATTCCAAATATTTCCTATAAGTAATCAAAGTAATTATAAATTCACTCTAGCAGTTACAAAGTCTAGCAAGACGCTTTTATGTTGGAATATTTTTCAATGTCATATTTACTAGTTGAGTACAGATATTTAAATAAGCATTTTGAATAATTTGACAGTTGTCAACATAGGTGAAAGAAAAGTTTTATAATATTAATTACAAGCTATTTAGATAACTTAAAAAAGGTGGTATAGATTAAGAAAAGGTCATAGTTTCATGTTATAACAGTAATTCGTAAATAAATTAAAAGACCATTTAGTTATTAGACTTCAAAAACTAACCACACTAATTTTTTGTATAAAGAAAGATTTTAAAAAGGATTAAAAGATGAAAAAACATTGTATGTATTTATAAGTTTAATTTGTAAAGGTAAAGTTCTACTAAAAAGGCATTTTAAGCCAAAATTCTGATATTTAAATTTAGTTTATTAGCGTCAATGACGTCATCGAAAAAATGACAGTCGAAATGCTAAATTTGCCCTTTAATTTTTAAAAAAATGTGTTTTTCTAAAAGAAAACGAATTAAAGTAATTTTATTGTACCGATTGAAAGACGATTTAATTTAACTAAGATAAAATATGATTCCACTAATATTCAAAAATAAACTTGCCCGTAAAAAGACTTTGTAAAATTCTACCGTATAAAATTTCCATGGTTACGACGTCCACAACAGAGATTGATATAAAAAGGCACATCCGACGAGAAGCAGGATTCATTCATTGATTCATTCATTTTTTGTGAGCAGTCATTAACGGGCCATTCACTTCGATTCATTTTTTTGCGATCATGCAATCGTCAGTCTATGAAGTGTTATGCGATTTATTTTATTTGTGATCATCCATTGAGTTGATAGACGCGTAAATATTCATTATTGATCCATATCGATATCCAGTCGCTGTCAAAGTTGATACATCCAAACAATCCATAAAGTGTCTGCTGAATCATTTCCACTTACGAGTCAGAAGGTCATCCATTGAAGAAGTCGACCTTAATCCGTGCCGAACTAGGTCAAGGACACACACACCGTACGCCGATACCAGACAACTGGGACACGAGCTGCCTCTACAGAGAATCACACCCCATTGGAACAAGTACCTGTCCTTAAACAAGATAAGGAATTAGTACACAGAAGGTACCAAGTCTGTTATTAGTTAATGCACCTGTTTCTTGACACAAATGTGGGTCAAATCTAAATCTATGTCACATTTATGTAACGTCTTTTAATTCGATTATTTCTATAAATTATTAAAATTCAAATCTTGAAACATAGCTTGTATAAACACTTGGAAAATCAATTTAAAATTTCAAACAATATAATGCTTATTTAAAAAAATATCAGAATATACTTACAGTTAAATTTAATCCTATCTTATTGTCATGCAGTCCAGTTAAATAGTTGGTTCCTAAGGGCCAAACGCGTATATTTTGCCTTGATTTCAATATATCAAATTTGTAGAACTTCTGCCTAATTAACTGCTGTTCTTGTACACAACAAAAGTGTATTGTTTAACATAAAGATTTTATGGATATTGTTGTATTGTCGTAGAATTTCATTGTTATGTTTTAAATAAATTCATATGTGTTGTTCTCAAGTATAAAGTGTTTGTTTTCATCACTGTTAAAACTCATTCTTCAATCATAAGAGGTACACATATTCTGTTGGAGCTCCGGCATTAGAGCTGTCGCTCCAAATTGACTTTATAGGTTAGTTTCTCCAAGATCGTCACCCGACAACTGGAAAGTATGGTATCCCGGACTAAGGTAAATCAAATTTCGAACCTCCGTAACGCCCTGTAGATAACACAATTAGTCACTTAGATATCACCCACTTAGTTAGTCACATAACTTTTAAATCTTGTTTTTTTTGATTACTTTAATAGACACACGTACACAATAGTTATAGCGATTTCGCGCGAAATTCAGTGTTTGTTCCACCTCTTGGATAAACGTCTATCCCGATCTTGCGCAGTCATACGTTGAATGCCGCGAAATTTTTGAATTACTAATAACTTTGTATTGATCTATTAGGATAATTTTTGAAATACTAAATGATACATAAACTAAATATATATTTCTCTCCGTTGTCATAGAATGCAACCCCCTTTAGCTAGCCGGCCAAATTATAATTGAAAAGTTAATAGTTCAACATATTATTGGGTTTAGCAGTTTTTGTTTTAGGATAAAGTAAATTAAGCGCTCTAAGTCTCATTAGCTCTCCTTTCATTATTACAACTTGGGGTTTTGGTAATAACACCCTAGTACCCCTATTACATTTTAGTCACGCAAATTAGGGCCGTATAAGCATACAGCACCCCCATTACAATATATATATATATGTTCTCTTTCAGGTTTCCGCGGGTAGTAGTATGTGTTGTCACTGGATTCCGGGTTTTCTTCCGCGTTTCCACTGCTTGGTCTTTGGAAAGACCGATGCTGGTTTCTTGACGACGTTTCGGCAAAATCACACTTGCCATCTTCAGGTCTGCGATAACTGTCTGCTTCTGCTTCTTGTTTACGAATAACAAGAAGCAGACAGTTATCGCAGACCTGAAGATGGCAAGTGTGATTTTGCCGAAACGTCGTCAAGAAACCAGCATCGGTCTTTCCAAAGACCAAGCAGTGGAAACGAGGAAGAAAACCCGGAATCCAGTGACAACATATATATATATACCGCTGGGTAATTTTTAAAGATTAAAAATTACCTAATTAACAATTAAACTAATTTTAAATTAATTTGAAATTAGTATTGACCTCTAAATCGTCCAAGAAATTTAATTATATATATATGCACATGAATATGTGAATAAGGTCAAGAAAAATTTAGAATTATTTATATATATATTAATAAAATACAACCCTTATTGATTGTATTAATATTTTCTATTACTCCTATTATAAATATGCACCGACTAGCCCAGATATTTATTCATAAGAAATACATTAGATTTCTAAAAATTGTATAACTGGTAGTATACCCATCAGCAATATAAACTCTTTCAGTTCATAGTATTTTAATACTAGTAGTTTTTATATTTTACAGTTGGTTTAACTACGCTTGTGATAAAACTTCAATTCATTCTTTTAGAACTTATCTCATATCGTGTCAGTGGTCCGCTTTGAATTAAATTACTGTCTAAAATAAGTAATTAACCTTTCTTTACTATATTATAGAACTGGTAAGTAACATTTATTTGCATATATCAAATAAAATTAAATATGTTTTCCTATTTACTGTTACAGATTAGGTATAAATCTCTTGTCAAGTCAATGTTTATATTTGATGAATACTTTAGAGCAATAAAACTACAAGCGATATAAATATTCACAAGTTTAATAAGTATCGTGAATAAAAAAATTATAGAGGTTGAATTTAAAGGAACATCAACAAATATCTTATTTACAAACCAGACTGTAAACCTATCCAAATGACGTTTTTAATGCAATTTGAAGTTGTGGAATAATAATAACAATCCTTTTATTTTAATATACTTTATAAGGTAAATATTTCTTTATATATTAATAATTTAGAACCACTTTTTCTAATGAATATTTTAAGACACCAATAATGGTTCTTTTCAAATAAATAACAAGAGAAACGTACGAATAAATAATTAATTGAGGTTGTACGAGTTTCAATTTATCTAACTAGAAAAGATTTAAATTCCAATTGATACTACTTTTAGATTTGCATACTTAATAACATTTTAAGTTTATTTTAAACAACCGTATTATTCTATTAAATGAATTATATCAATATTTTCCAAAATATACGTAATCTTTATACGACCTGAATACACTATGTCGATAATATATGCTTCTAATTTCAACTGGTTAACAGTATCTTCGTAAGATGTTATCCTTATGTTCTAGATGATCATTGTAGTCTTAATAACCTTCTTCAATGTTGTTTTGGGCCTATTGTCACTAAAAACTGGTTCTGCAATGTGAATATACCTCGATACTTCAGGATTTTGACAATATCTCTCTTCGACGATAAAAAAATTGTGCAACTCCAACCATGGACTTCAAAATCTCTACGGTCAACGCTACGCCTTGCACTTCTGAACCTCTACGATTGACTGCTTGAAGAAATTAGTTCTCAGAACTGCTATTATTATTTATCTTCAAAGAAATGGCTCTCGGGACTGCTTCAAGAAATTGGTTCTCGGAACTGCTACCATTAATTAACTCCAAAGAAATGGCTCTCGGGACTGCTTTTAAGGTGAGTAATTTTAAATTATATACTTTAAATTAACTTCTCCTTTCCTAAAATTTTTATATCACTTTTAATTATTTTTCTCGATGAACTTTGTATCAAGATATTAAATTTGAACACTTTTACTTTATTCTGTTCTATTCTATTAATAGATTTTTGAGTTTTAATATTATACTTCGCTAAAACGCGCCCGTTTTTCTTCAAAATTCTCTCGCATCTCCTGTTTTTATTATTCATCCCCTAGACAACCCTCTACTTTTTCAAATCCACCAATCAATTTCTTCTGCAAATACCTTCTAAACAACATAGAATTTAAATCTTTTTATATGTTTTGAATATCTTCTAATATTAATAACTTTACTAATTTAATTCTTTTCGGCTTTTAAATAGCATCTTATGTACTTTAAACATTTTATAAGCTGGTTCCTATCAATTTACTAACCGGTTGTCAAAATGACATTTTAAATGTCACATCCGGTGATATGAATTTTGAAATGTGATTTTATTCCAATTTAGCTATTCATTATTCAATATTAATTTTTTTAATTACCTTTAACATCATTAACGTCAATTGAATATGTTCTTACACAAATAATAACTTATCCTACAATATACTAACAACATTTTAAATCTCTTCTCTCTAGATTTTGGTAACTACAATGAAAAATGAAACTACTCAATCCCTCAACATACAGGATGACTACAACCCCAAGAAATACTACTCAAATAAAGAACATTGTTGTCTTTATCACGTAATTATAAACAAGATTCAAATAAAATTATTCCAAAACATCATTATCATTAATTTCAATACTTAAGTTAATTTTGATGACCAAGTTCATAAATTTAATATTGTTACAGTCTATATTTGTATTGTAACATTTGCCCCTTTTTAATAAATGTAAATTTTTAACTTCTAAAATAAAATTTATATTTATTAAACAATCATTAAAACATAATATAACATAAATTATTACTCCAGCATCATCATATATAATTAATTGTTTGCCATAACTATATGCAATTATTCTATTTTAAAAACTCTAAGTTTTATTCAAGTTCATCATTTTTTTTTTTTTTAAATATAACAATAACAACCAATAACTTAACAATCTTTTTTTTTTTTTTTTTTAATGTACTTTTAAAACTTATATACATTTAATTAATCAACTCAATATTTCTGTAAATTTAATATTCTAATCCATATTCCTATTTATAATACTTTATGTGTGTGCTTTGTACCAGTTACACTCATTCATCTCTATTGCTTATATCTTGATAATAATCCTGTAACATAGACACATGATATCTACCTCTAATATAATTTGTATTTAGTTCTATTAACTCATAAGTATTTTCTCCTAACTTTAGATTAACTTTATATGGTCCAATGTATGGCCTTAATAACTTCCCCATAATATTTTTCTTTCGATCTGTAACCCTCAAATTCTTCACAATAACTAAATCTCCTATTTCGTAACTTTTAAACTTCTTCTGTTTCTCCATTTGTTTTTGTTCCCATATCATTTTTTAACGTTTTGATCTTTCTCTCACCAATTCATACCTTTCACTTAAATCGATTGTTTCTTGATTATCCCATGGTCTTTCTGGCATTTCTCCCAAAAATACCGTTACTGGACATAAATCATGTACTGAACTATGCGTATGATTCATTACCTTCTCAATTTGACCAAGATATCTCGCCCATCTATTATGTTTATCTGTTAACAATATTCTTAAATATTTTAAAGTTTCCCTAACATATCTTTCTGTTGGATTTCCCTGAGGATGTCTATACGAGGAAAAATAAGCTTTAATATTCTGATTATTCAAATATTCCTTATATCTGTCATTATTAAAATAACTAGCATGATCTGATAATATAGCTAATGGCTTTCCATACATAAAAAAATACTCCTGTAACGATTGTAATACAGTTTCAGTATTGCATTTGCTTGTTGGTATCAATTTTACAAATTTAGAAAAAATATCACAAATAATTAGTACATGTCGATATCCTTTTGTACTTGGCAACATATTAGATAAAAAATCGATAGATACCAATTCTAACTTGTCATTTACCATTATGCTTTTACTTATATTTTGATGTGTAATGTTTTTATCTTTCGCCAATTCACATAATCGACACTTCTTAATTTCACTTTTTATTATCCTTTCATCATTTTTACAATAAAAAGCTTCCCTAAATATCAACCAGCATTTTCGTGCCCCAATATGCAAATACTTTTCATGTATATAATTAGTTATTTCTCTAGTATGTTCTTCATTTGTTACAAAAACTTCAGTTTTACCAATTTTCTTTATAATTATCTCCTCTTTTATAGTCATTTCCTTAAAATCTCCTAATTCTTCCAATATTTTTCTTATATCATCAAACATAGGTAACTTCTGTATGTTTTTAAGATATTCCAAAGATAAAATCCCCGATTGATTCAAAATTACCAAATTCACTTCCAAACTAGTTCTTTTATTAGTTCCATCTTTTCTACTTAGTACATCTGCTGTTATCATTTCTTTACCAGGCCTATATCTTACTTCCATATCATATTGCTGTATAATCAAAGTCCATCTATAAATTCTATTATTATTTAATCGTGTATTCATAATGTTCACTAATGCCTTATGATCTGTCTCTAAGATAAACCTCTTAACAATTAAATAGTATCTTAATTTAGTAATTGAAAAAATAATTGCCAGCATTTCGAGTTCTGAGGTGGAATATCGACTTTCGCAAGGTTTAAGTGTTCTAGAAATAAAATATATAGGTACTTCTTGATTATCTTTGATTTGTATCAATTCTGCGGCAATAGTATGATTTGAAGCATCTGTACGTACAATAAATGGTAAAGTGAAATCTGGATGTTCTAAATGTAGGTTTTCCACAAAATTCTCTTTCAACTTCACAAAACATTCTTCACATTCCTTATTCCAATTCCATTTGTTTCCTTTCTTAAGTAACTGTAATAAAGGTAACGTTTTTTCACTGAAATTATGCACAAATTTCCTGTAATAATTCAGCATACCAAGAAAACCTCGTAATGATTTTAATTTTGTAGGACGTGGAAAATTTTTAATTTCATCCAGTCTTTGTGGATCCAATTGTATACATTTTTCAGTCACAACATATCCTAAATAATTTACCTGATTCTTAAAAAATTGACATTTCTTTAAGTTCAATTTCATTCCTTCTTCTCTTAACGTAGTAATTATAATATCTAAATGTTTGATATGATCCTCATAACTATTGGAAAAAATTATTATATCATCGAGATAATGTAATGCAAACTCTTCATACTTATCAAGTATTTTATGTAAAAATCTGATTAAAGCTGCAGGGGAAGTCTTCACTCCGAACGGAGCCACGCGGAACGAAAATACACAACCATTCACACTGAATCCACAATATTTCCTAGATTCTTCATCTAAATTAATTAGCCAAAATGCATTTTTAAGATCCAACTTACTATAAACACTTTTATTACCACATTTTGTCAATAATACATCTATGTTTTGAGGTGTTTCGTGCTCAGAACGTAATCTTAGGTTTAATGAGCGAGCGTCAAGGCAGATTCGTAAAGATGCGTCTTTCTTCTTCACTATAACTATAGGATTAATAAAATAACTATTAGACCTTTCTATAATACAAGAATCTTCTAAACGTTTCAACTCCTTATTTACTTGTTCTTGATAGTAGTACGGTATAGGATAATTTTTACAAGTCAATGGTGAATCATCAGTAACCACTAGTTTATGTTCATAATTTCTTGCGAAAACAATTTCTTCATTAATTAACGATATATTCCTATATAAAATCTCTATTAACTTATGCTCCATAACTTTATCCTTTATGTCCTGTAATTTAATTTTTCTTTCAATATCTTCATAATTATTTATCGTATCATTTCTACATTCCTCTTCCATCTCTTCATCATAATTCTCATTCCATTCTTCATTATTAATATTATCATGTACATTATCATTTTCAATTATTAAATTATTCATTTCTATACTTAATATATTCTTCTTATAATCATTATAAACATTTTTCTCTTCTTCACTTAATTCTTTTACTATTTTGCATATATTCTCTTTTATATAAATATTACCTTCTTCAAAATTCATAACCATTCCTAACTTTCTAATATTATCTATACCAATTATACAATCATAAAATAAATTTTCCAGGACATAAAATTGCATAAAATAACTTTCTTTACTTATAATCACTTCTGTATAACAGCATTGTTTTATTGTTCCCATCTTCTTTCTATTCGCTGTAATAATATCAGTTCCTTTTATCTTAATCACACTATTTAAATACCCTTTGACTTGTTTAACTTTACTCTCTTGTATTAATGTAATCTCTGAACCACTATCTATTAAACATGTAAAAACAATATTCTCAATTTCTATCTTAATAAATGGCAAACCAAAATCTTGTACTATAGATACTTCTTCATTATTTTTAAATATACTCTCAGGTCTTTGATAAAATTTAATTGTCTGTAAAGTAATACAATTGGGTTGATTAATTATATCTTCTTTTACAATTGTGACGTGCTCGGTTTTGAATTTAGATAGGCATCCTCCTTCAAAATCGGCGTTTTTTTTTAATTCAACATTATCATTTTTCGCATTATTCTCTTCATTTTCTACCCACCTGATATTATGTATCGGTCTTTGTCTACTTTCGCCTTGATTATCCTTAGCTTTATTTCCATAATATTGTCTATTTTGGGAATAATAATTTGTACCAGAAAATGGTGTATACCCTTTATCATTATTATAATTTCTAGGATCTGACTGATAAATATTACCACTCCTATTACCATAATTATTAAACCCTCCTCGTACTGGAGTATTCTGATTATATATGTTTGGCGAAGACCTATTATAATTTGGACTCCTATAATTTCCATTATAGTCATTTTGATCTCGTTGATTTCCACTTTTCAAATCCGTATTATGAAAATAATTTGACCTACCATTATTATTTATTCGTTGATTACCATTATTGACATTGTTTCTAGGTAAAGATGAATAATTATTTGCATTAACGTCATTAAAATCATCTAATCTTCGTAAGATTTCAATTAAAGAATCCATATCATTTACCTTTTGGCAAATTATGGCTTGTGTATCTGTATAAATAAAGTGATTTAACAGTTGACTAGCAATCATGTATTCATTAAGATCACTAACATACTTGCACTGATTATACATCCTTGAAGCATAAGCCTCTCTTGTTAAATTACCATGTCTATATTTTGCGGTTAATAATCTAATTTTAGCTTTATTTTGATGCGATTCATTCCAGAAATTTTTCTTGAACATAATCTCAAATTGATTTATATCTTGGCAGTTATCCTCTATTCTCTGAAACCATTCCAACGCACTATTATTCAACGTAGATCTTATTACCTCCATTTGATGCTTTAAAGATGGAATATCTTCTAAATACTTCATAATATTCCTTAAATACGTCATCGGATGTATCCCTGTTTTATCTGCCCCAAATTGAGCTATGTTCTCCACTTTAGTATAATTGGAACATTGATGTGCTACTGTAGAACTTGATCCTATGTTTTTCATGTTAACCGACATCTTTTTAATTTCATCTTCTAATAACTTTCTTTTAACTTCCTGTTGCTGTAAATTCTCTTGTAACATTTTAACCTCTTCTGTCTTATGTTGATTTAAATTTGCAACTTCATTAATAAATGTATTTTCATAAGTTCCCAATTTCTTTTCTAATTCCTTTTCACAATTAACAAGTAACTCTTCCTTCCTTTTCTTACAAACCTCTTCATTCCTGGTTATCGCCTCTAGTAACATTTTTCTTGCATTTTCACATTTGTTCTTATCTGTTTTCAACACCTCATATACAGTATCTAATTTTGTGTTTACTATATTAATAACTTCTTTATTTATATCAGCTTTTGCTTGTAACATTTGTTCTTCTGTTTGCTTAACTATGTCAGAGACTAATCTACTTTCCATTTCTTTAAATTCATTTTTCAATTGAATAATTGTCTCTACATTCCTTTTCTCTAAATCATCCATATTCTTCTTGATAACTTCTTCTGAATCTTTCCTTATATCATCTCTTAAATTTTTCATGTTTAAATCATGTTTCTCTTGTAAATTCTTCATATTCGTATCCTGTTTTTCTTGTGAAGTCTTACTATTTTCTTCCAAATCTTTCTTCATATCCTCTCTTAAATTTTTCATATTCAAATCCTGTGTCTCTTGTAAATTTTTCATATTCAAATCCTGTGTCTCTTGTAAATTCTTCATATTTGTATCCTGTTTTTCTTGTAAATTCTTCATATCTTCTCTCATTTTTAACAACAAATCCATCACCGGATTTTGTTCACTCTGATAAGTTTCATCTCCACTCTCTGAACCTTCCTCATCTCCTTTATCCCCTTTCCTACTACGTGTCTGCATCATTATCAAAGTCGCTTAATAATACCCCTAATAACACTCTGTATTTAAATAAAAACTTACACACTTTCTATAATGTTTTGTATTATATCACTTATTTATTATTAACCATTCTTTAATAATGTAAGCCACATAAATGTATAAACCTGTACCAAAATAAAGAAATCACACTGTATAGTTATTATTATTTGTATGATTACCCTCTACTATCCCAACAATTATGTTAAATGTTGTCAATCACCTAAAGAAAATAATACCTTTATACTTTTTTAAAAAAAAAACAAATACCTTTTACAATTTTTTAAATAATTACCCTTCGTTTTTAAGTATTAATAAATATAATATTGGTGATAGATGTGCTATCTCCAATATCGCCCCAAGTTGCTATGCGCCAATAATTAATAAAATACAACCCTTATTGATTGTATTAATATTTTCTATTACTCCTATTATAAATATGCACCGACTAGCCCAGATATTTATTCATAAGAAATACATTAGATTTCTAAAAATTGTATAACTGGTAGTATACCCATCAGCAATATAAACTCTTTCAGTTCATAGTATTTTAATACTAGTAGTTTTTATATTTTACAGTTGGTTTAACTACGCTTGTGATAAAACTTCAATTCATTCTTTTAGAACTTATCTCATATCGTGTCAGTGGTCCGCTTTGAATTAAATTACTGTCTAAAATAAGTAATTAACCTTTCTTTACTATATTATAGAACTGGTAAGTAACATTTATTTGCATATATCAAATAAAATTAAATATGTTTTCCTATTTACTGTTACAGATTAGGTATAAATCTCTTGTCAAGTCAATGTTTATATTTGATGAATACTTTAGAGCAATAAAACTACAAGCGATATAAATATTCACAAGTTTAATAAGTATCGTGAATAAAAAAATTATAGAGGTTGAATTTAAAGGAACATCAACAAATATCTTATTTACAAACCAGACTGTAAACCTATCCAAATGACGTTTTTAATGCAATTTGAAGTTGTGGAATAATAATAACAATCCTTTTATTTTAATATACTTTATAAGGTAAATATTTCTTTATATATTAATAATTTAGAACCACTTTTTCTAATGAATATTTTAAGACACCAATAATGGTTCTTTTCAAATAAATAACAAGAGAAACGTACGAATAAATAATTAATTGAGGTTGTACGAGTTTCAATTTATCTAACTAGAAAAGATTTAAATTCCAATTGATACTACTTTTAGATTTGCATACTTAATAACATTTTAAGTTTATTTTAAACAACCGTATTATTCTATTAAATGAATTATATCAATATTTTCCAAAATATACGTAATCTTTATACGACCTGAATACACTATGTCGATAATATATGCTTCTAATTTCAACTGGTTAACAGTATCTTCGTAAGATGTTATCCTTATGTTCTAGATGATCATTGTAGTCTTAATAACCTTCTTCAATGTTGTTTTGGGCCTATTGTCACTAAAAACTGGTTCTGCAATGTGAATATACCTCGATACTTCAGGATTTTGACAATATCTCTCTTCGACGATAAAAAAATTGTGCAACTCCAACCATGGACTTCAAAATCTCTACGGTCAACGCTACGCCTTGCACTTCTGAACCTCTACGATTGACTGCTTGAAGAAATTAGTTCTCAGAACTGCTATTATTATTTATCTTCAAAGAAATGGCTCTCGGGACTGCTTCAAGAAATTGGTTCTCGGAACTGCTACCATTAATTAACTCCAAAGAAATGGCTCTCGGGACTGCTTTTAAGGTGAGTAATTTTAAATTATATACTTTAAATTAACTTCTCCTTTCCTAAAATTTTTATATCACTTTTAATTATTTTTCTCGATGAACTTTGTATCAAGATATTAAATTTGAACACTTTTACTTTATTCTGTTCTATTCTATTAATAGATTTTTGAGTTTTAATATTATACTTCGCTAAAACGCGCCCGTTTTTCTTCAAAATTCTCTCGCATCTCCTGTTTTTATTATTCATCCCCTAGACAACCCTCTACTTTTTCAAATCCACCAATCAATTTCTTCTGCAAATACCTTCTAAACAACATAGAATTTAAATCTTTTTATATGTTTTGAATATCTTCTAATATTAATAACTTTACTAATTTAATTCTTTTCGGCTTTTAAATAGCATCTTATGTACTTTAAACATTTTATAAGCTGGTTCCTATCAATTTACTAACCGGTTGTCAAAATGACATTTTAAATGTCACATCCGGTGATATGAATTTTGAAATGTGATTTTATTCCAATTTAGCTATTCATTATTCAATATTAATTTTTTTAATTACCTTTAACATCATTAACGTCAATTGAATATGTTCTTACACAAATAATAACTTATCCTACAATATACTAACAACATTTTAAATCTCTTCTCTCTAGATTTTGGTAACTACAATGAAAAATGAAACTACTCAATCCCTCAACATACAGGATGACTACAACCCCAAGAAATACTACTCAAATAAAGAACATTGTTGTCTTTATCACGTAATTATAAACAAGATTCAAATAAAATTATTCCAAAACATCATTATCATTAATTTCAATACTTAAGTTAATTTTGATGACCAAGTTCATAAATTTAATATTGTTACAGTCTATATTTGTATTGTAACAATATATATATATAAATATTTCATACATACAAATTGGACTTTTGATTCAGCCACAGAAGAATGACCATTTGAACACACTGGTTTTATTAAATTGAAAATCATATTGTCTACTTCAGTCATTTCATCACCATTTGATGATGGACCACCAGCTCCTGTAGAATTGTAGTCCTTATTTTTTGCAGCATTTTTTGATTTGACTGACGTTTTTATGTCTTGCCAAGTCTAAAATATTTTGTATACATTATTAATTACAGATATAAAAATAAATGCAAGTAACGTTTTCAATATAATATTGTTTAATTTTTTTTCTTTATATCCACTCACCTTTCTCCACTGACGCCAATCTTTTTTCGCGCCTGGTATACTATTTAATTTGTTACTTATGTCCTCCCACATATTTTGTGCGGATTTAAAAGTAAATTCGTTGGTAAATTTACCACATAATAATTGCGGTGAATTATTTAAATAGTGTATTAACATAGACTTTTGTTCTTGGGACATGGTCCCGCAACGTTTTTTGCCTTCCATCTGGATGTTTCCTCTCGCAAAGTTAAACAATAAATAACAAGTGATATCTTAAAAGACAAAATGCCATATGTGCACATGTTTTATATTTGGCTCCCTTTTGTTTCATTGGTTCACAGCGGGGTGTAGTGTGGAACAAGTGACGATAATACGTTTCGTCATGCGGATTTAAAATTTCCGTTTCGAAGGGTTTCGAGAATACAAAATATCTTTCGCATGCGTATATGAGCCACTCGGATTCAACCGTAGACGGCTCCATCCGCATGAGTTCCAGAATAGCGGTCCTGGGCTTGACTGCTCCATCTATTTCTAATCTGTGGGTCAGAGAATAAATATGTTTGTTTAGAACATTTCAGAGATGAAGACAGATGAAGATTATGTGCCAATAGAACACTAGCGATTTCGATTGTGTAACAATGCTGTAGTATCTTTGAAAATAATACTGGAAACATCTGCTGTAGATGAAGTTTCAAGTATTAGTTTTGCTGGTGTTAGTGGACAAAATCTCACTGATGAATCGTTAGCAGGAACACATGAAGTGTCTTCACTAAGTTCTGTAAAGGAGAGAGCTTGATCGGATGATCCCATTAGACCAAGATTAGATGGAAAATTTAGAGCACTAAAATGTAATAAATTAATTAAAATGATTATCAGATTAAGTATATAAATAGCACACTTTTTTCAGAATGTTTGCTGGTTATGAGACTTGTTCTGACACGAGCTGCAGGAAAAAAAGGCAAAGTTGACTTTTCATAATTTTGCAAGTTTTTATACTGTATTTAAGAAATATTATGTAAAACAAAATCAATTGATTTTTATGGTATCTCCTGGTAAATATAAAAGAAAATATGAAGCTTGGAAAAGAAGTCAAGCAAAATCAAGAAAGAAGCTTTATGGCACAACACTAACTATGAAAAATCTAAACTCTTACCTGTGTTGCAATTAATATTTTGTAGTTTCTTATTTTATTGTTGTAGATTATTGCAGTTATTGTATGTGGATATATGCAGTATTTAATTGCAGTGTAAAGATAAAGTGTTTAATACCTCAAAAGAAATATCTTTAATAAATATAATATCTATAATAAAAGCAATAAGATCATTTCATATTGTTATTAATAAAAACTTGTAAACATGAACAAGTATTTTCATTTCACAAAACATTACACTGAATAACAGAAAACATGAAGAGAATAAAAAGTACATTTCTAATTGTTATTACAATAAGTTAATAAAAACACTAACATTAACTCATGCAGTTTTACACTACTGTTATTTGCACCAACTTAATATCAAAACATGAATGTTGATCATTAAAATTACATGTTTTCAAGATCGGATATTGTCAACAAAATTTCAGTACCATACACTTTTTCTTCTTCCATCATGACATGATAAAATCATCATCAACCATGTTTAATCCTAACAACAAATTCTGAATTCTGTGTCTAATTTAAATGAATTCTTATTGACAGTGACATGATGTTTAACTTGAACCCATACAAGTTCGATGTTTAAATTACAGTGATATCAAGGTAAACGCAAAGCAGAACACCCTTTTTTCCATACTATTTCATTAACACCATATAAAGGTAAATGAAAGGTTGTTTTTTGCAAGCTCCAGTCATTAAGATTTTAGTATACTGCTATTAGCAAAAATTCCTCTTGGTAAAAGTTATTCAACCTTTCCTTTGACATGTTCGTTTTATTGACCATAAGCCACCATTGGTATTAATAACTTAGAATCAAAATACTCACATATAATTTATACGATAACTCACAGAATATGTAAATATATATTAACTAACATTTTTCTACAATTTGGTAACTCATTCCTCAAGAAAAATCAAAGCACATGTCGTCCAAATGATTTTTTTATGTTTCATCCAAGTTATTGTTTTTCCTTAATATTGAACGAACAAGTCAATGGAAAGGTTGAATAACTTTTACCCAGAGGAATTTTTCCTAATAGCAGTATACTAAAATCTGAATGATTGGAGCTTGCAAAAAAACAACCTTTCATTTACATTTATATGGTGTTAATGAAATAGTATGGAAAAAAAGGTTGTTCTGCTTTGCGTTTACCTCCATATCACATACCTAAACATCGAACTTGTATGGGTTCAAGTTAAACATCATGTCACTGCCAATAAGAATTCATTTAAATTAGACACAGAGTCCAGAATTTGTTGTTAGGATTAAACACTAGCTGTCCATCAATCTCTTCCAGCTTGAATCGCCTTTTCGCGTCCGCTTACAGTTTTATAACAGTTCCCTGTAAAACGCCAAAAAAATCAATTTTGATTTTCTAAACTTTTGGCACACCTTGTATAGACGTATATTTTTGTCCACGAACTACTGTCACGGTGACAGGTGGAACGACAATTTAAAGCATCTTAACGTGAGTCTGACTTTTCGTTGTTGAAGTTTGAAATTTAGATACTATTTAGCGTAATACTAAGACTTGACACTAAAAGATTCATAGTGTTATTAGTTTTACACTATGAAATGGCTAAATCATTATTAAAAAGGTAATATCAGATTTCTTTTAGTTTTGCATAATTTGACCTGTCAATTATCATGGCCCACAAACGTCATTTCTGGGCTGTAATATTTAATAATAGTCATACCTACATCTTTTGACATACCTTCTGAGCTTCGTTATAATGCAAATTTGTGAACAATGCATGCCCATTACGCAGAAGAATCAAGTTTTAAATAAAATGTTGGTATAGAATAGTATGACTTATTAATTTTATTCATAATAGTGAATTTATAACTGGCTTCCATAATAATAAATTAGTTTCATTTGTCTGCTCTAAAATCGTTCCTGTCAAAGTGATTTTGCAGTGGCATTGAATCGTCGCCTGTAGATCGTGCTCTGGCTATGTCGGTTGCTGAGACGATCCTATTATAATTGAAATATTTAGTAGTGACGCTGGTAGTTGAACTAAAAACAATAACCAAAAATAAAACAGACCGACGTGGGAATATCTGTGTAAACATTTTGCTTACACACACTGTAAAAAGAATATAATTCGTACTTGTCGGATCATTTTGTGATTCTTATTAAGTATTTAAGGAAAAATAAATAAAAATTTTAACAAAAAAAAACCGACTTCAGAAAAAAAACTATTTATTAATATGCACTAAAAAGTAAAAAAATAATTGCGTATTCTTCTACATCTTAATAATCAGCTTACTTTTTCTACTGATCAATATGTATGTACGATCTATGTGTTTACCACGTAAGAAGGTAGGTAGCTAGCCACTTCAAATCTAACTCAACACATACCAATGAATAACAAACAATAATCAAAATTTTTTTACAGTTCTCCTAAGTAAAATGAAATGAAAAATATTAGACTACTTCAAAGTCAATCAAACTATTACGATAATATAATGTACTTACAATTATTGTTATTTTTGGAGTCGGTGTCAGCCAAGGAAACACTACAATATACCTAGCAATAATAATACGAGAATAGTTTAAGAAAAATTTTTTTTACAAATTAACTGAGATGTGCTTGTGTCGCAAGCCCGACTTGACGAGAGAGAGCATTGTTTGATTTTTAAGTAATTATTTTTTAGAAATAAGTAAATAAAAAATATGTACATACTTATTTCTGACTATAAATTAAGACCTTTATTATAAAAGTTATTATTTTACTGCAATTTTTTATAGAAAATATAATTGTTTAATTGAATAGTAATAATGTTTAACCCTCCGATAGTCGCGTGTATCTGACATATACAGGAAGAGTTTGTATTTCGCGCCACCCACTAATTTAGGCGCTGACCACTCCCATCATCCCAGTACCTTCCTGACTCACGAGATTCGTTCGAACAGTGCGCTAATCAAGTTTGTACAGAGAAGTGCCTTTGAAATATTCACGTTTTGTATCTCACAGATACACGCGACTTTTGCGGTAAGTTTTATGAATATTTTTTTTCCTTGGATGTTTTTACTAGATTCAAACGTACATTGAACAGTTATTAGCTGTATGAAATAACGCCGCTCAATTTCATTAGCTGCTAATAAAAAGGATGATATGTATCTAGGAGATACACGCGACCATTAATGCAATTTCTAAGGTTTTTAGAAAACAAAATGGGATTTGGACGTGAAAAGTACGATTTGAATAATGAACAGCACTGTGAGGAGCTGAGAAATATATTATTACAACATGATAGTAATGCTGAAGATGAAAGAGTAGATATAGAAGACGAAAACAGCGAAACAGACGCGTCTGTTTGTTTTGAGGAGAGGAAAGAAAATTCTGAGAACGAACAAAGTGATTCTTGTGCAAGTGAAGAAGAGGAGGAAGACAATGTAACATATTTTATGGCTGTTCAAAAGAGAGCAAACGTTGTAGTAAGTGAATGGAAATGGCAGAAGCATCCCCCTTCTCAAAGAACACGAACGCCAGCTCAAAATATTGTTATGCAACTACCTGGGGTAATTGGAGACGCTAAACAAGCTAATGGGATATACGAAAGTTGGAACTTATTGATTACGGATACAATGATACAAGAAATTGTTGAATGTACCAATAAATACATTCAAAGTATTCAAGCACAATTCAGTCGGTCTAGAGATGCAAAAATAACAGATATTATTGAAATTAAAGCAGTTATTGGCTTGTTGTATTTAGCTGGCGTTTACCATGCAAATCGGTTAAGTTTAGATGAACTGTGGTCTGAGGACGGCGTACAAAGATTTAGGAAGACCATGACTTTGAGGAGATTTCGTTTCATAATGCGCTGTATGAGGTTTGATGACATAGAAACTCGAGACGAGAGGAAACAAATCGATCGTTTGGCAGCAATAAGGAATATTTTCGATGCATTTGTAACTAATTGCCAAAAATCATACTCTTTGGGCCAGAACGTGACGATAGATGAGAAACTAGAAGCGTTCAGAGGACGGTGTCGGTTTCGCCAGTATATACCTTCTAAGCCGGCTAAGTATGGCATTAAAATCTTTGCCCTTGTAGATGCAAAAGTTTGTTATACCTACAATATGGAGATATATGCGGGAGAACAACCCGAAGGACCATATGCCATAAGCAATAAACCAGTTGATGTTGTGAACAGACTTGTTACTCCTATTCATAATTCTGGCCGCAACATCACGATTGATAACTGGTTCACAAGCTACGATTTAGTAGAAGATCTTAGAAAGAAAAAACTCTCTCTTGTAGGCACCTTGAAAAAGAATAAGCCTCAAATACCTAGTGCATTCAAAGATATCAAAGGTCGAAATGTTCCATCTAGTATGTTCGGTTTTCAGAAAACCTGTACTCTAGTCTCATATGTACCAAAACCGAAAAAAATTGTCCTTTTATTATCAAGTATGCATTTTGATAATAACATAGATTTAGCAACAAATGAGCAACAGAAACCGGAAATAGTAACGTTCTATAACGGAACTAAAGGTGGAGTAGACACTCTTGACAGAATCTGTGCAAGTTATAACGTTGCTCGGAACACAAAACGGTGGCCCATGGTGGTGTTTTTTTCTTTGTTGAACGTTGGTGGAATTAATTCCCAAATACTTTTTGTTGGAAACCAAAATGAAGTGAAAAGTAGAAAAAGTTATTTACATGAACTGGCTAAGAAATTAACGGAACCAGAGATACAAAGGCGACGAGTGACAAACGTAGAAGTTCCACTGGATGCCGCAACTGCAAATGATTTGGCTCCTGTGCTATCCGAGAATGAGAACATACCCAGGAAAAGAAAAAGATGTAGTACGTGCTACTCACAAATAAAAAAATCCCGTCTCACAAAATTTTCCTGTATAAAATGCTTAAAACCTTTGTGTCTTGAACACTGCAAAAATATTTGTCAAGATTGTGTTCCTGAGTAAATAATGTAAATATTTATGTTTAATTTAATATTTTTAAGTATATGTTTGTCCTATTTTTTGTTTTGTAAAGCAAAAGTATAAAAAAAGTAAAATAAAACAATTCTCGACTTTTTTGTATTTGTTTCTAACACAAAAATGGTACGTATCTATCAGATACATGGGCGACCAATCCTGAAAGTTTTTTGACGCGACTATCCGAGGGTTAAAAAAGAGGTTTTGTGATTGAAATAAAAATAAGGAATAAGCCTACGTTTGAAAATAATTTTTTATTCTACTTTAACAAAGAAGTATTTAAAAGTAACATAGTTTTTTATACATATTTCACAAGTAAGCACAAAGTTAGAACTAACTTGTAAATATTTTGGAGCCAGTTCATTCAATTTATGTGGATGAAAACTGTTCACGTTTTCTGAGGTTTGATTTATTTATAAAACTGCGTCCACGTTTTGCTTCATTACACGTTTCCATTATTCTTAGTACATTAATACAATAAAGCACCTAATACCTACTAGGCCGCGTGGTCATAGGCGCAGGGGCGGATCGTGGTTTCGGGGGGCCCTAGACTAACTGAATTTCTGGGGCTCCTTTCCCCATGCTTTCTAAATATTTTAAATTTCTAACATAACCTAACTTTTTGGACATTACTATTACAATATTACTAAAAGCACAAATAAAATGACGGATGTGTAAAATTCGATTAAAACACAAAAAACAAAACTCAGACAATTGTCATGTTGCGCGAATTATTATGTAATGACAATAGCCAATATCTATACCCATTACAATATTGCAAAATTTAAAGTGATCGTATATTAGTGTCAAAAGTGGCACACCTAGGAGTCAACCCAGGCAAGTGATCTCATTGTCTCGTCCAGAGCATAGAGTTAAAAGAATTACACCGTTGATTGAAGGAATAAATAAAGATGCGCCACTACATAGCACTGAGCGTAGCCAAAACTGGATCCGAGATCTATAGCGACTGCATCAGTCGTTTGGATCCGAGATTCGAAACAGCCCGAGACAGCGATGGTGTTTCTCGGCAAGGGGTTTGCGGGACGACTTAACGGAAAGACACGCTATTTTACTATAGCGTTGCGCATCTTTATATCAATGATTACACACAAAAGACCTAGCATGAATTTGTATAAATTTAAATGAAAATGTTTAATAAATGATATCATTAACACAATTACAAGACTGGGCAGGACCTTACCCATGCACCACAGATCAAGGAATACGCCTTGAAATGTTCATATTTAAAATAGGAAAGCTTATTTTGCACAATTATGCCAAACAAAAGATACTAGTTCTAAACAATTCTATGTTTACGTTAATACTCTCCATCTAACACGAACATACACTTTCATCTTAACCTCAATTACATTGCTCTCCTATCAGCTTCGCAAGTTTAATTTCTTGCAATTTCCTTTTTATATACTTGGAATCTACCACAAATTTTTGCACAAAACATAAAAATGAGCAATTGCATTACTTCCCTATACCATTACACACTATACATTCTTATTTTGGTCTCAAGTACTGCATTAGAGCCAATTATATTATTTTTAAATGTGTTACACATTTTCATACAAAATTACAATACATACATATATATATATATATATATTGCTATGGGGGGGGGGGGAGCTATAGAGATGATATTGAATGTGTATATTTAATTAATTATGCAAGAGACGGATATGGTTTGAGAGCACGTATTTAATTCATTAATTACTTTAATTATATTGAAGGAAAAAAATTACTTAATACGAAATTAAATGGCTAATGTCCTAAATAATTATTTAATTGTTGTTCCAAATTTAAAAAGACTGCTAAACATAATAATATAATAAACTATTTACTTAATATGAAGTTGAATGGCTAATGTCCCTAAGTGATTATTTAATTATTGTTCAATTATAACTTGGCCGGCTAGCTAAAGGGGGATGCATTCTCTAAGTACTGAGATAATTATATATTGAGTTCTTGTGTAAATGAGTATCTCAAAATCGCCCTAAGTGAAATGCACAAATTCATTTATATTTCAAAAACTTCGCGGCATGGGCCAGAGAGGGGAAGTCGTTCCGATTTCATTCAGACTAGACCCACTCGTGTTTTGTCGGCTCTCGGGGAAACCGGTAGGTAATACGGTACCCGAGAGCCGACAAAACACGAGTCGGTCTAGTCTGAGTGAAATCGGAACGACTTCCCCTCTCTGGCCCATGTCTACTTCGCGGTATTCAGCGTATAACTGCGCAAGTTTGAATTAAGGTTTATCCAAGTGGGGGTAAATGCTCTGTATTTAGCGCGAAATCGCAAGAACTCTCGTGTATGTGTGATTGTTACGGTGATAAAACGAAAATTAAAAAGTGATGTAGTTATCTCTGTGGTGCGATCTCTAAGTGACTCTAATACTCTACCTCAGGGCGTTAAAGGATTCGAAATTTCATTACCTTAGTCCACGATACAGCAACTCTTCAGCTCTAATGCGAGGATCTTGTAGCAAAGGCTATTTTGTGGCACCGCTTTATCGCCAATGCACAAAATACATATGTGTACCTCTTAATAAGTTAATGTGAAGCAGGATTTATCAATGGTGAAAACAAACACTTTATTTTCATTAACAAACAGATCTTGGTTTATTAAAAAAATGATAATGGATACGAAGCAAGATACAACAATGATCGTGTAGACAAATGTTTGACAAATTAACAGAAAACAATAAATGAGAATAAAATCGTGAATCGATCTAATATACTTTGTATTTTATATAAACAAGATTTCCATAGGCAATGTTCTACTAATGCAAAATATCAATGTCAAATGACAATGTATACGAATTTAAACCTTTTCTTAATCTTTTAACACCTTTTTAAATTATCTATATAGCTTGTAATTAATATTTTTAAACTTTTCTTTTACCTATGTTGACAACTGTCAAATTATTAAAAATGCTTATTTAAATATCTGGACTCAACTTACAAATATGACACTGAGAAATATTTCCACGTAAATACGTCTTGATAGACTCTGTATCTGTTAGGTTTTATTTATAATTGCTTTAATTATGTATATGAAATATTTGAAATTAATTATGATTAGAACAATATGGCGCATCAAAATTCGAAAAAGAAAATGATGCTTAGCTTAAATGCGCGCGTCTAACAGATTTATAGTTAGTGTCAATTATTGCCCATTTACAAATTGTTTATGGTTTAAATGTTTTTCATGCTCAACATTAGTTTATTTTGGTTTTTCGCTATGTATTTTTAGTTAGAAATTAGTCATGTACTTATGTGCTATACGTTTACCAATGTTTGGGATGATGCTTTCGAAGCTATCAACCTTGCTTTAAATTAAAACCTGTAACTTTTTGTGACATTTTGATCTTGAGAATTCACACTTTGAACTGGCAATCATTTAACTGCTCATAGCGTGATGATAAATGTTAAAACTTGAAATTAAAATTGGCCATTTGCAATGGCTGTCAAATTCATTTAATATTATTACTTTGCCTATATAACATTTTACTATCATTGTTGTATTGTGAAAATATGCTAATTATAACTATAAAAATAAGACTAATTTGTTTATTAAACTAATTAAGTATTTAATTCTAATATTTAGTATGGGGGTTTCAGTTGGGGTTCCTGAAAAGAGTAGTCATTGATTTGCTTTCTAATATTTAAAATTTGATGGGGTTCTCGGAATATACTAGTTTTGTTAGCAAAATCTGCATTATTTTTCAGGGACTTTTATATATCTTATACAAGGGTCTAACATTAAGCATCGCCGATGTATTTATGGTTGCATGTATTCAAGGGGCTTTAAGGGGTGACTGTATGTGTTTGTGGGTGTTTGACTGGTGTTGTCTCATATTCAACACTAGTTCAATATATATATATATATAGTATTTAAAAAGGAATTTTTTTTATCCTTTTCTTAATTTCTTGGCCGTATATTTAAATAATTTACTATGGTCATCATGGGTGTAGCGGCCTCTTATTTATTTTATATATATATATATATATATATATATATATATATATATACAGGCTGTCTCTAAAAGGTGCGGAAAAAACGCTACCACACATTTCTGAGGGCGATCTAACCCAACTTACCTCAGTCCAAAAGTGGATGCACCATTGCATTGAATTGCCACAAGAATAACACCCAAATTACAGAAGCATATGTGTCCATATACGGAATGAATTTTTTATATCCAGATTACTCATAAACGGCTGCTCCAATCAACTCCTACCAGGTATACCTTTTCTAGGTAAAAAACATTGGAGAATAAGAATTTTTATTTAAAAGTTAAATACAGTGTGTCTCAAAAAAGTTATTACGTTTTAAATGGATACAATATGCCGCAGGTGGCGCCCTCTACATTTTGCAATGAAAATGAGAGCAGATTTAAATTTTTTACCCTACGAAACCCCCCCTACCCAAATATTGTGACAATATACCAATTATTACAGAAATTATTTATAAAAAACTAAAACCAAATTGAACTTTTGACGCTCTGTATCTCCGAAAGCATCCACTTTTGGACTGAGGTAAGTTGGGTTAGATCGTCATATTTTGCCCTCAGAAATGTGTGGTAGCGTTTTTTCCGCACCTTTTAGAGACACCCCAGTATATACAGTGAGGACGCGCGGGTTGGAATAAATTCATTTAAAATTTTTGGTTTTGTTTTATGGAAAAAACGCTCGGATAGGTCGATTTTTATTTTTAGCTGCGGTTTTTTTGATGGTAAATTGATGTACAAAGAGTGGTCCAAAAATAAGTTACGACCATTAACTTTTTTTTTTCAAATGGAAACATATTTTTTATTTAATTCGTTAATTCTGCATCGAATTTTAAGTGTGTTTCATGTACCATGTTCTATACCCAAACTCAACAGTTATCGAGAAATTTACAATTGACATATCAATAACTGCAGTTATTGATATGTTCAATTGTAAATTTCTCGATAACTGTTGAGTTCATTACGTTTACTGTTCAATACAATTACTAAATCACTGATGTAAATAATTATTAATTAATTCCAAAAAATACTTTTATACAATAAAACAAATGCATATGAAAACAACAGCTGTCAATAATAACAGAAATTCAAATCTTCTAGGTTATGCGCATGTGTATATAGTCCTAATCACTGTTTAATATTTTATCAGGTATTTCTTTCGCCGGTTAAAATTTGGTCGATTAACGACGTTCTTAATCAATGATTAGTGTTAACCGGCGTTGGAAAAACGCAAATTTGTACTAACCGGTGTTTTAATCATTGATTACGCTAACCGGCGTTTTAATCGGAGTTGGAAAAACCGGCCCTAAGTGTACAGTCTTGTATGTTGTGTTAATTTATACTTTACATATGTCTTGTACTAACAAGTATCCCACTCATAGTCAAATTGTTTAAGATGTACAGTTTTTCTATATTGCTCGACGGGAGCGTCTCGATTTATTTTGTATTTACATAATTTACACTTTAAACTAAATTAGTTTTAAAATCACAAGCATCACATTTACAATCTATTTGTTTTTGGTGTACAGTTTTTGTATGTATTAACAATTTATGTCTAATGACTCACACTTATAATCCAATTGTGCTTGGTGTTTCACTTTTGTATGTCGCTCCAACAGAGCCTTTTATTTGTCAAATCAAAATCAAATTGTTGAAGGTGTTCCACTTTTGTGTGTAGTAGACTCACATTTATAAATAAATTCACTGCCATGTTTCGATTGTTTGTGTCGTTCTAGATGTTTTTTAGTGTTTGTCCCGAAATCACATGTCCCACACTTATAATCATACTGTTTAAGATGTGTCGTTTTTGTATGATATCGCAAATTATCCTTTCTATTTGTCCTATATTCACATGTATCACACTTATAGTCAAATTGTTGAAGATGAACCGTTTTTGTATGTATGTCTAAACTGGTATTTTGTTTTGTTATATATTCACAAAACTCACACTTATAATCAAATTCTGTAAGATGCTTTAATTTTACGTGCCTTTCTAAGTACGATTTTGCATTGGCTTTGTATTCACAATATTGACACTTATAACTGAATTCCTTAACATGTTTCGTTTGAACATGCACTTCTAGATGATTTTTATAATTCGTCCCAAAATCACATGTCCCACACTTATAATCATACTGTTTAAGATGTGTCGTTTTTGTATGATATCGCAAATTATCCTTTCTATTTGTCCTATATTCACATGTATCACACTTATAGTCAAATTGTTTAAGATGAACCGTTTTTGTATGTTTTTCTAAATTTGTCTTTAGTTTTGTTGTATATTCACAATATTGACACTTATAATCAAATTTTGTAACATGCTTTAATTTTACGTGACTTTCTAAGTACGCTTTTGCATTGGCTTTGTATTCACAATATTGACACTTATAACTAATTTTTATATGTTTCGTTTGAACATGCACTTCTAGATTATTTTTATAATTTGTCCCAAAATCACATGTTTCACACTTATAATCATATTGTTTAAGGTGTAAAGATTTTATATGTTGCCTCAAACTATCCTTTCTATTTGTCTTGTATTCACAACACTCACACTTATGATGAAATTCTTTAAGATGTTTTGTTTTCATGTGTAATTCTAAATATTCCACTACATTTGTCTTGTATTCACAATGCTGACACTCAATAGTAAATTCTCTAACATGTTTTGATTGTATGTGTCCTTCTAAATTCTTTTTATAGTGTGTCTTGAAATCACATATCTCACACTTATAATCATATTGTTTAAGATGCTTCCTCTTTGTATGGTGCAACAAATCAGCCTGTCGATTTGTTTTGTATTCGCACGTCTGACACTTATAGTCAAATGATTTAAGATGTACCGTCTTCGTATGTTCTTCGAAATTCCTTTTTCGATTTGTCGTGTATTCACAAGAGTCACACTCATACTTAAATTGTTGTAGATGTACCGTTTTCACGTGTAGCACTAAATTTTGTCTTCTCTTGCTTTTGTACACGCAAGACTCACAGTTATAATAAGTATTTCCTTTAAGGTGATTTTCTTTTAAGTGATTTTTTAAATATATCCTTCCCTTGGTTTTGTAATCGCAAGACACGTAGTTATAATTATTTCCTTGAAGGTGATTTTCTCTCTCGTGACATTCTAAATAATGCTTTTTATTTGTCTTGTATTCGCAATGCTGACACTTATACTTAAATTCCCCAACATGTTTCGATTGTATGTGTTGTTCTAGATCATTTTTAGTGTTTGTGCCAAAGTCGCAAGTGTCACACTTATAATCATATTGTTTCAGATGTACTGTTTTTATATGGTGTTGCAAGTTATCCTTCCTATTTGTCTTGTATTTGCAAGACCCGCAAAGGTGATTTTCTCTCTCGTGACAATCTAAATAACGCTTTTTATTTGTCTTGTATTCGCAATGCTGACACTTATACTTAAATTCCCCAACATGTTTCGATTGTATGTGTTGTTTTAGATGTTTTTTAGTGTTTGTCCCGAAATCACATGTCTCACACTTATAATCATACTGTTTAAGATGTGTCGTTTTTGTATGATACCGTAAATTATCCTTTCTATTTGTCCTATATTCACATGTATCGCACTTATAGTCAAATTGTTTAAGATGAACCGTTTTTGTATGTTTTTTTAAATTTGTCTTTAGGTTTGTTGTATATTCACAATATTGACACTTTGATTTTGACACTTTGTATTTTGTAACATGCTTTAATTTTACGTGACTTTCTAAGTACGTTTTTGCATTGGCTTTGTATTCACAATATTGACACTTATAACTAATTTTTATATGTTTCGTTTGAACATGCACTTCTAGATGATTTTTATAATTCGTCCCAAAATCACATGTTTCACACTTATAATCATATTGTTTAAGGTGTAAAGATTTTATATGCTGCCTCAAACTATCCTTTCTATTTGTCTTGTATTCACAATACTCACACTTATAGTCAAATGATTTAAGATGTACCGTTTTCGTATGATATTCTACGTAACTCTTCTTCTGTGCCCTATATTCACATAATTCACATTTAAACTTCAATTGCTGAAAATGCCTCATCTTGCGTCTTTTACTTTGTGTTATTGGTTTGTCCATTGCGCGTGAAAGGCGTTTTCTGAAAATAAATAAATGCATTAGAATCTAAAATTAACGGGAATATCCATTTCAAGTGAAGAGTAGTGAAATATACCAATACAAGGCCAGACCACAGACTATACTATACAGGTAAACCACAGAGCACAATTTAGAGTGGAAACTCCGGTAGTGGGGGAGGTTCACATTTTTTATAAAAAGCAGAAGTAGCGCTTGGTGTCATAAGCCCCAACTAAAAGCAAAGTGGCGGGGTTTATAAAAGTTATGCATGTGTGTTTTGATTAAAATTTTTATTATTGTAACCTATAATAAAGAAAATAATACATTTCCAGTACAAATTATTTATTTGATATTAACAAATACAAAAATAGGAACAATTTATACTGTACTTTTAAATATTGAGAACATTTTTAATAATTCATTCAATATAAATAAATGAAGACGTTATCTGCTTATATCAAAGGACAAACAGTAGCTGTTTCTATAAAAACTAGTACATCACTTATGTTATGAGTCGATAGTCTTAACATGTATTGAGCCAGTTATTAAAATGTTACACTCAAACATTAAGAAATACAATATACACTTACATATTTAAAAATATATGAAATTAATAAGAAATAATACACTTCAATAAGAAACGTACACAAATGTATATCTAAAAGAAATAATTTTGCAAACAATAACCATCAGTTAATGTCTTCTTGATTTTGAATATTTTGCAAATGCTGCGTTCTTTATTGGATCATTAAGCCTGGCTCTTCTGACATCCTTCCCTTTTAGAACCTTGTTAACATTGTTGATCCACGAGTGGATACTAAACGTAGTCAGGAAATTATAAAAAATTCTGATGACATCATGCTTCTGCAGGGTACATTATTCCAGACTATCTTGTCTTTTAAAATATATAACAATTTTGCTCTTATATTTTGTTCATCAGCAAGCAGAGGTATGCATTTCTCCAAATAGTACATGCATTCAGCATATTTTTTGCACAAAGTTGCTGATGGGTGTTTTAATAAACCATTTTTTAGTTGTCTTAAACTTAATTAATGCACATGTGATTTCACCCTCCTTCTCTGGTGAAAATAAATAGTTTTTGCACACACTGCATTCACTGATTGCGTTATATACCTTTTTGGCAGTATATCCCGCTAAATACTGTGATAAATATATTTCAATTATATCAGTTGATTCCTTATAAGTAGTTATGCCTTCCAATACAGCAGTTGCAGGTACAATTGCTTTCTCCTCTTGACATCCAGTTTCCTTTTTCTGTACTAAAAACTGCTTTAAAGTGTTTAATGCACCTTCAGAATTGACCTCTTCGCAATTCGCAGATGGTGAATGCTTACTCATAAAATTATTTATTATAAGTGATTTAAAAGAATTAATAAATGCATAGCATGAAGGATTAATGTTTCGAGTGCCATGACAGCGTATGCTGCCAAAAAAATTCTCTAATGGATCCTGGTTTATATTACCTAGAGGTAAATGCTTGAAACCATCCCGTTTCAAACGACACCACAAACATTTCATGCTTTGCAATGTTTCTATCCAGTTTTTTAACGACGGGGGTGTCAGGCGACGACCGCTTTTATCTATGTAGTAATACATTGATCTTAATGCTAATATAATATTATTCCAAAAGACAATATGTTGTGATGTATTTGAAAGAGCCCATTTTAAAGGTTTTCCTGTCGGTGGTGTTAGAGCACAAGAATTGACACTATCAAATAATTTGTCCATTAACAGTAGAAAATTAGCAGTTCCAGCTGCCGATACGGGTAGTGATCCTGTTTGGAAATAAGAAAGAAATTATTTTTGTAGTTATAAGATGAAGAAAAATTCTTACCAACTGCAATGGCAAACATCATTATCGCAGAAACCCTCTGACTGAAAACTTGCGTAGCGCATTTGACTTTAATTTTTTTAATTAAGGTTGAAGTAAAAATAATTTACAACTAATTTCCATTATAATCACACTTTATTTAAAAATACGACATGTTTCGCTACGATGTAGCTTCTTCGGGTATTACATTACTACTAAATATATTCTACAAATTATGATATTTCCAACCCATTTTCTACACACTTGTTCATTACTTAATTACTATAAATCTCTTAATGACTATTTAATATACTTTAAATATATTCTTAAAACTACCTACGTCTTTAACGGTACCAATTGAACAGCGGTGAATTATTTAGATCTATTTGGTCATTTAACAGTACGTCTGAATATTTAAGCTTATTTATTTCTAAGGCGTCAAGTAAATTTAATTTTAAACCTTTTTCTTGAGAATGTAGTATCTCAAATTCGGTGTTGAAATTATGATTATTTTCTAGTAAATGAATTGCATAATTTGAATCTGTTTTTTTATTACTAAAACTCTTAAAATGTTCTTTTATTCTTTTGTCAAAGCACCTCCCTGTTTGGCCTATATATGTTTTAGGGCAATCCATACATGTTAATTTATAGACCCCTGATTTTTTACCTTTGTTTATCTTTGATTTATTGTTTTTTATATATTTCCCCAAAGAATTATTTGTTTTATATGCTACATTTATATCTACTTTATGTAAAATTTTCCCTATTTTTTCACTTGTTGATCCTATGTAAGTTAATACTTTATAATTACTTAATTTCTCTTTTTTTATTGGGTAAACCATTTCTATTGCCTTTTTATATTTCTTTTTTCTCAAAATTTGATCTACTATATTTGGGTTGTATCTATTGTTTGTCGCTATTTGTTTTATTATGTTTAGTTCTTTAAGAAAATTGTCTTTATTTAATGGAACTGATATCAATCTATGTATCATAGAGTGGAACGCCGCTAATTTTTGACTAAAAGGGTGACAAGAGCTATTGTCAATGATAACATCTGTATGTGTTGGTTTGTGAAAAATTGAAAAAACATGTATGTTGTGTTCTCTTGAAACTTCTTAGACCTTACAATTTCAAGAGAACACAACATACATGTTTTTTCAATTTTTCACAAACCAACACATACAGATGTTATCATTGACAATAGCTCTTGTCACCCTTTTAGTCAAAAATTAGCGGCGTTCCACTCTATGATACATAGATTGATATCAGTTCCATTAAATAAAGACAATTTTCTTAAAGAACTAAACATAATAAAACAAATAGCGACAAACAATAGATACAACCCAAATATAGTAGATCAAATTTTGAGAAAAAAGAAATATAAAAAGGCAATAGAAATGGTTTACCCAATAAAAAAAGAGAAATTAAGTAATTATAAAGTATTAACTTACATAGGATCAACAAGTGAAAAAATAGGGAAAATTTTACATAAAGTAGATATAAATGTAGCATATAAAACAAATAATTCTTTGGGGAAATATATAAAAAACAATAAATCAAAGATAAACAAAGGTAAAAAATCAGGGGTCTATAAATTAACATGTATGGATTGCCCTAAAACATATATAGGCCAAACAGGGAGGTGCTTTGACAAAAGAATAAAAGAACATTTTAAGAGTTTTAGTAATAAAAAAACAGATTCAAATTATGCAATTCATTTACTAGAAAATAATCATAATTTCAACACCGAATTTGAGATACTACATTCTCAAGAAAAAGGTTTAAAATTAAATTTACTTGAAGCCTTAGAAATAAATAAGCTTAAATATTCAGACGTACTGTTAAATGACCAAATAGATCTAAATAATTCACCGCTGTTCAATTGGTACCGTTAAAGACGTAGGTAGTTTTAAGAATATATTTAAAGTATATTAAATAGTCATTAAGAGATTTATAGTAATTAAGTAATGAACAAGTGTGTAGAAAATGGGTTGGAAAAATCATAATTTGTAGAATATATTTAGTAGTAATGTAATACCCGAAGAAGCTACATCGTAGCGAAACATGTCGTATTTTTAAATAAAGTGTGATTATAATGGAAATTAGTTGTAAATTATTTTTACTTCAACCTTAATTATTATGGAGTTCCAGCAAGTAACGGCCGATTCAATCAATATTAATTTTTTTAATTTTATCTGGGATGACATGCCCATCTGTTAATTTCGGACATAACTTTTTATCCATCGGCCTGTCACCTAGATTATAAAACAATATAACATCATCCCATGATGCTTGTTCCTCATTTTCATTCTCCCATCTAAAGAAAACATCTTTTGTTAAAAGGTTGTTCCTTATTCCTTTAACAAGGTGAGGAGAATCATATATGTGTGGGATCTCTTGATTTTCAACAGTAAATATGTAATCTGGAGTAGATTGACCAAGGCGTTTTCTAGTAATGTTGGACTATTCTTTAAGTAATTTAAAAGCTGCAACATTATTTGTACCTTGATCACACACAGTGCATACTACAATAAATCCACATTCAGCAACTGCTTTCATAATTTTTTTTATTAGGTTTGCCAGTTGTGCAGACTTCGTACTACTTTCGCAAAATGCAAATCCTATTGGCTGTTTCCAATTTCTATATATTCCACGAAGCATAAAAACCAAGACATGGTCAGAAAATTTCCTGGTTTTGCTTACTTCGCCAAAGTCTTCCCAGCCTATTATGTTATCCCTATCTGTATCATAAGTTAATCCACAATCAATGGCCATTTCATCAAAAACAAGGCAGCAATATCGATCCTTTTTTGCCATTTTATCTTGCAGTTTCCTTTAACTCATACATTATATGCATGTTAACACGCGTGTTAAATTTTAAATTCTTTAATAAAATATGTAGGGTTTTTCTTGATGGTAGAGCAAACACTTTCTCAAGTAAACGATAACCTTTATATCTCTGCTTCATAAGTGAAAGTGCAACCACTTTTTCATCAATACCAAATCTTCTGCCTTGAATATGTTTCTTTTGTTGTCTATATTGGCTAAGAATGAAATTGTTAGTAACTGGATTGACAGCACGCTTCAAAAACATAGGAGAATCTATAAGCTTTTGTACAGACGATAGTTTTTTCTTGTTGCATTTGTATTTTGAATGAAGTCTTTTTGCAGTTTTTCTTAAATATGTCACCATGCTATATAGTTTCTCTGCTTTTGGTGATAGATTTGCTTTTCGTGTCACGCTGATTTGCGATAAAATTCTTGTTTTTGCGTGCAAGTCTAAAAATTATATCACACATAAATACAAACAACAAATTGCAGACTACAATATATTTATTACTTCTGATTTGTATATTACCTTTGCGTGATCCTATACTACTCGATGATTCTTGCCTACTTGGTGTTTGATAACGTTCATCTATAAAGATATGAGCAAATTTAGTGTTAGCAAAATTAATTAAATTTCAATAAAAAAAAATTACAGTTCAAAAAGAAATAACAAATGTTATTTCAATTACCTATTGTATTATCTGGTGAATATTCTGATGTTGATGGGAATACTTGTGATATTTCCTGGTCATGTACAGTGGGAGATGGGTCTCGCAAAGGCATATTCTTTAACTCTGCAATAAAATATGTTGTTAATAGTTCAGTATAATACAATTAACTTTAATTCTCACCAGTTGCAATATGGACTGCAGTGCTAGATTGTGGATATATATACAAAGAATTTGCTGCCGTTGACTCTTCGTGAAAAGCTATAAATTATTAGTTATATATAATAAAATATGAAAATGCTTATTCAAATTCCAGTATATTTATTTATACGCAAAAGTACCTGGCAAATGAAGTGTAGGCAAACTTCCATGTTTCAATCGTGAAGAGCCTGGTATTCCACAATATTTTGAAAAATGTTTGTCATAAATTTTATATGATTTTCTCACTTGTCTAGGATCCAATTGGTTCAAGATTGTTGAACCAATTCTTTTCAACCAAATGTCGTATATCTAAAAGAAATAGTTATAGATATTTGTTATTTATTTAATAAGTTTTAGATTGTCATAATTGCCTGAACTTGTAATATGAGAAATACATACCGCTTCATCGAAAATTGGAAATACGCGACCTATGACTCTCTTATCGCGTTTTCTGCAAGTCGGAACGCAACAAGTGTAACCCATTTCTACTAAATATTAATAGTATTTAAACAAAAAGAAATAATATGGCAATACAAAAACAAAATGGCAGTTCAAAACATAAACAACACACCCACGCATAAACGACTAATACGCGAAGTGCCAGAGGCAAGAACTATAACAGTGAAACCCCCCACTACCGCGAGTGAAACAGGCCTGAGGTAAACCGTGTTTAAAACAGCAAAGGCTTCTCATAGAAAATTCTTTTCTATGGCAGCCTGCTGGCCGTACAATGGTTTCATCCCTCAGCCACTAGGTGGCCATCGGTGCGTATAATAATAATAATACTGTTAATTAATAATAATTAACAGTCCGTTGTTATTTATTATTGTAGCACACCCAAAAAAAAATTGTTGAATAACAAAAAATAGGCCATCCAACAAAAAAGATTTGGTTAAATACAGTCAAACAATACTCTTTGTTAGTCTAACTATGTCTATTTTCAAAAGTGATGTTGTCACATAAACAAAAAAACAAATGATAATCTGACAATGATTGTCATGTTATTTCAAATAATTAATACTGTTAGCAGAAACCATTTTTTGTGTTCAATGGACAACATTCTTTTGTCAAGGAAAATAACTTTGTAGTAAAATTAACCAACTATGTTTTGTTTAGAGGATGCTATCAATTGTTGAATCAACAAAATGAAATCATAAATTTAACACAATTGTTTGTTTGGTACTACTAGCAATTTCATTCGGATTTACAAAAAAATAAGTATGATGTACTAAACAGAATGTTTAAATCAACATGCTAATTATTGTCAATATAACACGTTTTCCTTATTTGTATATATATATATATAATAATAAGTATTTCGTCTAACTGACCAACGTATGTTGAGAAAATAAAAATTACTGTTTCAAACAGAATTATGGGCTGTAGATTAAATAAGACACAATTGTATTGATGTTATGTTGACGTTTCGATTTATTACAAAATCTTCTTCAGACCTGTTTTACAATGTAATGGGAGAAACAAAAATATAATTAGTTATTACATAATAGAATAGTGTTTAAGCTGTACTTACAAAAACATCTGTGTAGTTTACATAAAAATATTATGTCTATTATGCATCTCACATAAGGTCAAAAGTATATCTATTGTATTCGTGGATTGCATTATTTTTAATATTGTTACTTTAATATAACGTCAAATTTAAAAGAAATTATTACAGCACAATTTTTAAAAAACAATTTAAAACGCTGGACACAGCACAGTTAAAAAGAAAACGTGTCAATTAATGTTGCATACTTTAAGCGGTATTAAACTGAAATTTTACATGTATGTGGAAAAGATGCCAGGCCGGTATGAAAAACACATGAACATATGTTCAATATTTACAGTTGTTTTTTTCCCGTTTAAAGACATTAGTAAAGGAATTCGTCTCACCTCAACAGACGCGTATCCAGGACCTCGGCAAAAGAAATAACCCTTATTTACTACTCTGAAGAAAGCTTTTGTTTTACTTAGATGTTACGTAGATATGTCTTTGTATTTCTTTTCGATTTTGTGTGTCATATGCGGGATTAAACCTGAGTAGATAGTGCTAAAGTTGTTACAGTCGTTTTTGCTATTAATATTGGGATTCACGGTTCTAATTGCTAATGTTTCCAAGAAAAGTCTCCTTGACAAATTACTTTCGTGAAAAAGAATCTGAATGTTATTAAAAATAATATCATGATTAGTGTTCCTTAGGTGGGTAGCCAGAGTACATCTCCCTGGGTGCCTTTTGACGTCACTAATATGAAGCGCGTTTCGTTCTTTCAGGCGTTGCTTTGTTTGCCCCACGTAATATTTGCCACAGTCACACTGTAAAAGATACACCACATTGCTGTTTGCGAGAGTACTAATTTTATCTTTTAGTGGTGTAAATAGCTTATTCACTGTGTTGGCTAGTGTGTAAGCAATACGAATGACATCCCGAAAAAGCGTCTTAATTTTGTTCGTAAGATTGGGGATGTATTGGATGCTCTTATATTTGATTTCTGTGTTGCCATTAAGTTGAGGAATGATGGAACTCCCCCCAACCCCGCTTGCGTCCAACCTGTCACGGATATCAGTTGAGAAAAGAATCTTATTGATTGTGCTTGTGGGATAGTTGTTTAGTAGCAAAATATTTTTCAAAAATTTTAAGTCCTCCCTTATATAGTCTGTGTGTTATTTTCATGATCCTGTTTTTTAAACATTTTATAAGATTTATTTTATATTTTTTTGGGCAGTTTGAGTTGTAGTTTATGAACCTGTTAGAGTTTGACGGTTTCCGGTACCACCTAAGCTTGACTGTGTCGCCATCACGTACTACCAACGAATCAAGGAACGGTAAAGTGTGGTTTTCCTCTATTTCGCATGTGAATTGTAACTGTTTATCGAAGGAATTAAATAATTGCAATGTGTATTGTATCTCTGAATTTAATATTATGCAAAATAGGTCGTCCACGTATTGAAAAATCACTCGAGGAGGTGTTTTGCTGTTTTTTATCACAACATCTATAGCTGTGTTCATGACTAAATCGGCGATAATAGGCGACAGCGAGAGTCCCATAGGGGTACCTTTTTTTTGGCCATAGAATTGATCATTGTATGTGAAGTACACGCTGTTAAAAAGCCATTCCAAAACAGACACAAACTCTTTTTTTGGTATGCTGGTGTTAGGAGTTATAAGATTCCAGTTATCTGAAACTAACTTAATGACCAAGTCAGTGGGGATGTTAGTGAAAAGGCTTGTAACATCAAATGATACAAATACCTCATTCTCTGATATTTTTAAGTTATTAGTGCAATTGGCGAAAGTGAAGGTGTCTTTGATTTTATATTTATTATATTCCTTAAAAGATTTGTCAAGGATGTCAGCAATGTATCTAGATAGGAATGTAGCGTGGCTTTGAACACATGACACTATTGGACGCAGTGGACAGTTTTGTTTGTGTGTTTTGGGAATTCCGTATATGCGGGGAGGAGCAGAGTTGTGTCTAATTAGGGTTTTGTACACCGTTTCACAAATATATCCCTTTGTTTTCAAATTTTTTATTAGCATATTGGTTTTTCTTTCGTGCGCGTATGTTGGATCTCGAGACAGCTTATCATATACCTCGGTGTCATTTACAAGTTGCACCATTTTATCATCATACTCCTTTCGAGACATGCAGACAGTCACATTACTTTTGTCTGATTTGGTTATAATAACATCTTTATTATCTTTAACGAATTTGTGACACTTTCTGTATGCCTCATCAAGAGCATGACTAGGCACAGGTTTCCTTAGATAGTCAGTAATGTAATAAGCTATCTCAGCCCTGTACCAATCTTTTTTTAAAGGATCAGTGATTTCCGAGAGAATGCACTCACAGTCTGCTAACACCTTTTCTATTGCAATGTTGCGTGGAGTTGTTGGTAAAGCAAACTTGGGCCCCAAAGCAAAAACTTCTTGAACTTCAATAGGTATTTTTTTATTTGTGAGGTTGATGAAGAACTTGTCCATAGACTCCCTAGTTAATATGTTAGTCCTATTTTTTGGGGTATCTAAGTTATGTGATGCCTCATAAATATTGTTTATTGAAATATCATTGTCAGTATGTTTGATATTGACAGCATGAGAAGGTGGTTCTATTTCCTCAAAAAGGGGTCCTAAAGCACCATCCGTGATAAAACCCGAGTTGTTTTTTAATTTATGGAATTTCTTTATATTTCTTAATTTAATACTATTGTACAATTTTGAATAAGTTTGTTTCTGAATTGTATTAAAATTATCAAAAACATGTGTGGGTAGAGCATTCCTTACCGAGATCACAGATAGGTCCCTGTTACGTATTAAATATTGAATGTGTGAGAAGGTGTTGTCTATTTCAAAATTTAAAATTTTAGATTTCATACCTGTGACAAGATCGTCAGCTCTGGTCATCATTTTTGTACTGTGTCCAGTAATATTATATTCTAGCCCCTTTATGGTATTCATGCTGTGCTTCGGGTATATTTTTTGGGTTTTGCATCTTCTCAAAAATATTACCCTGTTTCTGTAGGATGCCAATTTCTTGTTATCCTTTTTCCATGACCTCATGTGTTGGACGAAGTTGTGACCATATGCTTCTTCCAAATCAGCGAAAAAAACCATTTTGGTAAATTGATAATAATAAGTATTTCGTCTAACTGACCAACGTATGTTGAGAAAATAAAAATTACTGTTTCAAACAGAATTATGGGCTGTAGATTAAATAAGACACAATTGTATTGATGTTATGTTGACGTTTCGATTTATTACAAAATCTTCTTCAGACCTGTTTTACAATGTAATGGGAGAAACAAAAATATAATTAGTTATTACATAATAGAATAGTGTTTAAGCTGTACTTACAAAAACATCTGTGTAGTTTACATAAAAATATTATGTCTATTATGCATCTCACATAAGGTCAAAAGTATATCTATTGTATTATATATATATATCGCTAATATATGTATCGGTTGTAATAATCGAAATGTATCGAATTACATACTATTCGCCACTATAATATTAAAAAACAAACAAAAGTAATGTCTCCAACATATTCGGTCGATGTACAATCGGTAAGAATCTTAAAATAAAAAAAAAGAAAATCGGTAAATGCATTTATTAAAATAATATAAAACTATAAAAAATATACGGTACATTATAAACAAAAAAAAGAGTAAATTTATCTACCTTAAAATTCCAAATTCATTAGTTATAGTTATACAGACAATGTGAAAAATTAAGATCATGGGGCAATAAAATACATTTGAATGCATCTTCCAAATGCATATAAATTATTATCAAATCTTTGACAATTTTTGTCGACATCGAAATGTAGTATCATAATAATGTTTTAGTTTAATATGTAATTCTCTTAGTTTTTCATACTGTTTCACACATCTAAGGCTAGAAAACATGTTATAGTATATTAAAGGACAAGTTTCATTTTGACGTTTCAAAGTACGAATTCAGAGTTTAAGAAACGAGTGGCGTAGCCACGAGTTTCTTAACTGAATGAGTGCTTTAATGTCAAATGAAACGTGTCTTTTATGCTATTTTTTGCAATTAGTTTTAAAATTTCTCTTTTTGTAAAAGCAAAACGAGAAAAATTTGATAATCAAGGGAAATTTTGTGGCGGTTGTCACCTTGGTTTGGCACAAGATTTAAATTGACAAGTTAATTTAAAATTGACACATTTTTGATAATTTTCAACAGAATGTTTCTACTGCACACGGTATCACTATCACTTCGAAAGATAATTCAAACGTTAATATATATGTTTATAATAGTTGTACTATTTCAAAGATTAATTAAAAATATCAAATCTTACAATGAATTTCAATATAAAAACCTCAAACTTGCTTACAAAATGTCATATTGACATCTCCATTTCTGTTGCAATGTGACCAACTTAAAATAAATCTGTTTAAATGTTCCATTTCTATTACGCAACTAGTGCTGTAATAGACCCTATTACAGCACTAGTGAAATAAATGGTATGATTACGGTACTAATTGCAAAAACTATTTTTTGCAATTAGTACCGTAATCATACCATTTATTTCACTTCTGTTGAAAATTATCAAAAATGTGTCAATTTTAAATTAACTTGTCAATTTAAATCTTGTGCCAAACCAAGGTGACAACCGCCACAAAATTTCCCTTGATTATCAAATTTTTCTCGTTTTGCTTTTACAAAAAGAGAAATTTTAAAACTAATTGCAAAAAATAGCATAAAAGACACGTTTCATTTGACATTAAAGCACTCATTCAGTTAAGAAACTCGTGGCTACGCCACTCGTTTCTTAAACTCTGAATTCGTACTTTGAAACGTCAAAATGAAACTTGTCCTTTAATATACTATTTTGAAACCACCAATAAGAAAAATAAAAGGTTATTTACATAAAAGTGCTCTAAACTGAAATTGAGTTGTTAAGTTCTGCAATAAAAGTGTCCACACTTATCTATTACCATGTGATGAATTTATATCTTGTACAGACGGGCCAACCACCATCACATAAGGCTGGATAGGAAGTCCATATTGACCCGTTCTTTCTTTGTATTTATCAATATTAATATGTATATCAGACACCGTCTGAAAGTAAACAAGGAATCAGTAAACAAAATATAGCAAATTGTTGTTAATTGTTTGAGAATAATGTTCCCAGTTTAATTAGAAAATTAATATTCTGCATTAACATTAATTTTCTAATGTGAATTTTTCTACTTACCGGTACGTGTTTAATAAAACTCTTTTAACATTCGTTGACAGAGATTGTATTACAACTCGAGAATCTAAAATAGACACACAAGAACAATATATTTTATTTATGTATCCAAATCAACTTTTCTGAAATGAGTTTTTCTCTAGCATGCAAATAGATATTAATTAAATTAAAAAGTGTCTTCCTAATTGAATACGTATATTTTTTTGCGATCTTTTTCGAGCACTATCCTCTTCTTCCCGACTAAAAATATATAATATAAAGATCTAACTAAAAAATTTTAAATTTATAAATTACACAAACGAAAAACTCCTTATGTCACAAATTGGTATATTTGTCATGTTATATCTTAATATGTATTGTATATTTTTAAGCCTGAAGATGGTTGTGTCTCAAGTTCGTCAATAAGTTAAATACCTTGACCATTAGTGCTATCTAACGGCGCCAAAAAGTCCTGTATCTGACGTCGCTTTCTTTTATTTGCTTCTACAGTCTTAATAAAACATGTTTCCCATTTAGACAATAAAGCATTACCAAATGCATATTGATTATTAAACTCATCTTCAATCTAAAAAATAGTTGGAAAATTAAATCTAGTGTAAATGGTGCATACAAATTTGAATAAAAATGTAAACAAAGTATTATCAGTTAAGTATTTTGAAACTTACGATATTTTGGGCATTATTAATTTTTAATATGGGCCACTCATTACAATATTCAACTAATGATTTATTTATGCTACATTTTCTTATGTCGTATGTCGCACGCCAATGAATAATAACTTCCGACCAGGGTTCTCTATTTATTTGTAGCCATTCTTTATTGTTTCTTAATTCCTCTAAAATAATATCAGATGATGAGTGAAGGATATATGTAGATATATCCATATATATATTTCCTATAATAAATGTTAAGAGATTAAAATTAAGTGTAGATAAATTCTTACCAGATGTTTTCAATTTCTTGTCTCTTATCATCTTCAATTGATTTACATAATCGTAGGAAATTCCTATACTATCTACTAATTTGTCTTTGGCAGCAATAGGTTTTTTGTTGGGGTGCTATTTTTTCCTATATAAGGTATATAATACCTACGTAGATTTAATTTCGGTCCGAAATGTATCACATATCTTATTTGACAAATTATCGAAATTCTCGCTAGTTAACCTAAAACGAAATATCAAATAAAGCACTGCACACCTTGTGAAGTTGCTTCAAGAAAACATTCTAAATCTATTTGATAAGTATTTCTAAATGCTCTCTTCATGTTTTCTTCTCCATAAAATGAATAGGAACGTTTAGATTTTTGATATGCATTTTGAAAATCACTATTATCTGTCACAATAGTCGACGTGGACGTGCTTGTATCATCACAAAAGGACTCTGTTTCTGCCTTTTTTCTTATAAATTCTTTATATGCATATAGAAATTTTACTCTTTTTCCTACTATGGGAATAATCTCCCTGATAACAGCTTCATCTAATTTTAAAAATGCATCAAAATCTATTTCTTGTTCTGAAAAAAATTATAGTCTACTTTAATAAATAACAAAATTAGTTTATTACATTTTTTTAGTCGTATAAAACAACAAAATTTAAAGAATGAAAGTATTAATATTTTCAATTAATTAAATATCAAATGTAACAATTCATTATATTACCAATACATTTATATTAGAAAATATTGTGTACTCACCCTGAAACACAGGAATGAGACCCTCACACACAACCCCATGCATGCACTCAATAACCTTACTACTTCGTCAAATCCGCAGATAAGATCATCTGTCTTATCAATATTGGTAACAAATCAAAACTAAATTAGGAATACGTAAATATTGGCAGTTGCAACACACATGAACAAAAACAGACGTGTATTGTTATAGTTCGGTATAACCCGCATTTATCTAAGACGCAATTCCATAATTTGAAATACCACATGTGCACATGTAGGCGCCAAGGAAAATGTATATAATTTTTTTTCTGGCTCCTATATTTACCTAACATGTTTATTAATTTGAAATTCTTATTTAGTTAAAGTAAATACATCTTGGCGTCAGCGTTACAATCAGCACTTGTTCTGAATAACAAGATTATTATTATTAAATCAATCCTCTAATTTTGTTAATAATGCTGATAACAACAAGTTGTTGTTAAAACAACCCTAAATTGTTAACACTTACATATTGTTAACATAACTATATATTTTGATCTTATTCACTAAAAAGACAGTATATCTAACAATTTTTTGTTAACCATACAGTTTTTGTGAAGTCAACGTATTTTGTTTTTTCGGTGCACCGACAATGACTATCCAAACCGGTAACTAGTTCCAAGAATTTATAATTGTTTTTAACTTGTAGTTAAACTAATCCCTTTATCCTATATTATTGTTGCGTTTTCGGGGTCGAAATAAACAACTCGTGCAAATGTTTTGAAACAGTCTGTATATTTTCACACTTAAAATTAATCACAATATAAAAATATAAAATAAATGTATCGCACTTAAACCTACTACAAATAACAAATAACTTAACACACGTATTTATATCTACCACTACTATTTATGTCTGTAATATTTATGTATTTCTTGAACTATAATAAAATTGCAATACTCACTATATTTATGTTTATTTGAACTGTACGAATACTATTCAACGAATTACTCATCCCCGGGACCCCAGCGGCTTTTATATCTGCATACAAAAAGTCTAAAAATATACGAGAAAACTTCTGTCTTTCTTCTCGATAAGCTCGGGAATATACGAGAGAAGATCCAGACTTTTTGCTTACGCCGTACTTGTGTGTAGATAATTTATGACTTGTTTACAGTGCGTTTTCATCGTCGCGCCGAGGTTTACTTTTCTTTTTGTGGACTTGTTTCGTCACATTGCCCCCTTCTTAAGAACTGCGTTTCGTCTGAAACACGCTATTCTAATGTTCTTGTTGTTGGTGGATGACGGAATCTACATTGGGACCCATGGGTGCGCCCAGTTGTCTTGTGGAAATGGCAATCCACCGTCTTAGGTTGTATAACGGACTGATTGGGCCCATAGCTGCATACGACTATTTCCATACCAGTATGGCGAAACACCATCTCCAGCATGTTTCTTACGATTCTCCATTCCAGACGGTCTAATACGCAGCCCAGCTTCGGAATTGCCAGCCTCTTTATGTTTTGTTCAAGTGCACGTCCTCGTAGATCAACAAGGGAATTCTCATAATGCATGATAAGTCGGCCTTTCGTTGGAGACCTTCTTTGTAACCAGGTAAAAGATAGATCGTCCGTCACGCTTTATCTCCAGAGTTTTACCAACCCTTGGCTTTTGTCGGATCAGTTCATTGACCCCGCCATATCTCCTCTTGAATTCCACGGCAATCCCTCTACGCATACATAGGTCCTGGGCCACACAGTGAGCTAAGGCATAATCACAGGGTACCGTAAAAAGATGCTGCTGCTTCTCCGTGGTAATTCCAAAACGAGCCTTCCTGGTACCTCTCTATGTATTCTGGTAATTTTCCGCACATCCGTTACTTCGCCGTTGTTATGTCCATGGTATGGGGCCAATCGGTTGAAATGCACCATCTTTGACTTACTATGGGGTATTCGTCTTATGCGATAAACCACGTCATTTATTCGCTTTAGTACTTCGCATGGTCCCTCCCAGTGTTGTTGGAGCTTTGGGGACAGGCCTCGGCGACGTTGAGGATTATGTAGCCAAACAAGGTCCCCTTCTCGATGACCACCTGTCTCGGCTTGCACGTCGTAACGATCTTTCATGCTGTCGCTGGCATCCTGAATATGATGGCGTACTCGTTCGTGGGCATCCTCCAACCTCCGCCTAAGTCCGCTGACGTAGTCTTCTCCTGCCAGGTCTTCTCCAGGCTTACAGCCAAACTTTAGGTCACACGGCAGCCTGAGCTCCCTTCCGAATAACAAATTTGCTGGAGATTGACCGGTAGTCTCGTGGAGCGCAGCTCTGTAAGCCATAAGGAACAGTGGTAAATGTTCATCCCAGTTTCTTTGATGGTCTGCCACCACCTTTGGCAGGTGTTTGAACATCGTCCTGTTCATGCGTTCCACCATTCCATCCGACTGCGGATGCAGCGGCGTCGTTCGTGTTTTCCTAATGCCCAGAAGATCGCAAATATTCTGGAATAGGGTCGATTCAAAATTCCTTGATCAGAATGGAGTTCCAAGGGTGCGCCAAACCGACTAACAAATTCCTTTACGAGCACTTCTGCGACTGTTGCGGCTTCTTGGTTAGGCAAGGCATAGGCTTCGACCCATTTAGTGAAGTAATCCATTACGGCAATTATGTATTTATTCCCATTGTCAGTCTCAGGAAATGGCCCAGCCGCATCTATGGCAATCCTTTCAAATGGGCTTCCTACATTGTAGTGCTTCATGGGGGCACGTCGAAGTCCTTGGGGTCCATTGCTGGCGGCACAAGTTGCACACTTTCGGCACCATTCTTTACGTCTCGTGTGCAATTCACCCAATAAAATCGTTGGCGCACTTTCTCGAGTGTCTTATGTACGCCGAAGTGTCCTCCGGAGCTGTCATGGTGGAGCTGTTGCAGTACATAAGGTATCCTTTCTTAGGGATGACCACCTGTATCCTTTGCCATTCTCCATCTGGGTTCTCCACAATACGCTTAAATAGGCCATTCTCCACCTTCAGAGAGTCCCATTGAGCCCAGTAGGATTTCAGTCCCTGTGAACGAGGAGCTACTTCTTGCCAAGCCGGTCTGTGACCAGTACCTTTCCAAACCATCAAGGAACCAAAGTCATCATCAGCTTCCTGATCGATCCTTAAATTGTCAGGTTGCCACTGATCGTCAACCACGGTAGTTCTGAGTGTGTTGGCCGATTTTTCTTCTACCCGGTTGCAATGCCTGCAGTCTTCTGGCCATGGTCTCCTTGAAAGAGCATTAGCGTTTTGGTGTTTAAGGCCGGCTCGGTGCTCGATGTCGAAGTCGTATTCCTGCAGTCTCTCAATCCACCTGACCACCTGACCTTCAGGGTTCTTGAAATGCAAGAGCCACTTCAACGCTGCATGATCGGTTCTAATCGAAAACTTCCTTCCATATAGGTACTTGTAAAAATGTTTCATGGACTTGACCACCGCCAGTAGCTCACGTCTGGTCACGCAATAGTTCCGTTCGGGCTTGGAAATCGTCTTGCTGAAATATCCGATTACCTTCTCTTGCCCTTCTTGTACCTGGGAGAGCACGCCGCCAATCCCAACATTGCCAGCATCAGTGTCCAAAATAAATTTACCAACTGGCAACGGATAGCTCAGGATTGATGCACTTATCAGAGTCTCCTTCAGTACTTCGAAAGACGTTTGACATTCGCTATTCCAGTGGAAAGGCCCTTTCTCTGTCAGACGAGTGAGGGGCTTTGCAATGTTGGCGAACCCCGGGATGTATTGTCCCAGGCAAAGTGTCCGATGTGTTGTCTATACGTGGCAAAAGATAGCTGTCTTTCTTCGTCACCTCGTTAAGTCGGCGATAGTCTACGCAGAATCTGGTTGACCCATTCTTCTCCCGCACAAGTACCACTGGCGAAGTCCAGGGACTGTTAGAAGGCCCAATTATACCTTCACTCTCCATGTCTCGTACAATTTGTTCAGCTTCTTGGCGTTTTGCCAATGGTAGTCTTCTGGGTGCTTGGCGAATTGGGTGTGCATCGCCTGTATCGATCTTATGTGTGACTACATTGGTTCTTCCTTTGGTGCTATTCTTGATTCCAAAGACATCCCGATATCGGCATATCAGGTCTCTAACTTGCTGTTGTTCCTTCCTATTCAGACCTCGGCAAGCCAAATTGATGACGTTTCGGAGCTCTTCTGGAAATTAGTAGGCGTACCCGTTTCCGCTTCCTCTTGATGAACGATGGCCGACACGGGACAACACCATCCCAATACAGTGCCTTTTTTCAACGTCACGGGGTAATAATTGACGTTCATTACCCTTACTGGCACGGTCCTCTGGGATCTTACCAGTGCCTTTGCAATCATTATTCCTCGGCCCACTTCTTCATCATCAACCTTTGGCTCCATCATCGTAACCTTCCCTTCAGTCAGGTCCCCTTCCATGCAGACTTCCAGGATCATCTCAGTCCTTTCACCCACGACAGCGTCCTCTGCCAGCACAATACGTATGGAATGGTTATTCATAGAACGGAGGACGAGTTCTTCATTACCTATCTTCAAGACGCCCAATTTCAGGCCCAACTGGAACCTATATAGCTTCATCACATCCATTCCCAAAATAACTTCTTCCTCTATGTCCGCAACCAGGACGCGATGTTGGATTGATACTGGTCCAATGCCGATCCTCACATCAACTTCTCCTTTTACGGTAGCCGCTTCGCTTGTTGCTGTTCTGAGTTGCCATTTGCTGTGTAGTAACGACTTTTTCTTTTGAATCACATCGGGTCGCACTATGGTTTTCGTCGACCCAGTGTCCAATAGGCCGGCATAAGTTATTCCTTCCAGAATAACATCTACGTAGAGGTTATTGGCATGGTGTTGCAGAGATGCAATTTGCGCAATTGATTTTGGGGCTCTATGATACTGGGTCGACGATTGCCTCTTCTCACCCGTTTTAGTTTTCCTGCTGCTCCGCTATGGTTTTCTTGGGCTCCTCGCGTTTACTACGAAAATGGCCCATTTCACCACAATTCCAGCATCGGAGCGTTCTTCTCTTAGGTTGCACCTGATTCACTAATCGTCGTTCTAAGGATTCTTCGGCTTCTGGTAGATCTCTGACAGAACATACTCTTGCAGGGTTTTGAGAGGCCAGCTTTGCGGTTTCGAACTCCAGACTATGTGCCAAAGCATCGATTAGGGTTTTTGGTCTTCCCAGCCTCAGTGCTTGCTGTGTATCGCCATCTCGAAGACCATCTATGAATGTCTGCACAGCCAACTGTTCCGAGAAGCTATCTGGAGCCGTTGGATATGCCAGACGAACCAAACGGGCGATATCCGCTTCGAATTCTAGAGGCTTTTATGCTTTTCTGCAGACGATTCTTCAATTGTATATGATAAACCTGCTCCAGGTGTGCATGCCCATATCTCATCTCAAGACGCTTGATTAATTGAGGGTAGTTTTGACACTCTTCCGGAAGTAAGGTCTGTAGAACGTCACTGGCCTCTCCTCTTAACGACACAATCAGAGCAGTAGCTTTCTCCGGGGACGTCCATCCATTTGCTCCTGCAGCGGCTTCGAATTGTTTCAGGTACGTCATCCATACGTCTTTCCATCGAAGGTGGGAGGTTTTACCTTTGCCTTTGCTGTTCGGCAGATCTCCAAGCTTTCGCTTGAGGTGTCATGGGGACTGCATTCGTTCATCGCTGGCAATTTTCAATTTTATTTAACATCTCATCTTTTAGAGTCTCCATAGTAGTCTCGAATTGTTTTGAATTATTTGCAATTTTATTTAACATCTCATCTTTTAGAGTCCCCATAGTAGTCTCGAAATGTTTTGAATTATTTGCAATTTCATCTTTTAGAGTCTCCATTATTAAGCTTGGATCAGCCTGTACTTGAAACAAATATTTTTCGGGATCCTTACCTTCATTTATTAAAATGTCATGAAGCCGGTTCTGGAGAATTATTTTTTTTCCAGACGTATCTGCGTCCCTTTCTTCTAATTCTGCCCTTAACTCGGGGACCTTTAATTCTTCCAAACGTTTGGTAGCCATTTTTTGCACTTATTGTTCACCCTGCACCTGACACCAAGTTGTTGCGTATTCGGGGTCGAAATAAACAACTCGTGCAAATGTTTTGAAACAGTCTGTATATTTTCACACTTAAAATTAATCACATCATGATGATTCTACTTTCTTCGAATCCGTTAAGTATTGATTTTTAACAGTTACTTTACTGCCTAAGAAATAAGCAGTTGGATTCCAAGCTGTGTCTGAATCCGATGCATTGTATGGCATGTAACGATTTTTAAACCAAATAACACTATTAACTGGTTTATAATGATAATCAACAACACTTTCCCCTATACGAGGCATGAAATTCCAACGATCATAGAAACGATCGATACTTGGCCAGCCATTAGCATTTCTCTGATATTTATCTGAGTATGTACCAGTAGGATTCCGATTGCTATTTGATAATAAAATGAAATACTTATTAATATGTCGTGGAATACCTAAATTCATTCCTAATTTTACATCTGTAAAACTAGTACTTCCATAATATTTTATCAGAAAATCATCAGTTGATACATCGTTGACACCTGTTGGAGTCATTGGTGCTTTGGCATCACTGGTATAGAGTCCATGTCGATTATAAACTAAGTTATTCAATCCAATTCCAGAACAACCTATGGACACATGTTCCGAAGTAGCAGTACCCGTTAATGTAGTTCCGAAATCGAATGCTGTACGAAGTCCTTGAGGAACGACAGTCACAGTGACATTTAATACTTTGGCATGTCCAGAAAAAGCAGATAATTCAGCATTATCCATATAAAATCCTAACATATCAGCAGGTAGTGTAGCCAAGGGAGTACATAATTCAACTAAATCTCCGACATCAACAGTTGCCAGTTCTTGTTTTTTTTATTATTTGAGTAAAAGCACATCCATAAGTATAAAAAATACGACTTTTACTAAAGCGTAAAGTATAATTCTTTAATCCCATTGTTCGGGGAATAGATAAATGTTTATTTGCGGTTTCAATACCGCCCAAGGCATTACTTACTCCACCACTACCGGAACTGTGAACATTTGGATCTTGTGGTTGATCTTCTATCATAGGTTCTTGAAACATTGCTTCTAATTGGGCTAATGTATCGTCTGTTGGTTCTTCGAATATACGTTGTCTTGAAGTGCCAGCAGTTGGCGGTCTGTCACCTGTTGATCGTGTAGCTGTTGTTTTTGATGGACTAGAAGGTGTGACTACTTCTATAGGTGGTACTTGTGTTGTTCTATCTCTTTGTGTACGTTACCAATCGAACCAACTCCCAGTAAATCCCCGTGTCCGTGCTACTTGATATTGTCGTTCTCGTTGTCGTTCTGTGTACTGTCTCTGCCCTTCGTGTAATTGTCCAGTTGTTTTTCCGTATTTACCACCTAATTTTTTGGGTGGCATTGGATACACTTGTCCGAATTGTTTTTCAAATAAATATTTTCCACTTAAACCAAGAAAACCAAATAATGCATGTAAATTTCCATGCTGTATACAAGGTGTGTATAAATTGGCGGACCCACTACACGCGGCGATGTTCTTCGTTAAATTCGGAGTCCAAAATCCTAATACGAAGATGTTGTACCATGCTCCATATCTTTGCACGAGGTTCCTAAAGTTCGGACTTTCAGTCTTGAAATAAGCATTATTACTTGATATTTGTTGACAGAAAGAGCTACAATTTAGAAGAAAGAAGAATTGTTGTTATTATCCTTTCGTTAAAGTTTTCATTTTGATTTTAAAGTTTGTTTGTAATATTTGTTTATTAACTTATTTTGACGAAAAACACATCTGACAACGTTGTAAAACAATAAGTAGGCAGCCTAATGTTGTTCTAGTGAAATACATTACTACTGTCAAATTTTGACACTTTGTAATCTACCTATTTCATTCGACTTGTTTATTTTTTGTGTTTATTTGTATAGTTTTAATCAGTTTTCGGGTTTTCGTGTTTACTAGTTGTTCTGTTTCTTTATTATGAATTTTACGTTCAACGAATATGCCGATATGTACATGATATACGGTTTCTGTCGTGGAAATGCTAGCATGGCAGGGCAGGAATATCGAGTGCGTTTTCCAAATCGGAGGCATCCAAGTAAAAATGTATTTCGAAGGCTGGACCAACGACTTCATGAAACAGGTTCGTTTATTCCAAGAAATGCGAACGCAGGTCGACCAAGGCAAAGGCGTACCGTGCAACTAGAAGAGCAAGTTCTAGCCACAATACAGGAAGATCCCTCTGCGAGTACCCGTCAATTAGCTTCTACACTAAATATTCCCAGTAATAAGACTGTTCATTTGGTTCTACGAGAAAACTTGCTTCATCCATACCATGTTTCTAAAGTTCAGCCTCTTTACGGAAATGATAACTTATTTCGAATCAATTATTGCAATACAATCTTAAATAGAATTCAGGAAGAAGGTGACTTTTTAAGACGTATTCTTTGGAGTGATGAGTGCATGTTTACCAGAGATGGTGTGTTTAATACTCATAATTTTCATCATTGGGCAGATGAAAATCCACATGAATTTCGCGGATACGGTCACCAAAGAAGGTTTTCTGTTAAGGTTTGGCTGGGTATAATAAACCACAGGGTAGTTGGACCAATTTACTTACCAAATCGCCTAGATGCCGGTGAATATTTAATGTTTTAGAATAAGTTATTGATGAGATACCGCTGAACGTACGCCGTAATATGATTTACATGCATGATGGAGCTCCTGCGCACTTTGCTCGTAATATAAGAGACTGGTTGACTGAACACTTCCCAGACAGATGGATTGGTCGTGGCGGTCCCCTTTTGTGGCCTGCGAGATCCTCCGATCTCAATCCATTAGATTTTTTTGTTTGGGGTTTCATTAAAGGTAAAGTTTACGCTACACCTCCACAGGACGCTGACGAAGTTAGAGCCCGAATTGAAGCCGCAGTATTAGAAATCACACCAGAAAGACTTGAGCGAATAGTACAAACGATACCACAAAGATTGCAGCTATGTCTACAAACTGATGGATTTCAATTCGAACAATTATGTAAGTAATAATTACATTGATTTCTATCAAGAAGATGTACAAAAATTAGTCAATATTATCAGTTTTTAAACTTTGTAATATTTTCGTAATAAATATGTAATCCAAGAAACCAATTTTATTTCGTTTGTTTCTTTTTTAAATTTAAAATGTAAGGTTCACATGACGACGTGTAAAAATGTTCCGAAGATTATAACTAGCACATGCGTGTTCAATGTTGCCAAATGTATGTTTCTTTCAAATTCATTCTGAAGACAAAGGAAGCCTGATACATCGTTTTAGGATTAGGACTTTTAACTCAAAATTTGACCAAGGATGTCGCCACGTGTAATGGGTCCGCCAATTTATACACACCTTGTATACTCATTTAAAAAATCAGTTGCGTAATGTTTATCACTTTGTTGAATATTGCCTTTTGTATATTCAATGTCATTTAACAAGGCTAAGAAATAGGCAACGTCGACAGGTTCACTTTCAGTTAATTTATTACCCGGACCTAAATACTTATAGAACGGGTAAACAAACATTGACGCAAGATTGCACAACTAAAATTTCCTATTGCGTCGTAACCTTTATACGAGGTAAAAATTACAAAACCAACTGGTTTTATACCCACGACGGCAGCGGCGGCGGGGCAGCGGAAGCGGGAGCAGCGGGGCGAGGGGGTCAATCGAATCGAATCAAATCGACGACGTCATGATTTATGATTCATGATTGACCCCCCTCGCCCCACTGCCGCTGCCGTCGTGGGTATAAAACCAGTTGGTTTTGTAATTTTTACCAATTTAAAAGTTCCGATCAAACAGTATAGACAAGCATGTCGCTATTACAAAGTGCCAGTGGTAGTAGTGTTAGTGAAAAAGAAAATCAAGTTCCTTCTCAAGTATATCATAATAAATTCAAAAATTATACAACAGAAATTTGTCATTTAGATCCCGACGGTTTCTTAGAAACCGATGGTGATTGCCTATTAAATGCAAACAATTTTAAAGAAATTAAACAAAATTTATTAATTGTTAAAAATGGCCATGCTTATGGCAAGCATTCCACTTCAATAAAATTTAATGGCAGTATTAAGGAAAAATTTCCGCTTTGGCTTCATGAAAAATTATATAATGTCTCTACTCACTTCGCATACGATTTGTATTGTCAACAATATATATTTATTAGTAGTATGGTAGAGGGTAGAGCCGCAATATCGTGTGGATATTGTGTTCACAAATTTAAAAATATTACTAAAAATTATTATGATGCTCAATACTGGGCTATGGATAATCATGGTTTCAAACATGTCCATTGTACATGGTGTCTACGTACTGTTGGATTCGGGAACAGTCGATGCTGTCTCCTTGAGGTTTCTGACGAGGAAATCTCAATGGAGACAGTATTATTAAAACATACAACAAAAAATCCACTATTAGCAATAAACGATTTCATTGAAAATGATAAATTTATTAGAAGTATAGAATCGAACTAATTACAATATGTATTTCTAGGATAATAATGGCAACACAATTCAAGGAAACACAAGACCCGGACGATTATCTCTTGACTCTAACGGACAAATCACCACTGGAAGTAGCGACGGAAGCATCTTCTGAATTTGGTCGAATTGATATGGACGAATCCATTCAAAATAGCAGCACTGATAATGTGGTTGGAAATAACAATTTCGAGATCTCTGAAGGATCAATATCTGACTGGGAAACGGATTTGCAAGAATTATTTAATGCCGCTCAATAAAATAATGAAAGAAATGAAAGAAGTCAAATTATCGGAAAAAGTAGAAATTTCATTCGAGAAGTTTACGGAGCTATTAAGGGTGGGCTTTCCTTAAGAAAAATTCCCGAACGGCGTATGTCGGGTTGCCTAAAATATATTGAATATATTTACTGCCTTTAAAATGCCTGTATCTTTTACAGATGCAGGTACCGGCCAGCAATATGAAGGGATGTGTCTGGTCAACTGGAAAGCAAATAAATTTGGGATATTTGCCTCTTACATTTATTGCATGAAAATATTGATGCGGTACTTTCTTCGAAATTTGTTTTTGCTCTTTCTGAATATTCTCCTGGCTTGTATTTATTTCGTTTTATTAAGACTTCCGTTTTATATAATTTGTAATTATTTTAATGATATTTGCCGAAATTAATTAGATATTAAGTTTTATTCTGCAATAAATATATAACTTAATTATTATTATTTATGATTAACAATTATTTAAGTTGTACTTCTTATTATTTCTCACCATGATTTGTATTTACTTTACATGTTGAGGCTTTGTAATAATATGAGTAATGTTTTAGAGAAAACTAAAATCTGCTAAAAAAACAGTGCCGGTGTTTCTTACAAAATGTAAAAATTTATATTCTCTAAATAGCACATGTTTTAAATTATTGAAAATTATATTCTTCACAGTCGACACTGGTATTGTTATGATTATTTATATCTTCAATAAAGTATGCATTTGCCTCCGGCCCATAGTCGCGATCGTCCGTAGTTCCTGAATGTATTTTTTGTTCTCATACCGTTTTTTTCACACACTGTCGTATACATCCATATTTGGTCTGAAGCTTTGAGTGATATTTGCCCTTACAATTAAATGAAACTGCTGCCGCTTTGCAACGTGCACTGTAAGAATTACGTTGAATATAATACAATCTTTTTACCTCCTACAAATTTTGCAATGACTGAATTAAAATATTCTACAATGTTGGCATCTACGTTTCCTATTAAAGATCTACTATTAGGCTGAGCCGACTTAAAGCGTTAATAAAGTTATCATACATATTAAAATTCTGAAATTTTTCAAACATATTGATCTCACCTTCATTAGATCCTTGACAAAAGTAAGAAGCACAATCCGAGTGTTCACCAAAAATATGTCTTGAGCCATTTATAATGTGACGTTGCAGTTTCACAATCTGGTTTGTTATTGTTAAGTTCGAACTTTTGTAATGTTCAATTGCTTTTGTCAAGGCCGCTCTGAATCTAAGTAAATTTTTTGTTATTAATTGTCCTATGTCCGAATTGAATTTAGGTTTTTTCAAACAGTCGCTAATTTTATTTATTACATAATATATGATTTCGGCACTCAATTTTTTCAATAATTTTTTGGGGACCGTAAGGAGCCATCTCACGTAGTTTTCTAAGAACGCTCCTATCACAGTCCCCTATTAATCTACCATAAATTACACCGTGCATTTCACCAGAATGTCGAAAACCTTCCGGAATAATTGGCGACTCCATGGCTGTTGACGACGAAGACCAATTTTGTAGCATACGTGATTTTTAGATTCACCATATTTTGCACAAATTAAACAAAATTTGTTTTTTACGCCTACATACAAAACTTTTTTCGCTCGCCATTAAACAATTGCTGTCACTCCTGATAAACTGCTGTAAGTAGGCTTATGCGCTCGTTTGGCCCATGCTCTTTTACTTATTCACATATACAAAAAAAATATACAAACTGTCCTGTGGTCAAAATACAAAGTACAAATAAAACAAAAACATGAAGGCACAACAAACTCAGATATTTAAATAAATGCTTTTGCCATCTAGAAATCTGAAATTTGTGTAACTTGCTGTCTAAAACCAATGCATCTTAGTTTGAAGAGTCCGGAAAATCTCTAAATTTCGTATCTTACAATGACATAAAGTTGTTTTTGTCAGATTTTAGTTTTCTACAAACATTATTCATATTATTAAAAAGCTTCAACATGTAAGGTTAAAAATAACAATAAGTCGTGCAACTTCATAATTAATAATAATAATGTAAGATATTTATTGCCGAAGAAAACTGCATTTCTGAAATTCCATAAAGCCGAAACCTTGTCCTTGAAAAATAAAATACATTTTGAAAGCGAGAATATCAAGGAACAGAAAAAGAGTCTAATAAAGTAGAGACACATCAATGTTATCAAGTAATCAATCATAAATGAACACCGACAAATATCTGAAATATATTAAAATTTGCTTGTATATATCAACCGCACGTATTTTCTTTTACAAATATGTTTAATGTATACTCAAACTTATGTATGAAATAGTGAATACAACTTTATTTGGTGATAAAATTTAGTTCGAATCTTCCCTGTGACAAAATGTTTTATAATTTAATTTTGCTAATCAACTCCATCAATGCCGATTGGGAAGAATATAATATTCAACAATCCAAAACATCTGATTATTATAAAATATATATATTTACATTTTATTAAAAAACAAAACAGGCACTGTTACTGTTACTGTTACAGCACAGAATTGTTTTTGTAATATTTTAGTTGACTACAACATTGCTCATATTATTAAGATTAAAAACCTTCAACATCTAAAGCAAAATATCACCGCCAGAAATTAAGTAACAAGTTAAATTTCATAATAATAACAACATATATTTATTCCAGACGAAGAATATATCTAATTACATTCTCCCAAATATCATTAAAATAATTAGAAAATAAAGCCGATACCTGAATGAAGCATTCGTTTACCTAAGGTAATAAAAAAAGGTGAAGATCTCTCTGTTTATATGATGTTCGGCTTAATACAGTCGACCAGGTATACCTTCCATATAGCTGGTCTTAGACATTACGAAAGTGTGAGTAAGAGGTTGAATTATGTGTTGCCTATTTGCCATTTATTAGTGCGGACTTTGTGATCATTCTCATTGGTTTCAAAGTAATTTTTTGGAGACCAGGGTTATTTTGAAAGTAAAGTAAATACATTGTCGAGTTCAGAATAAAAATATCTAGGTACTCACGATTCAAAAAAAGTACTTTTTAAACAGAGTAAGCTTTATATCGCTATAAAACGAAAAAAATTCAAAGTGCTGTATTTTAACTATTTTTTAATATAATTGCAAATTTGAATCGTCAGTCGCTAGAACAAATATTCATTATTTCGTTCACGTAGCGGCAACTTTTTCAAGTGCCTTGATTTTTGCGATTTTTTGCGTTGAATTTGACCATTTTGTGGCATGCGCCGATCAAGTAAAACCCCCCCCTTAAAGGAAAAAACTTATTCACGATGTACTGCCAGACATTACTTCCGAGCAAAATGAAAGATATTTTAATCGATGTATACAACAAAAATTTAAAGGTGGAATCTTCATGTGGATTTGGCACACCGACCACACTCACGTCGTCCACGATTGCTCCTGGAGTGGCGGATACTGCAGATGTACCCGAATTATTGGACTACCTATCAAACGAGTACCCCCAGCAATCCTACTTATTCAATCTCACAAAACATTTCATGGAACATCCCAGACGGATTTTGTACTATTCAATCTCCGGGAGAAAAAGGATCCCACCTAGTGAAATTGGAACTATACGAGTTGAAGAATTTACGGAAAATCCCGAAGAATCAATGGTGGGGGAAGCGACAATCCGCATGAATTTTCTACTTGCGACACCAGGGGATCCTCTGTACCAACCTCTTCAAACCATAATCAAATCCGCAATTCAAAGAGTAAAAAGTATAAAAGAAATCAAGAAAGAAGTGAGGAAGAATTATTGGAATTCATATGCCAATTCCCGACAAGCCCCCTATTAAATATTGTTAATACTCCGGCATGGTTGAATTCAAAATTTAAATTTAAACGACGTAATGATATTTGTGTTCATAATGTAATTGAAATTGTTTACTTACAAATAGTTTCATATGATGTATTATCCATGTTTAGTTTCTTAAATAATAGTGCACCATATTATGCATGTACTACCGAAAATATTTATGATTATTATTATAATGTAGAAGAATCTGTAATAGTTTGTAAGAAATTATTGTTATTCCAACTGCAAGTGAAGAAAATGTTCGACAATTTTTATTAGATATTTTTCATATTGTTGAAAAATGTTTACCTAAAGTTAATTGTTTTGAAGTAGTATCACCACCTAGTAGTGGTAAAATTTTTTTCTTTGATATGATTTTACATTATTTTATTAATTTCGGTCAAATCGGTAATTTTAGTACATTTTCTAATTTTCCAATGCAAGAATGTGTAAATAAACGTATTTTATTATGGAATGAACCTATGTGTGAAGTAACACAATTTGATACAATAAAAATGTTATTCGGTGGTGATACTATAAATATTAAAGTAAAATATCAACAAGATGCAATTGTAAATCGTACTCCAGTCATAGTATTATCAAACAATAATATATTTCCTAATGATACAACTTTTATTTGCAGAATGATTCGTTACAAATGGCAAAGTGCTCCATTTTTACGTAATTACGTTAAGAAACCTATTCCAATAGCTTTTTATTATTTATTACTAGAATACGACGTTTTACCAAATGTATTACAAATGTAACTGATTATATGTACCTGTGTTGTTCATTTATTATCGGTGAAGTTGTAATAATAATGGTTACGTGTCGGCGTTTCATCCATCAGCCACTAAGTGGCCATCGGGGCGTATAATTAACAGTCCGTTGTTATTTATTATTGTAGCATCGAAAATGACTATCCAAACCGGTAACTAGTTCCAAGAATTTATAATTGTTTTTAACTTATAGTTAAACTAATCCCTCTATCCCATATTATTGTTGCGTTTTCGGGGTCGAAATAAACAACTCGTGCAAATGCTTTGAAACAGTCTGTATATTTTCACACTTTAAATTAATCACAATATAAAAATATAAAATAAATGTATCGCACTTAAAACTCCTACAAATAACTTAATACACGTATTTATATCTACCACTACTATTTATGTCTGTAATATTTAAGTATTTCTTGAACTATAATAAAATTGTACTACTCACTATATTTATGTTTATTTAAACTGTACGAATACTATTCAACGAATTACTCATCCCCGGGACCCCAGCGGCTTTTATATCTGCATACAAAAAGTCTAGAAATATACGAGAAAACCTCTATCTTTCTTCTCGATAAGCCCGGGAATATACGAGAGAACATCCAGGCTTTTTGCTTACGCCGTACTTGTGTGTAGATGATTTATGACTTGTTTACAGTGCGTTTTTATCGTCGCGCCGAGGTTTACTTTTCTTTTTGTGGACTTGTTTCGACATTTACATGTTGTCATAACTGTATTAGTGAAACTAAAAAAGTTATTTTGTTAAATTATATTCGAGGGCTTTTATTTCATTAGTTTAGATAGGAAATGCATACATTGGTCGTAATATACGCATTCATGGCATATAATCACATAATTTCCGTTTCAATATTAAATAAATTTCTGCCTTATATATCAATTCGGTGTTGTCAGATAAATCATATCTGTCAAAAAAGCATTTGTTGTGTATATTTTGCCTGTCAAATTTGTGTGTTTATTTTTGCATTGATATAAATTGTATGAAAAAAGTTTTTTTTAGAATTGTACATCTTGTTTGTTATCTATTTGCGTCCTTTGAATATAATGCCGAAAGGTAAACAGTCGAAGCTTTTTACAAACTTTTCTATAATCATCTGATTAATGAGAATAGCGTAAGTACCTATTGGTTATTTTAAATTTTATTATGGATACGTTATGAAACATTTATGGTTTTTCGACAATCTAAATCAATATAACAAATAAGTTGAGAAAGTCTTAGAGCAATTCAATTACAAAATATATTACGTTATAGTTATTGTATTGTGAATACATATTTTCTTTGGTTATATCAAATGCCACTGACAGAAATAAAAATAGATCCGGCAACATAAACAAGACGAGACGTCATTGACCTAGTATGACGTACAATTGAATGTAACGCGTTTCCTCTATACATTTTAAATTGCTAATATAATCGCGCAACGCAAAACAATAATTCTTACGTTTAACAAAATACGTACTGTTCGTGATTAAACTAAATTCCAAAAATATGTACTTTTACGTACTAGAGTAAAAATATGTATTATTATGTAAAACAGCGATTGAATATGACCGTATACGGAGTCCAAGACATGTTTGAGTAAAATTAGGTTTTAATAAGACGCTGTTAAATGCAGGCATAAATTACCAACAGAATATTTAGGATCCCCAGGAATTGAGACAAATTCTCAGAACTGAAATGGAATTAAAAAACCTCCAAGACTGATTTGTTCCCATCAGAAAAAGTAATGTATATGTAGCTACCAATTCATTATACTCCCGTAGTAAGGTGAAAGATACTTGCATTCTTTTTTGGCAGATAAAATTTATGTTATTTATATTTTTTACTAGCTGGCCCGGCAGACGTTGTTCGGCCCTTTCCGGTAGGTGGCGAGATTAGTATTCTACATACCAAAAAAAATAGCGCCATCTGTCCGACGGTAGCATAAACCAAAACGATTTTGTCGACCACGCGAACATATTGTCAACATACAAATCATGTCGGTTTATAAAAATAAAATTTATTAATACAGGTCCAAATTTTGTGATTTTCTTTTTTACCACTAAACCAACATATATGTATTATGAATATGAGTTATTTTGGTCCATAAATATAGAATTTGTTAATAACATTGTTATGCGTTATTTTTACTTTTGCCTATGTTCCGCATTACTTATGCATTTCGCAGGGTGTGGTACCTTAAATTTTAATTTTCGACCGTGCCTGGTATGTTTTGTGATCTAGTTTGACATGCCTATATCTTTTGTGTGAACACATTTCTGTTTCTTAAGCTAGATTTATTGAAATTTAATTTTAGGTCCTTGCAAGCATTCACACTATGAATTTAATTACACGTTTAGGTTTATTTAAGTCTACGTTTTATAATGAATAATTTCCGAGCCCGTTAACTTATGCCCGGGCTGCCCAACCTGCATCTATCCGTTCGCTCTAATTTTCGGATGTACACATTGTTATTTCCATCGACATTCTATGCTCTCGAACTACGATATCTGTGTGTTCTTGATTGTTTCCATCTTAGTTTTTTATTGCTTTCCTGTTGCCTTGGTTGTGAAGGGAAGTATTGTGTTAGGATACTCTTTCAGCACCTTATTTACATATGCTCCAAATGAATCATGTGTTGTGGCAATCGAAAACTTCCTTTGGTTTTATTGATTGTTTGTTTGCTTAAAAAAAAGGTTTATTGTAACTTAAGAACAGCTTAGGCACTGGACATACTTATTTTCTTCTTTCACGGACATGCTTTTGATGGTCTAGGGGTATGACTCTTGCAGGAATGTCATCTTTCCGAGCTAAACGTTGAACCTAACCTTCTGAACATATTACCCGTATCCTCGTCGGGATCCATTGCCTGTAAGATCAATTGCGGTCGGGTATATATCCCGCCGCTATCCTGTGTGCATTATTTGGTCATATTTAATCTATTTACCTGGGTGCCGGTCGTTTATAATGTGTGTATAGGTTGAGATGCGTTTGTTTACGTGCTTTAAGCGAAATCACTAGACTGACAGTTCGCATAATGCCAACCTTGTAGACGTGAAATTGCTTTCTTCGTTATATTTAACTATGTGATCTTACGTACCTCGTAAGTGTATTTCAATGAATTTTGTCATCATCTTGAGCTCCGAGGATGATTGTGGTTAATTATATAGGTCACGTTACTGACGGTTTCTTTTGCAATATAGTTTTGTGTTGGTTAAATTATTCAAATTCTTCCCGCGTACAGGCAGAACTGTTTCCGGGTTCGAGAACTGCGTGTGAGTCTAGGACGCATGGTCGGAGGAAGCATGCTATCGGACTTTCATTTTTCAAGTCATTCTTCATATAAAAGTGCACAGGTGCAAGCCACTTATCTTTTTAAAAATTATATTGTATGTCTAAGTTGGCTTATCGTTTCTACGGCTCTATTGAGATAAGTGGAAAATTACCGTTACCTTACCGTATCTAATTATTGGGGGCGTTTTGTGAATTGCGTCACCCAAGTTTGTCGACCACGTGTTTGGGCTCTAAGCTATTTGTGCCTTTGTGCCCTTTTGAAGTAAAGATACCGTGTTCTCCGAAATAAGTCGGGGTAAGTTTGAGAGAGTTTCTGTTTGTTAATTTCCAGAGTTTTAATCTCTGTTTTTCTTAATTTCTTTTTCTGGGTCTATTAGGAACTAGTAGTAGTAGTAGTACACTACCGATTTTATGGTATTTGCTGACGTAATTATTATCGAATAGAATTATTGTGTGAAACACAGATCCTGCTTAGTCGAATTGACCGCTATACCTTCCGTAGTGGACTGTACTTAATCAGAGGTGTGAAGCTATCGACTCAGGGACTTCTGCGAGGAGTGCCTCTTGAAGGACTTCGTTACTACATCACCAGGCAGAGTGACATTCTTCTCACCTGTATCACAAGATAAGTACAGCACCAATTTTAAACCACGTTTTGTATCTCGACTATTTTGTCAGGATTTTGTGCCAGTAAGCTGGACATTTTACCTGTTTTAAGTGCTAACGAGTGATTTGCAAGATTCTATTGCACCACCATTTCATGTGTTACGTCACAATTACTGCTATTTAAATTTAGCTTATATTTTAACTTGATTTCGTTGTATACCGAGTGACCCCAAAGTAGAATTATTGTTAGGGCTCTCGTTGTTTGCCTACTTTTGTAACTTCCTGAGGTTCGACTCAGAATAATTTGCTGGTAATAGTTCTTTACAGTAGGATTCAATAATTTTCCTTTTTCTATACTATTATTTTTTTTCTTTGCCTAAGATTGTGCTAATTAAATTTCATTTGTAACTATAAATTCTGTACAGTAAATTCAGTAAATTCTTTTATATATACTATTTTACCTATGTTTAAAATTAACTGAATTAAATATCACTTGTAAACAAAACTTCTTTACACTAAAGTCAATAATTTCACTTCTATACTATTTTTCATATGTCAAAATGTGCTAATTAAGTACCAATTGTATACCTAAGCATTTGTGTAACACGCTTAAACCTTTCTCAAAATTTAGAATTTCTTTTATAATTTAGTAGATTAAATAACGTTTATTGTAGCAGTATCGCCGTTGGTTGGCGACTTATTTAAGATCACATGTAATTAAGCTTGTGAGGCTTACGAAACGTTTCAGCTGCCGAACTTTCTATGCCAATAGAAGCAGAGGTTGTGTCAATTTCCTACTGTTACTACCTTATTTCGATAAGGCTTTGAGAACTAATAATTAAGTATAAATTTACCGCACATTTGAACTTTCACCTTCATTGTAATTCATTAACTTTAAACATTTCTCTAAAGTTTCACTGTGTTAATTAATATAAAGCATACCATCCATCTTTCTCTCTCTTTTATTCTAACCTCAACATTTTATTACGTGACTAGCACTTGGATAAGGTTGGTGTATGTGACCCATACAGGGTGATCCGTAGGTGTATCTCACTGGAGGGACACAGCCAGTGACAATTCAAAGAGAACGCAGGTAGGTTACCGCTTAAGGTAGCGCAGTGTCCTGGTGCCCAGAGACAACGTCGCTAGCGTCGCCGCCGACCGACGCCCATTTCTCTAAGTTTAGTTTTCTAAACCGTCACGCCATCTGCGACTTGAGTTAGCTCGGCCCTGCGATTTTCAAATTCTTCCAACTCACTACAATGATCTCCCTATACCGTAACTTACCTAAGATCTATAATTTAGATGCGACGTTGTTAAGGGTGTAACAACATAACTACAGCGCCCCCTATCGGATCCTAGCATAGTTATGAACCAACGTTTCGACAAAAAAATAATATTGCGTGAATATGAGCATAGAATAAAGTACAAAATCTATATAAGTATAAAAGTAGATCAAGCAATAATCTGACTAAGAGTAAATTCTAGGTAAACACCTGAATATATTTATAATTATTCCTATAGTCTAATTTACATAAGTCAACTTGTCATTTGAAATTATGACGTCTCATTCTAGCATTGGTGTCAAATCGCATGTTTTGATATACGCTTTGACGTATAGGTTATTTATGCTTGAGGACTTGATATTGTTTTGAATATTTATGTTGCGACCCTTTTTAACCGCCAAGGCGTATTGACCAAGCTATATGCTGATCATCAGTGACTGTTATCGCCGCGAATTAGTAAAATTAATAGCCTTGACGTTTCATTTTAAGGTCACCTGGTACAATTGGGGGCACACAACATAAAACATAAAATTTGCTAAAATACCAATGACGATATATAATTATAACACGCTCTGTAAGTTTTAATAATTTGTAACCCAATCATACCTGTTTGTTCTCTCACAGCTGTGGGCCATATGAAATTCCAGGTATTCCTTCTTATCCAAAAAAATTTTGCAAGACGAACACTGCGTCAGCCCTAGAAATTTATAAAACAAAACTTAATTATTATGTCCAGTCAGTATATAAAAAAAAAACAACCGGAAATTGTTATATACTTTTGAAGTTTTAGAATGAATACTCGGAAATTCTACAAAATTAACATAATTGTCCATTCTTGTGTTACAGTAAGATTTAGATTTTATTTCCTGAAATTATTCAGTTATTTGTTCAATGATCTGCATTTAAAAAAATATCAATTTGTGTATACTTAAAGCAATAGTAAAAACCTTCTGAGAGTAGTACCAATGATTAGAGAATACTATAGATGCGACACTCGAAAAAGGAACTACATTTGTAGAGTAGGATAGAAAACATTCCAATTTAAATGGACTGAACATAAAAAAAACACACATAACCTGGCCAGCAGACACCGTTTGCTTTATAGTTTAGTCTGTTTATAATGTTTATTATGCTACTAGTAATTATTGTGTTTGAATTAGTCGTTTTTCGTAGTTATGAGTATGATACCGAAACAAATTGGACAAATGTGTGCGTATAAAGACTGTAAAAATTATATCTAAGGATGAAAAATTACATTTTAGATTTCCTAAAGATCATGATATGTAAGTAAACAACAACTTATCAAGAATCTTATTTAATTTCCTTCTTTTTCACCTATCGGTAATAATACTATAATGCATATTCTAGTCGTAAAAAATGGGTGCAAGCATGCGGAAGATATGATTTATCGACAAAAGATCCTTTAGAATTCTATACAAAGTATCAGATATGCAGTAAACATTTTGTAGCAGATACGATAGATAATGAACGTTGAAAGGAAGCGTCTGTTACCACTAGCTGTGCCAAATGAGTTTTCAGACAAAGTACATTCTACTTTAGAAACAATATGTAAGAAGTATGAAATTAACAATAAACATTTAAGTAACACATTTTTTTATAGCTGAATCAATTCCATCATGTTCAGGATATGCTATTAAGAGAAAGGGGAAAGAAAAGCATACAATATTCAAGAAGATAATTTGTTTGGAAAACTGAAAACACCACGCGAATGCTTTTATAACTATATATATATCTACGAGAAAAGAATAGAACAGGAGAGATAATAAACTGATGGGGGAATAGGTATTATTTAGACGGAAGTTACCACTTTAAGGCAGGTCAGTTATGGCAATATTGACCAATCATAATTTATAAAATGAGTATTTTGAATAACTTGTCATATATCCGGTATGTTTGATTGTGTTCAGGGGCGTAACATACATATTCTAGGCATGTTTTTTTTATGTTTTCTTTAATACAGTTAGAATAAATGTTACTATATTAAAAAGAATAATGCACTCACGATATTACTTTAATTATTATTGGATTAAGAACCTATTTTAAATGATTTTCGAGAACATACGAAGTGTACATATACTCTATACAGAATATTTATGCACGCCTGTGCATTGCGGCGGCCATATTGAGTTACCACTTTGGACAAATATTATTATTAAGGAGACTCTCTCCTGTTCTATTCTTTCCTCGTAGATATATATGTACTACAAAGAATAATTTTCACAAAATATTTTGAATCTAATTACGTTACCGAGGAGAGGTTATATGAGGTGTTACAATGCCATTGAGTATCAACATCCTTGTAGTAATTTTCCTGCAGATTATTTAATCAAGTTGATTAAATAATATACTTTATAAATAATAAACTTCGTGAAATCAAAGAAACTTTTCAACTTAATATGCATGCAACAAGAAACAAGAAACTGATAAATGTGATGTAAATCTTGTTGGTAATACAATAAATTTATTATTATTATTATTATATTGTTGTTGTATGTAAATAATTTTTTTGTATAATAAATTAATCATTGTCTCAGCATTTCACTGCCTAAATGTAAATGTTTCAAATATTTATATATTTTATTTTCCGATTACATTTAACATGTATAACACATATGCACTTAATATTCTCTAAACACTTCTTTTTCCTATAATAAAATTTTATATTCTTACTAATGTAATTATTCCACATATAATTTGTATTTCTATTTTACAATATTGCAGACCCGTACATTTATTTCTCTGACAATAGAAGAATTTTAAAATCAGTTCTGTTTAAAATTACCGCGCTTCTACATTCCAATTTAAAAGTCCAAGGCCACAGAAAATTTTAATAAGAGATCAAAGGTTTATTCTTTATTCTCTAATCTTTAATAGTACAGAGACAAAAATAAAAATTATTTCCTATTTAGAAGAGCTTAAACTTTCTCAAATACTTCATTCATTTCTTCAGATGATTTGTTTAAGCTGTAAAATATTAGTTTCTTATCGAGGGCTGAAAACGTTTTGATTTTGCCTTGAGTATAAAGCACTGTTAACTTAACTCATCAACTAAATAGTTTATTTTCTCTTTCAAGTTTCACGTGTTTTTTCAATTTATTCTTCTTTACTTTTAAGTTACTCATATTATTTGTTTACACTAATAACTATTAACATTACCAGACTCATATGAGAATTTAGCTACTATGGATCTGTTGCAGGACATGAAATATACCGGGTGCGGCAAAACAAACAGTGCAGTTTTGATGGGCTATTAAAAAAAATGGCACAACTTACGAAAAAGTGGTTTATTCTGCTTGAGTCAGTGCTACACCCCATTTTTTTTACTTAAGCTTGAAAGATCACATCAGCAAGATGATGTCCTCCAGAAGCGATGCACTGATGTAGGCGATTTCTGAAGTTTTCAACTGCGTTCTGGCACATATCGATCGGAATGGCGGCGATTTCCTCTGTAATACGGATCTTCAGTTTTTTCAAATTGTGAAGACGATCCTGAAAAACCTTTTCCTTGAGGTAGCCCCACAGGAAAAAATCGCAAATGCTCAAATCCGGTGATCTCGCCGGCCACCCCAGGTCGCCCCTCAGAGAGACGAGGCGCGCAGGGAACATCTGCCGCAGTGTTGTCATTGAAATCTGCGCTGCGTGGGCCGTGGTCCCGTCTTGTTGTAACCAAATATCCCCAAGGTCTTGTTCTTCAGCCAACCGTGCCAATTGTGGCTCAAAAAAAATTTCGAGCATCGAAACATAACGCCGAGCGGTGACGGTTGTTGCACGCTCATCCTCCTCAAAAAAGTATGGTCCAATAACCCCAAATTTGGAAATGGCACACCATACAGGGACTTTCGGGGAGTGGAGAGGTCTCTCGTGAACTTGTCGTTTGTTATTGTCCGACCAATAACGGAAATTCTGTTTGTTTACGACTCCAGAGAGATGGAACTGGGCTTCATCACTACTGAAGAACGTTGACCTTGGTGGGATACGGTCTAACATTTCTTGGGCGCGATTCACACGGTTTTGAAAATCTGGAGGCATCAACTCCTGAACCAGCATAATCTTATAGGGATGGAAGAATAAATCTTTATGCAAAATCCTCCTTACAGAGCGGTCGGACATGTTTAATGCCGTTGCATGTCTCCGGGCAGAGCGTGTTGGTGATTGTTCAACAGCTGCTCTCACTAGAGCTACATTTTCGGGAGTTCTCACTGTTCTGGGTCTTCCCATACCCCTAGACCTTTTTGTTGAACCAGTTTCTTCCAACGCACGAACCCAACTCGCGATAACATTGTGGTGCGGAACGAGATCACGACGTGGAATGTTAAAGTGCCTTCGAAAGGTCCGCTGAGTGATGATGAAAGAACGACCGCCTTCAAAAAACGTGCGAACGGCGAAGCCGCGATGCTCTCCGTTCCAAACAATTGCTACAACTGAAACGGGGTGAGTTACCGGACACAATGGTTCCCATCCTCACCACAGCGGATGTAGTCGCCCCTAGCAACTGCACTGTTTGTTTTGCCGCACCCTGTACTTTCTTAAAAAAGACAAAAAATATGTTATCAATAAATAAGTCTATTAAATGCAACCCCAATAACACTATCCAACGCGATTTTTATAACTGGCTTAACAGTCAGTTATAAGTTATAGTATTTTGCATTGTTTTAAACATAAAAACTGAATTCTAATAGGGTATCACGGCGCATTTTCAAAATAAAATTTGTATCTGTTTTAACGTAAAAAAAAGCAAAATTCAAAATAAAAAAGTATTGTAACAAGCTTGAGCATATTCGCGGCTATACCGTAAAGGGCAGTGGTAACTTAAAAGGCTACGTCACGTATTCCACAGAGAAGTAGGGAATTCTAATATATTAGTCATCGCGGAATATACTAAAATGGAAACTTCTGGAATCGATATGTGCATATATGAAGGTTGCAGCCGGCGTAGTGATTCATTTACTGTTTAGTTGTTGACGCGGTCTGGCAAGAGACAAACGAAAGGTCACTTAGTTAAGAAAGTTTTAAGTAGTGTTCCACAAGTTGTGTTTGCGTGTGGTTTTCAAGAATAGAAAACCGTGCAAGAGGCTGTAAAAATTCTTCGGTGTCTGTTATGTTTGTGGATTATATGTTACAAAATCGCAAAAGAAGTCTTTACGTGAATTAATTCGAAAATGTTATGAACAATATTTTCGATTCAAAATTAAAAATCCAAGACAAAAGATGGCTACCGCATATATGCCATATTTTGTGTAAAAAAGAAGAATTCTTCTGAAGTCCTGTCAGAAGAGCCAATGATTTGGCGTGAACCAGCAGATGACGTCACGGACTGTTACTTCTGTCTTGCAAAAATTGAAGGGTCTTCAAAAAAAAAATAAACACAAGGTAATGTGTTCAGACATTCCATTTGTAAGCAAACCGTTGAAATGAACTGATTGTGAGCTTCCAACTTCAATGCAGTCGAATTCTTCTGCAAATGTATGCAAATATTTTCGGGGAAATAAAAAGAGTGAAAACTACTAAGATATTGTGGCTAATTTTCTAGATAACTACCAAAGTTTAGGGTGCCGAATGTCGCTCAAAGTCCAGTTGTTGCATTCATATCTGGATTTCTTTACTGCTAATTTAGGAAAGACGAGTGATGAACAGGGGGAAAAGTTCCATCAAGAGATTACAAAAATAGAGAAACGATATCAAGGTGGGCGGGATCCCTTCATGATGGGAGATTTTGGCTGGCTTCTCATTAGAGAAGGCAAAATACAACATAAAAGGAAGAAATAACTCAATTTATGCAAAACTTTGATATTTTCAGCAATTTTCCTTTGTGTGCAGTTAAGGGTTTTTGTATTCTTGATATTAATTAAACATTCAAGTATTTGTTATGGCAAGATTTTTTTACTTATCTATTTCTTTTTATAACTTCTGCGTAACAAATAATCTAAATACAATATTTATCGACCAGTCAAGTATATTTATAACTCTAAAACTAGACGTGGTGGAAAGATTTGGTTTTTGATTATGCCTTCAGTTAAAGACTGTAAGAACTGCACACCCATTTTTAGAAGTTATTAAAAAAAAAAAATTAAAACTGTAATTACTTTATCTTTGAAATATGTAATAATTAGCCTACCTTCACTTAAGGAACACTCTCCATGACAATGACTTTTGTGTTTGGCCAAATGCAACTCGGAGCTGAAACCAAGACAGCAAAATATGCATGCGTACACACTTTTAGCTTCATTTTCTATAATCGGAATAAAATCTATTTCTACATCTTTATTCAGAATATCATCGTATTGTTCACAGAAATACAGCAACAATTCTTCCCCCGCATGAATTTTACGGGTGCTTCGAAAGTAAATATTATTTCCATAATTAAATATAAGTAGATTTTGTTCATCATTATTTTTGGCAGGATTTACAAACTGCATCCAATTCAACAACTTCGACTGATCTTCTTTCACTTTGAATTTGCCTCCTTTTACTGTCCAAGAGCATTCTGATGAACTAAGACCGGTGAAAGGACCAAATCTTACATTTTCAGGGATAACTTTCAAAGCAAAAATTCCAATTTGTCCAAACAAATCTCTAATTTCTAAGATGTCATTCGGCAGACTTTCTCTTGCATTATTAGATGTATAGATATCTAGTACGTGCACAAGCATATCACACTCAGGGCAGTAATCTTCATAAAATGCCAGACAATGGTCACAAACTGTTGGCCAAAATTAATGGAATTAAAAACTCATAAAATAAACCACATTATAGTTCAAGTCAAGCATATGTCACAATTTTAATCCAAACTGAACTAACTATACTTTATTAATAAGTACTTAAATCTCTTAATGACGTGTACATAGGATGAAATGACAGTAATTAATTATATCGACACAAAACAGTCATAGAGAAAGTGAAATAGATGAACCAGACACAGGTTCAATTCAAACAATTGTTCTAACATCAGATCAATTTTGTGGAGACTGTATTCCCTCTCACAAATTTCGGAAATGCATACAGTAATATACTCATTATTACATTGATCTATAAATTTTATATTTCCTGTTAATAGTTGATTGTTGTTACTGGAGTTCTAACACTATATGAAAAATTAAATATTATAATTAATTGAATATAACATATATATTTACACATATTACAAATAATGTGAAAGAATTAGTCATTAAGGGAGATTGGCTGATTTATAACTCTCTGTTCAAAAGTCAGTTTAGAGTATGGTTGCAATATTTTGACGTACGTGATCAGAACAAATTTAAACTAGGAACTTACATAATAGTTCGTTATCTAATACAATGTTTTTATTGCCGATACCACTCGTTTCGTTTTCTATTTTAACATTATTTATTTCAGACGGCGGTATTTCTTCTTTTTGGATACTATCAACACTGGATATTTCACAATCGAATTTATCAGGATTTACAACATTTTGCATACCAATATCGCCTATGCTGATTTTAGTTTCGGAGACACAGATCTTGCTATCTGAATAAGCACGATCTTCGAATTCTTGTTTTACACTAAATGTATTTGCCGAAAGCAGTGTCTGCTTTATATCACTTTCCCAAACACCTTCCTGCATCATTATTCAAGTTATTATGAGACAGATAATTACGATTTAGAAATTTGTTTTTATATAGATTTGTTTTGCTTATCTGCTCAAACAAACAAAATTGGCAGACTAAATTTTTAGGTACGTCTGGCACCAAGGTTAACTCAATAAACTGCCCAATCAACAATGCTGCCAACAACCAATAGGAACAATGGTGCCAGGAGTAGAGAGTTGGAAATCCCCAGAAGCCCTTCTAAAAATTCCCTAGATTTCCCTAGACATTTTCTTTTGGATAATTTCCTCGATTTCTTTATTTTTTCCACTACTTTTCTTAATAATAATACAAAATACTTATAACTTTATTAACTTCTCTAATACAAATAACAAATTTAATTATAAATAAAAATAAAACTACTTATATACATTTTTATGCGACGTAAGCTCTAAATGTTCTTTATGTACATTAGAAGATTGACAACAATTATCTTTATTGCTAGAAAATCTAATCACATAAACTGCATTTAGAGCCTCGCCACTTAATGTATTTCTCTTTTTGGTTTTAACGGCTGTGACTACTGAGAATACTCTTTCAGTTTCTGCGTTGCTGTGCGGCAAACGCATGCACAATTTGGCCAATTTTACAATATTAATGAATTCATATTCATCTTGGAAATTTTTGCACGTGTCTAAAATATGCCAACATTCCTGAACTGAATATTCCAAATAAGTCTTTTTCTGATCATCGTACTCGGTAAAATAAATAGCAATTTTCTTCCATTCAAAATCGATCTTATTCCCATCGACGCCATCAATAGATGCAAACTTACTCCAAACTATATTAAGCGACTTTAAATTATTAGGTTTATGTGTACTCAGCGCAAGGTTTTAAAAAAATTAGGCAATCAAAAAAAGGATCTGTCAGTGGCAAACGTGACTGTAAATCGGTGATGCTATCATCAAAAATTCTAATCAAGATTTTCGAATGGAAATTTGGATATCTTCAGGCAAATTTGTAAGTACAGAATTACATTCGTGTCCCAAATCTATCGATTTTAAGTCAACAAAATTTGTAGGATCTTTACAGTTAATATTCAAGTCATTAGTATGTTCCAGTTTAATAAAATGTGCCATTATGTTTCTAAAAAATTTTCTTGACTTAGATGACAAATTGTGAATTAACAACTTCTTTGCTTGAAATAAGGCATTAAATGTGTTGAAATAATTTAAAATAAGTTTAAAAATAGTAATATGGCTTTTGTACAAGTGTTGCCTAACTGCTCAAAAATGAATTGTGCTATTTTGCTCTTGTCTTCTACAGTAGTCAGTCGAAAATAAGGTATTAAAACTTCTCAGTTGTCAAGAACCCTTTTAATAGCATGTTGCATGCTTAGTCATCTTGTTGCAGATAATTTCAAAATTTTTTTCTGAGCAGCATTAAAAAAATCTTGCATTTCTGCAAGCTCGGCCGTCCTTTTCTCAGATATTGCTTTCATTCAGCAGACACAACAGTTGCGCAACTGTTCAGTGATCATGTGCAGTAAACGAGCGCTCACTCTGAACATGTTCAGGAACTCAATAAACTGCCCAAATACCCAATCAACAATGCTCACAATGCTGCCAACAACCAATAGCAATAAAATTAAATTCCTATTGTTTCGCACTTTGGTCCTTGTTTGTTAATACCGCGCGATCATTTAAATTCTAAATTAGAGCAGGCTGTGAAATTTAAATTAAGTTGGTATATAAAATTTGAATTGTCAAAGTGACGTTTCAAAATGTTAATTAATCAATAATTGACATTTGACATTCTGGACAACCTAATAAAAAAAATCCCGCCTGCTATAATTTAGAATTAAAATGATCGCGTGGTACTATAGTATACAACCTAGAGAAAACTGTAAATATTTCTCTTGTAGTAAAGTGTCGTTCTCTGATATCTTTCAAATGGACTAATATTAAGAATGCTTTCATTCAGCAGACACAACAGTTGCGCAACTGTTCAGTGATCATGTCCAGTAGACGAGCGCTCACTCTGAACATGTTCAGGAGCGGTCGCCATTTTTGTGAGCAGAAAAATTCTACGCTCACTTAGTGAGCGTATTCTGTACGCATGCGCCATTGATGTATTCCAAGACCAACCTAATACATAATTTTGAAGAAATTCACTAGAAAAGTAAGGTATAGCAAATTAAAGGTATTGTGCAGAAATAAATGGATTAAAATATTGAAGTTCACCCAGTATTTTATTCGGGGTTGGAAAAACCAACCCTTCCACTAAAAAATACTCCAAAACTTAATGCAGAAAAACCAATTTATTATTATTGTTTATTCGGTTTAATCTCTATAATTTTATCATGTGGCAGCAATGAAAAGTACCAGATGACAGACGATGACATAAAGGTGAGCGGTCCTGTCCAGTAGGGTTGCGCATCGAAAGCAAAACATCGATGGTGCATCGATGTTTGATATTAAATACAATCTATCGATGTCTTCGATATATCGTACAAAAAACATCGATGTCTTCGATACATCGGAAAAAAATTTCATGTTATTTAGAAATCCCAAAAAATATGCATTTACCATTCAGCTAACTAAGTTCTATACAGTCACTGGTAATTTATATATTTTTAATTAATTGCAGAGTAGGTAGGTAGTCAGTAGTAACTTTATAGTTGTTAGTTTTTCTACACTTATCAATTTTTTCACCAAGATTTTAGCATGCTCTTATGTGAATTAGTAGTACCAATAGTGCAAAAGTACGAAATAAAAAAAAAAAAAATTTACCGAAAATTTGTGTTTGCTATTGAATGTTAAAATTAACTGCACAAGAGCTGAAAAAGAAAATAAATAATTTAGGCACACAATTCTTTCAAGAAGTTTCAAATTAACGTCATTCTTAACAATATTCTAAAATGGAATGTTTTCATTTTACACAGTTGGCAAAAAACTTTATAACATGAATTTCGCTAGAAATCACTAAAAAGTTGATTAAGGGGGGGTTAAGATAAAGTAGATACCTATGGGCCGGTAACAATTTTATATTTATGCAAATATCGGTTATAAAATCATTAAATGTTTGTTTTATTGTATGAAATAAGTCGTAATATCTTCCTACGTATGGTCCTTGTTTATTAATACTATAGTTATACCCTTGTTTATTAATACTATAGTTATACAACTGAAGGTTAGTTCGGGTAGGTAGCCAACAGAGGGGTTGGGCAGTAGGATGTGCCCATTCTTAGTTTTTCCCGCTAAATTTGTTATAGTAAAAGCAGTCTTCTCGTAGTAGTAAAGAGAAGCCAATGGGAGCTTAAAGGAAGTGACGCAATTATCCAATTACACCAATCGTGTTTGTTACAATTTTGTAGGCGTTTTGCTTTAGATTTAAATATCTTAAAATATTTTGAATTAAGGGATATGATAAGTCTATTGTCAATAATTTTTCAAATTCCAAAAATAAGTGATGATGTGATTGTGGATGTTAAGTGTTATTCTGAAATACATATTGCAAGACGATGTAACGAAGAAATGTCATTTTTCCTATATGTTTTATCTTATAATTGACAATGATATTGCAATACAAGCTGAAAAGGGTTCAAACTACTAACCTTTAAAGAAATCTTTGCTTGGTTAGGAATTAGTTTGTTTGTATAAGTTGTTGGGTATGTACTATCCTCAACAATAATTGATGATTATTCATCCAGGCTTGCATCATGGCAGTTGTTGTTACGATTCAGGCCTGAATAAAATAAAACTAACTAGAACCATAACAAAATAAGTAATGTCAAAGCCGAGTACATTTAAGTGTGTATCTAATTAACTTTTATGAAGTGATATACCTCACTTCAACCAGTATGAAGGCTAAAATTCTACATATATAACACAATAAAATCCATGAAGATTTCAAACAATTGCAATTAAACGTGGGTGAAAGAAGAATTAAATAGTAGAAATATAAGTAAACTAGTTTGATAATGACATGTAATGTCGAAACTGCAGTCACATAGTGATTAAAATAAAGTGAAGTTATTCAAATTTAATTGAGTGTTTTATTTTACTTATGTATATCCAGTATCATGAATCGTCACAAAGTAACAGCCGAAAGTGTTATATATTTTAAACTAGTTTTGTTTGATAACCCCAACGTAACTTCAATTATTAGGAATTACTATTATTGAAAGCAATTTTTAAAATCGCAGGTAAATATATACAAATTGAAGAAATGTCCATATACAGACCATGTGTAGGCAGTACTTACTATATTGATAATTACCAAGAATGTAAATGTATAATGAAAGTTGCTGCGACTTCCCTGATGAGATGAAGTATTGTGGGTGTAAAAGCAGGATTAATTATAACACTTCTACAGTAAGAAGGATAGTGTTTCTATTATAATAATAAATTTATTATATCAATAATAAGATATACATACAGTTTACACAATAGCACATCAAGCAAAAATGTAATGATAAAGTCAACACAGGGCTAATTTATGTCATTGAAATTGTAGAATGCTTCTTGAAGGAGAATGTCCTTTATTTTCTCTTTAGATACAAAAATAGAAAGATGTCTACACATAACTTTGATTTTGTTAAATAATTACCAGTGACGTGTTGTACTGAAGTGGCTTTTGTCCTATGTAATGCGGGATGTGCAGCAAATGGTTATGAGGAGTGGAGACTTCTGTAATCTCACCCCTAGTCATCAGATGTGACTGCTTTTTCAAAGCCCTCCTTAGTTGTTGCAGAATATGTGTCTAGACTAATGGACTTATCATATGTTCTCTGAAGAGAGGTTTGCAGCGAATAGTTTGTGAAACACAGACAATTGCTCGAACAGCCTTCTTCTGCAGGATGGACACCTTTTCTACATAGGCCTACTTACCCCATATTGGTTAAACATTTTTGATATGTGATTTGATAGTCCATAGTATGTCGTTATTCCACTAGACTATCAGTTATAAATCTGATACGTCTAATTGCATAAGTAGCAGAAGATAAGTGTTTAACTAATTCAACTATCTGCGGCTTCCATGTTAATCTTGTGTCTAGTCTAATATCAAGCAATTTTCAATTCGTAGAATATATGTTTGATCTATGTTTACTAGTAAAATAAATTGTCTCACATTTATCCTGGTTAAGTGATAAATGATTGGCTGTGAACCATTTAAATTTCTAAATTCTGAAGATACCAAAACCTTAAAATAATGTGGTGTTTATAATGCATTTTCTTTGTAAAACGTACTACATTACTGGTTTGAAAGCCTCACATAAACCAGTCATGTTGATGAAACCATGCAAAGCAACTTAATAAATGTTGTGGTTCGGATAGCTTTTAATTACTTTTTCTTCTTTTACATAATACCTAGGTATATCTAGTCATACCGAATATATAGAAGACTGTTTTAGACATACCTGTTGAACACATAGAAAAAAATTAGAATAACCCAAACTCTGAACCCGAAACAGACTGACATTTCATGTAGGTGAGTATTTAATAAAAATGCTGACTTTTTAATACCGTTTTCTTGTTTAGATTTATTTCTTTAAAAAACATGAATACGTTTTTTAAAAAGCCTTTTGTATGTCTTTTTTTTTATTATGTTATAAAAGGGTAATTGTGAGTATAATAAGGGAAAAAATAGTAATCCTACGATTCTTCAATAAAACATTTACTTAAATCTACTTTATCACAGTTAAGCTATATAGGTTATGTTGATATGTAATTCAAGGGCAAACGATGTGAAAAGCAAATCAAACAAAATACTCTTATGTAAAATTTAATAGAAAATATCAAAATATATTTACATTTTTTATAAACTTCCGGATTAAATTGTGGGAGTGGCGTTGAGAATATTTCATTGGCTGAGCACTTTCATTCATTCGTATTAATCCATTTGAAAGATATCAGAGGACGACACTTTACTACATAAGAAATATTTACAGTTTTCTCTAGGTTGAATAACTATAGTATTTATAAACAAGGGCCTTGTTTATAAATATTATAGTTATACAAAACTAAAATTTTTTATATCAAATCTACAAATCATGTATTTTATTAAGAATAGTTAACCTGTGAAATGATACGTTCATTCCTTTTTCTGCCCTATTAGTACAACCACAGTATAGAGCTGTATAGACACAGTAGTTTCTCTCGCCGTCGGCACCTTTGATGTTTGTGTCCCAAAATAGTACTGCGCATTCACGCACGCGCAACCAGAGGCGTAGTAAATTTTTCTATTCAGGAAAAAGCCAGTGACGCAGAACCAAATCGTTTATGAGATAATTATGTTAATCTATTTTTAAAATTATGAAAAAGCTATATCAATAATACAAAAAACGATGATATGCTTTTTATTAAGTACATATTACACACGCATTTAAAATATATGTAATACATTATACGTACAACACAAAAAAAGGCTCCTCTAACCTAAAGATTTTTTAAATTTCTTGACACAATTCATAAATGGTGTTGTAAAATTGTTATTTTATTTGAATTGCCACTAACTTTGAAATTTCTATTGTAAAATTTCAAAGTATAAAAAATTCTTACACGAATAAATAGCTTTATCAAAAATTCAGTAGGGAAATTTTCGCAGGGATGTTTATATGACATCTCCTCCAACTTCTGTTTTAATTTAAAGCTAACATTTGGTTCGAAGGAAAATGAAGAAAAAAATTCACAGAAGGCTTTTTCCTAATGCGGTATTTATATATAGGTATAATGAAATTATGGTCGGGCGTTGCCAAATTAGTAAAGCTGTTTCACAAAGTTAGGACATGCCTTAAAATAAGTGTAAAATTTGAATTCATCCATTTCTTGTGTTTTAAACGTATAATTGTTGGAAAACTATGCTATTCAAAACATTTGTGTCCCAAATAACCTATAAAATAAGTGAAGGCATTTTGTTGAGTTATATTTTCCCATTGTCGGTAATCAATCTTCGAAAATTAAATTTTGCGTTGGTGGTGGTGAATTTGTCATGAAGTTTGAGTAATTATTCACAACTACAATACACAATATGCACATTTTAACAGTTGAGGACATTTTAATGCGCCTGGGGATCTTACCGCATTGGTTCTTTCGGAAACCTGAAAAAGCTTAATTTAGAATTGTTCGAACTATTCTTGCACCGAGGTGCACAACAATAATGGGGCATTTTTGTTCCAAGTATTCGCGAAACGAAACACTACAATTATTGATAAAACGTTATGCTGCGTGCACACTAATTATGAAAAACAATTTGTTTGTCAAAAATGTTGGAAGTACGTCAGCATCCGTTAAATTATATGGAAATGTTTCAAGGAAATGCACAATAATCAAACAAACATTTTTGACACACATTTTAAACACAAATTCCAAATTAATAATGTGTTAATAAATTTATTTGACGTTAATTATAAATGCCAAAAGAATGTATAATTTAGTTTTACAAATGCCTTGTTTAATCTGTGTACAACTACCCATTAATTTGTAAAATTAGTGTTCATAATAAATTGTTTGTCAAACATTTTGTATAATTGGTGTACAGCATAACTTATATTAACGGCCATTCACAAATCGCATGCCCAGCAGTCGCATCAAATAATCCCGCCAACTCAACAGCTGATGGCTGACTACTGCGCATTCAGAAATTTTCACGCACGCGTCGGTTCAAGGTCGTCGGTAGGAGGACAATTATTTCCCTCGAGAGAAACTACTGTTTCTATTACATAGCTATATACTGTGGTACAACCATACGCTGCACATGACATTACCATTGTGTCTTAAATATGTGACTCCAAGCACTGCGAAGCTGGTATGTATAATATTCAACAATTTAAAATATTTATTTCTAATTTTGTTACTGATAATAGCACTTTTAACCAAATATATATTACACTAAATCCATGAGAACAACACTTAAATTATAAGCTGAAGTTAACATTTGCCAATATTCTTGATGATTCTCAATTTATATACATTACCTATATCAAATAAAAATGAAATTCTTAAAATGTGTCTAATTACAATCACAATTTTATAAATAAAAATAGTTGATTGAATCCACAGTTGTCTTTATACTCGTATTTCTTTAAATAAAAATAAAGTCAGTGGTGTATGAAATAAAATCAATACTAGAAGAAATCTATTAATAAAATACATAATCCAAATTACCAAAAAGACAAATAAATATGTATAAATCAACAAAATTGAGAAAGTTTATATACAAAACAATGAGAAATCGCCATGTTTTGCCCACAACTAACGGTTTTGTATATCTGTCTCCTTTGTATGTAGAGGTCAATTCCTCTCTCTCTACAGTCCATCTAGTAGTTCTATATTATTAGATCATTGCTTCATATTCATTGAAGTATAATATCTTTGGTATATCACTTCGTAAAAGGTAACTAGATACACACTAGGTACTAGGGAGTTTTATTACCAACAATTAGATACACATTTAAATGTACTCAGCTTACACATTACTTATTTTATTATGCTTCTATACCTTGTCTCAGAATAAGGAGTGATTCAAATATCCCGCCAAAACATGGAACACATATAAAGCGAATTCGTTTTGGATTTGCGGTCATGTTCGGTATCCTGAACCGTGTTACAAGCGGTCATGATTGGTCACTGTGACGTCATTACTCTTAATTTTAAATCCATTTAAATCGAACTTGCGTCCGTGATTGCATATTTGCTGTCACTGTCACTTTGATTTCGCATATTAGGTTATCGTTAGTTATCGTGTTTTTATTATTTATATATCAATTTTATTAAGTATAGATATTTATCAGAAGTATTTTTAGGTAAGATATATCCATAAGAAATTAGTATGCATAATTATACAATGTGTTTACAGGAGGAACAATGCCTAACAAGAAACTTAAACTAGTTGCTAGTGCAATTATAAACAATGAGTTAACAACAACCTTGTTTAATTCATCATTAATGATGTGGAGTATAATGAAAATGCATAGTCTTCATTACATACCTTTGTTGTACTAGTTACCAGCTGTGGTACATGATGTTCATTATAGGATACCCCGTTTCACAGACAATAGGATTGGACGATATATTGAAATGGACTTTTACAAGTTATTTAGAATGACACGGATAACTTGTGAAAAACTGAATGGGGAGATTGGAAAAATAAAAAGGATTGGTTATGGTCATGGCCGAACTGCTGTTCCTTTAGAGAAATGCATTCTAATGACTCTGGTATCTAGGAAAAGGGGATACTCTATTTTCAATTGCTGACCGTTTTAATGTATCTCCATCAACTGCCATTGATAGAATACATTTTGTTATTGATGGAATGGTTACATTATTGCCTAAATTTATTATATGGCCAACAGAAAAGGAATGTGAAGCGATATCTATTGCATTTCAAAGAAAGTGTAAATATCCAGGTGTCATTGGTGCAAATCCCGACACCCTAAATGGGCCATTTTTTTTTATGTGTTATGATTGCATATTGCCTTTATGTGTATAATTCTATTGTATTGATTATAAATAAGTTCGAAGTTTGTGCTGTAATTACTTTTATTTTTACACTAACATGACTGTTTCCTGCAGATTGAAATTATTATACTTAACGTTTAATTTTTTTTAAATGAAACATACTTAATTTAAATGGTCATACATGTTTAGACCAAGTTGTTAAATGGTTATGTGTACACCTTTATTTACTATATAATATAAATTTAAATTCCCTTTTACAAATCACTGCCTTTCTAATTAATATTTTCCTTGAAATTCTATTATTTTTTCCAGCAAGTGTACTAATTATTACTTTATACAAAACTTGACATAACAATAACATCATATGAACATTACAAGTAGCATTATTAATATTATACTATATTAATAAACTACACAAGAATAAGCAAAATAAAAGATTTTCTTAAAAGTAAAAAAAAGTGTATTTTCTTCCAATACATGTGTGGTCGTTCTCAGGTATAGGCTCACAAGTGATATACAAATACAAATTATTATATATAAGAGACGAGTAACTTTATTGAACTAAGAAAGAAATACTATAGTAAAAGAAAGAATAAAAAGATATCTTACAACATGTAATTTCTTTCACTACTTAAAAATAATAATCATAATAGAAACACTACTAAGTAAACTACCCAAATAAAAAAATATATTAGGTTGTCAGTCTCGAAATTAGTAAATTCAAAACTAGTAAATGAAAAAAGTGGAAAAAGAATATGTAGGTACATAAGAAAAAAAAATAATACAATACCTAAGTGTATACAATTAAATAATTTATTAATAACTATACTTCCCTTTTGATTTCAAATCGGAATCTGTTGGGCGTTTCCGTTTCTTGGTTTCAAAGAATATTTTTTTTTAAAATGTTTATTAGCTCACCCCTCTAATTATTTTGTTAAATTAAAGTGTTTTGATGATTTAAAATGTTTATAAATTGGCGGAACATTTCATTCATTGACTGGATTTGTTGTTTATTGCAGTCTTTAATAACTTCCATCAATTTCTCTTTTGTACTTTTTGGTTTATTTGATTTGCGTTTTTCATGTTTTGTATTTGTAGTATTGCTATCAAATCTTCCTGACCTATTAATTCCCATTTTCAAACAGTGTTTACGAAAAGTAAAAAAGGATGGGTATATGACCGAATGCATGACCGAGCTCACGACCACGGTCACGATAAGAAATGACCAAGAGGTACCGGGTCACCCGTGACGTCATTAATTTTATAATCGAATTCGACCGGTCACCGCTAAACAACTGACCGGACATGACCGCTACAAAACGAATTCGCCTATAGCTTAAAATTTAGTAGACAATTTGATATGACATCATGACAATTGAGGTTAGATGAACTGTATTAATACTAACTAAGGAGTTAGCTGTTTTGTGTTTCATTTACTACTTTCATTAAAATAGATGGATGTGCCGCTTTTCATTCTACCAGTCAAAGCAGCAATACGAGTGCACGGCAATTGGAAAGTTATAAACACAAGTAGGTGCATACATCTATAATTTGATGAATATAAATCTCTTAACATTCAAATCTGTTCATTCTAGTTTTTCAAAAAAAGTCATTAGAAGAATTTATGGATAAAGATATAGGCCCAATTTACAAATGAAAAGAGTAGATTTTGTTCTGAGTGTTTTGAGAAGGATTGCCATTATAAATATATAATTACTGCACATTTTAGTGAATGTGCTATATCAACATGAAAATTGTGAATCAAGTCTATTTTTTATTATTAAATATTTGTATCAGCGAGCAAGAATGAATCAAACTTTTTACCTTTTATCAAAACGTCCTTAAGAACTTGCAGAAAAAGTTTATGCTTATTAGTTTCTATTGTAAATATCAATAAAGAACTTGTACAGATAAATCATTCGTATTACTGCTACAAACCTTGAGGAGGTAAATTCAAGCAACTACTCTTGAAAATGTGAAGCTTACATAGAACAGTAATAAATTGAAAAATTTACATCGGCTGAAGTTGTTTACACGACCTGCAAAGATAATTACATATACCTACACATTACTAATTATTCTTCTCTATTAAAATTGATGTATTTTGAAAATATATAAAGTATAACACATTTTTATTTCTATTATATATTGGAAATTAACAATAATTTAGTGTTCACAAGATTAAAAATTTACATGGTCGGCACAATTTTTCCATATACTTATTGTAACATTTGTAATTGCGTCTGTCAAAAGTTCTCGAATAACTAATATTCCGAAAGGGGATTTTTTTGAAGTAACTTCACCTTATGTATCAATTCAGAACATATATGAAGTATTCTTAATTGCCTATCTTTATCGGTAGGGCTTTTTAATCCTACAGGTTTTCAACAAAGCTTGTCGTGCACTCATTATACTTGTGGCAAACCAAACTTTTTCCCAAATATTCTCCACCAGATATTTTCACCTTTTTCTATTAGTACAAGTTCCTTTACGTTTGACATATCTGAAATATAACGTGTATATGAACATGTGGTAATATAATTAGTATTTAATTAACACTTACTTGAAATTAATGCATCAATTCTAGAATATATGTGAGTTGTTCAGTTCATTTATGGTATGAACTCATCTATAGTTATTTTTGCAATGATATTAATTGTTGGAGGTTTGATTTTTGCACTGTCGTACAGTATTTTTGACATATTCATCAAATTCAAAGTTTTAAATGCCTGATCACTTGTTCCTTAGGTCTTAAGCCGTCTGATCAACTCATGCTCGTGTTGTACATAAAAGTACGGATTTTATTTAATAACACAATAAACTATAATAAACCGAAGTAAAAATGTAAGAGACTAGGTTATGGCTTGACTATAAACATAAAATGACGTTTTATCAAACTTATTTTCCCATGTTAAACTTGCCTACGCAAGAACCAATGAAATACCTTAAAAATATACGCCATTTTGGCGCGATATTTGAATCACTCCTTCTTATTCTGAGACAAGGTATAGTTACTTTTATTTTATCTAGGCCTGAATCGTCACAACAACTGCCATGATGCAAGTTTGAATGAATAATCATCAATTATTGTTGAGGATAGTACCGCGCGATCATTTAAATTCTAAATTAGAGCAGGCTGTGAAATTTAAATTAAGTTGGTATATAAGTACTAATTTACAATTTGAATTGTCAAAGTGACGTTTCAAAATGTTAATTAATCAATAATTGACATTCTGGACAACCTAATAAAAAAAATCCCGCCTGCTATAATTTAGAATTTAAATGATCGCGTGGTACATACCCAACAAGTTATACAACAAATTCATAACCAAGCAAAGATTTTATTAAAGGTTAGTACTTTGAACCTTTTTCAGCTTGTACTGCAATATCATTGTCAATTATATGATAAAATATGTAGGACAAATGACATTTCTTCGTTACATCGTCTTGCAAGATGTATTTCAAATAACATTTAACATCTACAATCACATCATCACTTATTTTTGGAAGTTAAGAAATTAGTGTCAGTCAACTTATCATATCCCTCAATTCAAAATATTTTAAGATATTTAAATCTAAAGCAAAAAGCTTATAAAATTGTAACAAACACGACTGGTGTAATTGGATAATTGCGTCACTTCCTTTAAGCTCCCATTGGCGTTTCTTTACTACTATGAGAAGACTGCTTTTACTCTAACAAATTTAGCGGGAGAAATTTATGAATGGGTACATCCTACTGCCCAACCCCTCTGTTGGCTACCTACCCGAACTAATCTTCAGTTGTATAACTATAGTATTTATAAACAAGGCTTTGGTATTGTAATTTGTAGGTGTAAAAACCTTGAAGTTGCATCAAAATTAAATAATACAAGGATGTAAGCAAGACATATGATTATAAAATGATGTTTGTCTTGAAAATTAAATACTTTGGCAAGTCACTGGCGGTAGAAGAAATGAAGGTGGACATTTCCAAGGTGCCGATTTAATTGAAATTTTCTAAATAGCAATGCGTAAGCCATTACAGACACCCATTATTACTAGGGAGCGGAATCGAGCGAGCCATGACTCATCGCTGATGGGCGCACTATTGAAATGTTGTATTTTTAAAGAGGTTTTAATTTTATTTATATAATTGAATAACAACTCATAAAATACAAAATACATTATTATTTGTTGATTTTGTTGTTCAAGTCGAGTAAAGGAGTATTAATATTCACCAGCAATACTTTCTCAAGGTTCTCTTCTGTAAGATTTGTTCTTTTAAAAACTAGTAGCTTCCAGCCATATTCCCCATCTAGTTATTACTGGCGCGGGTGGCAGTGGCAAAGATGGAAGTTTTTCCCTGTAAAGGGCCACTCTCGATGGTGCTTTTCTGAACACTTTTTTAAAAGCCGATACAAGTCTATCAACTTCCGAATAGTTGTCTCTGATATATTCACAGATTCTGTGGAGAGCAAGTGCTACACAAGTAATATGCAGCATATAAGGATATGTTTCCTTTAATAGTCTGCCTGTTTTTAACATATATGCGGCACTGTCACTAACAAATAAAAGTATTTTTTCCCTGTACCTGTCGTCCGAATGAAGCATTTTGTGCAAATTCTCGTCAATGGTTTTAGCAACTGTTTCCGCATCAATTGTATTTATAACTTTAGATGCTATTACATATGCGTTATATGGAATAGTTGGATGTAGTACACCAGCTACAATATTTACCACACAGCGTCCTAATATATCCACAGTTTCGTCGGTACTTATCCATAGGTACTGATTTGAAAGATGTCTTCTAATGCATTCTACTGTTTTCGTGAAGCACTTAGAAACATAACATTTGTGGATTCATCAGGAACATGTCGACCAGTATATTTTTGGAGAAATGTTTTGAAAGTGGGATTGCCAAGTTTCTTTAATGGGATATTAGCCGCCATTAAAGCTTCACAGAGTTCTTCGTTAAAATTGTCAGTTTTCAACGGGTCCAATTTCTGTGTATGTTTTAGCGATGCTAAGTGACGTGGTACGTTCGATTTTTTGGCATTCTGTAACGATATTTTACAGACTTTGCAATAAATATCGGAATCTCTGACAATGGACATACAATCAGTATGACCTGAGGATGATATGTTAAGATTAAGATTAAAATTTTTAGTTATCGTTTATTTAGATCTAGAACATTGTTTATGTTACTTTTTCAGATATGATATGGAAGACCGTCGAGAAATACATTGTGAAACAATGGCGAGTTGGATTGAGATCCAACGATAACTAAAAATTTTAATCTTAATCTTAACAAAATCCAATTAACACTTACGTCGATATAAATGGAAGAAGTAGATTCAATGAACCGGCAGGAACTATTACAAAAATTACGAAGTACGTAATTAACAGTTAAAACAATGAAACAAGGAAACTAACGTAAGGTATAAATGAAAATTTTATTTCTCTTGGAAATATAACGTAAATATAATAAATTTTAAACACTCCTGACGCCGTTATCTACGCCCGTGTATAAAGAATTTTACCTCATAAATTCCTTATTTTATTGCCCTTTTTTCTCTGATTCTCGGTCTCTTGTCGAGCGTAAACAGATGTTGCAGTTCGCCCTATGAATTAGTGCTATTCAGATATAATGTAAATAACACGCAGTTGTTTACATAATTCCTTTTCACGGTTGTGGCTCCGTGGTAGTTTAGCTCGCTCGATTCCGCTCCCTAATTATTACTTACTTTAGGGGGAATCGTTTGTAATGGGTTGGCAACACTGTGCCAGACTAAGTCCGTGCGTTCAGGGAGTTACGGCGCCGCTAGCGCTGAGCTGTCCTAGGTCGAGCGGTGTCCTGAACGCGACTGCTGAGTGCCGGCGCTGGAGCTAGCGGTCGCCGGTCGCCATCTTGTCTAGCGAAAATAAATGTCGCTCGATGACCTAGCGGCGCTAGAAAGAAGTGGGGATAAGCGGTGAATATTCAAATATGAATTTAAAAATTCAAACCCGCAAATTAACAAAAACATTCATTTATTAATTGTAGTTGTTAATGCTTTCATTCAGCAGACGGATCGGGAACTGATCCCGCTCCAACCGTTCACTTCACAACAGTTGAGTGTTCGCTGGACAGGAAGGACCGCTCACCTTTATGTCATCGTCTGTCAACTAGTACTTTTCATTGCTGCCGTATGTTAAAATTATAGAGATTAAACCGAATAAACAATAATAATAAATTGTTTCTGCATTAAGGTTTGACGTAGTTTTTAGTGGAAGGGCTGGTTTTTCCAACCCCGAATAAAATACTGAGTGAACTCCAATATTATAATACATTTATTACTGCACAATACCTTTAATTTGCTGTATCTCACTTTTCAAGTAACTTTCTTCAGAAGTATGTATTAGGTTGGTCTTGGAATTAGTCAATGGCGCATGCGTACAGAATACGCTCACCAAGTGAGCATAGAATTTTTCCGCTCACAAAAATGGCGACCGCTCCCGAACATGTTCAGAGTGAGCACTCGTCTACCGGACATGATCACTGAACTGTTGCGCAACTGTTGTGTCTGCTGAATGAAAGCAATATCATTTTTACGGTTGCTGTTGTACTTGTTGTTATATTTAATGTTATGCGAAAGTTATAGGTAAATTTATCATATTGTAACGAAACCAGCAGACATTCGAGCGACAATAAAAAAAGGCCATAAATCATCTCGACGCGACTGGTAGGCATCATAAAGCAGTGAATCACGTCTGCTGCGGGGACGGAATGTCTGACGAATGTTCTACAGGCATCGAAAGAGAGACACGAATGTTCGAGATGTTTCGCATACGTATATAAGGCGGCTGGATTCATTGGGGGATGAGTAATTGCGGAATAGTTTCGGGAAAGAAAGTCCTTAAGTAGTCTCGAGTGCGAAGAAATAAATAGTGGTAGCCAAAGAAATAAATAAGTAGTGCCGTGTTATATAAATAGAAGTGTTACATAAATACGGACAGAGATATTAGTAATAGATATAAATAAATACAAGTGTTAATTTTAATTTATTAATAGTAGTTTAAGTGTGATACTTTAGTTATATATTGTTATGTAATTTTAAGTATATAAATATACAGACTGTTTTAAATAAATAATTGCACGAGTTGTTTATTGGAACCCGAAAACGCAACAAATTGGTGTCAGAAGTGGGATATACAAAAGAGCAAAATAAATAAATAAATAAATGGTTACCAAACGTTTGGAAGAATTAAAGGTCTCCGAGTTGAGGGCTGAATTGGAAGAAAGGGACGCAGATACGTCTGGAAAAAAAACAATTCTTCAGGATCGGCTTCGTGACCTTTTAATAAATGAAGGTGAGGATCCCGAGAAATATTTGTTTCAAGTACAGCCTGATCTAAGCTTAATAATAGATAAAATTGAAAATAATTCAAAAACTTTAAAAGATGAAATTGCAAAACAATTTGAGACTCTAAGAGATGAAGTTGCAAAACAATTCGAGACTAATATGGAGACTCTAAAAGAAATTGGAAATAATTTAAAAGCTTTAAATAAGGAAACTGCAAATAATTCAAAAGCTTTAAGAAATGAAATTGCAAGTAATTCAAAACAACTCGAGACTACTTTTAAGGAAGACATTCAAAAGAATTCATCGAATGGGAGATAGGAATTTTCTGGGGCCATCGAAGCCGTAGAACAGAAAGTTGAGGAGCGCGTGTTCGGAATGGGGGACGAGTTTGGGGTTCAGCTTCAGTTGCTAGCGATGAACGACTGCGGTCCCCATGACATCTCAAGCGGAAGCCTGGAGATTGCCCGAACAGCGAAGGCAAAGGTAAAACCTCCCACCTTCGATGGAAAGACGTCATGGATTACGTACCGGAAACAATTCGAAGCCGCTGCAGGAGCAAATGGGTGGATGTCCCCGAAGAAAGCTACTGCCCTGATTGTGTCATTAAGAGGACAGGCCAGTGATGTTCTGCAGATCTTACTTCCGGAAGAGTGTCAAGACTACCTTAAATCAATCAAGCGTCTTAAGATGAAGTATGGGCATGCACACCTGGGACAGGTGGTCCGACGATTAGTGAATAAGGTGCAACCTTAGAGAAGAACGCTCCGATGCTGGAATTGGAAATGGAGATGGAAATGGGCCATGCGCATAGTAAATGCGGGAAGAAGCCCAAGAAAACCATAGCGGAGCAGCGAAAAATGAAACGGGTCGATGAGAAGAGGCAATAGTCGACCCAGTATCGTAGAGCCTCAAAATAAATAGCGCGAATTGCATCTGTGCAACACCAAAACGCTGATGCTGTTGCAAGGAGACCACGTCCAGAAGACTGCAATCATAGCAACCGACTAGAAGAAAAATCGGCCAACACATTTAGAACCACCGTGGTTGACGATCAGTGGCAACCTGACAATTTGCGGACCGGCTTGTCAAGAAGTAGCTCCTCGTTCCCAGGGACTGGAATCCTGTGAAGCTCAATGGGACTCTCTGAAGGTGGAGGATGGCCTACTCAAGCGTGTTGTGGAGAACGCCAATGGAGAAGACTACGCCAGCGGACCCAGGCGAAGATTGGAGGATGTCCACGAGGGAGTACGCCATCACACTCAGGATGCCAGCGACAGGACGAAGAATCATTACGACGTGCAAGTCGAGAGAGGTGGTTACCGAGAAGAGGACCTTGTTTGGTTGTATATAATTCTCAACGTCGCCAAGGCCTGTCCCCAAAGCTCCAACAATACTGGGACGGACCATGCGAAATACTAGAGCGAATAGATGACGTGGTTTGTCGCATGAGACTAACACCCCATAGTGAGACAGGGGTGGTGCGTTTCAACCAATTGGCCCATACCATTGACGTGACAGCGGTGAAGTGGCGGATGTGGGACAAATTATCGGAAAACCTAGAGAGCCAGTTTATGGGAATCCCTTGTCGATTCACGAGGACGAGCACTCGAGCAAAATATAAGGAGGCTGGCAATTCCGAAACTGGGCTGCGGATTAGACCGTTTGGAATGAAGAACCATAAGAAACATGCTGGAGGCAGTGTTTCGGTATACTGGTATGGAAATGGTCGTGAGCGGCTGTCGGCCCAATCAGCCCGTTGTGCAGCCTGGGACGGTGGATTGCCATTTCCACAAGACGGCTGGGTGCATCCGTAGGTCCCGTGTGGATTTCGTCATCCGCCAGCAACGAGAACATGGAATAGCGTGTTTCGGGACGAAACGCAGTTTTTAAGAAGGGGGCAATGTATCGAAACCAGCAGACCTTCGAGTGACAATAAAAAAAAAGGCCATAAATCATCTCGACCCGACTGGTAGGCATCATAAAGCAGTGAATCACGTGTGCTGCGGGGACGGAATGTCTGACGAATGTTCTACAGGCATCGAGAGAGAGACGCGAATGTTCGAGATGTTTCGCATACGTATATAAGGCGGCTGGATTCATTGGGGGATGAGTAATTGCGGAATAGTTTCGGGAAAGAAAGTCCTTAAGTAGTCTTGAGTGCGAAGAAATAAATAGTGGTAGCCAAAGAAATAGATAAGTAGTGCCGTGTTATATAAATAGAAGTGTTACATAAATACGGATATTAGTAATAGATATAAATAAATACAAGTAAAAATTGAAATAGGGCTTCATCAGGTGATGAATATTATAATATTCATCACCTGATGAAGCCCTAGTAGGGTGAAACAATTGTTGTGAATTAAATAAAACTGTTTTGAACTCAATTTGAATTTATTTCAATTTTTACTTGTAAATTATGGAGTTTCAACACGTATCTCCGTCTTCAATCAATTAAATAAATACAAGTGTTAATTTTATTTTATTAATAGTAGTTTAAGTGTGATACTTTAGTTATATATTGTTATATAATTTTAAATATATAAATATACAGACTGTTTTAAATAAATAATTGCACGAGTTGTTTATTGGAACCCGAAAACGCAACAATATTAAATAGATATTGATAAGTACTATTATATTCGGTTTACATATAAAGTGAATCTTTTTTATACTTGAAATAGATTATTTATTTCTAATAAATAAACAACTGTTAGTGAATCCTATGTAGTATATGAAAATAAATTTGACTCGATGACTTAGCGGCGGTAAAAGAAAGCGGCTAAAATTCAAATTTGAATCTTGTGAATAATACGATCAATAGAAACTTCAATTATGTTGTACAATAGATCTTAAATAGTGCCTAATAAGTCTTTATGATATGTTTATATATTGAAATGTATGTGTGAAATAGATATAACTAACGAGTAATGTCAAACAGCACAATTCCTTCTAATAAACTGCATATTTCCTTCTAATTTGGCACTAAATTTAATGAAAAATATTAATAGCTGCTACTGAAACTAAGGAGCTATATTGTGATGGTTTGCCGTTTACCATTACTAGATAACAATATGGTATATAAATAAATTAGGAGAATTTAATTTAAAGTGTTTTTTTTTTATATAGCAGAATTTTTATATTGTTTAAATATTTAAAGTATACCAAAACTATAGAGATGTTGATGTTATCGAATGTGTAGTTTATTTTGTTTTCTTCATGCATTTACATAGATGGATGTGGCAGGATACTTTGCTGCATTGTTTTTCTTCAGTCTGCAAGTAGAGATTTAAATATTACTTGATTTGTTTGTATATGTAATATAATTTTTGTGAAAACTTGTTTAATTAACAAAGTATATGAGAATAGTAATTAGTAATGAAATTTGAAATATAAATGCAATAAAATAATGAATAGCTAACGCGCCTAAATTCAAATTCTGGAACTGTCAGATTTTGACATTTATAAATACTACTAGAAATGGGTATAAATATGTAGAAGTGTAGCAGGGGAATTCAAATATTAAATTGAGATTTTGAATAGTAAGATATCGGAATTTTATATAAGTATTTAAAACATTCAAAAATAATGTGGAAACTTTGTTGGATAAATAAACTGTGTGGAATAATATAATTGGATAAAGAAAATTAATTATTGATCGTCAAGGAAATGTGAAAAAAAAAATAACAATTCTAAAATTTTGGAGAAGAGAGCGGTCGTTTTTCTCGAGTAGAGAAAGATTTTTCTCGATAAATACGGTTATTGTTCTCGATTTTCGCTCCAAAGTGATTTAGAAGTGCTTAATGTTAAACGGAGAAGATAGTGATATTTTATTTTAGGAAATTATTTAATAATTTGAAATTTCCCATTGAGATTAACTGGTGTGTTATAAAAAAGAAGGAAGAAAGGATTAATATTACTAACGCCTAGTAAAGAGAAGAGAGTTTTATTCAAACTTACCTTATTATCGAATATTCACGAAGTATTATCCAATTCAGCTAAAACCATTTCGTAAGAATAATTATTGAGTTCCTGCATGTTTATCATCGATCCAGTTAAATTGAGAAGAATTTAAATACGAGCGATAATTTTTGGTGTACAAGTTTACGAATACAGGAGTGAGATATTCCGACGTCCCAGTTCAAGCATTCCAGGAAAACAGAAATCCGGAGTACATCAGGATAGTGTGTTTATTCCAGGTGTGCGAGAGTGCAGAGTTTTCATCCAGGTACTTCAGGATAGCAGTTCGAGGTCCGAGGGTTCCAGTTGTTATACGAACATCATCATAAGAGTGAGAAGAAGTTACGCTAGAAAGAAAGACATATTGAAGAATAAGAAAGAAAATACTGTCATAATTATATCAGGTTGTATAACCATTTGAATTAATTTCTGAATTTAAGTAATGTTTATTGCATAATTTCTGATGAGAAATTATAAATCATTTTTATAATTGTGTGAAGTACTGTATATTATCATAATTAACAGTAAATCTAAATCTTTACTTAACGATATAAAAACATAATCTCAATTTAGGGATTGTTTAAAAATAGGGTGTTTTAAAATACTACATAGTTGAATAACATAATTTAGCATTTCATGAAATATAAAAGTTCTGCTGAATAATACTTTATAAAAAATTCTGTGAATGACAGATTTAATCAGGTTTCAGTTATCGTATTAAGCAATATTAAAATTTAGTACTTACGTTATTGCATTTATATCCATTTTAGTCAATTGACAATCTTGAATTAAGTACATCTCATATTGTTGATTAGACGTGTTGTGTAAATATCCATATGTGTTCTTTTGATTGATGTTAAAAATTTCCATAATCATATTTATAAATTTTCGAACGTATTAAACAAATCTGTACTGATATTTTCTTTTATTTGGCATAGTAATAAAGATTTTGTTAGAGTTGAGTAGGAAAATATACAGAGACGCTTATAACAATAACCTAAAAGGAGAAAATTTATGTCAGTAAATGTAAATGGTATAAATAGTTATTGAGATACATACCTTGTTATAGTTTTGCTTAAAATTGATGTAATCAGATCGAATAGGTTCTTGGACAATTCCACATCTTTACGGAATTATTTTATTGATATAATTTATTATTTTAAAGATCGGTAAAGATGCGAACGTATTAGTTTACATTATTTGGTACTGAACAAATTAAGATATAGGAATCTGTATGATTTATTCAAGTAACTGAATGTCAGCAACCCATTTAACACAAATAGTATATGCTCATGCTTACAAGTAACTGAAAGTCAGCAACCCAGTTAGTACAAATAGTATATGCTTATTATTTTAAAATTATTGATAGTTTTAATAACTGAGCTAGTTTTGGGATAAAATTATATAAAAGATTTTAAAGTTATACTTTTTACCTGAATGTCATAATACTCTTTATAAATTAAAAGGTATTGCTACAATATATATAATAATGCTGGCTTATGGGCCTTATCGTCTTATTATATTTTCGTGTTCTAAAATACATTAGTACTGCCTTCTGTAAACTTTTTTCCTATGTATAAGTATAGATAGCTACCAACTACAACAATAAAATAAACATACAGTATTATCAGTTTATGTCATATTTATTTATCAGTTGTATACTCTGCGATGATGCACTTATTACAAAGAAGCATTCAGAAAATACATCAATTAATTAAAATTGAAATGAACAACTATTCACAGTGCCGATAAATATCTCAGCAAAAAGTGCTAATATAATAGTGTTAATCGTTACATCATCTTCTTTGTATTAAATTTATTTATCAGTTATAATTCTGTGATTATTCTCTTCTGCAACATACCATTCAGAAAATTCATCAACTAATTAAAATTGAAATGAATACTGTTCACAGTGCCGATAAATATTCTAACCAAAACTGCTAATATAGTATTGATAATAGATACATCATCTTCATCGAAAACTTGCACAAAATCCATATAATAATTCACTGTAAAACGTAGTATTCAATATATAGGCACACTATATATTATAGTAAATAATTTACCATCACCTCAGTCTCAATTTTAAAATAAGGATTTTATATTGCTATCATACATGGGACAACCTAATTACAATTTTAAAAGTGCGTATGTCATGTCTTCATATTTCAAACAATAATAATAATAGTGAAATGAAATAAAAATAAACTTCAGAACGCCATGTTGCTGCTGTCAGAAATTGTGTTTCTTCAGAAGTCAGAAGTAATAAAAGTACGCATGCGCTAGGAACAATTTTAAAGATTTACTACTGTGACCCGTTCAATGACTTCAGGCGCTGGCCACAAGCTCTAGCGGTATTGGCTTCTAGCGCCGTAACTCCCTGAACGCACGGATTGTTTACTTCATTTACCCCCTATCTTTTGCCGATTTTTCGCGACTGACATAGTATGTTGTGGTTACTGTGGTAAGAGTAACTATAAAATTTTTGCGACATCCGGTAACAAAGGGGAAGGTGTAATAACGTCATCAATAACTATCACTTTGCTAACCGCTGCATACACAAGTCGGGAGGTGTGTTACGCTCGGTATGTTGTATCTGTCTCTGTCCGTCATTGTTGACAGCTGGGTTGACAGTAGTTAAGTGAATAAGCTCAAAACACTTGCAATTTGCAGTGCCTTTCGTTGTGTTTTTGTCCATATAACCTTTTAGAGTTATGATATGCATTTATCCATGTCATCATCAACTGTTGGTTGAAAGTAAATGTCCCTTAGTTTAAAGCACCACTTAGCTGTTCGTGTTAAATGTAAAGGTTTCAGTAATAGTAGCCATTCAATCATACCATCCTCCAAAAAAAAATGTGTCGACCAAATAAATTATTAATTCACGAATTTCCATTACGAACACATATAGGTTATGTAAAGTAAACTTGTGTGTATTGTTTATATTGCTATTTCACTGCAGAAACCCTGGCAGAAACGGTATGTACTGATGTTTTTGCGAAAGTACTAACCGAACATTAGTCGTGGAGTGGGGAGTCTCACCAATAGTGACCGTGACAGTTAACCTGGTTAGTGTATGGTCAGTCGCGAAAAATCGGCATTTATCTATAGGCTGTATTACACTTATCAAGTTCTTGACCAAGAAATTGTCGGCAAGTTCTTGATCAAGTTATTGTTGACCTTGGCTGTTTTAAGGCTGTATTACACTTAGCAAGTTCTTGACGAAGTTATTGGCCAAGAAATTGTTGGCAAGTTATTGTTGAACTTGACTGTTTTACACTTATCAATTTCTTGGCCAAGTTTTTAGGTGAATTAGCAGTACCAATAGTGCAAAAGTACGAAATAAAAAAATTAATAAAGTTACCGAAGATTTGTGTTTAATATTGAATGTAAAAATAACTGCACAAGTGATACAAAAGAAAATAAATAATTTACGCATACAATTCTTTCAAGAAGTATCAATTTAACATGTCATTTTTAACAGTATTCTAAAATGGAATTTGTATTTACATTTTAGACAGTTGGCAAAAAACTTTATAACATGAATATTACTAGAAATCACTAAAAACTTGATCAAGTTGAGAAGAAAAATAGAACATGTTCTAAGCCACCAAGTTCTTGGCCAAGAAATTGACCAAGTCGACTTGACAAGTGTAATGCACGACTTGTCGTCAATTTTAACTTGATCGAGTTCTTGGCCAATAACTTGGTCAAGAGCTTGGTAAGTGTAATACAGCCTTTACACTTATTAATTTCTTGACCAAGTTTTTAGGTGAATTAGCAGTACCAATAGAGCAAAAGTACGAAATAAAAAAAATAATAAAGTTACCTATTTACCATTAAGCCCCACACATTTTCTATGGTGTTGAACATCTAAACGCCACGGCGAAACATTAATATTATTTGTTCTTAGCCAGTTTTGTGCAAGTCCTGATGTGTGTATTGGGCAATTGTCCTGTTGGAATATAAAATTATTGTCAGGAAAGAATGGAACAACTGATGGTAACATAACATCTTGAAGAATGTTAACATAAATGTTTGCATTAAGCCTTTCTTCTACAATACATAGTACCCCCGGACCTAGCGCACTAAACCAACCCCACATATTAACTGAAAAACGTTTAGAATTAGTTACATTTTTGAGTATATTTTTCTTCAAAACGTGTGTTTCTGGGTCTATAGACTTTTACTCTACCGTCTTTATTAGATTTGAAAGTGTTTTCATCAGAAAATACTACCATATTCCAGAAATTCTAAAGCAAATCCTACCCTCTGTTCTTTATGGAAATCGGCAAGGAAAGGTTCCATGGCTGCATAATAGTTGTCCAATTCAGTAGAACGAATTTGTCGACGTGCAGTGCCTTGTGATGCTGGAAAATTCGTTAGATTAATTGCTTCTACAGCAGTGGCTATAGGCCTTTCTCTCAAAAAATTAACTAAGGTCTCATCTTCTTGATCATTTGTAGTATTAGGCCGATTCGAACCCACCTTTCGTTCAGAGATATAGAGAGGGGAGAATGCTCTTACAAATGCGCGGTAGATAGAATGATTGCAAATGATGATGTGCGCCATTTTGACCCAGGGTTGTCAAAAAGCACCAATCATAGGCATTCTTCAAAGAACGAATATTCAAACCAAAAATGAGAAAGGAATGTGGAAAGAAACGTTCGAATGATTGGTTTATACATTTAAACCGCAAAGTAATCGCGTTTTGCTTATTTTGTCATATTTATTTTATTTTACATAGTTTATTGCTTATTATTAACATTCTTAAAAAATAGTCCTTTTTAGAAGGCGCAAGTAAAATATTTCATGTGTATGATATAGTTGTTAAGTTGGTAGCAATAGCGACGCACACATAGACATGTGCAACCATGTAACTAGCAAGGGGTATTGTGCATTGTACTGTAATGTAGTGATGGGCAAAATCGAATTATTTCAATAACCGGTTACTGACTACTCGAGTGATCTTGATAATCGAATTATCACTCGAGTAGTTTTCACTCGCATCATCGCCCTGTATTCAATAATAATAATATTTATTAAACTGGCCAACATGTATAATGTATACAATGCAAATGTTACAACCCGCAGAATGTACTACGACTTTTCCTTGTATAATATTCTGGTATTCCATAAAAAAGTACTAATTTTTATTTAAAAAACGACGTACAAAAGCAAAGTGTACTTTCAAAATTATAAATATACATTTTCATATAGTTCTTAATTGTACAAAACACTAATACTTTCAAGCTTATTTCGTAGGCAGGTTTTTAAGAACACGATAAGCTGGTTGCCGTAAATCGTATATTTAAGTTACGAACTAGTTCATTAGTCATATTTCATTTATCGCTCACCTTATATGCAACACCGACAACCCGGTTCTTCCTTACTCAGGTTGTCGCATTTCTACTTCATTATCCATAAAAAATATATATGTATATATCAATAAATAACAGATATTTACAAAAAACACCAAAAACTGCTGATTTAAGTTGCGTTTATTACTTATATTTTGTCACCGGTCAATTAACCAACTTAAGAAGAAATTGACTATTTCCTAAACATACTGATAATTTGTACGTTCTTTATATGTTTTTATTTATTTTTGTGCATTTATATAGTTTTTTTTATTACATATTAATCATATTAACTAACGCTATTGTTAGTATTTATATAAATACCTAGATGTTGATAGATACGTGTTGAAACTCCATAATTTACAAGTAAAAATTGAAATAAATTCAAATTGAGTTCAAAACAGTTTTATTCAATTTACTACAATTGTTTCACTCTACTAGGGCTTCATCAGGTGATGAATATTTTGTATTATAATATTCATCACCTGATGAAGCCCTAGTAGGGTGAAACAATTGTAGTAAATTGAATAAAACTGTTTTGAACTCAATTTGAATTTATTTCAATTTTTACTTGTTGTTTATTAATACTGTATATATTTTTAAATTAAAGATGCACATTTTCCTGGAGCTCTCTATTTAACAAAGCAACTTAATACTTGTTAATACTCTCATCATATACTACTCCAATTCCCAGTAAATATATAATCAGTGTCCAAGTAGTAGTGCGACAACGCGAGCGAAAGATAACAACCCGGTGAAAAATAACCCGGTAGGCGATTTTTCAAAGCAGACGACGACTACCAGGTGACGGGTGATGAAGTACGACTAATAACTAATAACTGCCAGTTCGCATTTCCGATTTGCAGCAACTCGGTTATTGTATCGGTTCTCCGATCGCCCGTCACTCGTCGCTCGGAATCAAAAACCGAATTACACCGGTTATTTGAATAATCGGGTGCCCGGTTATTTTTCACTCGAGTTCTCCCATCACTACTGTAATGTGACATAACATTAAAGAATGTAAAGAACGTTTGTAGTTTTCTTATTTTATGCAAGCCTACTAGAAGGCACTAGATTGCTGTGCAACCGAATATAATACAGCTTTCTTTTTGTAATCGCTAATATTTTATAGTATGGAAAACTTATAAGGTTTGGACAAAGGCAAATGGCTAATAATGTGTATTTTAAACATAAATATATAGTATGTCTAAAACAACTACTGTCAATCAAACAGCAGACAAAGTGGGTAGTAGTGTTGATTGAAGGAATATATAAAGATGCGCAACGCTATAGTAAAATAGCGTGTCCTTCCGTTAAGTCGTCCGCAAACCCCTTGCCGAGAAACATCATCGCTGCCTCGAATCTCGGACCCAAACGACCGATGCAATCGCTATAGATCTCGGATCCAGTTTTGGCTACGCGCAGTGCTATGTAGTGGCGCATCTTTATGTATTCCTTCAATCAACGGTCTGTGCTCAGACAGCACATATTATCTAATGGATATCCTATAGATATATATCGTGGATATCCAGTCTATCCACTAGATATCGATGGATGTCCTATAGATATTTTATGGACATCCAAATGTCCGTCTATATCCAGGATATCCATAGGATATCAAAAATAATAACCATTAGATATATATCCAGGATATCCATAAGATATCAAAAATAATAACTATTAGATATATATCCAGGATATCCATAAGGTATCAAAAGTAATAACCATTAGATATTTGTTGTGTCGACATTTACTATATAATAATTTTATTATTATCTATAGATATTTTTATGACATATAAAATGCGATGTTTTAATGTTATAAATGTATAAATCGTACGTGACGTTATACGGGTGAAATAATTCGAAACACTTAGTTATAACATCTATATATTGGCCATAAAAAATAATAATAATTGATTTATATATATTATTTACTGTTTGCTGTCCTGACCATCACGATTCTTCTTTCTGTAAAAAGGAGAATCAAGGTTAGCGGTAGTCACGTATTAATGTGGAAATAATATTCAAATTTACAATACATACTTAGAAATAAAAAGAATACAATTTTAACACAATTACATTAAATAGACTTATTATCTATCGGGTATTTCATTATAACAAATTATAAACTGCAGAATTTTTATTAACCAAATTAAAACAAAATGGATAAAAAACTTCTTTTCCTAATATTACTTTTTATGACATTTAACAACGAGAAAATCATATTTTTATATACAGGATGTCCCAGATAGTGTGCTCACCATTGGGATCTCGTAAACGGTAAGAGATAGAGAGTTGGTTAAATGAGACAAAATATACGTGACACCTGGGTTTACTTTTTTAAATAAAAAAACTTTTAAAAAAATGAACGATACGTGCGCTATAGGGGAAAAACTAAAAATCGGCAATTTTAATTTCGTCGTTTAACTTATTTCATGTAAAAGATACCGAAATACTATTTTGACATTATGAAGGTACTTTTTTACGCAGAATTCAAATTTGGTATTGCAACCTCTGAAGCTTTTATACGTTTCGAGATTTTTATACAAACTTTCTTATTTTAAATACAAATCGTAGGCGGCTTTGACTGTATCAAAAAGAGCATAATTTGCTGATTTCAATTATGTATAACACTTTGGGTTTATTTGTAGAAATAACAAAGTTACAAGAATAATTAGCATATTTTTTTGTTTTATACTTACCTATTCCTGGAAACAAAATACAAAAATGACTGAAAAGTAAATAAAACACTAACTTCACATACCATAACTATTTATTTACTACTAGTAAATAGATAAATTACATTAAATGCTCAAAAAGTCCTCCAGTGTTATTGATACATAACTGAGCTCTTCTTAGTGTGGAATTAATCACTTTTTCTAAAATACGTCCATTTATCCGATGAAACTCTCTTAAAACACAAGCTTGCAGTTCCTCCACATTATTAAATTGTGTTTTATACACCTTATTTTTTATGTAACCCCAAAGGAAAAAATCCATTGCGGTTAAGTCTGGGGAACGTGCAGGCCATGAAATGGGTCCTCGATTATCAATCCACCGATTACCAAATCTATTATTTAGGTAATTCGTAATAATGTGAGCATTATGTGCTGGTGCCCCATCCTGTTGGAAATACATATTCGCAGTTAGATTAAGCGGAATATCGTCTAGAAGATCTTCTATTTCACCTTGAAGTAAGTTCAAATAGCGTTCACTCGTTAAATTGTTATTGAAGATAATAGGTCCAACTATTCTTCTGCCGATAATACCGCACCACACATTGAACCCAAAACGTTCTTGATGTCGAGCTTCATGTAGAGCATGGGGATTTTCTGTCCCCCAATAGTGAATATTATTTCTGTTAAATAACCCATTGTTCGTAAATCGAGATTCATCTGACCACAACACATTAAACAGAAATGTAACATTGTTGTTATTCTGATTAATGTACCAATGACAGAAACGAGTCCGCCTCTCTGCGTCTCCTGCTTGGAGTCCTTGGCTAATGTGGACTTTGTAAGGATGATATCGATGCTTTTTTAATATTCTATGGGCTGATGTTCTAGGGATTCCGGTGTTATTTTCTATTTCTCTTGTGGAAACTTTTGGATTTTCACGCACCTGATTTAATACAATAACTTGGGTTTCCTCATCTAATCTTTTTCTATTTCTTTTCGGTTTACTAAAGGTACCGTATGTTTTTAGATTTACTTCTAATCTTCGAAATAAAGTTTCGTGTGGTTGCCGTCGATGTGGGTACAACTCCAAATAATGATTAGCTAGCTGCATTCCTTGAATTTTTGTGAGCCAATATGTAACTTTGAAGCATATCATATTTCTCTTCATTATTAAATTTCTCCATAACGTGAACAACAATAAACAAGTAATAAAACGAACCAAAACAACAAATGCGGTGATTTTTAAAAAAACGAACAAAATAGCAGACTAAATAACACAAAAATAAACGGATAAGTAACTTGCTTGTAAATAAATTTGACAGATACTACTTATTGTCTTAATAATTCAATGCTGCCTCTGATGTATAGCCTATGCATTCATAAGGATACCAAAAATTGCACAAATATCATTATAACTTTGTTATTTCTACAAATAAACCCAAAGTGTTATACATCATTGAAATCAGCAAATTATGCTCTTTTTGATACAGTCAAAGCCGCCTACGATTTGTATTTAAAATAAGAAAGTTTGTATAAAAATCTCGAAACGTATAAAAGCTTCAGAGGTTGCAATACCAAATTTGAATTCTGCGTAAAAAAGTACCTTCATAATGTCAAAATAGTATTTCGGTATCTTTTACATGAAATAAGTTAAACGACGAAATTAAAATTGCCGATTTTTAGTTTTTCCCCTATAGCGCACGTATCGTTCATTTTTTTAAAAGTTTTTTTGCTTAAAAAAATAAACCCAGGTGTCACGTACATTTTGTCTCATTTAACCAACTCTCTATCTCTTACCGTTCACGAGATCCCAATGGTGAGCACACTATCTGGGACAGCCTGTATACTAAAAGCGCACGGGACGCTTTACCGCTCTCACGGATTTAGTAGCGGAGGGAAGATCGGGGTGAAAATGGCAAATTTGGGCGGGAGCGATTGAGAAACGGGTGCATTTCGGGGTAGATTTTTCGATTTGACCGTGTTCGGAGGACGAGAAATTGTGGAAAAGGCGTATTTTTATCTCTTCGAACGGTTGAAAAGAATTTTTTGAAAATTTTTGCACTTCTAGCAAAAAACTTGTGTTTCACGACATTTTCCTATAAGGAGGACATGTGAATTATTTTACCCCGAAATAGAAATCCCGACAAACGTCAAAGTGACAGGCACTCGAATACGTATGCAAAGTTTCACTTTTAAGCGTGAAATTCCAAATTTTCAAGGTTTCGAGGGTGCAACAAGATTCCGAATAGTAAAGTACTGTCTCTTCGGGACCTTTTACGTGCCTATTCCCAGTTTATACTGGTACAGAGACAAAGGTGCGGGCGATTAAAAGTGCGGTTGCAGACGGATACGGTTTAGACAAATGGATGAAATATCCCGGCAAACGTCAAAGTGACAGGCGGTCTCTTATGTATTCGCATTTTCACTTTTAAGCTTGAAATTCCAAATTTTGAAAGTTTCGAGGGCACAACAAGATGCACAATCGTAAAGAAGTGACATTTCGGAAACGCTTACTTGCGTATTCCCAGTTTATAGAGGTACCTATAGTATGGTTCGAAAATTGTAGAAATGATTCATTGCGAACGACTTGGACAGTAGCGAGGGATGAAGGGGCGAGGCAGCAAATTTCATAGGCGTGCGCGCGGTCTCTAATAATTCGTATGCAGGTACTTCTCCGTACACAAGAAAGGCGTAAAATTAAGAACAAAAGTAAAGCAGCTTTATTTAAACATGCGTATAAAATTGTGATAATATAAGCAAAGCATAGGTTACAAGTTAAAATACATTCTAAAATTCATTAATTAATAACTATATTGTATTTCTGGCTAACGAATCCGTATTTTTATTATTTTACATTATTGGACGTTTCGGCCTACAAATTATGGCCATTTTCAACATTTATACATATTACCTATTTTAATATTAATTACAACATACATAAACTATTTAATCGGTTATTCGTGTAACCTCGTTCTCGTTTTATTGTTAACTGTTAAATAGTTTATGTATGTTGTAATTAATATTAAAATAGGTAATATGTATAAATGTTGAAAATGGCCATAATTTGCAGGCCGAAACGTCCAATAATGTAAAATAATAAAAATACGGATTTGTTAGCCAGAAATACAATATATTTTTTAAGAAAACAAATAAGAATCCAGGGGAGAAAAAACCCAACTTTTTATTAATTAATAACATTAACAATTGTCAAAAAAGATGGCATTTGCGATGATCGGAACAACTAATATTTCATTGATCCGAAAAATACAGTTCTGAGCTCTCACTGTCACTGTCACTGTTACTGTCACTATCGCTGTCATCGGGGCTTAGTTGAATCACCAGCGGTTCAACAATAACCTCCACTCTAACATCCAGGTCCCACATTCGGTCTTCGTCTTTTTCGGTGTGGCCAATGCATTTTTTCCAGGTGTCGGCGGTAACATTTTGAATGGCCTCTTGAAAAAGAACTTTCAAATCGGTCATTTTGAAAGTTGTGTTTTTTCTCGCAACATCCCCCTTAACTTGTGCCCAAATGAGCTCAATGGGGTTGAACTCACAATGATAAGGGGGCAAACGGAGAACTTCCACATTGTGTTGCTTGGCCATTTCATCAACTACATATTTCATATGTTGGCTTTTATGGCGTCGTGCTAAGTTCAACAGTTCTACTTTTAACATTTCATCGTTGTGTGCAATGTTTTTATCTTGTAGCCAGTCCATTATCTGGCCCTTGCGCCACGCTGAAGTTGGTTGCGGTTCTAGTCGGCGGCTGTGATATGGAGCATTGTCCATCACAACTACAGAATTCGGTTCCAAACGTGGCAAAATTGATGCGAACCACTTCTCAAAAGTTTCGGAATTCATCTCTTCGTGATAATCGCCTGTTTTCTTGCTTTGAAATGAAAGCAATCCTCCGTCTAGGAAACCTGTGTCGCTACCGATATGGGTTATTATTAAACGACCGCCTTTACCTGAAGGTGCCTTTAATCCGGTAGATAACCCTTCTAAGAAGGCCTGTCGGGTACTGGTTATTGACAAATCTTGCCAAACTTTGTTGACCGTATGACCCTGATTTAACCACGTTTCGTCCATGAAATAAATTTTTGTGCCAAGTCTTCGGAGTTCGCGCATTCTTCGTAGGTACGTTCGACGCCACAAAACAATTTCCGGCTTTTCAATTAGATAACTTTTTCGGTTTCTTTTTAGGAAACGGAAATTCATTTCTCTCAATGTGCGTAATAAAACACCTCGGGATATCGGAGGAATGTTCTCGTCAGCCGCGATAGCAGCAGAAATTTTTTTCACATTTGGAATTTCATTCCGAAAGAAAAAAGAATGCACAATACGTCGTATTGCGTTTCGTGTATCGTCGTCAACAATTATTTTTTTCCTGCCTCTTGTTTCTTTCTTTGGAGTGGGTGCTTCTTGGGGCTGGCTTGTATTTTTCACGCATCGATGTATGGCTGATTCAGACACTTTCGTTAAAATGCTGCATAATGTAAGTGCGTCGGTTGCAGACAACTTGGAATCGCGTTTGCGAAGCCCATGGTAAACATTACACAGCATTCTTTTTTCTTCTGGCGTTAAATTTTTTCTTCTACGTTTGGCCCCTGGTTCTGCCATTTCGTCAACTAATACTACGGAACACAAATTGTAAAAAGTGTCGTTTATTTACGGAAATGTAATCCTTACTAAATAATAGTATTTTACTTAGCACTGTCTTGAAAAAGACAGTTTTTTTCACAACTTTAACTTAAATCACCAATAACTCCTATATACCACACTGCCACTACGCCTATGAATGCCTCTGCATAAACGTTCAACGTTCACGTTTAGGTGCAACAGCGCAGATTGCTTCGGGCATTGTCGGGTGGAGAAACAGGTTAACAATCGGCGGTACTCGGAGGTTGTACGATCGTAGCGTGCAAGCACGATGCAAGGGTAGCATAGCGCATACTTGCGTTTGAAGCGGCAAATGGGTTTTGCCTGTAAAATCCATCGATATCGGACCTAACGGGCTAAATGCTCGATAGAGATTATGGCCCCATACTACGAATGAGTCATTTCTACAATTTTCGAACCAAACTGTAGAAGAAGGTACGAGTAATTCCAAGTCCGTTTGCAGAGGGATTTGGTCAGAAAAATGTCCAATTCAATTTGCACTGATATCAATGCATTCCGGACGGGCGAAAAATATAATCAGATTATCATGTGCACTGTCGGTCAATACATGACGGTCCGGCGAATGTTCGGCATGTCCACATAATATGTAACGGTCCCGCTTGATTTAATATTTTCATCTCTACAGGCGTTGTCGATTAATATTTTAATAATGATTTGAATTAAAATACGATAATTTCAGAACGCGTATTTCCTCAAAGGGGAAAAAGAGGAAGATTGCTTTCGACATTTATGTGCCCCTACTACGAAATAATTTTACTTAAACGATTACGAAAACGTGCACAGTGGGCGGAGCTGGCTGAAATCAATTTCTCTTTCTTCTGATTAAAAGTAAAATTAGGCACTCGGGCGGTTTTTACGGTTGCCCGTCACTAATTCAAATGTCGAAAAAAACAAGATGGCCGAAATATTTTTTGAAAATTGACGTAGGAATGTAAAATTTTAGATACGGAGGTGTGTGCGGACGCCGATCACATATCCAAAGTCAAAATGACATAAAAAACAAAATGGCGGACGAGTTTTTTGAAAATTGACGTATAAATGTGAAATTTTGGATACGGGGGTGTCTTAGGTCGCCGATCGCGAATCCATAGTCAAAATGTCAAAAAAAAACAAAATGGCGGAAGAATTTTTTGAAAGTTGACGTATGAATGTGAAATTTTAGATACGGGGGTGTCTTAGGTCACCGATCACGAATCCATAGTCAAAATGTCAAAAAAAACAAAATGGCGGATCTAATATGGCGGAAAGTTTCTTCAAAATATCTTTAATCTTGGTGACAAATGGCGGTTTTTGACGTCGCTGATCACGAATTCGAAATAAAAATTTTAAAAAACAATGTGGCAGAAAGGTTCTTCGAAATGTGTTTGGATCTGAGTACATCCTTCCTTCGTAAACTTTAACATGATTTATGTTTAACATTTAATTATCCCTCTCGCTCTTCAGTGTTCAGTGTAACGGTTTGTGTAAAAGGGAAAGAAAAGTTCTAAATAATATATACGATTGGCATAACAAAATTTATATGTGTACAGGGATGCGCCAAAAGTTCATAAAATCGGACATTCTCTCTCTCTCTCTTGAAATGGCTTGTGTAGGTAGAATACTTGACAGGTAAAATTTTGCAATATCTCAAATTTAATGTCCTTAAATTATTGGCGCATGTTTCATTAAAGTTGACATAATATTTGAATGTAACCTTCAACATTAAAACGCCCTAACACCTACAATGGCAAATTTAAACGTATTTTTAGTTATTATTGCATTGTATTGGTTGATTAAGTTCAATAAAGGGCCGGTGTTCCCAATTCCGACTAAAATGCCGATCAGCGTATTCATTAGACCGGTTTTTGCAAAAACGTACTATCCCGTGTACGTTTTTGCAAAAACCGGTTGGCGCTAATCATTGATTAAAATACCGGTTGGTATGTTTTTCCAACACCGGTTAGCGCTACTCATTGATTAAGAACGTTATTAAATGAAGATATTTTAATCGCTGTTTTACCAAACCTGATAAAATATTAAACAGTAATTACGATTACTTACACATGCGCATAACCTAGGAGATTTGGATTTTTATTAGTATTGACTGCGATTATGTTTTCCTATCCATTTGTAATTAATAATTATTTTTATTAGTGTTTTAGTAATTGTATTGCTTCTTCTATACATGACATTAACAGTATAATTAAAAATAAAACATAATATTGAATATGTGTAACTTTTAGCTTACTACGGAAATATTTGTGTTTTGGAAGCTTTTTAATTCTGTTACATTTCCGGGACTTTATCTCAGTTGCTAATAATTCTAAGTATTTCTAAAAATTTATGATTGCGCTTGCTCTTTTCTTCTTTGTAATTGCTTTTAACAGCACCTTAAAACTTAATTTTAGATGAATATATTTTAGACTCACCCTGATATGTCATTAACATATTAAAACTACATTTAAAAGTTACATGTGAAATTGAAAACATTGAAGAAATTCTACAGAAGCTCGCAGGTGCTTATGCAGACACTGTATAAAGTACTCTGGATGAATAGTGTGTTCGTTAACGTGTAGTTAAATTTTAAAATAATAATTATAATTCGCACTACAAAGATCGCTCCAATTCCTCCAGAACATAACATTTTGTAAGTCAAAATTATGGAAACACGGTTTTCTCAATCAACCCTCTTTGATTTAGGAAATTTAGACAAAGAACCTGTTAAAACGTATAGTTTTTAGTAAACAGCTGGGATATGATTTTTCAATCAAAGTTTCTGGCCTTATTCATCCTATAGAAATTTGGTGCAAGTTAAATTGTCTGAAATATGGCAGTTGAAATTGCAATATCTTATACTGTTAGAATATACTTGATAATACAGTTTATGACCGCAGATGCAAGTCTTTTCTTTTTCAAAAAACTGTTCCTATAGTTGAGTCGCTCTCGCAACCGACATGCGCCACAAATTAAAATGACGTCAAATTTTAGATGTTGCAAAATTTTACCTGTCATGTAATATAACCTACAAAATATATTTCAGGACTGTCATAAATAATAATATTTGTACACCTTTTGACATTTGTTATATTTATTTGTTGACGTTTGTTATAATTGTCATCTAAACATTTTAAAACAGTACTGCCAAATGGTATGTAAAATATAGGTGTAGGAAAGTAATATTTAGTACCTTTATTTATAATATTTAATTTGTAACTGGCTTTCATGTAATAGTATTTTACTATGGGAAGGTATACATCCAGAAATATTGATTAATTACTTTAAATTTATCATTTTGAAATTGTTCCGGCCAATCGAAATTTGTAGTGGTATTGAATCGTCGTCTTTAGTTCGTACTTTTGCCGAGTCCGTTGCCAAGACAACTCGAATGTATTTTTATAACTTTTTTTCTGTGACGGGAAAAGTTTGACATTTTATCTTTCATAACAGGTAACAAAATGTCACTTTAAAAGCCGAGAAAAAAAGTACTCATTTTTTCCCCGGGAAAAAAATGAGTACTTTTTTTTCCGGATGTGTAAGAACACAGATATTTAATTTTAATATATTTTATTATACAAAAAGTTGCATTTACTTATGTATGCCAATAGCACCGTCTCCGAGAAAGAACTGCATTTCTTTTTCACCTTCCAATCAAAATAACTAAAAATCAACCTAAGTTCGAAAATTTTTAAAACCAAACACAAAATTAAATTCACAAATGTTTGAATACTTTACAGGTTTCCTTAGCAACGCGGGTGTAATGCTGCTATAAGTACAACAGCCTACCAATTTAAAACTTCAAATGTCATATCGATTAATTTTCTGAGTCTTATTTATCATTATTAAATCGTCGTTTTTCCTGTCACAGAAAAAAATAGTGTATTATACACGGGAAAAAACATTAGATTTTAGCTCTCGGTATTTTGTCATTATCTCGAGCTAAAATCTAATACTTCTTTCCCTTGTATAATAAATAACTTTTTTTACAGGTCATATTATGTAATAATAGAAAATATAAGGAACGTATATAAATGCAATGTTATGAGACTCAAAGTAACTTTTGCCGTTTACACGTCCTTGCTTGAATTTCTTCAGGTTGACATTTTCGAATTTTGGAGTTAGGAGATACCAATAATTTAGAAAATATAAAAGTAACATATGTACGAGCATATATAAATATTAATCTAATTGTCACGTATATAAAAGACTATAGATAAAATAACTAAAAATTGATTTTAAAAAAAAGGTAAAAAGTACATTAAATTTATGGTGAAAACGAGATTCATTAGGAGGTGAATGGTTGGCACGTGGTCATTAAAAACGCACAATTTCCTTATGTATCATGCAGCCACCCTTGATCACTAATGCTACACGCTCACGTACAATATGTCTTAATTTTAATGTGTCAGTCAGTGACTTGATTTCTAATCACAGCAGAACCACACATTAATATCTCACGTCACGACCACCAAAATAATCTCTGTACAAAATCACTAAAAATATATTTGGTGCTAAATTAAAATGCTTATCGACGTCTAACCATAGTAGAAGCATAAAAACATTCATATGTCATAGTACGACCACCAATATAAACTCTTTACATGCCATTCAAGCGGGTTCAATCTACCCCTAAGGCCCTAAAAAAATAATTACTGTTAAGCTGCTTTATTTATCGATTTATAGCCACAGCTTAGTTGAGAAACATTTATATCTTACATAAAAAACCCAAAATAATCTCTTGCAGGCTGTTGAACAGGGTGCAATCTACCCGAAAGCACTAAAAATTCGATTGGTGCAAAATAAAAATGTTTATCAATTTTTAACTATATATAACATATAACATATTAATATTTCACATCACAGTCACCAAAATAATCGCCTACACACTACGAAATAAAAAAAATGAGGTGTGGCCATCACACGACTTTATTATACGTATGAGCGTTTCAAATTATAGAATTTTAAGAATTTTTCTATTCAAATATTATTCAAAATCCTATTCTAAGTACTTCTATTCTCTTAATAAATCTCTATAGAATGCATACTTTGCAAGATATTATCAAAAAAGTGCTACTCGCTAAGAGTAAAAGTGCTACTTCCGGTTCGAATTTTGAAATTTGATATATACAAAAAATATGGCAAATCCAGTTCTAAATACTTTTGTACTCTTGATAAATATATATAGAATGCATAACTTACGACACACTTGCAAAAAATCGCTATTGGATAAGAGTAAAAGTGGTACTTCCGGTCTGAATTTTTTTTATACAAAAGATATTGAAAATTATGTTTTAAATACTTTTATACCCGTAACGTACTTGTCTAAAAAGCATGCCTTGCGAAATATACGCAAAAAACTGATTTTCGGTAAGAGTAAAAGACCTACTTCCGGTAGGAATTTCGAAAAACTTTTTAAATAAAATTATTCTCAATTTTAATTTTAAATACATATGAATTATTTATAAATTTGTTTAAACTTAGTAGTTGACGAAATATTGGCAAAATTCGATTTTTGCGCTGAAGTAAACTGCTACTTCCGGTCTACCGATTTTACTGAAAAACTAAACAGATCTCAAGAGCGAGATTATACACGTAAATACAAAATTTGGAATTGATACCTGCAGCGGTTTGACCGCTATCGTGGTCACACACAGAGACACACAGACATTTTTTAAAAACCACTTTTTCGGTATCAGGGAACTTCAAAACGTGGACATTTGCAAAAATCTCGAGGTCGAAAATTTTCATCATCACAATACTTCCTTATACTACGTATATGAAAGTTAAAGGGATGAACTCAACCACCTTATTTCACTAAAACTTATATTAGGGGTTAATTAAAATGCTTATCTACTACTAACCATAGCAGAAGTAGAGAAACATTTATATTTCACATTACAACCACCAAAATAATCGCCTGCACGCCGTTCAAGGGGGTGCAATCTACCCCTAAGCACTACAAAAATTATTATCAATAAACTAATATGTTTATTGTATTTTAACCAAAGCTGAAATAGGGGAGTTGTTGGGGTCGCTGATCACAGATTTAAAGTCAACATTTCAAAAAACAAAATGACGGATCTCTTATGGCGGCAAGGTTCTCCAAAACGTCCTCAGATTTGGGTAAAATTTGGTTGGTATAAGGAGGGTTTTGGGGTCGCTGTACACAAATCCGAAGTCGAAATTACAAAAAGAAGTGTTGGGTTAAATATGGACAACATCTATAAAAATATAAATTCATTCCGATTGACAGCACTAACACTGATCTGTTTACATCTTAATAACGGGTGACTGCTATGTACACATCGAAATATCTACTAAAAATACTACAGGGCCTAGGAAGTATGCATCCATTAGGTAATTTAACGGGCATTGCATACAGGTATTTTACTAACTAGAATTACTACTAGCATATACTACGTCAATTTTATTTTGCTAATCATTACTGCATTTAGGAATTCAAACAAACACTATGGACAACCCGTAGCAAGCAGAGCAACTGAAACTCTTACTTCGCTGACAAGCCTAAAGTATATCTGATTAGGTTTGCATGTTAAATTTCATTCAATTTGCAATAAATTATATATTGTAATATCTACCACTAATATTATTGACTGGTCACCTTTTTCATAAATTGCTATAAAAACTGTGCGTATTTTTTTATTACTGCAATTAAAAAAGCAAACTACTGTTGTTATTTCACAATCACTTATCTACGACGCTATAATCTAAATAAAATATACAATTGGCTTCACAAAATTTATGTATGTACAGATTTGTTTCAAAAGTTTATAAAAGTGGACATTCTCAAAAGCGTCATACCAGTGATAGCCTTTTACAGGAGAGGCGCTTTAATAGGGCTTACATTTAAAACTTGGGCTTTCTACTTTTATTATTGTTTTGTGCTCTTTTATTAACGATAATGGATTTCGAAAAGATTGACAGGCTTTTACACTTTCGCATCAAAATAGTATTGTTAACTGTCTTAATAAAAATGTTGACCTTTTTGATCTTATTCTGTCTTTGAATACTTTAACATGAAATTACCTTTCTCGTTCTTGAGTGTGTACCGGTTTGTATCAAAAACAGTTCGAGAAGAATTTTAAGTAAAATGTCCTATTGGCCTAACAAAATATATGTATATACAGGGGTGTTTCAAAACTTTATAAAAGTGGATATTCTAAAAAGCGTCATGCCAGTGATCGCCTTTTACAGGAAAGGCGCTTCAATAGGGCTTCAATTTAAAACTTGGGCTTTTTACTTTTATTATTATTTTGTGCTCTTTTATTGACGATAGTGGATTTCGAAAAGATTGACAGGCTTTTACACTTTCGCATCAAAATAGTATTGCAAACTGTCTTAATAAAAATGTTGAGCTTTTTGATCTTACTGTGTCTTTGGATACTTTAACATTAAATTACCTCTCTCGCTCTTGAGTGTGTACCGGTTTGTGTCAAAAACAGTTCGAGAAGAATTTTAAATAAAATATCCTATTGGCCTAACAAAATATATGTATATACAGGAGTGCTTCAAAAGTTTATAAAATTGGACATTCTAAAAAGTGTCATGAGATTAATCGCTTTTTACAGAAAAGGCGCTTTAATAGGGCTTACATTTAAAACTTGGGCTTTCTACTTTTATTATTGTTTTGTGCTCTTTTATTAACGATAGTGGATTTCGGAAAGGTTGAAAAGCTTTTACACTTTCGCATCACGATAGCATTGTAAACTGTCTTAATAAAAATATTGCGCTTTTTAATCTTATAGTGTCTGGATATTTTAACATAAACTACCTTTCTCGCTCTTGCTTGCTTAACATTCTTCTAGCATTGCTTTTTACACAAACCGGTACACAATGTACCGGTTTGTGTAAAAAGCAATGCGAGAAGAATTTTAAATAAAATATACAATTGGCTTCACAAAATTAATGTATGCTCGGGGGTGCTTCAAAAGTTTATAAAAGTGGACATTCTAAAAATCGTCATGCCAGTGATCGCTTTTTACAGGAAAGGCGCTTCAATAGGGCTTCAAATTTAAAACTTGGGCTTTCTACTTTTATTATTGTTTTGTGTTCTTTTATTAACGATAGTGGATTCCGCAAAGATTGAAAGGCTTTTACACTTTCGCATCAAAATAGTATTGTAAAGTGTCTTAATAAAAATGTTGAGCTTTTTGATCTTATTGTGTCTTTGGAAACTTTAACATTAAATTACCTCTCTCGCTCTTGAGTGTGTACCGGTTTGTGTCAAAAACAGTTGGAGAAGAAATTTAAATAAAATATCCTATTGGCTTAACAAAATATATTTATATATATATTATCGCTTTTTACTGGAAAGGCGCTTCAATTTAAAACTTGTGCTTTTTATAAAAGTGGATATTCTAAAAAGCGTCATGCCAGTGATCGCCCTTTACAGGAAAGGCGCTTCAATAGGGTTTAAATTTAAAACTTGGGCTTTTTACTTTTATTATTATTTTGTGCTCCTTTACTAACGATAGTGGATTTCGAAAAGGTTGACAGGATTTTACACTTTCACATCAAAATAGTATTGTAAACTATCTTAATAAAAATGTTGCGTTTTTTGAGCTCATTCTGTCTTTGGATACTTTAACGTGACTTATGTTTAACATTAAATTACTTTTCTCGCTCTTGAGTGTGTACCGGTTTATGTCAAAAACAGTTCGAGAAGAATTTTAAATAAAATATCCTATTGGCTTAACAAAATATATGTATATACAGGGGTGCTTCAAAAGTTTATAAAAGTGGACATTCTAAAAAGTCTTTTTTTTTACAGGAAAGGCGCTTCAATAGGGCTTAAATTTAAAACTTGGGCTTTTTACTTTTATTATTATTTCGTGCTCCTTTATTAACGATAGTGGATTTTGAAAAGGTTGACAGGCTTTACACTTTCACATCAAAATAGTATTGTAAATTGTCTTAATGAACATGTTGGGATTTTTGATCTCATTGTGCTTTTGGATACCTTAACATGACTTATGTTTAAAATTAAATTATCTATCTCGCTCTTGAGTGTGTACCGGTTTGTGTTAAAAACAGTTCGAGAAGAATTTTAAATAAAATATACAATTGGCTTCACAAAATATAAGTATATACAGGGGTGCTTCAAAGGTGTATAAAACTGGACATTCTAAAAAGCGTCATGCCAGTGATCGCTTTTTACTGGAAAGGCGCTTCAATTTAAAACTTGGGCTTTTTACTTTTCTTATTATTTTGTGCTCCTTTACTAACGATAGTGGATTTCGAAAAGGTTGACAGGTTTTTACACTTTCATATCAAAATAGTATTGTAAACTATCTTAATAAAAATGTTGCGTTTTTTTGAGCTCATTCTGTCTTTGGATACTTTAACGTGACTTATGTTTAACATTAAATTACCTTTCTCGCTCTTGAGTGTGTTCAGATTTATTTCAAAAGCAGTTCGACAAGAATTTTAAATAAAATATCCTATTGGCTTAACAAAATATATGTATATACAGGGGTGCTTCAAACGTTTATAAAAGTGGACATTCTAAAAAGCGTTTTTTACAGGAAAGGCGCTTCAATAGGGCTTAAATTTAAAACTTGGGATTCTTACTTTTATTATTATTTTGTGCTTTTTTCTTAACGACAGTACAATTCGAAAAGGTTGACATGCATTTCCACTATCACATCAAAATAGTATTGTAAACTGTCTCGATGAAAATGTTGTGCTCTTTCAGCTCATTGTTTCTTTGGATACATTAACATGACTTATGTTTAACATAAATTTACCTTTCTCGCTCTTGAGTGTGTACCGGTTTGTGTAAAAAACCGCTCGAGAAGAATTTTAAAGAAAATATACTATTGGCTTCACAAAGTATGTGTATATACAGGGGTGCGTCAAAAGTTAATAAAATCGGACATTCTAAAAGGCGTCATGACAGTGATTGCTTTTTACAGGAAACTATGAAAAAGCTGTAAGCGGACGCGAAAAAAGCGATTCCAATTAAAAGAGATTGACGGACCCGCTGTAAGCGGAGGACCCGTTGTAAGCGGAGGACCCGCTGTAAGCGGACGTTAGAGCTAGTATGTCCTATAATTGCCAATACTTACTCACTGTTGCTTAACCGTGCTGATGCATGCCGCAACCAATGTTTGACAGCTGTTATGATGTCCTGCTCCGTTATTCTATTGGCATTTGGACTCTGTGCTGCAGCTTCTGCAACAATTAATAATGCATGATAATTATATTAAAAATACACAAACACAAGATAGGTAGCTCATTGAAATTAGAAACTTACTTCTTATACAGTCTGCAACTATAAGGGCGGAAAACATTTTCTTGCCCTTTTTTCCTTCCCAGTTATATAGAGAAGCGACAAAATCAGTAAAAAGTTTTCTTAATATATTTTTCACAATTGTATTGATATCATGACCTCCAATTCGAGCTAGGAATGAAACCTGCGTAATTAATATACCTAACATTAACATCACTTCAAAGCATAAAGTTTAGGGCTTACCAATTGTTTTTGTTCATCCTGCGTACCTAGTTGTCGCTCCCATAATTCAACATCACCTACAGTTTTCATAGGCAGTTTTCCTTCGTAATTTTCGGCAATTAAATTTTGATTACCTTCATAAGCGGTGAATGCAGTCTCTGGTCTGTGGTCTCTCTCCCTCAATATTTGCAGAACGGCTTTTAGTTGGCTTTTTATTTCTCTCAATTCGTTCTCGGTTTTTGTTTTATATTCTAAAAAAAAATGTGTCAAGCTAAAGGACAATGTAGGCTGGTGCACAATATGTTATTATACTTTTGTCAAACTTGCGGCAATGGGTGCAACAGTCTGTGATTGACTGATTTGAATTTATAATTGTACTTCCACTTGGCAAAGAATAATCATGATTTATTGGTGTCACACTATTTCTGGGTGAGGGATAGCTATGACTTGGTCTACCGTTTGAAGTACGTACCGAGTAATCTTGATTTGCTGGCGGTACACTAATTCTGGGTGACGATAAGTAGTTGATATGACTTAGACGTTGTAATTTATTATCTGCATCTTCGAGGTCAATGCTTGATTTAACCGTTCTCTTATAGAACTTAGGAAAAGGTTTAATTCCAGGTATTTCTTCATCGGATTCCTGCTCGTCGTCGCTTGATGGAACGATTCTCTTCCTACTCGAACGATTTTTCTTTGAGGTCTCCTCAGAATCGGTATTTAAATCTGATTGGAGTTCCGCTAATTTTAACTTAGGTATAGCCAATTCGTAGGAATCTAAAATAATGTATATTTTAGTCTAATGACTTTAGGTACCTCTAAAATAAATTACTTACCATAAACTCCTAAAATGCGAATGCTGTGGAAAACCCACATCTCCTCTGGTTTTTTGTATTCCCTCACAGCCTTTTCATATAACTTTTGAGAATTGGCAGTACCTTTGAACGTTGTAGGCCAGTAACACTCATATCCTTCTATCCATAGATCATGAACAATTTGGACGCCATCAAGAAACTCAACCACGCACCAGTGTTTGGTCAATATAATTTGGAAATTGTATTACCTATCAAAACGTTTTTATCTAAAATTAAAATAATTACATTAAATAAGTAATATATTTACGTTAGTTGTGGTCCTAAGTATTATGTGTGTAGCAGTGGAAAAACTGGCAAGCCGTCAAGATGCGGTATACTAAGACATTTGGCAGTTATTTGAGAAATATTCCACATTTCAAAAACATTGCATAGGTCCTTCACATAAAAACATGAAATATACGATGATGGACATGGTTTTTTTATATATGTCGTGAACTGTTAAATATTTCTTTCCTATTATTACATATGAACGATTTTCATTACAGTATGCAATATTATATATTTCTATAACTGATCCTCCTATAATGCAACAATTATCAGGTATCTTTAATCTTGATAATTGAGCACTTGTGAATTTTAAACAATTAATTAGAAAGAAAAACTCATTTCACAAAATATATATGATTTATTTCATAAACTAAATGTACATTTCGTTTGCCAAGCAAACATCATCGGTAGTATACAGATTCATTCGTGTTTTTACATTATATATATGTTCGAACGTTTGCAGTGAAACCTTCTCATTGTAGTAATTTAAGACCTCTATAAATCTAACCGTACTTTTATTACTGTAATATTGTAAAACTATGGTGGGTGTTCAATGAATGTGTAAGGGTGGTATGAATTCTAGGAAACTCTGACTAAGTGGAGAAACATCTGTGTTTAATAAATTGTTTTCAAATTTCTTCATATAAATACTTTCCCACATATTTAAATTTTTACATCTAGTTCTTTTGATAGCTTGTACATTATCAATTGAAAATGTATGTCCTGTGTTTACAAAATGATACGCTAAAGCTGATTTATCACTATTATGATTTTTCAAATGATACAAATGTTCTGATACCCTAATTTCTGCGTTTCTTTTTGTTTGTCCAATATTTGCACTTTATTGCAATTATTACAATCAATTTTGTATATTCCAGAGTATTTTAAAGGGTCTGACTTTTCAATGTTGTTATGTAATAAACTCTTAGTAGGTATTCTGTTCATTGACAAATGAGGGAATTATATTGTATCTTTTACACAAGTTTGAAATTTGATATTCCCATCTTTTATTTAAACAAAATTTACAAAAAACTTTTTTGTTCTCTAATTTAATGGATTCTAATGTAGTTCTGTTGGTAATTAATTTTTTCCTTTCTAATTTACGTTTTATTCGATCTATTGTATCTTTCTCGTACCCGTTCTCAGCGGCTACTTTGTATATGTATGCTAACTCTTTATTATAATTTATTTTAGAAAGTGGGGTGTTCTGTAATCTGTTGAGAAGAAAAAAGAATGTAGTTTGTTTATGTCTGAAGGACGTGTACGAAGTGTTATGAATATAATTATCTGTATGTGTGGTTTTTCGGTATATGTCAAAATGGAAACTGTTTTCCCTAATAGAGATAAGTAAATCCAAAAAGGGTAAGGTGTGTTCAATTTCCATTTCATGGGTAAACTTGATAGATGGGTACTGATTATTAATGTAATTGACAAACTGGTCTAAGTCAAAATCTCTTGGAATAATTGCAAAAATGTCATCAACGTATCTGACCCAAAATTTAGGAAACGTTGGTCCATTTTCTTTTATATCGTGTTCAAAATAATTAAGGAAAACGTTCGCAAGAAACGGTGATAGCGGGTTGCCCATAGCTGTTCCAAAAGTTTGTTTGTAAAACTGATTATTGAAAGCAAAAATGTTCTGGTCCATACACAACTTGGTTAGTTTTAAAAATTCATTTATCTCTTCTTCTTTGATATTGTTGAAAAGTAGCAAAGAATGTAGGTTTTCTAAAGTTTTTTCAATAGGGACATTAGGAAAAAGGGAAGTTACATCAAATGAAATTAACTTATCATCAGGTGCAATCTTATATTTTTCTAGTTTCATCATGAGTTCTTTCGTGTTTTTAATGGAATGATCATTTTCAAATTTTAACTTACTAAATTTTTGTACCAGCCATTTTGACAACGCATAAGTTGGAGAATTAATATTTGATACTATCTACTGCAAACGTTCGAACATATATATAATGTAAAAACACGAATGAATCTGTATACTACCGATGATGTTTGCTTGGCAAACGAAATGTACATTTAGTTTATGAAATAAATCATATATATTTTGTGAAATGAGTTTTTCTTTCTAATTAATCAGGTATCTTTATTGAAAAAGACCAATTTAAATACAGCATTTGTTTTAACTGTTGAGCAAAAGTATGATTGAGGATCAGCGGGCCCTCTGTGTGATACATATCACTTTTGACAGTATTATCTTCTACGTTTTTGCACATATTTAATGTTTACGTTTCTATATTTCGCCTATGTATTTGCTGCAGAGGTTGCTCTGGTTTACTAATAAATGTTTTGAGAGTTCTCATAAAATTTTCAAAAGGGAATGCACTGAATGAATCAAGAGGACCGGCAAGATGTTCAACGTCATCTTTAATATGAAGTAACCATGCACATTGTGCGATACAAATTGTGCTCCATAAATAACAATAATGATTCGATAAAATGTTCGATCAGCTTATGAGCATAGTGGACTCGGTTCATATCCTCATGGCCTTCAGTGCAGAAAATTCTAATTGCTACATGTAGTGTCATAAAGTGAATATACTGATAGGTCCAGCTCGGAACGGGCCATAGTCAGCAATGAGTGGCAACACCGAAACCCTTCTACCCGCAGCAGCAGCACATTGCAGTTAAGAATTTAGTAAGACTTAAACCGCGCAAGGATATAGTCGTTTGCATATTCGTTCTGTATACGTAATTTGCCCATTTGTTTCAGACATAATAAGGTCCAATTTATTATTATTATTGTATTCTTAGCTGCTACGGAAAAGTAATTTTAAGTAATAAAAAAACAATAACGTTTTCTAAAAGATAAAAGTAAAAAAATCAATAATTCTACAAAATAAATTCAAATTTTAAGAAAGTCACTCAATATATATATTGTTGCCTATGTATGGCCCGTCGCGGGCTGGATCTATCGGTATATGCTAGATGGTAACACTCCAAATAATACCACAGGACTTGTATATAGAAGAAATTGCCCTAATTCGGTAGCTTTCCAATTGCTGTAATTACTGATTTCTTGAGTTGCAAATTCTTTAGGAATAAAAGGTTTTATATCTAGCAAACTTTTTGATATTGCTATAATTTTTACAGTTGGCAAACGTGTACCTAACGGATCTTTTATCCACAAAGAAATAACTTTTTTAACCACTCCTATGCAAACTAAATGCATGTAGTCTAGTGGGATGTCACATACTATATCAAATCAAGGAATATTGAGTAGAATACTTGAGCCCAGGTGGTACTCAACATTCTCTTGAGCGATAAAAGATTCCATTGTTCGTTTTCGACAAGAAATCAACGGAAAACTCATACGGCCTTCTGTATAGTTACCTTCCTATTCAAATTTTGTACAGCTAAAATATCCCGCATGACCTTTTGTCTTTGTAATAAAAGACTTTACTGGTGCATCTGCTATTAAACAATGGATTGAAACTTTCCATCTTACACCCTCATAAACCAAACCTTCATTTATTAATGGAATAATATCATCCACAAAATTCGGTAAGAATTGGTTAGAATCTGCTGGCTTGGTATAACCATGGTAAACACCAATTATAAAAATTCCGGATGTTGGATAAACACAACCAAGTATAGGCCATAGCTGGCTGGAAGTAGAGTTAGATATGGGTAACCCATCTATACCAATTTTCAAACGAACTTCTTTAAATTTATATTTTACATATTCTAGTTTTAGAACATCAAGTATAGCTGAAGTAATGTTGAAATGACAATAATGTCCTGGCGTTAACGATTTGATCGAGGTCTTTCGTGGGGTTTTTAAAAGATTCCGGGAATCCTTAGGAAGATCATCAGCATCTTCAATTTCATATTTACGTAATACTGTCAATAGATCTGAAACTGCGCCACGTTTAATTTTATGTTTTGTGGCCCAATATCTCAGGTCTACGTGTAACGACTGATTATTTTCTTTCATTTCTTCATCTGATAACTTGTCATAACAATGTACATCACTTTCATATGTAACGAACACATTATTATAATCAATTTGATTTTCAAGAGGTTCTATTTTGTCTTTATCGTCTGTCTGGTGTCCAAGTCAATCATTCTTTTGAGATATATGCTCTTGAAGAATGTAGTTTGAACTACTACTGGAAATGCTGCTGATCATATTATTATTATATGTTTGGTTATCATCGGATGGTTTCACAGATGGTATTGTTGTTTGGTGATTCTGCTTAATATTGGTGCAAATCAGACGCCGGAAATGTCTTTTGGATAAATCCAAGACTGACTTTCTTTTGCGGGTCGACATTTTTCTGTAAATACGAAAATGCGTTGTAGGATTTAATAGAATCAAATTATTAGTAATGCCCGCACCAAGCTAAGAATCGCTACTTTTCAAGTTCAAAATACCTAACAGAATATCCATTAGATATCATCCACTGGAAGGCTAATACATCCATAAATCGTAAACTAATTTACTGTGTAAGAGCAGTCAGGCAATGCAAAAAGTTAGGTTTTGTTACAGTTTTATTTTCATGGTTAGGACCGCAATAATATATTTGAAAACTCAGATTAAGTAGGTGCCACAGAAGCGGAAACATTTTATTTGATTTTGATCTATTATAAGTACGGTGTTATGCGATATTCGCATGCAGAAATGACTATAGTTTCACATTTATAGATACTCGCCACAATGATATGATGTGAATTAAGTATAAGTACTTACCTAATTAAAATTGTCACTTCCCAGAACTATAACCGCATAAATGTCACTTAACCTTAATACTTCAATATGGCGACGGGATTGACGGGCTCGATTCATCTTTTCGGTGCCGGGCGACTCGCGCATGCGCACTGACGTCCAAGCACGCATGCGCAAACGTGTACCGCTTTATATTTCAATGTTAGAAGTTAAAATGGATATACATTGGATGTCTATTAACCGTTATTGAACAATTACTATCCTTCCATTCATATGGAAGAAAAAACTGTAAAGTAACACTATAATATTCAAGTTTTGATTTTTATCACATTTTTAAGTTAATTTACAGTAATTTTTTTTATTTAAATATCCATGAAATATATCCATTGTATATCCAGTGGAAATCTGCTATGGCTTGGACGTTCGGTGGATGCAGGGATATCCACTAGATCTCTAATGGATATTGTGTGCTGTCTGGGTAGTAGTAGTAAGAATGTTAAGGAAAAACAATAACTTGGATGAAGCATAAAAAAATCATTTGGACGACATGTGCTTTCATTTTTCTTGAGGAATAAGTTACCAAACTGTAGAAAAATGTGAGTTAATATATATGTACATATTCTGTGAGTTATCGTATAAATTATATGTGAGTATTTTGATTCTAAGTTATTAATACCAATGATGGCTTACGGCCAATAAAACGAACATGTCAAAGGAAAGGTTGAATAACTTTTACCAAGAGGAATTTTTGCTAACAGCAGTATTCTAAATTCTGAATGACTGGAGCTTGCAAAAAAAAAACAACCTTTCATTTACCTTTATATGGTGTTAATGAAATAGTATGGAAAAAAGGGTGTTCTGCTTTGCGTTTACCCCCATATCACATAAACATCGAACTTGTATGGGTTCAAGTTAAACATCACATCACTGCCAATAAGAATTCCTTTAAATCAGACACAGAGTCCAGAATTTGTTGTTAGGATTAAACATGGTTGATGCTTGATGCTGATGTTATCGTCATGACGGAAGAAGAAAAAGTTTATGGTACTGAAATATTGTTGACAATATCCGATCTTGAAAACATGTAATTTTAATTGATTTTAATGATCAACATTCATGTTTTGACATTAAGTTGGTGCAAATAACAGTAGTGTAAAATTGCAAAAGTTAATTTTAGTGTTTTTTTTAACTTATTGTAATAACAATTAGAAATGTACTTTTTATTCTCTTCATGCTTTCTGTTATTCAGCGTAATGTTTTGTGAAATAAAAATACTTGTTCATGTTTACAAGTTTTTATTAATAAAAATATGAAATGATGCTTATTGCTTTTATTATAGATATTATATTTATTAAAGATATTTCTTTTGAGGTATTAAACACTTTATCTTTACACTGCAATTAAATACTTCCTGCATATATCCATATACAATAGCTGTAATAATCTACAACAATGAAATAAGAAACTACAAAATATTAATTGCAACACCGGCAAGAGTTTAGATTTTTCATAGTTCGTGTTGTGCCATAAAGCTTTTTTCTTGATTTTGCTTGACTTCTTTTCCAAGCTTCATATTTTCTTTTATATTTACCAGGAGATGCCATAATATTTCTTAAATACAATATAAAAACTTGCAAAATTATGAAAAGTTTTTGTCAACTTTGCCTTTTTTCCTGCATCTCGTGTCAGAACAAGTCTTATAACCAGAAAACATTCTGAAAAAAGTGTGATATTATATATTTAATCTGATAATCATTTTAATTAATTTATTACAATTTAGTGCTCTCAATTTTCTATCTAATCTTGGTCAAATGGGATCATCCGATCAAGCTCTCTCCTCCTTTTCAGAACTTAATGAAGGCACTTCATGTGTTCCTGCTAACGATTCATCAGTGAGATTTTGTCCACTAACACCAGCAAAACTAATACTTGAAACTTCATCTACAGCAGATGTTTCCAGTATTATTTTCAAAGATGTTACAGCAATTGTTACACAGTCGAAATCGCTGGTGTTCCATTGGCACATAATCTTCATCTCTGAAATGTTCTAAAGAAACATATTTATTCTCTGACCATAGCCAATCAGTTGCTATATTCAAAGCTTTCAAGCATATCGGTAACAAGACACCTGAAAATCTGAAATAATTTTGATATTTCAACAAATTTAAAATGATCTTGTCATCAAACCTGTGGAAACTTTTTCCTTCAGGTTTAAACCTCTTAATATTGGGAGAGCTATTAGCACTGCACGACATGTTTATATGGATATTTATTATCTAAAAGATTTATACAATAATGAAACCACACACTTGACCACATGAAACAAATATTACTTCCACAGCTACTTTTTCCACACGATTCACCAGAAACAAGTATGTCTGAGAACTACATTTAAAAGTCAAAAACAAAAACACTAATTTACTAATACACCCATTCTATATATGAATACACCACAAACATAACCTAGATGAACATAAACAAAACCACTCATGACATACCTGGGTCAAAATGGCGGCAATCATTGCGTCGCGTAAAAATTAGATGCGCAGTGGTTCAAGAGCATTCTCCCCTCTCTATATCTCTGCTCGAACCCCCTAAAAACCAATTGGAATAAAACAAAGTAACTCGTTTACATTGTGACAGTAATTCATACCGTGCCTTCAAATACTTTCCTCGTTAGAGTAGGCTTTTTTCAAGTTCCTTAAGTAATCAATGTTGGTGTACATGCTAAACTTTCTGAGTACTTCAAATTCTGACAGCTGTCATACTTAAATTGCTTTCATTCAGCAGACACAACAGTTGCGCAACTGTTCAGTGATCATGTCCAGTCAGAGATATAGAGAGGGTAAAATGGTCTTACAAATGCGCGGAAGATAGAATGATGATGTACGCCATTTTGACCCAGGGTTGTCAAGGAGCACCAATCATAGGCATTCTTGAAAGAACGAATTTAAAACAAAAGATGAGAAAGGAATTGTGATCAAATACGAACTGCGCACGGGGCTGACGCACATGCGCAATAATATAAAATAAAGGCGCTAATTTGAAATCCCTAAAATCTTTGAAAAGTATGTAACAGAACATGAACTTTCAGATTAAAATCTGCATCTGAGGATATTGAAATGTTTATTTATTAAGGGAAATTTAAAAAAAAAATCAAAAAAACAATACATTCCTTTTGAAATATTTATTTGCTATAAAAAAGTATTAATTTGGGAGCTTTTTTCTTACAAGTTCCCCACGTTCTACTTCTGTTTGTTTCTTTGCAATGCTATAGCAACGGATTTTCGTATAACATCGCACATGCTTAATTAAAAGAAAAACGTGACCTTCTTGTAAAATAGATGAATCAAGCATATGTGTAAGTATCTAAGGATACAAAGTACTTATTTTCTACAAACAGGGTATTAGAAATTGAACGTACAAATAGTTCAAAAAATACTGCCTCTGCAGGAAGTTTATTGTTTGTTTTGTACAGGAATATGGCGTACTTGGACTTCAACTATTTTACATACCTTGGTGACATCTTGTGAAGGACGAAGCACCATGATTTTTTCTGTTCAAAAGATGAAAACTAGCATTATCGACAGATGTTTGTGAGATTTTTTCTAGTACGGACACACATTTAGCACACTTAACAATGCGCTTCAATTGTTTGACAACAAAACCAGAAATAACATTTTGGCATAACAATGTCAGTGATGGTATGTCGGGAATTGTATAATTTGATCCTTTTCAATGTCTTCCGCATTTTCCTTAATAAAAATACTCCAAAAATATAAACAGAAAGCTAGTACGTCCCTAGTAGCAAAATCACTATATGCACACTTGTTCTGCATTAGCAAATATATATTTTCAACCTTCTCTAAAATTGTGATTTTGCTGCTTGGGGCACGTCTATTGAAATCGGGGTTCGGAACTTTAGTGATTTCACATACGAATGTCAAAAGACTAGGGACTGCGCATACTCGTAAGCCCCGAGTTAAGTATTCAATTTGGCATAAAAATTCCACGCGCATCCTATTGCATTGCTTATCCATTTATATTATACAGATCAGTGGGCGAGACCCTCAATGCTGTCGCTTGAAGGCGATATATTTGGGCGAGAATTAGTATCGCTTTCTATCGTAGATATGCACACATAGTACGAATTAGGTAGACAGAAGTCGATGTATAGATATCTATGACACACGTAGTGCCTTCACAATAAGCTCGAATGTTAGAGATTGGAACGGTGATATTAGAAATTTCAGTGGAAACGTCTTTTTACAACTAAGGGCCGATTTTTCCAACACCGGTTAACTAATCATTGAATACGCTTAATCGTTGATTATCCCTAACCGGCGTTTTTCAATGCCAAGAAATACGCCGGTTATCTGATCAGTGATTGAGTTTATTTTAGAAGGTTGGTAACAAAAATGCTCGTACATTTGATCTAAATTAGCATATTTGTTCTAATAATATTGGCGCTATTTCCTATATTTGTTCATTGTGCTTTTTGCCTTTATTCTTTATAATTAGAAATTTCAGTTTAGTAAATAAGGTGTAAGTACTTACTTTGTGAATTTTGCATGAGAATTTCTATGTACATAGCACATATTTAAAATTTCTATTCAAAATAAATAACAAAGTGCAATAAACTTGAAACTGAAATAAATTTATTGATTACTTTTTTGTAAAAATGAAAAAACTAATGCAATATACATACATATATGAAATTAACAGTTACCAAAATTATGTAAAACATATGACATGTAACAAAATCATAAAAGTAGGAACAGTTTACTGAAAAAGAAAAGTCTACATCTAGAGTCTTAAGCTGGATTATCAGTCACACTATAATGGTATAAAATATTGTTGCGTTTTCGGGGTCGAAATAAACAACTCGTGCAAATGTTTTGAAACAGTCTGTATATTTACACACTTAAAACTAATCACAATATAAAAATGTAAAATAAATGTATGGCACTTAAAACTACTACAAATAAATTAACACACGTATTTATTTCTATCACTACTATTTATGTCAGTAATGTTTATGTATTTTGTGAACTATAATAAAACTGCACTATTCACCTTATTTATGTTTATTTGCACTGTACGAATACTATTCAACGAATTCCATCCTTTCTGGGCACCGGCCACTTTTTATATCGGCATGTAAGACTCTGGAAATATACGCGAAAATTCTCTCTTTCTTCTCGATATTTGTAGTAAATACGAGAGAGGATCCAGACTATCTGTCGCTTTCACATTACATATATGTGGATGATTTATGACTTATTTACGGTGCGTCGCGCCGATGCTTACTTTTCTTTCGTGGCCTTATTTCATTACAAAATTGTACTTTCCGTTGTCATATCTGAGATGATTTAACTTTCACCAAATTCCTGTGGGGTGAATAAAGTCAGATATTTTTACTGAAAGATCATACATCAGCTGTTTATTAAGAACAATACATTCTAACTAATTTTATGTCCTTTAATCAAACAAGGTTGATTGAGAAAGCCTTCTTTCCAAATTGGTTTGCACGATTTCAACATAATAAATGTTATGTTCTGGAGGAATCGGTGTGAACTTGACAGTGCCTGTAATAATTATTAGTGTAGAATTTAAAGTGTCTGCATATAATCTTAACGTAAACCTGCCAGCTTCTCTAGAATTTCTTCCACATTTTCAATTTCATTTGTAATTTTTCAGTATAGTTTAATATGTTAATGACATATCCAAAGTGAGTCTAAAATATGTTCGACTAAAATGATGTTTTCATAAGGTGCTATTAAATGCAATTACAAAAAAAGAATGAGCCAAATGAAGGCTGGCTTAAATTGCCACAGGATCTTAGAATCCACACGAATTAAGGTAAAGTCCCAGAATTGTAGTAGAATAGAAAAACTTCTAAAACTGTATCATCCTTATCAGAGAAAATTATTCCTAGTTATTAATTAATTAAATTTCTGTAGTAAGCTAAAAGTTAGACATATTTAATATTATGCTATTTTTATTTTTAATTACACTGTTCATTACATTTACTGTGCAATACAATTACTAAATCACTGATGTAAATAATTATTAATTAATTCCAAAAAATACTTTTATACAATAAAACAAATGCATATGAAAACAACAGCTGTCAATAATAACAGAAATTCAAATCTTCTAGGTTATGCAAATCAAATTGTTAAAGGTGTTCCACTTTTGTGTGTAGTAGACTCACATTTAATTTATAAATAAATTCACCGCCATGTTTCGATTGTTTGTGTCGTTTTAGATTATTTTTAGTGTTTGTCCTGAAATTACACATCTCACACTTATAATCGTACTGTTTAAGATGTGTCGTTTTTGTATGATATCGCAAATTATCCTTTCTATTTGTCCTATATTCACATGTATCACACTTATACTTACTATAATTGTTTAAGATGAACTGTTTTTGTATGTTTTTCCAAATAATCCTTCCGATATGTCTTGAAGTCACAAGACCCACACTTATAATCAAATTCTTTAAGATGGTTTGATTTTACGTGCCTTTCTAAGTAAGTCTTTACTTTTGCTTCGTATTCACAATATTGACACTTATAACTGATTTCCTTAACATGTTTCGTTTGTACGTGCAGTTCCAGATGATTTTTATAATTCGTCCCAAAATCACATGTCTCACACTTATAATCATATTGTTTAAGATGCGTCGTTTTTGTATGTTTTTCTAAATTATACTTTCTATTTGTCCTATATTCACATGTATCACACTTATAGTCAAATTGTTTAAGATGAACCGTTTTTGTATGTTTTTCCAAATAATCCTTCCGATATGTCTTGAAGTCACAAGACCCACACTTATAATCAAATTCTTTAAGATGGTTTGATTTTACGTGCCTTTCTAAGTGCCTTTCTAAGTAAGTCTTTACTTTTGCTTCGTATTCACAATATTGACACTTATAACTGATTTCCTTAACATGTTTCGTTTGTACGTGCAGTTCCAGATGATTTTTATAATTCGTCCCAAAATCACATGTCTCGCACTTATAATCATATTGTTTAAGATGTGTCGTTTTTCTATGCTTTTCTAAACAATACTTTCTATTTGTCCTATATTCACATGTATCACACTTATAGTCAAATTCTTTAAGATGAACCGTTTTTGTATGTATGTCTAAATTTGTCTTTTGTTTTGTTATATATTCACAAGACTCACACTTATAATCAAATTCTGGAAGATGCTTTAATTTTACGTGCTTTTCTAAGTACGATTTTGCATTGGCTTTGTATTCACAATATTGACACTTATAACTGAATTCCTTAACATGTTTCGCTTGAACATGCACTTCTAGATGACTTTTACAATTCGTCCCAAAATCACATGTCTCACACTTATAATCATATTGTTTAAGATGTATCGCTTTTTCATGTTTTTGCAAATGATCCTTTCTATTTGTCTTGTATTCACATGACTGACACTTAAAATCAAATTGCTCAACATGTGTCGTTTTTGTATGATTTTGCAAATTAGCCCGCCGATTTGTCTTGTATTCACATGTATCACACTCAAATTGTTTAAGATGAACCGTTTTTGTATGTTTTTCTAAATTTGTCTTTAGTTTTGTTGTATATTCACAATATTCACACTTATAATCAAATTTTGTAACATGCTTTAATTTTACGTGACTTTCTAAGTACGATTTTGCATTGGTTTTGTATTCACAATGCTGACACTCAATAGTAAATTCCCTACCATGTTTTGATTGTATGTGTCCTTCTAAATTCTTTTTATAGTGTGTCTTGAAATCACATATCTCACACTTATAATCATATTGTTTAAGATGCATCCTCTTTGTATGTTGCAACAAATCAGCCTGTCGATTTGTTTTGTATTCGCACGTCTGACACTTATAGTCAAATGATTTAAGATGTACCGTTTTCGTATGTTCTTCGAAATTACTTTTTCGATTTGTCGTGTATTCACAAGAGTCACACTCATACTTAAATTGTTGTAGATGTTCCGTTTTCACGTGTAGCACTAAATTTTGTCTTCTCTTGGTTTTGTACACGCAAGACTCACAGTTATAATAAGTATTTCTTTGAAGGTGATTTTCTCTCTCGTGACATTCTAAATAATGCTTTTTATTTGTCTTGTATTCGCAATGTTGACACTTATACTCAAATTCCCCAACATGTTTCGATTGTATGTGTTGTTCTGGATCATTTTTAGTGTTTGTCCCAAAGTCGCAAGTGTCACACTTATAATCATATTGTTTCAGATGTACTGTTTTTATATGTTGTTGCAAGTTATCCTTCCTGTTTGTCTTGTATTTGCAACACCCGCAAAGGTGATTTTTTTTCTCGTGACATTCTAAATAACGCTTTTTATTTGTCTTGTATTCGCAATGCTGACACTTATACTTAAATTCCTCAACATGTTTCGATTGTATGTGATGTTCTAGATGATTTTTAGTGTTTGTGCCAAAATCGCAAGTGTCACACTTATAATCATATTGTTTCAGATGTACTGTTTTTATATGTTGTTGCAAGTTATCCTTCCTATTTGTCTTGTATTCGCAAGACCCGCAATTATAATCGAATTGGTTAAGATGTACCGTTTTCGTATGATATTCTACGTAACTCTTCTGCTGTGCCCTGTATTCACATAATTCACATTTAAACTTCAATTGTTGAAAATGCCTCATCTTGCGTCTTTTACTTTGTGTTATTGGTTTGTCCATTGCGCGTGAAAGGCGTTTTCTGAAAATAAATAAATGCATTAGAATCTAAAATTAACGGGAAGATCCATTTCAAGTGAAGAGTAGTGAAATATACCAATACAAGGCCAGACCACAGACTATACTATACAGGTGAACCGTGTTTAAAGCAGTAAAGGCTTCTCATAGAAAATTCTTTTCTATGGCAACCTGCTGGCCGTACAATGGTTACGTTGGCGTTTCATCCATCAGCCACTAGGTGGCCATCGGGGCGTATAATTAACAGTCCGTTGTTATTTATTATTGCAGCACCGTCAATGACTATCCAAACCGGTAACTAGTTCCAAGAATTTATAATTGTTTTTAACTTGTAGTTAAACTAATCCCTCTATCCTATATTATTGTTGCGTTTTCGGGGTTGAAATAAACAACTCATGCAAATGTTTTGAAACAGTCTGTATATTTTCACACTTCAAATTAATCACAATATAAAAATATAAAATAAATGTAGCGCACTTAAAACTACTACAAATAACTTAACACACGTATTTATATCTACCACTACTATTTATATCTGTAATATTTATGTATTTCTTGAACTATAATAAAATTGCAATACTCACTATATTTATGTTTATTTGAACTGTACGAATACTATTCAACGAATTACTCATCCCCGAGACCCCAGCGGCTTTTATATCTGCATACAAAAAGTCTAGAAATATACGAGAAAACTTCTTTCTTCTCGATAAGCCCGGGAATATACGAGAGAAGATCCAGACTTTTTGCTTACGCCGTACTTGTGTGTAGATGATTTATGACTTGTTTACAGTGCGTTTTTATCGTCGCGCCGAGGTTTACTTTTCTTTTTGTGGACTTGTTTCGTTACATTATCAATATCTGTAGCCAGTTTTGAGAGGCGCTGAACACATACTTAATAATGCGCACACGTTAAATTTGCATCCTTCCTGTTCCTTGGCATTTTACGCCATTACGTTTGTTGACATACTGATATCACATTATAAGTTATATCAAACATTTAGTGAGTTTGTCTATTTTTATCTCTGACATCGGCGGCCAGTTGATTTTCGAAATATGACGCAAGAGCAGACAGAGTTGACATAGTGAAGCTTACTTAAACTTACTTGGGCACAATAAAAATTATGACATTATGCATTTGGCAAAATTGTGGATAAACACTCTTTCAATCCATTAAATTGACTGAAAGGAGTGGTTTTTACCAATAATTCATTATTCCCGTAGTAGCTCTGCATTTGAGGCTTTTTTTAAGTGAAAAATCCTCATGTAAATGTAACTGAGAATTACGAAATGTTATTTCATATTTTTCTTAATGTGCAAATCCTGGAACGTGTTGCTTGATTAAGTTCATCATTTCTGCATGCTTTCTTCCAACTTTTTAAACCCTTTTCATTCAGTATGTGCCTATAGAGGAGACGCGTTATGTTCAATTGCACGTCATTGATGACATTTAGATGTTGTCATAACTGTATTAGTGAAACTAAAAAAGTTATTTTGTTAAATTATATTTGAGGGCTTTTATTTCATTAGTTTAGATAGAAAATGCATACACTGGTCGTAATATACGCATTCATGGCAAATCACGTAATTTCCCTTTCAATATTAAATAAATTTCTGCCTTACATATTTTTATAGACTAATAATTCAATTCGGTGTTGTCAGATAAATCATATCCGTCAAAAAAGCATGTGTTGTGTATATTTTGCCTGTCAAATTTGCGTGTTTATTTTTGCATTGATATAAATTGTATAAAAAAAGTTTTTCTTAGAACTGTACATCTTGTTTGTTATCTATTTGCGTCCTTTGAATATAATGCTGAAAGGTTTCTGTAAACAGTCGAAGCTTGTTACAAACTTTTCTATAATCATCTGGTTAATGAGAATAACGTAAGAACCTATTGGTTATTTTAAATTTTATTATGGATACGTTATGAAACATTTATGGTTTTTCGACAATCTATTTCATTTCGGTCGGTTTATAAAAATAAATTTTATTAATAGCCCGACCACAGCGCCACCTACTAGGTCCAGATTTAGTGATTTTCTTGTTTTTGGCGCTAAACCAATATATATTATGAATATGAGTTATTTTGGTCCATAAATATAAAATTTGTCAATAACATGACTACAGCGCCCCCTATCGGGTCCTAGCAAAGCTATGAACCATCATCTCGACAAAACAAATGTATTGCGTGAATATGAATGAGTTTTCCCAGATTTTTCTTTCAATTAAAAACATTCAGTTGAGTTATTTCCATCCCGAGAGCATAAAGAACAAAAAAAAAATCAAACAAATATGTCACTCCTATCGTCAGTTATGATCGAGAGTGGATAAAAAATAATGATTTTTCTAGTTTTTTCGAATTTCCCGACTTCCCTTTGTAATTGTCCCGATTTTCATTCCTGAAAACTTTTCCAGGACCATAACAAATAAAACAAAAACGAATTACGCATATCTATCGTTCGATTCGAGAGTTATTGTCTTGAGTTCATACAAAAATCCTATAGAAAAATGTATTTTCAATTTTTCCTGAATTTTACAATTTTCCGGGCAACTTCTCTAATTGTTCTTTCCCTAAACACTTTATTCGAATTACTACGAACATTAAAAAAAAATTAGTCAAATCGGTCCGGTCCAGCCGTTTTCAAATGATGCGCTTACCAACGAACAGTATTTCATTTGACTTTATAGAAAGAGCAATACAATTACTGAATCACTAATGAAAATATTAATTAAGACGTCACATCCAATATTATTAAAGCGCGAATACGAATTGCTTATTTAATTTGAACCAAGTACTGCTACTATACTACTATAGTCCGTCTCAACCCCATTATGCAGTACAGGTCTTATGGCAATTGATTTCGCGGTTGCCAAATCGTCTCATTGTATAATGTCGTTACAGTTCCGGTTCATTATCTGACATTTTTGTAATCAAAACATAACCTATACGACTGTTTGTCATTCAATTGATGTATATAAAAAATTAATAGTAATATGAAACACTAAAAGGAAAGAATATATGGAAAGATGGATTAGTTAAAACAGAATATTTGTAATAATATAATCATTTGGGATTGTTCTGTGGAAAATTATTTAAAATCTAACTGAATATAGTAAGCCAGAGTTCCTTCGTTACTGAATATTGACATCTTAATCTACTATCCACTATAAATTCAGACAAAGACAAAGTTAATTACAAATTTATTTTTCATAAAAAGACTTTTCCATTTATAAAAGCAACTTAAATAATACATATTTATGAAAAGAATAACAATAACCACTTTTACTTTTTAATATGTTACATGACTTATATAGTCTTATTGATGTTAATATTGTAACAAAATATGTATCAGCCAGACCAGGCGACGTTAAAAAAAGGGGTTATAAATCATCTCTCTCGCTGCTGGTAAATATCGTAAATGCAGTTATGAGTCATCCACGCCGTACGACGTGCATAGAGAACTAGAACTTTCTCATACATGTGGAGAAAAAGCCGGACTGTTCTCGAAATCGTCACATGTGTATATAAGGCGACTGAATCACCGATGAAGAGGAATTTGCGGAGTAGTTCGGGATAAAGAAAGTCCGTAAGAAGTGGCCGACGCGACTATAAATAAATATAAGCAAATATAATTCGTTCATTAAAAATAAATATAGAGCTGCAGTTTTTAAAGTGTGATATAAATAGAAGTGTTATGTAAATAAATACGGACATATTAGTAGTAGTAAATAAATACAAGTGTTAATTTTAATTTATTAATAGTAGTTTAAGTGTGATAAGTTAGTTTTATATTTTTATATTGTTATATAATTTTAAGTATATAAATATACAGACTGTTTTAAATAAATAATTGCACGAGTTGTTTATTGGAACCCGAAAACGCAACAATTTGGTGTCTGGTGTTTAGTGTGAACAATAAGTGCAAAAGAAAATAAATAAAAATGTCTACCAAACGTTTGGAAGAATTAAAAGTCACCGAGTTAAAGGCAGAATTAGAAGAAAGGGACGCAGATACGTCTGGAAAAAAAATAATTCTTCAGGAGCGGCTCCGTGACATTTTAATTAATGAAGGTAAGGATCCCGAAAAATATTTGTTTCAAATGCAGACTGATCCAAGCTTAATAATTTTAAAAAATGAGTTGTTAACTGAAATGGGAACTTTAAAAGATGAAATGGGGACTTTAAAATATGAACTTGCATATAATTCAAAACATTTCGAGACTACTATGGAGACTCTAAAAGATGAGATGTTAAATAAAATTGAAAATAATTCAAAACAATTCGAGACTACTATTGATACCCTAAAAGATGAGATGTTAACTTTAAAAGATGAAATTGTAAATAATTCAAAAGAGCTCGAGACTACTCTTAAGGAAGACATTCAGAAGAATGCATCGAATATGAGACAGGAATTTTCTGAGGCTATCGAAGCCGTAGAACAGAAATTGAGGGACGAATTTAAAATTCAGCTTCAATTACCAGCGATGAACGACTGCAGTTCCCATGACACCTCAAGCAGAAGCCTGGAAATCTGCCAAACAACAAAGGCAAAGGTAAAACCTCCCACCTTCGATGGAAAGACGTCATGGATGACGTACCTAAAACAATTCGAAGCCGCTGCAGGAGCAAATGGATGGACGCCCCCGGAGAAAGCTACTGCCCTGATTGTGTCGTTAAGAGGAGAAGCCAGTGACGTTCTACAGACCTTACTTCCAGAAGAGTGTCAAGACTACCCTCAATTAATCAAGCGTCTTGAGATGAGATATGGGCATGCACACCTGGAGCAGGTTTATCACATACAATTGAAGAATCGTCTGCAGAAAAAGGGCGAAAGCCTCCAAGAATTCGAAGCGGATATCGCCCGTTTGGTTCGTCTGGCATATCCAACGGCTCCAGATAGCTTCTCGGAACAGTTGGCTGTGCAGACATTCATAGATGGTCTTCGAGATGGCGATACACAGCTAGCACTGAGGCTGGCAAGACCAAAAACACTAATCGATGCTTTGGCACATGGTCTGGAGTTCGAAACCGCAAAGCTGTACTCTCGAAATCCTACAAGAGTATGTTCTGTCAGGGACCTACCAGAAGCCGAAGAATCCTTAAAACAGGTAGTCCGACGAATAATGAGTCAGGTGCAACCTAAGAAAAGAACGCTTCGATGTCGGAATTGTGGTGAAATGGGCCATGTTCGTAGCAGATGCAAGAAGGAGTCCAAGAAACCCATAGCGGCGCAGCAGGGAAACTCAATAGCGCAAATTGCATCTCTGCAACACCATGCCAATAACCTCTACGTGGATGTTATTCTGGAAGGAAGAAACCTTGTCGGCCTATTGGACACTGGGTCGACGAAGACCATAGTGCGACCCGATGTGATTCAAAAGAAGAAGCCGTTACTACACAGCAAATGGCAACTTAGAACGGCAACAGGCGAAGCGGCTAGTTGATGTGAAGATCGGCATTGGACCAGTATCAATCCAACATCGCGTCCTGGTTGCGGACATAGAGGAAGAAGTTATTTTGGGAATGGATGTGATGAAGCTATATGGGTTCCAGTTGGACCTGAAATTGGGCGTCTTGAAGATAGGCAATGAAGAACTCGTCCTCCGTTCTATGAATAACCATTCCATACGCATTGTACTGGCAGAGGACGCTGTCCTGGGTGAAAGGACTGAGATGATCCTGGAAGCCTGCATGGAAGGGGACCTGACTGAAGGGAAGGTTACGATGATGGAGCCAAAGGTTGATGATGAAGAAGTGGGCCGAGGAATAATGATTGCAAAGGCGCTGGTAAGATCCCAGAGGACCGTGCCAGTAAGGGTAATGAACGTCAATTATTACCCCGTGACGTTGAAAAGAGGCACTGTATTGGGATGGTGTTGTCCCGTGTCGGCCATCGTTCATCAAGATGAAGCGGAGGCAGATACGCCTGCTGACGTTCCAGAAGAGCTCCGAAACGTCATCAATTTGGCTTGCCGAGGTCTGAACAAGAAGGAACAGCAGCAACTTAAAGACCTGATATGCCGATATCGAGATGTCTTTGGAATAAAGAAGGGCGCCAAAGGAAGAACCAATGTAGTCACGCATAAGATCAATACAGGCGATGCACACCCAATTCGCCAAGCACCCAGAAGACTACCATTAGCAAAACGCCAAGAAGCCGAACAAATTGTACGAGACATGGAGAGTGAAGGTATAATTGAGCCTTCTAACAGTCCTTGGGCTTCGCCAGTGGTACTTGTGCGAAAGAAGGATGGGTCAACCAGATTCTGCGTAGACTACCGCCGACTCAACGAGGTAACGAAGAAAGACAGCTATCCTTTGCCACGAATAGACGACACATTGGACACTTTGGCTGGGACGAAATGGTTTTCCACCTTGGATTTGAAGAGTGGTTATTGGCAAGTGGGAATGGAGCCTAGCGATAAAGAAAAGACTGCGTTCACTATGGGGGCGGGCCTGTGGCATTTTACGGTCATGCCTTTTGGGTTATGTAACGCGCGTGCTACCTTCGAGCGACTTATGGACACGGTGTTAAAAGGACTCTCGTGGAACACTTGCCTGGTGTACCTTGATGACGTGATTGTAGTTAGGAAAATCTTTCAAGATCACGTGAAGAATTTGGAGGAGGTATTCCGAAGGCTACGAGGTGCAAACCTGAAGTTGAGCCCTAAGAAGTGTCACCTTTTCCGCAAAGAAGTGAGTTACCTTGGGCATGTGGTATCTGGAAAAGGGATTGCTGTCGACCCAGAGAAGATAGAGGCCGTGCGAAAATGGCCCATCCCAAAAGACAAGCATGAAGTGAGAAGTTTTCTGGGATTATGCACGTACTATCGGCGATACGTCCCGGGGTTCGCCAACATTGCAAAGCCCCTGACTCGTCTGACAGAAAATGGGCCTTTCCACTGGAGTAGCGAATGTCAAGCGTCTTTCGAAGTACTGAAGGAGACTTTGATAAGTGCATCAATCCTGAGCTATCCGTTGCCAGTTGGTAAATATATTCTGGACACTGATGCTAGCAATGTTGGGATTGGCGGCGTACTCTCCCAGGTACAAGAGGGACAAGAGAAGGTAATTGGATATTTCAGCAAGACGCTTTCCAAGCCCGAACGGAACTACTGCGTGACCAGACGTGAGCTACTAGCGGTGGTCAAGTCCATTGAACATTTTTATAAATACCTATATGGAAGGAGGTTCTCGATTAGAACAGATCATGCAGCGTTGAAGTGGCTCTTACATTTCAAGAACCCTGAAGGTCAGGTGGCCAGGTGGATTGAGAGACTGCAGGAGTACGACTTCGACATCGAGCACCGAGCCGGCCTTAAACACCAAAACGCTGATGCTCTTTCAAGGAGACCATGTCCAGAAGACTGCAGGCATTGCAACCGGGTAGAAGAAAAATCGGCCAACATACTCAGAACTACCGTGGTTGACGATCAGTGGCAACCTGACAATCTGAGGATCGATCAGGAAGCTGATGAAGACCTTGGTTCCTTGATGGTTTGGAAAGGAACTGGTCACAGACCGACTTGGCAAGAAGTAGCTCCTCGTTCACAGGGGCTGAAGTCCTACTGGGCTCAATGGGACTCCCTGAAGGTGGAGAATGGACTACTTAAGCGTGTTGTTGAGAACCCAGATGGAGAAGGGCAAAAGATACAGGTGGTCATCCCTAAGAAAAGGATACCTGATGTACTGCGACAGCTCCACGATGACAGCTCCGGGGGACACTTCGGCGTACATAAGACACTCGAGAAAGTACGCCAGCGATTTTATTGGGTAAATTGCACACAAGACGTGAAGGAATGGTGCCGAAAATGTGCAACTTGTGCCGCCAGCAATGGACCCCAAAAGCGTCGACGTGCCCCCATGAAGCAGTACAATGTAGGAAGCCCGTTTGAAAGGATTGCCATAGATGCGGCTGGGCCATTTCCTGAGACTGACAGTGGAAATAAATACATAATTGTCGTAATGGATTACTTCACCAAGTGGGTCGAAGCTTATGCATTGCCTAACCAAGAAACCGCAACAGTCGCGGAGGTGCTCGTAAAGGAATTTATTAGTCGGTTTGGCGCACCCTTGGAACTCCATTCCGATCAAGTGAAGAATTTCGAATCAACTCTATTCCAGTATATTTGCGATCTTCTGGGTATTAGGAAAACGCGAACGACACCGCTGCATCCGCAGTCAGATGGAATGGTGGAACGCATGAACAGGACAATGCTCAAACACCTGTCCAAGGTAGTGGCAGACCATCAAAGAAACTGGGATGAACATCTACCCCTGTTCCTCATGGTTTACAGAGCTGCGGTCCACGAGACTACAGGTCAATCTCCAGCAAATTTATTATTCGGAAGAGAGCTTAGGCTGCCGTGTGACCTGAAGTTCGGCTGTAAGCCTGGAGAAGACCTGGCAGGAGAAGACTACGTTAGCGGACTGAGGCGGAGGTTGGAGGATGCCCACGAACGAGTACGCCTACATATTCAGGATGCCAGCGACAGGATGAAGGATCGTTACGACGTGCAAGCCGAGAAAGGTGGTTATCGAGAAGGGGACCTTGTTTGGTTATATAATCCCCAACGTCGCCGAGGCCTGTCCCCAAAGCTCCAACACTGGGAGGGACCATGGGAAGTACTAAAACGAATAAATGACGTGATTTACCGCATAAGACGAACACCCCATAGCAAACCAAGGGTGGTACATTTCAACCGGTTGGCCCCATACCATGGACATAACAACGGCGAAGTAACGGATGTGCGACAAATTACCAGTAAAGATGGAGAGCCATATAGGAATTTCATGCAAGAATATTCTGGTACCAAGAAGGCTCGTTTTGGAATCACCACAGAAAGGCAACAGGATCTTTTTACGGTACCCTGTGATTATGCCTTAGCTCACTGTGTGGCCCAGGACCTATGTATGCGCAAAGGGATTGCCGCGGAATTCAAGAGGAGATATGGCGGGGCCAATGAACTGACCCAACAACAGCCAAGGGTTGGTAAAGCTCTGGAGATAAAGCGTGGCAGGAGATCTATCTTTTACCTGGTCACAAAAGAAGTCTCCAACGAAAAGCCGACCTATCGCGCATTGTGGGAATCCCTTGTTGATTTGCGAGGACGTGCACTCGAGCAAAATATAAGAAGGCTGGCAATTCCGAAACTGGGCTGTGGATTAGACCGTTTGGAATGGAGAACCGTAAGAAACATGCTGGAGGTGGTGTTTCGGCATACTGGTATGGAAATAGTTGTATGCAGCTATCAACCCAATCAGCCCGTTATACAACCTAAGACGGTGGATTGCCATTTCTACAAGACAACTGGGTGCACCCGCGGGTCCCGATGTAGATTCCGTCATCCGCCAACAAGAAGAACATGGAATGGTGTTTCGGGACGAAACGCAGTTTTTAAGAAGGGGGCAATGTAACGAAATATGTATCAGCCAGACCAGGCGACGTTAAAAAAAGGGGTTATAAATCATCTCTCTCGCTGCTGGTAAATATCGTAAATGCAGTTATGAGTCATCCACGCCGTACGACGTGCATAGAGAACTAGAACTTCCTCATACATGTGGAGAAAAAGCCGGACTGTTCTCGAAATCGTCACATGTGTATATAAGGCGACTGAATCACCGATGAAGAGGAATTTCCGGAGTAGTTCGGGATAAAGAAAGTCCGTAAGAAGTGGCCGACGCGACTATAAATAAATATAAGCAAATAAATATAATTCGTTCACTAAAAATAAATATAGTGCTGCAGTTTTTAAAGTGTGATATAAATAGAAGTGTTATGTAAATAAATACGGACATATTAGTAGTAGTAAATAAATACAAGTGTTAATTTTAATTTATTAATAGTAGTTTAAGTGTGATAAGTTAGTTTTATATTTTTATATTGTTATATAATTTTAAGTATATAAATATACAGACTGTTTTAAATAAATAATTGCACGAGTTGTTTATTGGAACCCGAAAACGCAACAATATGTTAATCTACATTCCGTTATAAACATTTAAATACACAAATTCATTTTTCAAAAATATATTTTCCCATTTATAAGAACAAGTTAATAATGCATGATACTATACCAAATTTAAATAATTTAAAATTAGTTTTGAGTGTTATAATAAATACATGATAACATTTATGAAAAAACTAACCATGACCATACAAAGGAGTAGGTACACATATTGTCTTATTTTTCTTCAATCACTTAAAGAATTTTGATCTGATGATGAATGTGTGACATTAATTATAAACTCTTCAACATCATCTTGCAAGTTATGTACTATCCACATTTTGCTTTCGATGTCTTTTATGTGACCAATGTAATTCTGCCAGTTGTTCATTGTTACATTCTGATAACCCTCCACAATTAATTGTTCAATATCTCTTTGTTTGAATGTCGTATTGTGCATTTCAACGTAGTGCTTAACTTGTGGCCAAACCCAGTGCCGTTCCTGGATCTTCTGCCGCCCCATGAAAAAAATGAATTGCCGCCCTACCTTTGAATCAAATTTTAAACTAAAAATATTCGTTAAATAACGTCATATATCGGCACCGACACCCGTCAGCTTATGACATTTGTTAAGAAATCTGAGGAAACAGAATAAGAGAAACAAATAAAAATCTTTATTTAAATTTATATAAATTTACACAAAAACCCATTCAAAATAAATGCACAATTAAAAAAAACAAAAATTTAAAATTTTGCTATCTGCCAACATAGGTTATAATATAATATACATACGTAGAACCAAAGACTATTATGTAGAACGTAGAAATGTATTAAAAATAAAACTAAAATATAATTCTTCGAGCTTTTTTAGATGCAAAATCCTCTATTATATTTGATATGTCGATGTTTTGACAAATATCTTGTTCAATTGAAATAGTGGCAAGATTCGTTAATCTCAATTCAGCGAAAGTTTTTACACTTTTACTGTGAGGTAAAATAAAAAAAAATATTACGGAAATATAAGTAATATATATTTATAAATTTTATGCTGAGGCATTAAATTTCCCAAACAGTTAAATATACGAAAAATATTTAAAAATCCAACATAATAACAAGGCACCGTTATTCCCTAGTACATACATACCTCATACAAAATAAAATGCACAAAACACAATACTATTATATAGCAATACAATCAGTACAATCACTATACAAAATACTTAATACTAAAACAATAAAATAATGAGTATTACAAAATGCACCTGCTAAACAATTACATTTCGTCGCAAACGATCTCGCTTCACGCGTTGTAACCTGCATCCAAACCTATTTATCTATGCAAGAATATCCAGTATTTTCTAGTCTCGCAAAAAAATTTCCCGAATAATTAAATAGCGCCAAGGAGGCGAGGTGCGAGGTTGCCAGGTCTTAATGTATTTCTTCAAAATTCGTATACGCATTTTAATTTTTTTTTTATATGATAATTTATAAAGTCTTTAGTGAACGAAATGCCGCCCCTCAATTCCCGCCGCCCCGTGCAATTGCACGTGCTGCACCCCCGCCAGGAACGGCACTGCCCAAACCATTTCAATTGGGTTGAATTCACAATGATAAGGTGGAAGCTGAAGAACATAATGCCCTTTATTCTTTGCAAATTCATCAATTTTGTTTCTGTCATACTGAGACCTAGCCTCTGACACACAAGCCAGTAAATCTCTTTTTAACATGTCATTATTTAGTGGTATATTCTTCTCAGCAAGCCATTCAATAATTTGGTCTTCTCCATGCTACAGTTGAAAACTTTTCTAATTTTCTCGTATGATATGAGGCATTATCGAGACCAACAAACGAGTTCTCTGGTATATTTGGAAGCAATTTATTCTTGAACCAATCTTCATATGTATCTGTAGCCATTTCGCTATGAACATCAGTAGTATTTTTCTTACAAAGAAATGTACATTTAGCACCAACAACAAAACCTTGCTCGCCTCCAGCATGAATTAATGCGAATCGAGGTCCAAGACCACTTGGTGATTTTAAACCAGTGCTGAGTCCTTGTGTAAAAACTTGTCGACTGCTTTGAACAATAGTGTCAGTCCACTTTTTATTTACCGAGTGACCTGCATTCACCCATGATTCATCGGTATATATTATAGGTCGTACCTGAAAATAAATCAATCACAATAAAACACAAGCAAATAATGAATTGCGTAATGAACATAAAAATATAAAAAACTAAATGGTAAACTATACCTTCGTCTGTGAATTTCTTGATTTCTCGTAAGTATTTATGTCTCCGCCTAATGATGTCATCTCTTTCAATAAGAATACCCTTTCGTCCCACTTTTTGAAATTTAAAACCCATATCATGTAGCAATCTGTGAAAAGTTGCTCGGGCGAAGTTAGACAGATCGTCATCATTATTAACAGCAACAAGAATAGTATTTAAAGTAGGAGGTGAATTCTGTATAAAAAAGCTATGCACTTTACGTCGAATAAGTGCTTGTGTATTGTCATCATATGAATATAATATATATATATATATATATTGATATGGAGTATAACAAGCGTATTGCCCTTAAAAAGCACTTGCATACGACACGGTAAGTACCGTTTAAAATTTCCTGGTAATTATTTTATAAATTGAATTTTTATTTCAAATATTTAATTGCCTCGGGCTAGCTATGTTGGTTGCCTAACTATAAGATGGGTAACGTGTTTTATTTAAAATAGCATGGACCCTGTTATTTATCCATGTGCTAGTTTATTGTTAATAAAATTAAAATGGTGTTTTATTTTATTTGACTGCTCCCTGTATATTAGAACTAATCTTTGAATTACTTATTAAGCGACTGAATTTGTAACAGTTCAAATTCAGTTCCACAGTTGGTGCACCTGGGTCACACCCACGTGGATGCAGAGAAATTCAAAAAAATGTACGCGCTCTATGATAGCTAGGTTATGTGAACCTGAAAAAAATCAGTTTGTTGTTGGTTTTGACGTTCTGAATTTGAGCTCTAATATAATTAAATCTCATTAATGGGTCGTAAAAGGGATTCGGTTGTTGAACCTGAGGAAGAGTACACGACTTACTTCTGTATTACAGCTTACAAACACGTAGAAAGGGGCCGATTCCTGATGGTCTTGTAGATAACCTAACAAACAAATGTACGATCGAGCATGCTTTTTAAAACAGCTGTTCGGTCAAGGTTGATGGATAGTATAACTGGGTCAAATGAAAACACAGGTGTTTATTAGATTATGGTTTTTTATTATTATTGAATTGAGTGTAGCTTTATATTTACAGTTTAAAACATCCTTATCAAGAATGTCTGTAGGCATGACCTTTACTTGGAATAACATGAACAAATTACTCTACGCAAGTCATATTAGGCATACACATAACAATATTTAATCGGTCTACTTTACTAATGGTAAACAATTTGATTCAACGTGGATTTCTATATGGAAGTTAATGACTCTTCGTTTCTTAAAATAAACTAATGTAACACGTAAGTTTTAAACTTAGATCGTTGTCTAATTTAAAATGCATGAATGGTATTTGAATCATAGGTTAAATATTTAAATATATCCGGCTATTATGTACTATTTAAAACCGGCTACGTGAGAAATGAACGTTTAGTCTTGGTAAAAAAACTCGGATTACACTTAAGTCTGACTTGACTGTTAGTCATTTACAAGTTTATCTTGTTTCCTTCTAATGAACGTGACCTTATATCAATATCACTTTACATACAGTTTTGTTTGTTTAACTTTAAGTTCGCTGGCTGGAAAGAATGCAGGTGCTGCTGTCGTTCTTGAAGGGGGCTCCACAGATGCTTGTAGATGAAGGAACGTCTTGATCCTCCGGGTTGATTCTCTTGATAGGCACCCCTGGTGTATCTTCTTGGCGGCACCTTGTTCAGATGTGTTGACTCGTTGTAGATGACTGGACACAGGTTCGTATTTTTTTCAAATATATTTGAATTGTTGTTTGGTTAACTCCCTGGTAGTTGAAGTTAATATCCTTGTTGATTATTTCTTTCTTTCCAGTACGTTATTTGCATCCTTGGTTTTTCCAATATCGAAAACACAGGATTGGCTTCAATGTGTGTAGTTGCACTAGCTCGCACTTTGTTTCACAGAAGTGGGATGCTCGCGAATGTTTAGAACAACCTTACTGGTTGTGTGTAAATCTTGTAGGCACTGTTCTTTTCACAACCTTACTGCTTGGTTGTTGTAGAAGAATTCATTTAAACACAACCTTACTGCTTGGTTATTGCAGAAGAATCCTTAAACACAACCTTACTTGGTTGGTTTTTGCAGACGAATGCATTTAAACACAACCTTACTGGTTGGTTAATGCAGAAGAATCCCTTTTAAATCAAGGTACTGTCCTTTTATACTTTCTCTTGTTTGTATGGTGGTTGTCAAGGCAACCAACAAAATTCAATCAAGTCAACAACCATCCGTTCATTTCAAAAGGCAAACCCTATTGTTTCGCGATTTTATTGCCTTCTTAGAGTCTTTTGAAATTTATTTCTACTATATACAATCTTAGAATTCTGATTTTTGACAATTAAACGCGTGTTAAAAACTTTAATAGTAGCGCGTTTGATTTTCCTAGTACAGTTCTGCTCATAAAAATATATTTTTTTATAATTTTTGATTTGTCTAACATACTCAATATGTGTATCTCTAATGCAACGGCGTTTACAATGGTTCTCTTAACATTTAATTACATCGTTTATTTTTTTTCATTTCCGTTTCTTTTTACCAGACAAAAATTCATTTATATAAAAAAATAAAATTATTTAAGGGTGACTTTTGACAACCTATATTCAAACATGTGGTGAAATCTTAATAATGCTCATGCCCTGTTTGTACAGGACTTGAATATGTAAAGGGCTTTTGGGTCAACATGTGTGTACCCAAAAGTTTGTTTCTTTACTGAATTAAAGTTATCTTTGACATAATAAATGACATTTACGTTTGACGTATGTAAAAATCAAAAGATGCTATTGATCTTTTCACGGTCTTTACATTTCCATTTGCTTACAAAAACCTATGATACATCAAGTATTGATACTGAAGTATCCCTATTAATTTGCAAATTTAACAATTTTAGTCGATTTTTATTATAAATCATACTTTTGCAATGGCCATATTTGTCGACCCAAAGTAAACATTTTTATAACTAAACCAATGAGCAGGATACAAATGTTTTATATCTTTGTTATGTGTGATGCGAGTCTGCGCACATTGTATGCGCATTTGACCTTAATTATATGAACAATTCAATAATAATTATTTTAACTACAATGTACAAGGGTTCGCCCAAAAGTGAATCTTTTAAAACATGAACGAAAATCTAAATATTCATATTTTACAGATTTGACTGGTCGTGGCTAAGATACAAGACCAGTTCATCTGCCCCTTAACGAAGGTAGATTTTTATTTTTAAAAATATGCTTTCGTTATAAACGTCTGTAAAATATTTTTTTCATTGTAACAGTTTGCAACAACTAATGTATCTATTTTATGTAACAATTTTTTTTTTTTTAATGAACTGTTATATCTAGTTGTGATTATAATTAGGGCCTTAGTATCTAAGTTTTAAAATTATATGTGGGTCATATGTTGTAATATAAGCTGTTCTGTGTTTGTTCAATTTTTCAAACTTTTATTTATTGACTTAAACCTGTATAGTGTATGTTTAGGGTTAAGATGAAATTTTTATATTCTGTTTTGTGCATCTAATTATTTTTATGCATTTGTTAAATTGTGCAAACTAGTTAGTGTCTGTTTAGCGTACATATGTTTTTCTTTACTTTGTGTGTGTGTGTGTGTATTTTATATTTGCCTTTAGAAAATTGTTTATTTTGTACCTTAATTCTTTATTTTCTTGTTCTGCCTTCACCTGCGATGTATCGAGTGTATATCTTTCTTGTAATGAGGGTGGCCTATCTCTAATATACCAATGTGTATGTATACACATAAATTATCATTCTTATTTCACAGATTATTACTGTAATAATTATATTCGACATTTTGTCATTTTTCTCTTTCCTATTTGTGGAGTATACATCATTCCACTTTGCACTATTTGCGTGCTATTGTACATATTTTAGGTTGTACATTACCTATTTTTCCTTTTACCATAATACCATATCTTTTCATGGGTTTCTTTATGGTTTAAATTTTTCTTACATAAGCATACTTTTGCTAAGTGGTATATTTTTATTTCTAGGCCCATTCTTCTATACATTTAGTCTTTTTAAATCACTCGATAATCACTTCTTGAATTTTTCTTCTTTTCTTATTCGGCATGAACATTCTTGTGTACATGTAGTTTTCATATTTGTTTCATAAAGGCGGCTATTTCATATTTTCTGACTTCTGTCATTTCTTGTTTTGTACGCTGTGCTCTAATCATTTGCATTTACTAACTTTTTCCTTCTAGTGTTGAATTTTCTCTTAACAAAATTTTTTTTTTCTTGTGAATAAAATTTCTCTTCTGGTTTAGGTGTTAAAGAAATTTTGCAACTTATATTACCTCATGATGCGCTACTCAATACTTATTTGTAGGAATGGGGAAAACTAATCAAACTAATTCTATTTGTATTAAAATTCTAGGTGAATGTACTTATTCTATAATTCCTATTTTCTACGGTTAATATTCTTATATCCTAATTTCCGGGCATACTTCTTCTTTGTAATTTTATAGAGACTCTGTGTCTTTCATGGGAGTTGTAGGTAATTCTTGTATGTATCTTCGACATTCTAAGAGATTTTTGGGGTCGTGTTCAGATTGGGCTCGTCTGAAGAGTTTCAATGTCTTCGGGTTGGGTTCGTCCGAATAGCTTCCTGTAGCTGGGGTTTTTGGAGTATTTTGAATGTCTTCGGGTTGGGTTCGTCCGAATTGCTTCCTGTAGCGGGGGTTTTTGTGTTGTGAGGGCTTTTAGATATTTGTTGTGGCTCCGGTTAGGGTGGTATTGCCAAAGTACCATCGGTTACTGGCCCTTCAGTACCGCCATGCCCCTAAATTTTGGGCTCTTTATTCGCCTAATATCTTGAGGCGGAAGTCAATAATATTCTTCTGATGCCTATGTATGCCATCGGTGTAAATTGTTTGTATATTGTGTTCCATATCTGGTTGTGTGCATGTATGTGTATGTGTTTTTGCGAATTTTAACAGTGTAGCTTGATTGTCTTTGTACAAGATTGCAGCTATTACTATCCCCTTTACTATGTTAAATTTTTGGTGCATTTCGCTTGTATAACAAATTAATTGTATTAAGGTTTGTGTTTGCGAGTTTAAATCTTGTAAATTGTGTGTATGTGTGATTGATTTTACAAGATGTGTGTGACTTGGCTTGTCCATCCATGTGGTTACCTCAATGCCCCTCAGTACGTTGACTTCTTCGCGTACCATGTTTATGTGACGAATGGAGTGTACTAAATGTTGTTGTTTGCTAATTTGTATTGTACGGACTTGTTTCCATGAATTTGTATATTTTTCTGCACCTATGGGTATTCCTGTCATCTGCCCTGAGGTGTATGCAAGTAAATACCTGTCCTCTTCTTCTCCAGATAAAAGCGCGTCCAACCGTGTTCTTAAGATTCTCCTGCTAGAATCCATGTATTTTGTTCTTTTCGGTAATGGTACAATTGTATAACTTTTCTTAATTTCTGCTGTGTCCTGTTCAATGCTGAGACAGTTTAGAACGTCCTTCTCAAAATCTTCCATTACCTTTTCTTCAGCAGTATCCTGTTCGTCCTTTTCGCCTATTTGAGTTTCTTTAGTTATTTCCGCAGATATCATTTGTACATCCTTTTCATGGATTTGCATATCCTTTGTGATTTCTTCGACATCCATTCCTGTTTCTATTTCTATTATTTCCTCTTCTTTTGTTGTTTCTGCAGATATTGTTTGTAATAGGATCGGGGCTTCATCCATTGTCGGCGTTATGATAGTTTCTTCACTGATTGGTGCCATTTCCACTTCTAGTGTTGGATCTGCAGGTAATTCCTGGTTCTCTATCTGGATATCTTCCTCTGGTTTTGCTACTACTTGCATATATACCGATTCTTCAGCAGCTTTATTTTCGCCTGTGTCATTTCTGTTTAGTAATTTATCCCACATCTTTTGATTTTCTTCTTTGTCTTCTTTTCTATCGTTATCCATTTTATCCCCTAGTTTTCCCAACATTTTTATTATCTCTTGTAATTGATACGTTGACATGTTTAAAAGGGTTTTGATATTGTAATTTTTCCAAAATAACTATGGGCGCAAATAAATAATATGTGTAATATGTCGTTTTGATACGACCCCTGCACAATAATACTGTAAATTATATTTTGACCTGTTTCTAATTTTTATGCCACAGTGAATAAATGATTTTAATTATACCCAGTGTTTATTTATCCATCCACCATCAACCTGTATATGTACATGTATATTGATACATTAAATAAAATACACACTTTACTGTTTATATTTTTATTCTACAAGTAATTCAATTATTTATAAGTATTCTCCTCTTCGTGATATTCTTCTGGTTCTCTGAAAAAGACTTACACACAAAAAAAAACCTGCAGTCAGTGTACTCCTCAATAGGTTTTTTTAAAATGCCACCACGTTGGGCGCCAGATGATATGGAGTATAACAAGCGTATTGCCCTTAAAAAGCACTTGCATACGACACGGTAAGTACCGTTTAAAATTTCCTGGTAATTATTTTATAAATTGAATTTTTATTTCAAATATTTAATTGCCTCGGGCTAGCTATGTTGGTTGCCTAACTATAAGATGGGTAACGTGTTTTATTTAAAATAGCATGGACCCTGTTATTTATCCATGTGCTAGTTTATTGTTAATAAAATTAAAATGGTGTTTTATTTTATTTGACTGCTCCCTGTATATTAGAACTAATCTTTGAATTACTTATTAAGCGACTGAATTTGTAACAGTTCAAATTCAGTTCCACAGTTGGTGCACCTGGGTCACACCCACGTGGATGCAGAGAAATTCAAAAAAATGTACGCGCTCTATGATAGCTAGGTTATGTGAACCTGAAAAAAATCAGTTTGTTGTTGGTTTTGACGTTCTGAATTTGAGCTCTAATATAATTAAATCTCATTAATGGGTCGTAAAAGGGATTCGGTTGTTGAACCTGAGGAAGAGTACACGACTTACTTCTGTATTACAGCTTACAAACACGTAGAAAGGGGCCGATTCCTGATGGTCTTGTAGATAACCTAACAAACAAATGTACGATCGAGCATGCTTTTTAAAACAGCTGTTCGGTCAAGGTTGATGGATAGTATAACTGGGTCAAATGAAAACACAGGTGTTTATTAGATTATGGTTTTTTATTATTATTGAATTGAGTGTAGCTTTATATTTACAGTTTAAAACATCCTTATCAAGAATGTCTGTAGGCATGACCTTTACTTGGAATAACATGAACAAATTACTCTACGCAAGTCATATTAGGCATACACATAACAATATTTAATCGGTCTACTTTACTAATGGTAAACAATTTGATTCAACGTGGATTTCTATATGGAAGTTAATGACTCTTCGTTTCTTAAAATAAACTAATGTAACACGTAAGTTTTAAACTTAGATCGTTGTCTAATTTAAAATGCATGAATGGTATTTGAATCATAGGTTAAATATTTAAATATATCCGGCTATTATGTACTATTTAAAACCGGCTACGTGAGAAATGAACGTTTAGTCTTGGTAAAAAAAACTCGGATTACACTTAAGTCTGACTTGACTGTTAGTCATTTACAAGTTTATCTTGTTTCCTTCTAATGAACGTGACCTTATATCAATATCACTTTACATACAGTTTTGTTTGTTTAACTTTAAGTTCGCTGGCTGGAAAGAATGCAGGTGCTGCTGTCGTTCTTGAAGGGGGCTCCACAGATGCTTGTAGATGAAGGAACGTCTTGATCCTCCGGGTTGATTCTCTTGATAGGCACCCCTGGTGTATCTTCTTGGCGGCACCTTGTTCAGATGTGTTGACTCGTTGTAGATGACTGGACACAGGTTCGTATTTTTTTCAAATATATTTGAATTGTTGTTTGGTTAACTCCCTGGTAGTTGAAGTTAATATCCTTGTTGATTATTTCTTTCTTTCCAGTACGTTATTTGCATCCTTGGTTTTTCCAATATCGAAAACACAGGATTGGCTTCAATGTGTGTAGTTGCACTAGCTCGCACTTTGTTTCACAGAAGTGGGATGCTCGCGAATGTTTAGAACAACCTTACTGGTTGTGTGTAAATCTTGTAGGCACTGTTCTTTTCACAACCTTACTGCTTGGTTGTTGTAGAAGAATTCATTTAAACACAACCTTACTGCTTGGTTATTGCAGAAGAATCCTTAAACACAACCTTACTTGGTTGGTTTTTGCAGACGAATGCATTTAAACACAACCTTACTGGTTGGTTAATGCAGAAGAATCCCTTTTAAATCAAGGTACTGTCCTTTTATACTTTCTCTTGTTTGTATGGTGGTTGTCAAGGCAACCAACAAAATTCAATCAAGTCAACAACCATCCGTTCATTTCAAAAGGCAAACCCTATTGTTTCGCGATTTTATTGCCTTCTTAGAGTCTTTTGAAATTTATTTCTACTATATACAATCTTAGAATTCTGATTTTTGACAATTAAACGCGTGTTAAAAACTTTAATAGTAGCGCGTTTGATTTTCCTAGTACAGTTCTGCTCATAAAAATATATTTTTTTATAATTGTTGATTTGTCTAACATACTCAATATGTGTATCTCTAATGCAACGGCGTTTACAATGGTTCTCTTAACATTTAATTACATCGTTTATTTTTTTTCATTTCCGTTTCTTTTTACCAGACAAAAATTCATTTATATAAAAAAATAAAATTATTTAAGGGTGACTTTTGACAACCTATATTCAAACATGTGGTGAAATCTTAATAATGCTCATGCCCTGTTTGTACAGGACTTGAATATGTAAAGGGCTTTTGGTTCAACATGTGTGTACCCAAAAGTTTGTTTCTTTACTGAATTAAAGTTATCTTTGACATAATAAATGACATTTACGTTTGACGTATGTAAAAATCAAAAGATGCTATTGATCTTTTCACGGTCTTTACATTTCCATTTGCTTACAAAAACCTATGATACATCAAGTATTGATACTGAAGTATCCCTATTAATTTGCAAATTTAACAATTTTAGTCGATTTTTATTATAAATCATACTTTTGCAATGGCCATATTTGTCGACCCAAAGTAAACATTTTTATAACTAAACCAATGAGCAGGATACAAATGTTTTATATCTTTGTTATGTGTGATGCGAGTCTGCGCACATTGTATGCGCATTTGACCTTAATTATATGAACAATTCAATAATAATTATTTTAACTACAATGTACAAGGGTTCGCCCAAAAGTGAATCTTTTAAAACATGAACGAAAATCTAAATATTCATATTTTACAGATTTGACTGGTCGTGGCTAAGATACAAGACCAGTTCAATATATATATATATATATATATATATATATATATATATATATATATACATCCCACTATCAACAGCGCGTCCTTTCATAATGCCTCCTTTTGGCGTCCACTTAAAAGAACGCGTATATAGCTGCACTCCTGTAGTGAATATTACTGTATAAGTATTGTACATTACGATATTAATTTCAGATCACTTTTTTCTGGATACATTTTGCTATCAATCGAAACTCCGTTTACAACGCTATCTACTAGACGTCCGCACGTATATTTTCGTTTACTTTACTGATCTTTCTGCGTCCACTATGTATATTCTTGTACTTATTACTATTTATAGAGCGTCCCGCAGTGTTGTCACTTCTTTTCCATAATATTCAACCTATTTAGAATATTTCCGTACTCACATTTTATTTGATATACAGGGTTATTCACGCTATACGGCACGGAATATTGTGGCCAAAATACGTGACTTTCAAAAAGTTTCACTTTTGGGATATATGGGGGTCTATTATAGTTACTTTTTAAAATTATTTTCATATTATACAGGGTGTTCCAAGAGCCCTAAAAGTATCAAAGTTGTGTTTTTTTAAATGGAACCCCCTGTATATTATTGTATTTTCGGATTCTCCGATCAAAATAAGTGTCTGTTTTAATAAGGTTTACAATACCTAAACCTTAAGGTTTTTTAAATAATTTGAATTTTGCCAAAATCTAACCTAATTTTCATGTTTCAAATACTTAAGAAGTATTTAAGTTATGTAAGCGAAATTTACAGCGAAGTGTAACAATATATCATATTTTATATCCCAATCATAATAAACTTGCCATCTTATACAGGGTGTCCAAAAATTAAAACTAATCAAATAAGAACTTTAAGTGGCTATAACTTGATTAATTTAAATAGAACGCCATATTTTTTAACTTACCAGGAAATGTACTTTTTAATTACCTATCGAATGGTATTAGGGTGTTCTATAGCTAAGTCTTCGCGTTTTTACAGAATACGCCAAAAAATCGTTTTTTGCACCATTTGGTGTTTTTTAAATAAAAGTTCTAATGTATCTAGTTGCCTATGGTATTTAGAAATGTCACATAAATTCATTTAGTCTGTCAGTTTAGTCTGCAAAGTCTGTTTTTGCTATAGTGGTATTATTTTTTGTAATTGTGGAAGTTTAGATCGTTATTATTTGAATATTGTTGTGGTGTTGCTTAGTCAAAATGAAGATTTACCCAAAAGAAGAGCGTATTGATATGATTTTTATCCTAGGAGAATGTCATCAAAATTGTTTATTGGCTTCTCGAGTTTATGCTCAAAGTTTTCCGGAAAGAAATCATCCTAAGCCAGCCGTTTTTGAGAGATTATTAAACCAGTTTCAGGAAAGTGGAAGTGTCAGTTATAAAAAACCCATTACAAGAAAACCTGTCACTGAAGATGAAGAAAATGTTTTTACGGTAGTTGGTTCAGTTATCGAAAATCCCAATGTTAGTCAAAATCAGATATCCGAAAATACTAACATTAGTCAAGCAAGTATTTCAAGAATTCTGAAAAAACACAGATTTCATCCTTATAAAATCCAGCTCTGCCAAGAACTTTATGGAAATGATTTTGACAACCGAACTGAATTTTGCATGTGGGTGTTAGATAAAGTGGCAGAAAATAAAAACTTTTTTGAAAATGTGTTATTTAGTGATGAATTTATTTTTCATAACAATGGTCTCGTGAATAGACACAACTTCCATTATTATTCTGATTCGAATCCGCATGAATACAGAGTCATGAGAAATCAGAATAGGTGGTCCGTTAATGTGTGGGGTGGAATACTGGGCCAATATTTAATTGGACCCTATTTTTTTGAAGGACCTTTAAATGGTATGATGTTTCTCGATTTTCTTTTACACCAACTTCCAGTATTATTAGAAGAAGTCCCTTTAAACATCAGAACAACCATGTGGCTTCAACTGGATGGAGCTCCGCCTCATTATCATCGCGAGGTTCGGCAATTTTTAAATGCCAACTTTCAAAACAGGTGGATTGGAAGAAATGGATTTCAAAATTGGCCCCCCAGATCCCCGGACTTAACTCCACCAGATTTCTTTTTATGGGGATACATAAAAGGAATTGTCTACAATACGCCTCCGACAACACCACACGATATAAAAATACGCATAAGAGACGCTTTTGAAACTGTAACCCCGCAAATGTTGTCCAGAGTTAGCAGTGGTTTTGAAAAAAGAATATGTAAGTGTCTGGAAATGGACGGTCGACATTTCGAACATCTGTTATAAATATTTTGCTTCTGTTTTATGTTATCGTTGATATGTTATTACCATTATTGCTGTTATAGCCTGTTAGATTATAAATAACGTTCCAAGTTTCTGAACATTTGTAACGATATTCGTCATTATTATTCTTATAATTGTAAATTATCTGACATTTCTAAATACCATAGGCAACTAGATACATTAGAACTTTTATTTAAAAAACACCAAATGGTACAAAAAACGATTTTTTGGCGTATTCTGTAAAAACGCGAAGACTTAGCTATAGAACACCCTAATACCATTCGATAGGTAATTAAAAAGTACATTTCCTGGTAAGTTAAAAAATATGGCGTTCTATTTAAATTAATCAAGTTATAGCCACTTAAAGTTCTTATTTGATTAGTTTTAATTTTTGGACACTCTGTATAAGATGGCAAGTTTATTATGATTGGGATATAAAATATGATATATTGTTACACTTCGCTGTAAATTTCGCTTACATAACTTAAATACTTCTTAAGTATTTGAAACATGAAAATTAGGTTAGATTTTGGCAAAATTCAAATTATTTAAAAAACCTTAAGGTTTAGGTATTGTAAATCTTATTAAAACAGACACTTATTTTGATCGGAGAATCCGAAAATACAATAATATACAGGGGGTTCCATTTAAAAAAACACAACTTTGATACTTTTAGGGCTTATGGGACACCCTGTATAATATAAAAATAATTTTAAAAAGTAACCATACTAGACCCCCATATATCCCAAAAGTGAAACTTTTTGAAAGTCACGTATTTTGGCCACAATATTCCGTGCCGTATAGCGTGAATAACCCTGTATATGTCGGTAATTTTAATTTACATGTGAATATTTAGTTAATAAGGTGATGAGATTACTTTTTATAAAGTATTCAAATTGACAATACTTAATCACACTGAATTAGCAATATGTTAACACTATTATTAGTTTTATTATTATTAAATGATTTAACCAATACTGAAATGGCTACTTCACCGTCATCAAAATTCTTCTTACTATATGAGTATTTATTAGCTGTAGGTACATAAAATAAAAAGCAAAGTTAGTTTAAATATCTGTTTATATCTTACATTAATTTATTCTACAGAAATAATACAGATAAATAAGACCTTTTCAATATTTATTTAATGTGAATACAAATTATTTAAGTTTTGTGTAAATATTTTGAATATAAACTTTTATTTTGAGCCAATTTTTGTTTTTTAGTATATCTGGATGTTTGTTGATAAGCTCCTCGCATTCACCTCTTTTTGGAGCACGTTTAGATTGGATATGTTTTTTGAAATAAGTGATTACTAACTGTTTTTGTTCTTCCGTCCATGGTATCAGGGTTCTTTTATTTGTGTTCGTTGTTTGTGATTCATTTGTATCTAATATCTTTTTATTCATTTCCTCTTTTTTATTGTTTTCTTTTACAAACTGTTTCTCTTTCTTCTTTGTTAATTCCTTTCCTTTAATTTCTTTCGGAAGATTATCACCTGTAAGTTCAAAATCAATGTTTTCTTCATGCGCATCATCAAAATTATCTAGATGATCAATTACTTCGTCATCATCATCCGAACAAACAGTATTCATCAAGTCCTCATCCAAATTTACTTCAATCTCATTTAATGCTTTCCCTTTATATTGTGCTGCGGCTCCTTTCTCCATCAGTAATAATAATTTCGATATTTTTGCAGTCTGGTACACATCATCGGGTAATCTATATGACCCTTTGTGTACTCCAGTTGTGTGCCCCATAAAGGATGCCAGTTGTTCGATATCATTGTCGGACATGCTTAAAATCTGAGTTAACGTGGCCAAGTGTTTGCGTAATCTAGTAGCTGTTATTGCATGTGGATTCTTTGCTCCACAAGCAGATGCATATTTTTTTAAAACTTTATAACCGCAAATTGGTTCTACTGTATTTAAATTATTAAACAAATATAGATTTGGTTTTTTTGAAATCAAATGTCTGCAATTTATAAGAATTGATATATGAGTTTGTACGTCATTACTAAATAAAATTGGAACTCCTTTGCCCCTCTTTCCTCGAGTCACTACCCTTTTAAATGTCTTCATTAAAATTTTTTCGCTTGGAGTTATTGCGTCTGAAAATTCCTCGTAGTTTTGATTTTCTCCTGCTTTTTCATAAACACGTAATAATAAGCGTTGCAATTCACCTGGTCTTCTACGATTAAGTAGTAAAACCCTACAGAATACAGTTTCTAATAAGATATTATATGATGGTTGATCATAATTATTATTATTTAATCTCATTGCAGCCTCGTTTCCTTTTGAGATAAGATATTCTTTTAAAAGCTTAAGATCACTGGCTAATGGAACCAGGGTGATTTTGTTCCATTTATTAGTATTTAAATCATTAGCAGCTAGGCTCGATACATCAAAGCGCCAATGAGATTGTAGAAGTTGAATCATTGTCTTCAAATTACTTTCCGCTTCTGCTGATGGTATAGTAGAATAAATATCTTTCCTTTTAAGAGCGTATATCATTGCTATATCGCAGCATTGCTTGAGTGACGTACCGATATTAATCGCATACGTGGGTGATTCATAGTATTCTCTTTCGACATTATATTTTGCAACGACTTTGGTGGCTGTGACCAATAAATCAAAATATATCGGGTTCAGTGCTTGGAATAGATTTTTAATTTTTGGTTCTAGGTTGCGTACTTCTAATAACAATTTTCCTAATTCGCGCATTTTACGCGACGTTACGTTTATAAAATGTTTTTCCCTGTGTATTTTTAAATAACGTGTTCCAAATGCACATATTAATGCATCTTTTTTTACTGTTAACGTAATTTTATCTGCTCTCATTCTTGGAAAGACTTTTTCTCTTAATTCTTTATCAACTTTAATATTTCGCAATAATAAGCTTTGCGAATCACTTTTCGTAGATTTTATATTTGAGTTTGCCATACATTTTTTTTTATGTTTCCAAAGGTATTTAGAAGAATAAAATCCCATGCAGTTAATACAAGGTAATAAATTGTCATTACTGCCAACACTGTTCTTTTTTACCGGCTTACATAGAGTGTTACTATTTAAATAGTTCCCCCTTTTTCTTAAAGAGTTAATTATTTTTTTTCTTTCTCTATTACCAGCTTTCAAAGACATTATCTTGGCAACTTCTATTTCAGAAGAATGATGTCTGACAATATGTCTGGCAAAATTTAGGACTAATGTTTCGCAAAAATAGCAAAAGTCAGGTTGTCGATTTTTTTTAGATGTTGTCCTTTGATTAATGTAAATGTTATGTTGAAAATCTGTCTTCTCTATTACATCTAATATATCGTTATTTTCCATTAGCAGACCGCTTGGAGAATTTTCTTCAAAAGAACTTGAGTCCTCCTAAAATATTAAAATGAAATGTATTAATGCATGATATTAGGTTTGCTTCAAGTGCAAGATTAATTAGAACCTCCAATTAATGGATGATTTGATATTTTGAACTTTTGATTTACTCAAATAATAACTATTGTTAACCAAAAACTTTGGAACATGCAGTATTTGTCGTGAATTAAAGAAGTGTTTATTACCTCAGCATTAGGTTGAAATTCGGGATCTTTTTCTGAATCATAATTGTCTGAAGACGATGGAAAAGATTCATTGCTTATATCAATGTTAAATTCATCCTAAAATAAATGTTTATAATATAGAAAGTATAGCATGTTATACACATCATGAAGATTTATTCAAAGTCATACAGGGTGTTAAAAATACTTTTCGAATATTTTACGTATTTATAGTTCTCGTCAAGCTAACCAGAAAGTTTTAATAAGCATAAGGCAGAAAAGCAGTCGTTTTTGATATACAAACACGTCTAGTATTGTTAGTAAGTAGGTATATAACTAATAACATGTCATTATAATTAGTTATAAACTTCATTTTAGTCACGAGTTTTATTAATCACGAGCGTAGCGATTAATAAAACGAGAGACTAACGAGTTTCATACTATACTTTTTCTGCTGTACATAATCAAAATAATACACGATTATTTGTCTGTTGTAGCGATAAATAGCATTTTAAACACGGGAACAGACAAAATGTTTTTTTATAGACTATAATATATCGGATATAAACAAAAATAGAAATCTCAATTTTTTTTTGTAACATATTAGAAATGCTGGAAGTTGTATAAAATTTTAAAATACAAACCTAAAACAAAAAATAAGATGTGGCCACCACACGACTTTCTTATACGTATGAGCGTTTCAAATTATAGAATTTTAAGTTTTTTTATACAAAAATTATTGAAAATCCTATTCTAAGTACTTCTATTCTCTTAATAAATCACTATAGAATGCATACTTTGCAAGATATTATCAAAAAAGTGCTACTCGCTAAGAATAAAAGTGCTACTTCCGGTCTGAATTTTGAAATTTCATATATACAAAAAATATTGCAAATCCAGTTCTAAATATTTTTGTACTCTTGACAAATATATATAGAATGCATAACTTACGACATATTTGCAAAAAATCGCTATTCGATAAGAGTAAAAGTGTAAAAAGTATAATTTAAATACTTTTATACTCGTAATGTACCTATCTAAAATGCATGATTTGCAAAATATTTGCAAAAAACTGATTTTCGATAAGAGTAAAAGACCTACTTCCGGTAGGAATTTCGAAAAACTTTTTAAATAAAATTGTTCTCAATTTTAATTTTAAGTACATATGAATTCTTTATAAATTTGTATAAACTTAGTAGTTGACGAAATATTGGCAAAATTCGATTTTTTCACTGAAGTAAACTGCTACTTCCGGTCTACCGATTTTACTGAAAAACTAATCAGATCTCAATAGGGGGATTATACACGTAAATACAAAATTTGGAATTGATATCTACAGCGGTTTGACCGCTATCGTGGTCACACACAGACAGACAGACAGACATACAGACAGACAGACAGACACACACACACACAGACATTTTTTAAAAACCACTTTTTCGGTATCAGGGGACCTCAAAACGTGGACATCTGAAAAATCTCGAGGTCGAAAATTTTCATCATCACAATACTTCCTTATACTACGTATAAGAAAGTAAAAGCTAGAGTTAAAATACTGACAGCGACATTAGCAATTAATAATAGCTATAAATTGGATTAATATTTTCTGTGAAAGTCCAGTAAAAGCTCCATTTATTTATTCTTGATTAAAATATAAAAACAATACTCTATATAAAAGAATCGATTTTTGGTGCTATCTCTGCTAAGACTTTTGCTTGCCTTTATTAGAACTGTAAGTAGGTAAAATATTCAAACACATACATTCTTTTAACACACTATAATATTTGTATCTTTGAATAAAAATATTTGTTTAAACAAATGCTTGATAGTAAGTAAAAAAAAGTTCTTAATTATAGGTTCTATAATTTTAATGAAAGATAAAATGAGCACTTATCAAAATCCTTTCTAATAAATAGTACCTACATATTTAATAAATAAATGTTATTTTTATTTACATCACTTTATATGTTTATGAAATTTTGAATTACTAGTGGTGATCACAATTTAACTAGACTGTGTGGCGTCACGCCTCCTTTTTTCAGATGGAATGGGAAATTCATATTTTTAGCTTAGGCGTATTTCGCAAAATACAAATGTTAAATGCATATCAGAAGTGATAAATATACTATTGACAAACAGTTAAGTGATTAAAAAATACAACGGAGAAAAATATTTTGTCAATAAAATAGAAAAAATAACTTTAAGACAAAAAATATCAACATCCTTAATTATTTTTGCTAGCGAATATTGTTTTTTAATTTACGCAATTTTTCCTATCCAAATAAATTTCTGATATATTTGGGTAATAACTATATTTCTAAATGAAGTTGTATTTCACTTTTTTTCTAAAAGATATTTTTTCTGTACTATTGTATTTAGTATGTCTAATACTAATAGACAATTGCTTTTACGAGAAGCACCGCTTTTGAAAATTAATATCATTTCACACCTTCGTCCGACTCGGAGCCGTAAACAAAAGCGTTCTACAAATATAATAATTTACCTGGTCATCAAATTGTGCTGTTTTACAAGTCTCTTCGTTACTTGAAGAACTGATTCTAATGTCTTGTAATTTTGGAGGTGACGGTGTTGTAGTTTTTCGTCGAATATCATCAGAAGTAGGTGAAAATGAATTTGTAGGAACATTATTAGCAGAAATTGGTGACAACGATTTATTACAAAACCATCTACTCTCCCTTTTATTATCGTATAAGGAGCTGCATATATTGTACTGTACAAAAAAAGGATATATATTGAAACAGACTTATTTTCACAATCTAAATGAACTTATACTTACGTAATCGGATGGAAAGAATCGTCCACTATTTGAGGGTTCCATATTTACCAGCTTACCTACCCATATATTAATTACTAAACTACTCTGGTATTTGTTTGCCTTACATTAACTTATTCACTAAGGCCAACAGCAATGGTCAGTGATCAGCAAGGGATCAAACGGTTATGAGCATTATATTTATCTATTGCTGCATGTTCGTTGGTGGATTTATAGGAGACGAGAAGCCGAGACACTAGCCTAGGCGGGAAAACACGCAGCTCGTTGACAATTATATTTAAAAATATGTAATCTCAACAGCTTTCCATTTAAGTTAAATTTACATTTTACTACTTTGATTACTATTTTTATACGTTATTTAGCATTTGAGAGAAAAAAATTTTGACTTTATAAAAAGAGTGTTTATGGGAAACAAAATTTTGCATATAAAACAGGCTGAAAGTTCCAACCTTATTCAACGCACATCTAAAGCATTTTACAGCGCTGCCGTTCTGGGGGACGCACACAAATCGGCAAAATGAAAGTTGATATACAGTAGTAAATATACGCTGTTCGATGAAAACGCCTCTACGAGAAATATCAGTAACTAAAAATATTCAATATCCTTCATATTGCTATTAAATCAGCGTCCTTAACAAATTTTGTCTACAGGCTGTAGATGTCGTGTACATTCAAGAAAAAATAAAACTTATTGAAAACTATTCTGCGTCCGTATACCGGACGCAGAATTGCACGTGGACGTCCGAAGAATAGAAAATGGGCAATGATCGGACGTCCGATGTATAGCAGAATATATATATATATATACATCTTTATATCCATACTGAGCCAAATCGAATTTCATACTATCCTGATCCAGCTATAAATAAGGTATTTAGAGTCTCATTTTACGCATATATCTGATGAATAGTACCTTTGTTGCTTAGTGTGCAAAAGTATACATTAAAAATAGAAAAAAATAAACTACATATTTATACAAAATAAATAATACGTTTCTGAACCAATAGCTTTACGTTATCCTGAACCAGTTTGTATATATTTAAATAAAGATAATGCCATTCTGATCCACATCCAGTTTTGAGATGAATAAGGCTTTTTCTTATGTGAACTGTGAAAGCAATAGAAGTGTTACATTATAATGTTTAATAGGAAGGTGAGTTGTTTATATTTGTGATGGTTGGCGTAGTTTTACGGTAACCAATATATTTTCTTTTCTGTCTGAATTAATAGGCATAAAAGAAAATATTTTATAAAGAGAAGGTATACAGGTGAGTCATCTCCGCGGGGAAGCCTGATTGTGATTTTTAAGGAATGATTTCGAAGCCGTTTTTCCCTGTGATAGCCACTCATTAGGAGTACCTTTTAAATTTATTTTATATTATATAGAGTGTTCCATAACTTGATGGCTGACCATGTAATAGTTCTTTAAAATTATATATAAGTGGAAACCTTAAATTTTAGACCTACACTATCTTATAACTTTTTGACTAAGAATTATACAAATAATACAAAAATGTAATAATATAGAGGATGTTTCATTTAATAAACTATAGCTATGGTCAACCGCCAAGTTATGTGTATAATACAAGATAAACTTAAAAGGTACCCTAATGAGTGGCTATCATAGGAAAAAAGCGCTTCAAAATAATTTTTCTCGTAAAGTGACAGTCTGGCTTCTCCGCGAAGATGACTCACCCTTATACAGGTGCTCATTTTATGGGTAACTTTCTTAATATTGGAGACACAGGATTGGCTAAATTAACGATATTGAAATTTGAGGAGTAGTTGATCGTATTTTCGATTTAAAGTTTATTCTCAACCTTTGAAGATATTATTAAAAAATTGAAAATTGTCGAACTTTTCAATTATACAATCTTCGTAATTCTTGAAGATAGAACTAATATAAAAATGGTATCTGGTGGTAATTTTTACGTAGAATTTAATAATTTTAGCTAGAAATTGATGGCACACTTTAGTATCAAGATATAACATAACCTTATGTTTTTTTTTAAATGGCATTATTGTTTGCTATGACTTCATAAAAATGCTTATTTTTTTCTGATTTTATAGATATAAGGTTTGGCATGGTAATCTTTTTAAAAATTTTATTATAGCGAGAGTAATTCAATTACTCATAATTTTTGAGGAAATAATGAGCAAGCAAACTTTGCTAAACTATTTTAATTGCGAGTTGGCATTAAAATAGTGTAATTCTGAGTGAAAAAGTTATAAGATAGTATACGCCTAAAGTTTAAGATTTTCGACTTACTGCCATTATTTTGAAAAATACAATGTTTTGATAAAATTATATTTCTCGTAACGACGTATTAGATCATAGGTTCCCAAAGTGGGCGATAACGCCCCCTTGTGGGCGCTGCAGGTCTAAAGGGGGGCGGTAAGAGACCCAGAAAAAAAAATGGGGGCGTTGTGTAAAGGCTTAGGGGGCGATTTGTAATTTCATCTAGAATCTAGGAGGACTCTTAGACACCGACTGAGCTCTCGACTCTCGACTAGGGATGGGCGATAAACATCGATGTTCATTGAACATCGATATTTTAGGATCGATGTTCGATGTTTTTGCATCGATGTTTGCAATTTAGATTTATCGATAAACTATCGATGTTAGAAGAAATATAGTGAACATCGAACTTTTAAGCTTGACAAAATGTATTTGCACTAATCACAAAATAAAACAGCGTCCTCTCTTGACAAATACAAAAATGTTTCCAAATTAACAGCTCACATACAGGCTACGAGGATGTAAAATTGTCTACGAATAAAAGAAGTATTTAAATTACACAGTGCTATACCATATAAATTCGAATATTTCATTTTAGGCTCTTTTAAATATTACTCAGTATAAATATTTAAATAATATATAATTAAATACATAAATTTATAGTACTTTTAATGTGCAGAATAAAAGTTAAATTATGTATGCATGCAGAATAAGTGAAGGAGGTAAACGTATTTTCATAGAAAAAGAAGGGAGATAGACATTACCGATGTATACTTCTTCGGGAAATTCCCTAGTGCGTACAATCATACACGACGATACACGTATTAAATGCAAGATGACACATCAGAAATATAAAACCATATCCATATGTATCTCGGTATTTGCCAGCGTAGTCAAAAAAAAATGCAAGACTATAAAATCCCAAATAAAAATCGTTCTCTTAAAAAGCTTTGATACACGTAAATGTATATATTTTTTAAGTATCAGACGATTTAAGTCATGTGGTTGTTTCATGCGTAATTGCATAATATTGTTTTTTTATATAGTTTTTTTTGAGTAGTTTCTAAAGTTAACTACATATTATAAATGTATATATTTCTTTTATTATTTTTTTTTGAATAGTGATATCTTTTATATCATTTTGTTAAGGACGTAAATTAATTAAGTTATAATAAAGTTTTTGTTAAACTGCCAAAAAATAAATCTATAAATATAATTATCGATGTTTAAAAACATCGATGTTTGGTAGTCGATATTTTGCAACCATCGATGTTGATCAACGATGTTAACATCGATGTTTGATATCGATGTTTACCCACCGATGTCCCATCCCTACTCTCGACTACAGCTTGTGAACATCAACTAATATTAATTAAGAGATTGCTCAAACCAACTCGGTTCGATATTTCTCTCCGAGTAGTTCATATATCTGTCCTGTTTTATTGAATAAATAAAATAAAAAACATATCAATCGGTCGCTCCGTTTCGAAACGAAAAGAGACACAAACAAACAAATAAAAAGGCAACTGTATCAATCGGCTGGTTCATAGAATACTTGTTCTTACTTGTTGAGTACGATTGAGCGTCGAATGAGATAAACGAGTTTATGCATGTTTGTCTTATTCCTGTCGGTGCGTGCTGCTTATGCAATCCTATATAAACAACGTAATATTTATTTTATTTTCATTTGCGGTTTCGCGCGTAATAGATAAGCAGTACTTAAGTTCAACACTTATACTTACGTATTTCTCAAAACAAAACAATGTCGGAAGTAAAAAAGAAGAGACGGCAATACTGTGCGGAATATATTAAATTCGGATTCATTGAAAATCCTACAAACCCATCGTCGCCTTTGTGCCTTCTATGCCTAAAAACATTTTCGAATGAAGCAATGAAGCCTTCAAGACTTCAAGATCATTTGAATAAAATGCATCCAGATAAGAAAGACAAGAATGTAGCATATTTTCAAGACCTAGAGAAGAAGCATAATACTCGGCCAAGTGTAGCAAAACTCTCTTCGGCGGCTGCTAAGCAAGATGACGACGGACTTCGAGCTTCGTACAACATTTCTTTGTTAATTGCTCAAAAAGGCAAACCACACAACATCGGAGAAGTGTTAATTTTGCCAGCAATAAAGGAAGTAATAACTACTGTGCTTCATAAACCGGCCGCAGATATTATCGGAAAAATTCCTTTGAGTAATAATTCTGTGCAAAGACGAATTGATGAAATGGCCGGAAACATAGAAGAATCATTGTGCAATCATCTGAGGACTAGTCAATTCTCAATTCAGCTCGATGAGTCCACTTTACCAACTAATGAAGCATTGTTGCTGTCTTACGTGAGGTTTATTAAAGATGAGAAAATATGTGAAGAACTATTGTTTGCTAGAAATTTAGAGACCGATACAAAAGGCGAAACCATATTCAATACATTGGAAAAGTTTTGTGATGAGAAAGAGATTCCCTTGAAAAATATTATATCAGTTGCTACGGATGGCGCTCCGGCTATGACAGGGTGCCATAAAGGCTTCATAGCGTACGTAAAAAATAAAATTCCAGATGTCCTTGCTGTACATTGCGTTATTCATAGACAACATTTGGTTGCTAGAAATTTAAGTGAACGACTATTTCAATCACTGCAATATGTCATCAAAGCAGTCAATAAAATCCGTAACTGCTCTTTGAATGATAGATTATTTCATCAGCTTTGTGTTACTAATGACGAAGATTTCAACCGTTTGTTGTTTCATACCGAAGTTCGTTGGCTATCAAGAGGCAATTGTCTGACTCGATTTTACAACCTGTTTGACTCTGTGATAGAGTTTTTGGAAAATAAAGATACAGAATTGCGCAACAAGCTCATTACATCAAAAAATGATATAGCTTACATGACAGACCTGTATAAATTGTTCAACAACATGAATCTCCAACTGCAAGGCGATGAACTAAATTTAATTAAAACAAAAAATGTCGTTGCTGCTTTCGCAGCCAAACTGCTTCTACACAAAAAGAATATGGGCAGACGTGAGTTTCATAATTTTCCGAATTTATCAGTATCCTGCAGTAACGACGACTTGTTTGCCTACTGCCAACATTTGGAAAAGCTCCACATTGACTTCACCGAACGATACCAGGATATTTTGAACTTGGAAATACCAGACTGGGTGTTGGATCCGTTTTCAAATGTCAACACAGCAATATCACCACATCTGGAAGAAGAACTTATAGAATTGACAACGAACGAGGAAATAAAAATCAAGTTCAAAAATGGCTACCAAGAATTTTGGCTACAAAAACCGATCCCGCAATTGTACCCTGGATTGTGGTCAATCATTCAACGATTCTTGATAGCATTCCCATCGTCATATTTGTGTGAACGTGGATTTAGTGCTGTAGCAACGCTGCTTACTAAAAAGAGAAATCGTTTGCCGGTAACATGCAAACGTGGTGATTTGCGGCTGTTCTTGAGTAAATTGGAACCTGATATCAACAAACTTATTAAACAGCATCAGATTCATCCTTCACATTAGTTTTTATATTAGAATCGATTATGTTTGTTTTATTTTGAATTTTGAATAAAAGATACTTTGTCTGAATACTATAAAGTTGCGTTTCAATAATCATTCTCATTGGCAGGTGTAGCCCGTAAAAGTTAACTTGAGACCTGAGCGCCGTTGTGTACTACCTACTACGCTCAGGTCTCAAGTTAACTCATTCATTCTAAACGAGACTTTTACTATAACCCATAGTAAAAGTCTCGTTTAGAATGAATGTTTAATCTCCGCTAATATAGCTCACAATAATTAATTTAATTTGAAGTTATAGTGGTTTTTGAGTAGGTGAAAAAATGGGGGCGCTAAAAAATAATTTATTCTCAAAGTGGGCAGTAGGCAAAATAAGTTTGGGAACCACTGTATTAGATGGACACAAACATATTTAATTTTTTCGCAATTACTAATTGAATTTGCAAACTGAATTAAAGTTACATAACATTTTTTTGTCTAAAAGTTTTCTTTTTCGAATAGAACATCCTGTATATCGGTTCATTTTTGAATTGTTAATAAATTTCGCTCCAAAAACATGTAAGACGTTCTTATTTTAAAACTGACTATTACTGAGCTATTGTCGTTTTTTGATATAATTTTGCCAACTTTATATTTTTTATTGTAATACGGTCATTTTGTACTGAAGGAATGCCAAAGAGATTATTTATTAGCCCAGAGAGTGTAGCAGCAGCGTTACCCTGACAGAAGTGCCAAAATAGATGCCTTTAGAAGAGTAATGGTTGCCTTCATTACCACTGGTAGTATTGCTAATTCAAAACCAAGTAAACTTAAATATGTGGTTAATGATAAAGATCAATTTTCTTTCATTGGTATAATAACAGAAAATCAACACGTCAGTATGCAAACCATCGTTGCAAGGGCCTTAAAATGAAACATCATCCATAATGAATAAATTTAAGTTTTGAGTTATACACCCATCACTTTAAAGCTCGAAGAATGATCTGCCAATATGCAATAATTAAAATGAATGCCCCGGCAGTTACTTTTGATAGTGTGTTATTTGAGGACGAAGCTGGTTACTGCAGTAACGAAATAGTTAACAAAGGTAATTTACATTACTGTTCAAAGTAAAACCCTTACTTCACTAATAAATAGATCATCAACATAGGGTGGTATTCATGGTGATTGGATGATAGGCCTGCATTTACTTGAAGGTAGTACATATTAACGAAGAAGCATATAAGTAATTTCTATCAAGCAGTTTAGTGGAATTTTTGGACGATGTTCCGCTAAATTTACGAAAAGACGTAGATATATCAAGACGGCAAATCCCCACATTCTATGCCACAGACACGAAATATTCTATAATGAAATGTTTTCAACGAAGTGGCTAGCTCGTGGGTCTTCAGACATCAAAAAAATAGTTTTTTTTTTTATAGGGATATGTAAAAGAGCAAATATAAAGTATACTTGTAACAAAAAAAGAAGTTATGAGGGAACATATTCGACAAATATTTAGAAATATAAGTACTCAATGCCTCATTAAAGTCGATTTATTATTTTGGAAGCATGTTAAAAAAATTTATAAATGAATTTGAATTTCAATTTTTACCTATTTCAATGTTCATATTTAATGTTATTTTATAATTTCTGTCCCACTAATTACTCATCCATTCACATAACATTTCCTGTTTCTACACCTACTAAAATCAAGTTATTAATTTGTTTGGTTTTCAACTTTGTTTATTGTGCCATATTATACATATTCTTTACATTATATTGCTGTATTGTAAATAAGATATATCCATTTTTTTGTCATTACCCCAATACATAAAAATCTTATCTCTAAGCTCATTTTTAGTCATTATAAAATCAAACTTGGCAACTGAAAAGCAACTTATTAAATGTCATTCATTTTAATAAGTTGCTACATGTTTTTGGTGGGAAATTTGGTAAGCAATTCAAAAATAAACCGATATACAGTGTTACATTTGAAAAAATTCACTTATAGACAAGAATATGTTACTGTAAATTTTATTCAGTTTTCTGCAAATTCAATTAGTATGTAATTTCAAAAAAATAAAACATGTTTTATTATGAACAAAGCTACCAAAAATTGTGTTCATCCAACATGTCGTTTTCGAGAAATATAATTTTATAAAAATATTGAATTTTTCAAAAAAAAAATTGTAATAATTCGAAAATTTTAAATTTTAGGCCTATACTATCATATAACTTTTTCACTAAGAATTATACGAGAATACAAAAATGTAATAATATATAGGTTATTCCATTTAAAAAACTATAACTATGTCAGTCACCAAGTTTTAAAACACTCTATATAGCAAGAAAGCCTTTTCGAAACATCTTTTCCATAAAGTCTGCCTTCCTCGCGGATATGACTCACCCTGTATATAAGCATTGAAAAATGTTAACACTAAATAATTCATAGTAAGAACAGTATTAACTTTGCTTTTTTATAAGAATTTATTCTTTTACATGAAAGAGAATTTGCCCTATTGACTGACATATCTTTCCTAAAAATTTCATTATCTATACTTATTTTGACTGACTCTCTTTGTTGCAAGAGATACCAACAAACCACCTCTACTAATCATTTTGTTCAATATATGAGAAAACACACTTCAACACAAAATTACGCCAGGCACACTAACATATAAATATTGCGAAATCGGGGAACACGGCATGCTTCAGGATTGCTGTTATACAGATATACAAATAGAGTCTACTACAGCGCCCTCAAGATATGGCGCGGAAAAGGCTGGAACTTAAAATCGACGATTCGTACAAAAATGAACCTTTTTAAAATTTATTCACACACGTTATGAGGTCACCACCAGCAACTTTATAATAGTCTCCAATCCTGAACCATATATATGGTTCAGTTTTGTCAGGAAGGTTCAGGATAAACTGCTCGTAAACATACGTTTGGTTCAGCATCATACTAAAGAGCTATATATATATATATATATATATATATATAATATAATAATCATAAAGCTTTACTTCCTTCTTGAACAGCAGAGGTCACGTATTAAAATATGTAATTATATACATTCATAATCATCTGCTTCCTTACGAATAAAATTTTCTCCCTTCAGTCGCTTTCTGTCTGCGAGCTCCATAATGACAGTGAATACTGCAATAAAATATGTATATAGGTTATCACGTTTATCAGAATTATAGATGTAAGTATGCATACTTACTTTTAAATGCTTGAAAAAGATAATATGCGTTCTAAAAAGAACGATTTAATAGAAATTTTATATAGGTAAATTAAAAAGAATATAAAGGTTTACACACTACGGCAAAAACTGACAATTGACAGCCACGATTACTCATAATCGTAGCTCATAATACTTTGTATAATAGAACTTGAAACAAGGCAACCGGATATAAAGATGGCGTTATTAAGAGACTACTACAGATAATAAGAGATGCAATATCCCTATCAAACCTGTACTGCATAATGGGTTAAGACGGACTATAGGTAAAGCTATGAATTACTTACAAATAAAGGAGAGACATGAGGTATGAAAATCAACACATTTTAGCGTCATTATTATAGACCGGACGTACGATGCCAAAATTACGACGGACAAAAGAAATAATGTATAACATCACGCAGTTACTGAATAGCACTATTCATATGGTGAACTGCAACATCTGTTGTTGTCGCGAAAACGGCCAGCAAAAAAGACGATTTTACTCTTAAATTCCTTTCTTCATGGGCGTAGGTAGACGCGTGAGGAGTTTTTAAAATTTATTCTATTTACCTCATATTTCGTAATATAAATAAAGTACGGAGAGTTAGTTTCGTTTTTTCATTGTTTTGACTATTAATTACATACTTCGTAATTTTTGTAAAAGTTCCTGTTTAATACCGTTTCATTGAGTCTATTTCTCTCAATTATCTTGACGTAAGTGTGCACCAGATTTTGTTAAGTTCAATAATATACGCATACATGTTTAGTTAACATTTATTTAGATCTAGAACATTGTTTATGTTACTTTGTCAGATATAATATAGATCGTCGAGAATGGCATCGTGTGACAATGGCGAATTGGATTAAGGGTCGTACCGATTGTATGTCCTCCACTGTCAGTGATTCCGAGATTTATTGCAAAGTCTGTAAAATATCGTTACAGAATGCCAAAAAAATCGCACGTACAACGTCACTTAGCATCGCTAAAACATACACAGAAATTGGACCCGTTGGCAGCTGATAATTTTAACGAAGAACTCTGTGAAGCTTTAATGGCGGCTAATATCCCATTAAATAAACTTGACAATCACTCTCTGAAAGCATTTCTCCAAAAATATACTGGTCGAAATGTTTCTGATGAATCCACCTTAAGCAAATATCATGTTTCTAAGTGCTTCACGAAAACAGAAGAATGCATTAGAAGACATCTTTCAAATCAGTACCTATGGATAAGTGCCGACGAAACTGTCTATATATTAGGACGCTCTGTGGTAAATTTGTAGCTGGTGTACTACATCCAACTATTCCATATAACGCATATGTTATAGCATCTAAAGTTATAAATACAGTTGATGCGGAAACAGTTGCTAAAACCATTGACGAAAATTTGCACAACATGCTTCATTCGAACAACAGGTACAAGGAAAAAAACACTTTTATTTGTTAGTGACAGTGCGGCATATATGTTAAAAAAACAGGCAGACTATTAAAGGAAACATATCCTTATATGCTGCATATTACTTGTGTAGCACATGCTCTCTACAGAATCTGTGAATATAACAAAGACCCTTGTATCCGATTTTAAAAAAGTTTTCAGAAAAGCACCATTGAGAGCAGCTCTTTACAGGGAAAACCTTCCAATGTCGATAGTTTACAAAATTTCGTTACATGCTTAAATGACGATGCTCAAAATATTTATAAGTGCAAGGAACTAACACAAATCCCAAATTCAAAAAATCAGATGTTATTCTATTCCTTCAAGAGCACTTTGGAAATTTGCCTAAAATAATCACATATTTTGAAAATCGAAATCTCAAATTAAATGATGGATTTACACATTAAGATGTTGCTATTAATAATTTCAAAAGTATTCCAAGTGACTTCGGATGTGGACTTGAACTACAAAATGAACAAATAATAACGTATTTTGTATTTTATAGATCACCATCCACTTGTTATCCAATTATATAAATAAAATTAAAAACTCTTGAAAAATACAACATTTCAATAGTGCGCCCATGGGCATGAGTCATCGGCCTCTCGTCCTGTCTATAGTCATGATATATTCGTAAAGAGTATAGAATCTGTACCGTTCATTTCGTTGATTTTATCAGTAAAGCAGTGGTCATATGGTCTCTCAACAAAGGGGTTGATAAAAATTATTTTATTTATATTTTTAACTAGCTGACCCGCAGACGTTGTTCTACCCTTTCAGGTAAGTGGCGAGATTAGTACTCTACAAAAAAAAAAAAAAATAGCGCCATCTATCGGACGACAGCATATACCAAAATACATACAAATTATGTCGGTTTATAAAAATAAAATTTATTAATACAGGTCCAAATTTTGTGATTTTCTTTTTTACCACTAAACCAACATATATGTATTATGAATGAGTTATTTTGGTCCATAAATATAGAATTTGTTAATAGCATAAATACAGCGCCCTCTATCGGATCCTAGCATAGCTATAAACCATCGTCTCGACAAAAAATAATATTGCGTGAATATGAGCATAGAATAATGTACAAAATCTATATAAGTATAAAAGTAGATCAAGCTATAATCTGACTAAGAGCAAATTCTAGGTAAATACCTGAATATATTTATAATTATTCCTATAGTCTAATTTACATAACAGTCAACTTGTCATTTGAAATTATGACGTCTCATTCTAGCATTAGTGTCAAATCGCATGGTTTGATATACGCTTTGACGTATAGGTTATTTATGTTTGAGGACTTGATATTGTTTTGAATATTTATGTTGCGACCCTTTTTAACCGCCAAGGCGTATTGACCAAGCTATATGCTGATCATCAGTGACTGCTATCGCCGCGAATTAGTTAAATTAATAGCCTTGACGTTTCATTTTAAAGTCACCTGATACAATTGGGGGCTCACAACATAAAACATAAAATTCGCTAAAATACCAATGACGATATATAATTATAACACGCTCTGTAAGTTTCAATAATTTGTAACCCAGTCATACCTGTTTGTTCCCTCACAGCAGTGGGCCATATGAAATTCCAGGTATTCCTTTTTATCCAAAAAAATTTTGCAAGACGAACACTGCGTCAGTCCTAGAAATTTATAGAACAAAACTTAATTATTATGTCCAGTCAGTATATAAAAATTCCATCATAAAAAAAGCAACCGTAAATTGTCATATACTTTTGAAGTTTTAACATGAATACTCGGAAATGCTACAAAATTAACATAACTGTCCATTTTTGTGTTAAAGTAAGATTTAGTTTTTATTTTCTAAAATTATTCAGTTATTTGTTCAATGATCTGCATTTAAAAGAAATATCAATTTGTGTATATTTAAAGCAATAGTAAAAACCTTCTGAGAGTAGTACCAAAGATTAGAGAATACTATAGATGCAACACTCGAAAAAGGAACTACATTTGTAGAGTAGGATAGAAAACAATCCAATTTAATTGGACTGAACATAAACAAAACACACATAACCTGGCCAGCAGACGCCGTTTGCTTTATAGTTTAGTCTGTTTATAATGTTTATTATGCTACTAGTTATTATTGTGTTTGAATTAGTCGTTTTTCGTAGTTATGAGTATGATACCGAAACAAATGTGTGCGTATAAAGACTGTAAAAATTATATCTAGGCATGAAAAATTACATTTTGTACTCACCGCCTGTAAAGTGACATTTGGCGCATGTGTAGCTCGACCGGGAAATACGTTTTCCCGGTTGAGACGACTGTAAAAATTGAAAAAAACACTGGCACTTTGGGACATTTAAAAAAAAATCTAACTTGGTGGTAATAAAATTTAGTCTATAAAATACTACTTCCCTCTACTATTCTTCACTAAAAGTTGGGGAAATAGGAGTAATAATTAAAAATTCTTCCAAAAAAATTGTGGCGTCATCTATTTGACGACATTTTAAGCGACATCTTAAGCAAGATTTAAGCGCCATCTATTTGAACTACATCGACATTCATATTGGCAGTTCGGAATTGTTTGTATTTAAACCAAAAAACGCAATAAATGTACTATAAATTTATAAATATAACAATAAATACCTCATGTTTGCCATGTGCAAGAATATAATAACTTAATTTTAGGGAAAGCTGAGTAATAGTTACGTACATGAAATGCTTAAATTAATTAGGTAATCTATCTTAGGTTAGGTATGATACCAATAACATTAATCAATAATATTTTTTTAATTTAATGTTCGTACAAAAAATATTGCACAAACCACTTGCGTGAAGAGATCTTCCACGCATTCGCGCAATTAAAAGCACTCGCTTCTTGCGGTCGCTGGAGCTTACAATGTGCGCTCATGCGGGAAAATAGTCTTCCCGCACTTGGTTCGTAAATGACTATTTTAGATTTCCTAAAGATCATGATATGTAAGTTAACAACAAGTTATCAAGAATATTATTTAATTTCCTTTTTTTTCACCTATCGGTAATAATACTATTAATGCATATTGTAGTTGTAAAAAATGGGTGCAAACATGCGGAAGATATGATTTATCGACAAAAGATCCTATAGAATTCTATACAAAGTATCGGATATGCAGTAAACATTTTGTAGCAGATACGTTCATGAACGTTGAAAGGAAGCGTTTGTTGCCACTAGCTGTGCCAAATGAGTTTTCAGACAAAGTACATTCTACTTTAGAAACAATATGTAAGAAGTATGCAATTAACAATAAATATTTAATAATTAAATGAAGTGATGGAAATCTCTTGGTGAAACATGTCGAAATATAAGCAAGTAAAAAACAAAAAACACACTTGGTATTGTTTCACAATTAAATTTATTTGTGAAACAATACCAAGTGTGTTTTTTGTTTTTTACTTGCTAATAAATATTTAAGTAACACATTTTTTATAGCTGAATCAATTCCATCATGTTCAGGATATGCTATTAAGAGAAAGGGGAAAGAAAAGCATACAATATTCAAGAAGATAATTTATTTGTAAAACTGAAAACACCACACGAATGCTTTTATAACTATATATATCTACGAAGAAAGAATAGAACAGGAGAGATAATAAACTGGTGATGGAATAGGTATTATTTAGACGGAAGTTACCACTTTAAGGCAGGTCAGTTATGGCAATATTGACCAATCATAATTTATAAAATGAGTATTTTGAATAACTTGTCACATATCCGGTATGTTTGATTATGTTCAGTGGCGTAACATACATATTCTAGGCATGTTTTTTTTTATGTTTTCTTTAATACAGTTAGAATAAATGTTACTATATTAAAAAGAATAAAAGGATTGAAAAAATAATGCACTCACGATATTACTTTAATTATTATTGGATTAAGAACCTATTTTAAATGATTTTCGAGAACATACGAAGTGTACATATACCCTATACAAAATATTTATGCACGCCTGTGCATTGCGGCGTCCATATTGAGTTACCACTTTGGACAAATATTATTATTAAGGAGACTCTCTCCTGTTCTATTCTTTCCTCGTAGATATATATATGTACTACAAAGAATAATTTTCACAAAACATTTTGAATATAATTACGTTACCGAGGAGAGGTTATATGAGGTGTTACAATGCCATTGAGTAGCAACATCCTTGTAGTAATTTCCCTGCAGATTATTTAATCAAGTTGATTAAATAATATACTTTATAAATAATAAACTTCGTGAAATCAAAGAAACTTTTCAACTTAGAATGAATGCAACAAGAAACAAGAAACTGATAAATATGACGTAAATCTTGTTGGTAATACAATAAATTTATTATTATTATTATTATATTGTTATAGTATGTAAATAATTTTTTTGTATAATAAATTAATCATTGTCTCAGCATTTCACTGCCTAAATGTAAATGTTTCAAATATATATATTTTTTATTTTCCGATTACATTTAACATGTATAACACATATGCACTTAATATTCTCTAATAGTGGTGTTGCAAATGTAACTATCCGTTACTAAAGTATTCGTTACTCGATAAGATCCGCAGTAACGAATACTGGTTTCAAATAATCGTTACTTTTTCAGTTACTCTCCTAATATATAACTTTTAGAAGGCATTCTTGTCTGAAATATTTTATTAAGAAATATAATTTAGAGTAAATAACTTTCCACAAAATATTTGAATTTAACCAATTGTTAGTATTTCTTGTATTTGCCTAGGTCGATTTCATTATAAAAATGTTGTATGAACTTATTGTATTGAAGCAATATAAAATAAATTGTGTGCCTTGTACTGCATTCTACATTTATTTGTGTGATTTAATGTCGGAGTCCGGGATTTTTATGGTTTTATGATAGAATATCTGGCCTATCGTAAATAAAATGCGGACTCCTTAAAATATACTTTAGGCTTGGCATTTTACTTGTGATTTTGAGTTTGAATGTTTGGGTGAGTCTTTTAACGAATTTTATATATTTAAATTAATATTAGTATATAAGTGAACATTTTGTTTGTACCATATATAACTAACGAAAGCCTTTCAATATTGTTGATTAGATGCTCTAAAGTAGGTATTATTTTAAATATAATGCACAGCTATTATCAAATATACTTATTCTACCACCCTTGTGTTTTGTATTCAAGGTTTGATAACATACAGACATGTCAGAAACTTCGCAATCTTTTCGACAACAAAGAAGCACTATTTGGAAACAATTTAGGCGCATCTCCGAATACAAGGCGAGATGTAACTTGTGCAATTCGGAATATTCATACAAAGGAGGAACAACTTCCAATTTGAGAAAGCACCTACAGTCAAGGCTTCCAACTGTGATATTTGAAGAAATATCATCAGACACCATTAAGCTTACGCAGACCGTCCCTTTATCTTCACACGCACTTGCATCCACATCATTTCCTGAAGATTCGATATTTCTCTCTACTGCAACTTCTACTGCTGGGATATCTGAAGTCCAAAAAACGAGAAAAAGGAAGCAAATGTCATTAGTAAGTTATGTTTCTCGGCCAATATCCTTGCCTAGACAACAGAAAATTAATAATTTGGTATTAAATATAATTGCCAAAGATTTGCAACCATTTTCTGTTGTAGAAGATATCGGTTTCAAAGAACTGCTTCTCGAACTGGAACCATGTTATTTATAACATGGTATAACATCCCTAGTCGTTTTACATTAACAAATTCACTGTTACCATCAACATACGAGAGGGTGGTCAAAAAACTTAAAAATATTTTAGAAACTGCAGACTTTGTAGCCACAACTACAGACGCTTGGACGTCTGTAGCAAATGAAAGTTATATAGGTGTTACAACTCATTTCATTACCAGCAAATGGAATTTCCATTCATTTGTGTTAGAATGCTTTTGTTGCGAGACCAATCATACGTCGCTAAATTTATCTAATGAGTTGCAGCGTATTATAGCAGAATGGAACTTAACTCATAAAATGTATGCTTGTACAACCGATAGTGCAGCCAATATGATTAGTGCCATAAAAATTTCTGGATGGGCTCATATTCCTTGTTTTGCTCACACGCTTAATTTAATTATTAAAACCGGTCTTGCAGAAATTGATTCTATCCGTAATAAAGTAAGAGCCATAGTGGAATACTTTACTAGAAGTACACAAGCAAAAACTAATTTTTTTTCAATCCAGAAACAAATGGAAGCAAACTCATTGCCATTAAAACTGAAACAAGAAGTCGTTACACGGTAGAATTCAACATTTTACATGTTTGAACGAATAGTTAAATTACAAGAGCCTCTTACTGCCACAGTCGGTCTATTACACAATCCAGTTGTGTTGCTGTCTGAGGTTGAATGGATTACTTTAAAAGAAATATGTAAAATATTACAACCATTTGAGCAAATTACGGTAGAGATGAGTGCTGAAAAATCAGTCACCTTATCAAAAGTTATTATTATTGTTAATGGTCTTCGTTCTGTACTAGATCAGATTAGGACTAATATTTCACAGAACGCAGCTTATACCTTAATAGATACTGTAATAAATGAAGACTGTAAAGTGCATGCGCTACCCCTCCCTTAGCAGGGTAGAGAGTGAAGGAACAATATATAGACACTCGTATGTAGATAGCTATGGAAGTTGTTTTAAATAAAGTAGTATATAATAAAAGAGTGTTTTATTGTAAGATAATAGCGAGTAACAAGCAAGAATGTAACAGTGGCGACGAGGATAAAGAAAAAGTATAAATATATATAGTGACTAAAGTGATGGAAGTAAAGAAATAAAGAAAAACCGGAAATAAAAATGGAAAGTAGCCATGAGGTCAGTCATATACCGAACTTTAAATTGAATGTTTCGGATTGGGAAATTTTTAAAGCAAGGCTATATAATTATTTCGAAGCAAACGATATAATTATAACGAAGAAGAAAAGAGCAATTTTATTAAATGCGTTAGATGAAGAATCATACAGGTTAGTCTGTAATTTATGTTCGCCAGCGTCCCCGGAAGAAAAAGAGTTCGATGAATTATTAGTAATAATAGATAATTATTTCGCGCCTAGAAAATCCATTTTTGCCGAAAGAATTAAATTTTATGAAGCTAAACGGGAGAGTGGAGAAGCTGTAAAAGATTGGGCGGCTAGAGTGAGAAGTTTAGCCGCTTCATGTGATTTCAAAGAGTATTTAGACACAGCGACTAGGGACAAATTCGTATGCGGCATCGGAAGAGGGCCTGTTCTAGACCGATTATTAGAAGAAAAGTTATCATTGACGTTAGAAGAAGCGATCGGAATAGCGGAGGTTAAGATGGCGGCGCAAGCATCGTACGATATTCCAGTGGAGGCGAAGATCCACATGGTAAGGAAGCCGGAAGGACGACATGACGTAGTCCAATCACGTCATAAGTGGAGAAACTACAGCGCATCTAGCGGCGCAGCCAGTACTTGTCCCAAGCAAGAAGCTCCAGACAAGGATCAACCTCGTACCAGTAACAACAACAACGAGAGGCGATGCGGTGTATGCGGAAAAAAAGGACACAAAACAGATAAGTGTTATTTTAAAATGTATGATTGTAGAGTATGCCATAAAAGAGGACATTTAGCTAAAATGTGCAGAAATAAACAATTGTTTAGAGGATATTCTAATTTTGTAAATGTAAAAACCATTGATAATGAGGATGAATTAGTTCTGTATAACATAGATACTAGAGAATCTGACGTACCTTATTATGTTAATGTTAGCTTAAATAATTATGAGATAAAGGGTCAAATAGATACAGGGTCGAGTGTGTCATTAATTTCAAATAAATTGTATAGGGAAAAGTTTAGTTACGTCAAGATAAATAGAGATACTAAGGTTTTATGTTTTTATAATGGAGACAGAGTTAAACCAGTGGGTATGTGTACTTTATTAGTTAATTATAAAGATAGAGAATGTCCTATAGAATTTTATATTATGGAAGGTGGTGGGTGGATCACCTCTTTTAGGTAGAGATTTTTTAAATAAATTTAAAATACAATTAAATATATCATATGTTAATGAGTCCAGAAATTTAAATTTAGATCAATTGTTGTTAGAATATAAACATTTATTTGATGGCAAATTAGGTCATTTTAACAAGGGTTTAGCTACCATAAAATTAAAAATGCTAATGTTACTCCTAAATTTATAAAAGCACGACCAGTACCTTATGCCATCAGATCTGAAGTTGAATCTGAAATTAAACGATTAATTTCTTTAGGTATACTGTCATCAGTGGACTTTAGCGAGTGGTCTTCACCTGTAGTGCCGGTAGTAAAGAAAGATGGGTCATTACGTTTGTGTGGCGATTACAAAGGAACTTTAAATCCTGTAACTGAAGTAGATCAATTCCCAATTCCAAGAATAGAGGACATTTTCAGCACACTACAAGGAGGAAAGTATTTTTCAAAACTAGACATGGGTCAGGCTTATCAACAAATTGAATTGGATGAAAAATCTAAAGATTTATTAACAATATCGACACATTTGGGCTTGTTTAAGCAGAATAGACTTCCTTTTGGCATTGCTTCAGCACCATCAAAATTTCAGAAAATTATGCAATCATTACTAGGAGGTATGGAAGGAGTTATATTTTTTTTAGATGATATTTTAGTAACGGGTAAAGATAATTCCGAACATTGTAATAGATTAAAGTTAGTTTTTGATAATAATAATAATAATAATAATAATAATATATTTATTCAGTATAATAAAATCATTACATGAAAGGTCAAAATATACATATATACAGTTAGTCAGATAAGTTAAGTAAAGCAGGACTGAAATTAAATAAAGATAAATGTAATTTTTTTCAAAAGGAAATTGAGTATTTAGGGTATGTTATAAATTCTGAGGGGCTTCACCCCAGTAAAAGTAAAACAGAGACAATAGAAAAAGTACAGAGGCCTAAGAATATTTGTGAATTAAAATCATTTTTAGGAATGATAAATTATTATGGAAAGTTTTTAAATCAATTATCAACAGTTTTATATCCTTTATATCAATTGTTAAAGAAAGATGTACAATGGTATTGGTCAGAAGATTGTGAACGGGCTTTTAATGAAGTAAAGAAAATGTTAATATCCGCTGAAATTTTAGTTCATTTTGATTCAAATTTACCTATCAGATTAACTACAGATGCATCATCATATGGGGTAGGTGCTATTCTGAGTCACGTGTATCCCTCAAATATAGAAAGACCGATAGCTTATGCGTCGCGTACATTGTCAAATGCAGAGAAACACTATTCTCAAATAGAAAAGGAAAGTTTAGCAATAATCTTCGGAGTTTTAAAATTTAATCAGTACTTGCTGGGTCGGAGATTTGAGTTACTTACAGATCATAAACCGTTAGTGTCAATTTTTGGGGAGAAGAAAGGTATTCCTGAATTTTCAGCGAACAGGCAGACGTTGGGCGGTTATTTTATCTAATTATAATTATGACATAAAATATGTGAATTCAAAGCAAAACGCTGCAGATTGTTTATCAAGAATGTTAGGAAAAGATGATGGGGAGAATAATAGTAAAGATATAGATATTGAATATTGTTTTTTCTTAGAAAATAGTGAAGATTTTAATTTAAACTTTAAAAATATAGTAAGCGAGACCTACAAAGATTCAGATTTATCAAAAGTTATAGAATTAGTTAAAAAAGGATGGCCTTCATATTGTAATGATCAAGATGTGAAATTGTATTTTTCTAAACGTTTTGAATTTTTTATAAGTAATAATGCTTTATTTTGGAATCATAGAATAGTTATACCAAAACAATTAAGGTCAAATATTTTAAAGCAACTTCATATGACTCATATGGGCATATCGAAAATGAAAGAGTTAGCTAGATCTTATTTTTGGTGGCCTGGGTTAGATAACGATATTGAGAAAGTAATTAAAAATTGCCATGTATGTAACGCTCACTTAAATAATCCACCTAAATGTAATCTTTCCAATTGGGAATGGCCTATTAATCCATAGGAACGATTACATATGGATTTTTTAGGACCCCTTAAAGGAAAATATTATTTGATTGTATTAGATGCACACAGTAAATGGTTGGAGGTGGCAAAAACAAACGCTACATCTTCAAACGCAGTCATTATAGCTTTAAGGACAATGTTTGCGAGATTTGGTTTGCCAAAGTACGTCATATCAGACAATGCAACATGCTTTACATCAAATGAATTTCAAATGTTTTTAACTAGAAATGGTATTAATCATATCACATCTCCTCCGTATCATCCACAGTCAAATGGTGCTGCTGAAAATGCTGTAAAAACAGTTAAAATGTCGCTTAAGAAAGCAATAGATGTAAATGCAGATTTAGATTTGAGTATCTGTAGATACCTTTTTGATTATAGAAATACGCCACATTGCACTACCGGTGTGAGACCCTCACAGTTAATGTTTGGTAGACAGTTGAGAACTAGATTTGATGTAATATTACCAAATAGAAATAAGGATGTAGTTAATGTAACTAAAAATAAAGTTAAACATAAGCAATACAAACAAAGGAATTATTATAAAGGAAAAAAAGAAATTAGTTTTAAAATAGGAGAAATTGTTTTAGCTAGGCACTATAGAAATGTAAATAATAATTCCTGGTTAAAAGGCAAAATTTTTAAGAAAATTGGTAATTGTATATACTTGGTTGAAATTGCATCTCTTAATATAGTAGTTAAACGGCATGTAAATCAACTGAGGAAAACTCTTCAACCATTGAAGATAAGAGATGGAATTTCATTCAAGAACATGGAGAATCAGGGACAATTGGGGGTGGAAGAACAACCTTCTACTTCTAAGTCACCAACCAAGTATGATTTAAGGCGCAGATCACAAATTAATCCGCCTTGTAGATTAGAGTATTAGTTAAATCAGTTATGGACATAAACATTGTAGAGTTATAGTTGTAAGCTAGGGGAGGAGAAATGTAATATATGAAGACTGTAAAGTGCATGCGCTACCCCTCCCTTAGCAGGGTAGAGAGTGAAGGAACAATATATAGACACTCGTATGTAGATAGCTATGGAAGTTGTTTTAAATAAAGTAGTATATAATAAAAGCGTGTTTTATTGTAAGATAATAGCGAGTAACAAGCAAGAATGATGGAATCCATGTCAACAAGATTTGGAAATATTGAATTTAACGATTGTTTTGCAAAAGCCTCCTTTTTAGACCCAAGGTTCAAAACTAAAGCTTTTAATTCTAACGAGGCTCTTAAGCGTGTTAAAGAGGAAATTCAACAGGAAGTCATTACTTTAATTAACAAAGGAAAAGAGGCCGAAACATCCACTTCTGCTGTCATAGATACCGAAATTGGTACTTTTGAAAGTGCTGATTTAGAAACTATTGACGAATCAGAAACATGTCTAATTTGGAAAGAGTTTGACAAGTCAATGAAATCTACAGAATTAGTTAATAGTCCAACAGCTGCAGCAATTACAGAAATAAAAACTTATATAGCAGACGTATTTTTGACCCGAAAAGAAAATCCACTAGAATGGTGGAAACAAAGAGAATTGCTATATCCAAGATTATCCAAATTAGCAAAAAAATATCTATCTGTAGTAGCCACCTCGATCCCGTGTGAAAGATTATTTTCCAAAGCAGGCAATTAATTTCTGAAAAACGTAGTCGTTTAAAATGAAAAAATGTGCAACGTATAATGTTCTTATATTGTAATCAAGAATTATTTTAAATACATGAGTATTTGTTTTTTTTTTTTAAACGAGTATTCGGTATCGACTAAAGTAACGGATATTGAACTCGAAAGTAACGAATAGTTACAAGTATTGAAAAGTAACTGAAATCAACATCACTATTCTCTAAACACTTCTTTTTCCTATAATAAAATTTTATATTCTTACTAATGTAATTATTCCACATATAATTTGTATTTCTATTTTACAATATTGCACACCCATACATTTATTTCTCTGACAATAGAAGAATTTTAAAATCTGTTCTGTTTAAAATTCCCGCGCTTCTACATTCCAATTTAAATGTCCAAAGTCACAGAAAATTTTAATAAGAGATCAAAGGTTTATTCTTTATTCTCTAATCTTTAATAGTACAGAGACAAAAATAAAAATTATTTCCTATTTACAAGAGCTTAAGCTTTCTCAAACACTTCATTCACTTCTTCAGATGATTTTTTTAAGCTGTAAAATATTAGTTTCTTATCGAGGGCTGAAAACTTTTTGATTTTGCCTTGAGAATAACGCACTGTTAATTTAACTCATCAACTAAATAGTTTATTTTCTCTTTCAAGTTTCACGTTGTTTTTCAATTTATTCTTCTTTACTTTTAAGTTACTCAAATTATTTGTTTACACTAATAACTATTAACATTACGAGACTCATATGAGAATTTAGCTACTATGGATCTGTTGCAGGACATGAAATATACCGGGTGCGGCAAAACAAACAGTGCAGTTTTGATGGGCTATTAAAAAAAATGGCACAACTTACGAAAAAGTGGTTTATTCTGCTTGAGTCAGTACTACACCCCATTTTTTCACTTGAGTTTGAAAGATCACATTAGCAAGATGATGTTCTCCAGAAGCGATGCACTGATGTAGGCGATTTCTGAAGTTTTCAACTGCGTTCTGGCACATATCGATCAGAATGGCGGCGATTTCCTCGGATCTTCAGTTTTTCCAATTGTGAGGACGATCCTGGAAAACCTTTTCCTTGAGGTAGCCCCACAGGAAAAAATGGCAAATGCTCAAATCCGGTGATCTCGCCGGCCACCCCAGGTCGCCCCTCAGAGAGACGAGGCGCGCAGGGAACATCTGCCGCAGTTTTGTCATTGAAATCTGCGCTGCGTGGGCAGTAGCCGCATCTTGTTGGAACCAAATATCCTCAAGGTCTTGTTCTTCAGCCAACCGTGCCAATTGTGGCTCAAAAATTTTTTTCGAGCATCGAAACATAACGTCGAGCGGTGACGGTTGTTGCACGCTCATCCTCCTCAAAAAAGTATGGTCCAATAACCCCAAATTTGAAAATGGCACACCATACAGGGACTTTCGGGGAGTGGAGAGGTCTCTCGTGAACTTGGCGTTTGTTATTGTCCGACCAATAACGAAAATTCTGTTTGTTTACGCCTCCAGAGAGATGGAAGTGGGCTTCATCACTACTGAAGAACGTTGACCTTGGTGGGATACGGTCTAACATTTCTTGGGCGCGATTCACACGGTTTTGAAAATCTGGAGGCATCAACTCCTGAACCAGCATAATCTTATAGGGATGGAAAATAAATCTTTATGCAAAATCCTCCTTACAGAGCGGTCGGACATGTTTAATGCAGTTGCATGTCTCCGGGCAGAGCGTGTTGGTGGTTGTTCAACAGCTGCTCTCACTAGAGCTACATTTTCGGGAGTTCTCACTGTTCTGGGTCTTCCCATACCCCTAGGCCTTTTTGTTGAACCAGTTTCTTCCAACGCACGAACCCAACTCGCGATAACATTGCGGTGCGGAACGGGATCACGACGTGGAATGTTAAAGTGCCGTCGGAAGTCCGCTGAGTGATGATGAAAGAACGACCGCTTTCAAGAAACGTGCGAACGGCGAAGCCGCGATGCTCTCCGTTCCAATCCATTGCTTCGACTGAAAACGGGGTGAGTTACCGGACACAATGAATTCCCTCCCAGGTTCCCATCCTCACCACAGCGGGTGTAGTCGCCCATCGCAACTGCACTGTTTGTTTTGCCGCACCCTGTACTTTCTTAAAAAAGACAAAAAACATGTTATCAATAAATAAGTCTATTAAATGCAACCCCAATAACACTAGCCAACGCGATTTAACAGTCAGTTATAAGTCAAAACTGAATTCTAATAGGGTATCACGTCGCATTTTTGTTTTAACGTAAAAAAAAAGGAAAATTTAAAATAAAAAAGTATTGTAACATGCTTGAGCATATTCGCGGCTATACCGTAAAGGGCAGTGGTAACTACAAAGGCTACGACGTCACGTATTCCAGAGAGAAGTAGGGAATTCTAATATATTTGTCATCGCGGAATATACTAAAATGGAAACTTCTGGAATCGATACGTACATATATGAAGGTTGCAGTCGGCGTAGTGATTCATTTACTGTTTAATTGTTGACGCGGTCTGACAAGCGACAATCGAAATATCTCTTAGTTAAGAAAGTTTTAAGTAGTGTTCCACAAGTTGTGTTTGCGTGTAGTTTTCAAGAATAGAAAACCGTGCAAGAGACTGCAAACATTCTCCGGCGTCTGTTATGTTTGTGGATTATATGTTACAAAATCGCAAAGGAAGTCTTTACGTGAATTAATTCGAAAATGTTATGAACAATATTTTCGATTCAAAATTAAAAATCCAAGACAAAAGATGGCTACCGCATATATGCCATATTTCGTGTAAAAAAAAAGAATTCTTCTGAAATCCTGTCAGAAAGGCCAATGATTTGGCGTGAACCAGCAGATGACGTCACGGACTGTTACTTCTGTCTTGTAAAAATTGAAGGGTTTTCAAAAAAAAAAATAAACAAGGTAATGTATCCAGACATTCCATTTGTAAGCAAACCGTTGAAATGAACTGATTGTGAGCTTCCAACTTCAATGCATTCGAATTCTTCTGCAAATTTCGCGGACGAGGAAGATATAGACTATAGACGATGTTTTAAATGTGTGATTTTCAAGTGATCTGACGTATGTTCCTTCTGACGAACCACCCCTCATTACTCAATCAGATTTAAATGATTTGATACGGGATTTGGGTATAACCAAAGGAAAATCATAAATTTTGGGATCTCGATTAAAAGAATAGAATCTTTTACATTCCACTACAAGAATCTCCGTTGTGAAGAATCGTCACCAAAAATTCAGTTCATTTTACAAAGTTGAAAAAAATGTCTGTTACTGTACTGATGTAAATCAATTTTTGTATGAAATGAGTATTGAATATAACCCTACAGAATGGCGATTGTTTATCGACTCGTCGAAAACAAGTCTCAAAGCAGTTTTACTTTATAATTGTAACTGGAAACCATCAATTCTAATGGCTCATTCTACAAACACAAAAGAAACGTATGACAGTATGTCAACTATATTAAATCTCATTCAATATTCAAATCATCTTTGGCAAATCTGTGGTGACCATAAGGTTATTTCCTTATTACTTGGACTGCAAGGAGGGTTTACCAAATATTGTTGTCTTTTCTGTCTGTGGGATAGCCGAGCAGTTCAGCAACATTACCAAATATAAGAATAGCAGCCACAAACCAGAATTGTTCCGGAAGAATTTTAATATAACATTTGAGCCATTAGTGGATTCTAATTTGGTGATTCTGCCCCCTCTACACAATAAATTACATTTGATTAAACAGTTTGTCAAAGCACTAGATAAAGAAGGCTACTGTTTCAAATACTTAAGGGATAATTTTAGAAAGCTGTCCGATGAGAAAGTTCGCGAAGGAGTATTTATTTATTAAAACTGTAATTACTTTATCTTTGAAATATGTAATATTTACCCTACCTTCACTTAAGGAACACTCTCCATGACAATGACTTTTGTGTTTGGCCAAATGCAACTCGGAGCTGAAACCAAGACAGCAAAATGTGCATGCGTACACACTTTTAGCTTCATTTTCTATAATCGGAATAAAATCTATTTCTACATCTTTATTCAGAATATCATCGTATTGTTCACAGAAATACAGCAACAACTCTTCACCCACATGAATTTTACGGGTGCTTCGAAAGTAAACATTATTTCCAAAATTAAATATAAGTAGATTTTGTTCATCATTATTTTTGGCAGGATTTACAAACTGCATCCAATTCAACAACTTCGACTGATCTTCTTTCACTTTGAATTTGCCTCCATTTACTGTCCAAGAGCATTCTGATGAACTAAGACCGGTGAAAGGACCAAATCTTACATTTTCAGGGATAACTTTCAAAGCAAAAATTCCAATTTGTCCAAACAAATCTCTAATTTCTAAGATGTCCTTCGGCAGACTTTCTCTTGCATTATTAGATGTATAGATATCTAGTACGTGCACAAGCATATCACACTCAGGACAGTAATCTTCATAAAATGCCAGACAATGGTCACAAACTGTTGGCCAAAATTAATGGAATTAAAAACTCATAAAATAAACCACATTATAGTTCAAGTCAAGCATATGTCACAATTTTAATCTAAACTGAACTAACTACTTTATTAATAAGCACTTAAATCTCTTAATGACGTGTACTTAGGATGAAATAACAGTAATTATATCGACACAAAACAGTCATAGAGAAAGTGAAATAGATGAACCAGACACAGGTTCAATTCAAACAATTGTTCTAACATCAGATCAATTTCGTGGAGACTGTATTCCCTCTCACAAATTTCGGAAATGCATACAGTAATATACTCATTATTACATTGAACTATAAATTTTATATTTCCTATTAATAGTTGATTGTTGTTACTGGAGTTCTAACACTATATGAAAAATTAAATATTATAAGTAATTGAATATTACATATATAGTTACACATATTACAAATAATGTGAAAGAATTAGTCATTAAGAGAGATTGGCTGATTTATAATTCTCTGTTCAAAAGTCAGTTTAGTGTATGGTTGCTATATTTTGACGTACGTGATCAGAACAAATTTAAACTAGGAACTTACATAATAGTTCGTTATCAAATACAATTTTTATATTGCCGATACCACTCGTTTCGTTTTCTATTTTAACATTATTTATTTCATACGGCGATATTTCTTCTTTTTGGATACTATCAACACTGGATATTTCACAATCGAATTTATCAGGATTTACAACATTTTGCATACCAATATCGCCTATGCTGATTTTAGTTTCGGAGACACAGATCTTGCTATCTGAATAAGCACGATCTTCGAATTCTTGTTTTACACTAAATGTATTTGCCGAAAGCAGTGTCTCCTTTATATCACTTTCCCAAACACCTTCGTGCATCATTATTCAAGTTATTATGAGACAGATAATTACGATTTAGAAATTTGTTTTGCTTATTTGCTCAAACAAACAAAAATGGCAGACTAAATTTTGAGAGGAGCGGCTAACGGCAGACAAATATTCCACGTTGTGCGCATGCGTCGGAAATTCGACTAAAATATTTTGTCCGCGATAGTACATGGTCATGTATTATATATGTCATTCACGATTAAATTATCATAAAACTGATTTCACATTGAGACATGTGCTTATTTTACATCCCCCCTGAGTAATAATTATTAACATGACTGTCATAACAGTCGCTAGACGTTTGTTTGAATTCCGAGCAATATACACGGTTTAATTTAAATAAACATATGAGAACAGTGCATAATAAAGAACCTGAATATATAGAATGTGCTTCGAAAAAAAAGTATATGTGTGCTACTTGTAAAGTTTATTTCCAGTTCAATAATGATTTACGGAAACATTTAATGGATAAACATGACGTCGAAAATATCGTAGAAGAATTGGGTTTTGATTCTTTCAGTGGTAGGTAAAATTTGTATCTGTTGACTAAGTAGTTTAATTTTAATAATTTTTTTGCATTTAGTCAGTGGTTATCTGAAGAAGAATTCTTCAGATAACCAAAATAAGCAAAGATTAGTGCATTTACGTAGTCAGAAAGGTTTAGTTTAAGAAATACTTTTAGTTGTCATATTTCTTTTAAACACTCCTCAGTACCACATAAATAAATTTAAATTATAATCAAAATTTTTCCATTTAATAGTAATATATATTTTCTGCCAGAAAAGTTAGTCAACAGATACAAATTTTACCTACCACTGAAAGAATCAAAACCCAATTCTTCTACGATATTTTCGACGTCATGTTTATCCATTAAATGTTTCCGTAAATCATTATTGAACTGGAAATAAACTTTACAAGTAGCACACATATACTTTTTTTTCGAAGCACATTCTATATATTCAGGTTCTTTATTATGCACTGTTCTCATATGTTTAGTTAAATTAAACCGTGTAGAATATACTTTTTCACATTCCAAACAATTAATCGGCATTTTAAACGAAATAAATTCCTACACATTCCTATACCTCATTGACATTTCCGACGCATGCGCACAACGTGGAATATTTGTCTGCCGTTAGCCGCTCCTAATTTTGAGGTACGTATGGCACCAAGGTTAACTCATGCTGCGTTAAGTATACGGCACAGATCATCATACAAAGGGGTCAGCCAAGCCAAAATTTTTATCCGCGTTTTGTATTGCCTCGGGTCAAATATAGATGAGGCCGACATCAAAAAATTACAGTTTTCAATAACACTAAGCAAATAGCGGGAGATTCAAAATGTATTTGGTAACGGGAAATTCAAAAGAAAGTTTATTACAAATTAGGGTTTAATACCGCGAGATCAAAAATTATATTGATAAAGGTTTGTCATGGAATGTAAAACGTCTGTCTTAAGTTATATCATTAAGTGTCATACTGTCATTAATATTTGTCATTATAAGAGAAAATATAATGACAAATATGGACAATATGACAATGATATAACTTAAGACAGACGTTTTACATTACATGACAAACCTTCAGCTATATAATTTTTGATCTCGCGATACATGATTACAACACTGTAATTAAATTGCATACTATTTACTAGTTCTCGTAGTAATGAGGAATCATTTCTAAGGAAAACAGTATACAGTACGATATTCAATGACAATGCTGTAACCACACAATAACGTTTTAAAGAAAAGAATTACTTAAATAATTACATTTTAATATTATTACGTAGAAAAGGTACAAAGTACATTTATGATTATTAATAAGTAACATCTAAAACGTATGTTTTAGTTAAATTACCAGTACAAAAATAAATTAACGAACAATAGCATAGTCTACCAAAAGTAGAATTTTCGACTAACAAACATATTTTTAACAATAAGATAGAATTTCTGTCGAAAAAGCACATTTATTATTACTATTGAAAAATTATAACTAACATCCAACACTTATGTTTTAGTAAATTACCAGTACAAAAATAAATTAACGAACAATAGCATAATCTACCAAAAGTAGAATATTTCACTAACAAACATATTTTTAACAATAAGATAGAATTTCTGTCGAAAAAGCACAAACTCAAAATACTACAAAGTAGGTAATTAAACCTGATAAACACACAATGACTTAAGCCCGCCATGTTTACTAGCACCATTTACAAAATCTTGTATTACATAAATGATGAACATAAAATAAGGTGACATAAATAAAAATATGGATACATAAGATATCTAACAAATTTAGTAGATGTCTTTTCATCAATATATAATTAAAAGAGTGACAATTAGGGCTTAAAAATTAAATAATGTTAATTACATGGCTATAGAAGAAAACAAAAAAATTAAACCTGCAATAACTAAGACCAAATTGATTAATTTATTTTTGTCGTAAAACAAATGAGACTTCCAATGATATGGCTGCCTTAGCCTCCTAGGTGGCCTCATGGGATGGAGTGTCGGCACTGCATTTCTGTTTAAGCGTACTGAATGAGGGTGTGCATAGCAGTTTGTGTCAAAATGTAGGCTGCAGAGTTTCTTATTACATGTTGTACTGGCATCTAGCACAGGTTTCATGCCCATTTGCTGTTGTTTCACTCCTGAATAATAAAATATAATAATTACAACTGTATACTAACAAATATCAACGATAGTATAAAGCCACGTTTTCATCAAAGGAAACTGCCTAGGAAAATCATTAGGAAAAACCATTAACACTGCTAAACACCGATTGTTTGCTTGTGAAAAAACATACTATAGAAACTTAAAAACTAGTAGTAAGTTTTTCGTGTACCTTAAAGGCTTTCTTATACACCTACAGGGTTAAACTGCAGTTGAGGTGTCGGGCGACTAGTGTACCTTATAGAGCACCTCTAATTGAACAACTTTTTCTTATAAAATTATCAATGCAAACATAGAGAAATGGAGATAAAAAATAAATTAGGTACTGACCGAGTCAATTTTGCAGTTTACATCTCATGAAAGGTATCCCATATAGTTCATTGAAATGATGAAAATCACGATAATTGATATTTATTTCACGTAATCACACAATTTAGGTCAATTTGTATGTTTTCTTATGAATTTTCTGCGATTTTAAAAGCACCATCGAATGTCAACAAAAACAGTTGATATCATGTGATCTCATATTTACAATTTTGCTAAAATTCAATCAAAAAAACCTACAAATCAAAGGTAATTGTTGTGTTGTGAGCTTAAATAAACATCATTTATTGTGATTTTCATTATTTCAATGCTCTATATGGGACATCTCACATGAGATGTAACCTGCAAGATATTTACTCGGCGAGTACCTAATTTATTTTTTATCTCCATTTCCCTACATTTGCATTGATAATTTTATATGAAAATGGTGTTCAATTAGAGGTCCTTTATAACATACACTAATCATTTTGTCAAAAATCGCCTGACACCTCAACTTCAATTATTCCCACTTATATTATACTCCTAATAATTGCCAATTACTTACTTAACTGTCATTTAAACTTTAATTGGTGTAATCGGGGAACCAACAAAATCCTTGCTATAACCAGGTGGTCCTTATTGTTCTTGGAATCAGAACTACAAACAAAAAATCTCCAGCTCACCTTCGGGTTATATATCAACTATTAGTGTCGTTAGTTACTTGTTCGCATTCTAGGAAAATATGCATCGCTCTTGCTTCCTGCTTGTACGCCCCACACACGATCCACCAGATTCTATTCATCCTTCAATTCTAAAAATGCCTTATGTTAACTTAATAAAATTATCATATTACTCTTTACAGAACTTACGGTACGATTATAACACCATTAACTAGTAGCAATAAGAAAAATAATGTTTAGCAACACACACAAAATGATCTAATACCGCGCGATCATTTAAATTCTAAATTAGAGCAGGCTGTGAAATTTAAATTAAGTTGGTATATCAGTACTAATTTACAATTTGAATTGTCAAAGTGACGTTTCAAAATGTTAATTAATCAATAATTGACATTCTGGACAACCTAATACGGCAAAACCCCGTATTTAACTGAACCACAGAGAAAGAAGCAGAGCACTAACAACAAGAAGAATGAGTGTGCTTAAAACCACACAACAGAAGTGTAAACTTCATCAAGGCGAGGTTAATAATACGAAATAGACGCGTATAATATTTCAATAACGTATTAAATAAAACGTATTCGCACATTTATTACATTTACACATGTACACACGCGTATAATATTTATTAACGTATTATACGACTGATCATGCTCTCCCGTCGCCGAACGTATGTACCTACAATTCGTCTAATGGATCTTTAGACGCACGTAATTATTTGATAACGATAAGCAAAGATTGTCGGTCAGTCTATCTATCCTTATTTAATATCGGTGTCGAATATTCAAGTGCGGAAAATACGTATGTCTGCAATACAAATCATATCTAGACTACTGCATTAATCAAATGAAAAATAAAAAAATGTGAAGTTTATATTAATGCATTATGTATATAGTGCTTAACTTGAACTGGAAGTACCTATTTGATTCGTACGCATAAAAATTAATGACGTGCGTCTAATGATCCATTAGACGAACTGTATATATATAAATAGACGATATGAATACTCCCTTACAAGTCCGGCGCTTTGTCTGATGGTAACGTGTCGACGTCATACCTGTGAGATCTCGGGATCGAATCTGCTCGGGGACATGAATTTATTTATTCATTTAAATTTCAATTTAATTGAAATTAAATACCTTTATATGATATATTTATCTTGTTCCCTTAGCCGACTTAACCCGAACGAGCGTTACACATATCCGAGCGTTGCAGGACAGTCTTGTTCACTGCCTACAATCAGCGCAACGCGTCTAAAGAAGTTTACACTTCAAAAATAACAAATGCGCATATACCACCCAGTTCCTTTCAAAAAGTGAGTGTAAAATTCTCTGTTCAAGTTTTTAGTCAGATGATGGTCGCAGCTATAAGAGTTTTCAGTTCTTTAGTAATTTAGGATTTTCAATTTCAAACACTAATTCCTTGCAATTTATTTCTCAAAAGTAGGCGGAATTATTATTACTTCAGCCAGATAAATTATTTGACAGTTAGCTCCCAACAAACATGGAAGTGACGGCCGTCAGTTGGGCTACTGTCGGCCATGCTGGCCAGTTGACGGCAACGGCATGCTAATAAAGGGCCATTGTAAGAAGTTTGCCGGCAAAACTGTGTAAAAAGATGTAGTTCGCCATAACTGGCCCGCTGACGGCCAAAATACTTTAGTGGAGCCCATGACCTTCAACTCCTAAGTTAATCCACATTTATATGATACAAATACGGACGCTAGTGAAATTTCAATAAGTAAATAAATAAAGTGAACATACAAAAACTATTCATTTTTACTTCTGCTTATAAATGTTTCTATTTCCAGTGATAGATATAAATTCTTCGGAAAGTTGGCAAAATGTATCATATTCAGCTGCGATTCGTTGGATTTAGTGAAGCTGACTAGAGAGTAGGGTCGTCATTAGCAGCTGTCAAATAAATTTTGTGTTGAGTTGTTTTTCGTCGCGTTTATGCTATTCTACGAATATTGTGCTAACTAATTGATCTAAAATTGGACTAGAAGATTCTCAAACCATAAACGCGCCAAAAATGTGAGTATGTTTTCGTTTAATTTAAAATGGTTAAGGTTTCTCACGCGTCTTAACTCATAACCTCATTCACATTTCTTGGGGGTATGGATTTCCCGCTTGAAGTTTTCGTTTTTATTGCAGCAGTTTTTCATCTAATATTCTTAATTTATCTTAATTTATTAGATAGCTATTTGACAGCAAGTTCCAATCACTTTAAAAATTATCGTAGAAGTTATAGATACAAGTTAATTAAAAGGGATATTTCTGAAACTTTGAAATTGGGTGAAATTGACGCTTTGGTTAGCAAGAAGCAATGCACAGATTTCAAAACGAATACTTGTGAAATAGTAGAAAGTGTAGAAGCTGATTAGGTACTTATATCATTAATAAGTGTGATAAACCCACTAACTTAAATAATACTAATAATCTCCAGTATGACCTCTATGCAAACCTACAACTTGAACAAAGAACTGTGGATTTTGAGAAATTTCAAATCAATTATTTTTATAACTTTCAGGTTTCTTTTTGACAGCCCACTGGCGGGAAAGACGTGTTTGATACGACAAGGCGATATTTAGCTAAAATTGTTTGGACAGAATTTAGTTGAAACTTATATAATTGCTGTGGAAAAACCAACAAACTAGCTTTCAGCCGTTTAAAAGACAGTGTACGTAACCTTCATTGTTGGTAGGTAGGTAGAACCCTTTTTATAAATGAAATTATTATTTATTTTTGTTTTCAGGAGTAGTAAGAAAAAATAAATTGAGTAAAAACGCTACCCAACAGGAAGTAGAAACGATTATCAAAAGCTGGCCGAGGAGTGCGACTGACAGAAATGGCGGAAGGAACAAAAGACGTGGTTCTACTGAAGGTCCGATAATAAAGATTAAAACCCATTTATTAGAAATTAAGTTTATAATCGCGTTATTTATTGCCTTGTGAAGTTTTCTTTATTTGTTCAAGAGAATTAATATTCATTTTATGAATTAAAATGTTATATTTTGTAAATTGTTCAAGAGCCTACATGTAATGTTCATTTTAAGAATTAAAATGTTATGGTTTCTGAATTGTTCAAGAGATTTAATGTTCATTTTAAGAATTAAAATGTTTTGCTTTGTGAACTTTTCATCAGATTTAATGTTTATTTTAGGAAATAAAATGTTATATTTTGTGAATTAAAATATTACAATAAATGTTTTTAAATAAAATTAATTTTTGGCTTGTTTTTGTGAGCGGTGATCGATCGGCATTGTAGCGGATATTAGTCGCATCAACTATGGGCCATCGCTGTAAAAAAGGCCTTATTCCTGCGTTGGCCCGGCTAGCGGCCGCAGTCTCCTATTGATAACGGGCCAATATAGAATTCAGTTAGAGGTCCGCCGTTCGCATAATCGGCTAGCGGGCATTTGGCCGTTGAAGGCCCATCATTAAAATGTTTGCTGGGAGAGTACATATTAGTTAAGACGTCATCGCCGTTCAACGTCGTTTCAATAATTTCAATTATTTAAAATGAGAACCGACTCTCAAAACGAAAAGGTGGATATGATTTTAGTAATTAGAGAGTTTGACGAAAATTACTTGCTAGTATCAAGAGTTTATGCTCAAAAATATCCTAACACGCGTCATCGCCCTGACAGGCGGTCATTAAAAAATTTATTGCAAGTGTTATTAGAAACCAGAAAGGCAAAGACCCAATTATGGGAAATGAAGAAAATGATTTTGTTGTTATCGAATCTCTTGTAGAAAAGCCACATACAAGTCAGCGAAAAATAAGTGAAGCCAATGGAATAATTAAGCAGGCGGAGCGTCGGAAAAATTAGAAAAAGGCACAGCTTTTTCCCGTATTGTATACAATTACACCAAGCACTTTTGGAAGTAGATTACGATCGTCAACTCGTATTTTGTTTATGGGTTCTAGAGAAGTTTAATAAAGATGAAGTTTTTTTGGATTTTGTACTTATTACGGACGAGTCATCATTCCACAATAACGGATTAGTTAATAGACATAATTTTCACTACTACAGTGACGCAAATTCCCATTTTTTTAGAACTCTCGAAGGCAACACAGATGTTGTGTCAATGTGTAGGGTGGAATAATTGGAACGCTAGTGATACGTTCTTCTTTGATGGTAACTAACACAGAATGTGGTTACAACTAGACGGTGCACCAGCGCATTTTCAAGTAAATGTTAGAAATGAATTGTATAGGCAATATCCCAATAGGTGGACAGGACGCGGCGGTCCACTCAATTGGCCAGCAAATTCTCCAGATCTAACGACTTCTGATTTTTCTTATGGGAATATTTCAAAAATATTGTCTATGATACACCACCAACCACACCAGACGTTATGAGAGGAAGAATAAGAATAGCGTTTCGTTCTTTAACACCAAGTATTTTAACAAGAGTTAAACAGTCCTTTCAAGAGAAAATTCGCTTATGTATTGAAAACTAAGGACATCATTTTGAGCACTTGTTAAAACATTAGTTTTCTTTTACTACTTAAGTTTGTTATTTGTTTAAAGTATGTATTTGTTGTTTACCTAGTTATGATGCTTTTTAATTATTGTGAAACAAAACCAATCAAACCGTCAGGTTAATAAATATTAGCCATTTAAAAAATGAATTGCAAGAAACTAAAGTTTGAAATTGAAAATCCTAAATTACTAATATAGTTTTTAGTAATAATAGTAAGTAATGTATCTGTTTGAAGTAATAATAATAATATTGTTTTTAAACGCTCTGTATAATTTTTAGATTTCAACTTTAACTTATCTTAAAGTCTGATGCTTTGAGTAAACAATAAATACAATTTAAAATAATTCACTCAAATATGTAAGACAGAAATAGTTAAATGTCTCTGTTAAGTTATGTATAGGGAGTATAACAGTAAGTAGCCTTCATTTAGCCTATAGTATCAAAATATGCCATAATATACAAGTGTTCCATTTAAATTTTCATAACTTTGGTACGCAACATTTTATTGAATATTTCAAAATAATTTTAAAATGTGCCCGTAATGTGGCAAGGTGTTAAACATTTTGCCACTTTTCGTATATATAAACCGATGGGAATGTGGTGCGCCAGCCTGTATATTATCTGTGCTATACCTATATAAGTGTTTACATTAGGATATTTTCCAGTTTGTTCACTAAAATCAATCCTCTTCCTACCTTGTATTTTTATAATAATATTCCCCCAAACATTAATCTTACTCAATGAAGGAGCTCTTGGAATTTATAGTCAATAAATCATATAAATAGAAAAAAAAAGTACGCACAAGGTAACTTTGTGGGAATAGTTGATGTAGGTAACAGTTTTTTGTGCAGAAATGATTGCAAGCAACTATAGACCTTAAGTCTTATGATCATATGGATAGAAATTAAATGAAATTTTGAATCCTATATTTAGTAAAAATGGTTTTGTCAATTATTAGACAAAAATAATTATAATATTTTCAAATAACAGAAAAAATATACGTAAACTAACTTATTCAGTGCCGAAATAAATTACCTAAAATAATATTTTGTTTAGGAGCGGCATCTGTCGTTAACTAGAATACCAATTGCAGGCTTCAATCTCTTAAATTACAACTAAACTGCAGATTATATAAATTTATCAAATATTCAGCGCCTCTGGTGGTAGTAACCCGGCGACGGTGGCGTAGCCTGGTGTTCGTAACCATTTTAGGGCTACAAAAATTTGTTAATCATGGGCCATCTGGATATTTATCTGTGACTGAACCATCTCATCTAAACTCTGCTATACGGTCAGATTGCTATACTAACTTCGATTTGTTTACAATTTAAAAACATAAGCTCTTGTCTCTTCTAAAAGATTTTAGTTTGCTTCATCATACAATCGTTAACATTAATTATGGAAGCATCTACTTCAAATACCAAAAAAAGTTACATTAGAACATCAGAATGGAATGCGTTTTATTTGTTTTTTAACAGATTATGAATTGGATAAAGCTACCACAGATATGGAATAAATACACTTGTGTAGAATAGTTTCTGTATAGATTGATTTTATTTAGATGAGGATTTTAAGAACAAATTAATAGAGAAATATTATAAATTACATACCAATGATAATGTATGGTCAAAAATCAGATGCAAGTGAGATAAACAATTCTATTACTTCCTGTTCATTTCCTGATAGAGGCAGTGAAGAGAATAAAGAAAACATATTTTTGTTTTATATGCAATAAAATTGAATATTTCAGATTCTGATCGATATTTATGGCCACGATCAGCTGTGCTACTCTTACTAGAGGAACTATTTAAACTAAAGGATGTATTGCTATTGCCTCACAAAAAAAGAAAAGTGTTCAGTGATATATGTCAAATTTTATTAAGCCATGAATATAATGTTGGGTGGGAAACATGCGAAAGAAAATGGTGTGGCCTCCAGGCAATGTATAAAAAAATTAAACAAGACAGAAATAGGAGTGGTAATGGAGCAGTGATATGGGAATTTTTCGATAAAGTTGATAATATTTTTGCAAGAGATCCTGCATATAACCCAGCCACTACAGCTGCATTTGACATTTCGGAAGAGGTAATATCTAATGATGAACAAGAACTGAATCAAAAAAAAAGGAAAAGAGAAGAAAGGGAGTGGTTTGAAACTCATTTTAAAGACCTAAACAAAAATTTATCTGGAGCAAAAGAAACAATGGCTGAATTTGTTAATATCGAAAGGGAAAGAAACAGTATTTTTAATAGAGTTGCAGCTAGCCTCGAAAAATTAGCAAACAAATAGTAGCCTAGTCTAGGGTTGCGCATCGAAAGCAAAACATCGATGGTGCATCGATGTTTGATACAATGCTTTCATTCAGCAGACACAACAGTTGCGCAACTGTTCAGTGATCATGTGCAGTAGACGAGCGCTCACTCTGAACATGTTCAGGAGCGGTCGCCATTTTTGTGAACGGAAAAATTCTATGCTCACTTGGTGAGCGTATTCTGTACGCATGCGCCATTGATTCATTCCAAGACCAACCTAATACATACTTCTGAAGAAAGTTACTAGAAAAGTAAGATACAACAAATTAAAGGTATTGTGCAGTAATAAATGTATTATAATATTGGAGTTCACGCAGTATTTTATTCGGGGTTGGAAAAACCAGCCCTTTCACTAAAAACTACGTCAAACCTTAATGCAGAAAAACAATTTATTATTATTGTTTATTCGGTTTAATATCTATAATTTTAACATATGGCAGCAATGAAAAGTATCAGATGACAGACGATGACATAAAGGTGAGCGGTCCTGTCCAGTGAACACTCAACTGTTGTGAAGTGAACGGTTGGAGCGGGATCAGTTCCCGATCCGCCTGCTGAATGAAAGCAATATTAAATACAATCTATCGATGTCTTCGATATATCGTACAAAAAACATCGATGTCTTCGATACATCGGAAAAAAATTTCATATTATTTAGAAATCCCAAAAAATATGCATTTACCATTCAGCTAACTAAATTCTATACAGTCAGTGGTAGTTTATATATTTTTAATTAATTGCAGAGTAGGTAGGTCAATGATCTAATACTATTATACTACTAGATGCATTGTACGCTATGTCTTGCTGATTAGGAAGTGACCCACACCATACGAGAAAGAAGGAAAATATATGAGCGTCGAAAGTTTGACAAGGATGAACAAAACTGACCGTTTTATGTGGGCAAAATTCAAATATGTTGCTATAGCTTGTAATGGCTTATAATGTTTAAAAGTATTATTTTGTTAAAAATATGCTATATTAAGAGGAAAGTAAAGGTATTGCAACTTTAATAATCAAAAAGATTAATAATTAAATATATATTATTAATATGGTATTAAATATATTCTGTTTAATAACATTTTAAAGGTGTCTATGCTAGTTGCCATTCTTCATTAAGGAAAGAAAATTAAATAAATATGACTTTTAATGACTATGAGATAACTATATGATTTTGTTCTTCTAATAATACCTGTTTTAGCATGTTTGATGATCATTCAGTTTTTATTTATAACACGCGTAGTATTAGAAAAATATTTTAAAAATCACTACACATATCAGTTGGAAATTTTAAATTGACCACTACAATTTTTCAAAATATTATGTTCTGAAAAAATAAATATAGAAACTGACAGCTTTTCTTAGGTGTTCCTTACAACTTCTGATATATTCAAAATAAAAGACAATTAATGCTTAATTTTTTATTAAAATATAATTAATATGGATTAACAAATACGTAAATGGTAAATATGTGATCGAAGAAAAATGGAGAAAGAAATATTAAAAATACATAAAGCTAGAATAACAACTTGTATTATCTCGTGAGGTGTTTTTTCTGTGACTAATTCAAATACTTCAACATTAGTTACATTTGGGGATTCTGAGCTATAAGGTAAATAGAACATTAAAAATATCTAGGTAGAATAATAACTACAAATAGAAATCTTACTTTAACAGTTCTGGTGCATCAGTAATTTTTAATCGTTGAGATCTGCTATTACAGGGAATTTTTCTCAAGTGAGCACGAAAATTGAAAATACTTTGAATTGCATTTTGGGGCAAATATTTTCTTCCATAACTTACAACAAAATCTTCAGGAGCAAAATGCTCTGAACACAATCTTGAATATTTTGATGGCTTAAAATCCTTTCGTTTAGTACAAATTATCCACTGCTTGCATAGTACTTGATTAGATTGAAAACTATAATTTTTTATATCAAATCTACAAATCATGTATTTTATTAAGAATAGTTAACCTGTGAAATGATACGTTCATTCCCTTTTCTGCCCTATTAGTACAACTATACGCTGCACATGACATTACCATTGTGTCTTAAATATGTGACTCCAAGCACTGCGAAGCTGGTATATATAATATTCAACAATTTAAAATATTTATTTGTAATTTTGTTACTGATAATAGCACTTTTAACCAAATATATTACACTAAATCCATGAGAACAACACTGTTAAATTATAAGCTGAAGTTAACATTTGCCAATATTCTAGATCATTCTCAATTTATATACATTACCTATATCAAATAATAATGAAATTCTTAAAATGTGTCTAATTACAATCACAATTTTATAAATAAAAATAGTTGATTGAATCATCATGAATCCACAGTTGTCTTTATACTCGTATTTCTTTAAATAAAAATAAAGTCCGTGGTGTATGAAATAAAATCAATACTAGAAGAAATCTATTAATAAAATACATAATCCAAATTACCAAAAAGACAAATAAATATGTATAAATCAACAAAATTGAGAAAGTTTATATACAAAACCATGCGATATCGCCATGTTTTGCCCACAACTAACGGTTTTCTATATCTGTCTCTTTTGTATGTAGAGGTCAATTCCTCTCTCTCTACAGTCCATCTAGTAGTTCTATATTATTAGATCATTGAGGTAGGTAGTCAGTAGTAACTTTATAGTTGTTAGTTTTTCTACACTTATCAATTTTTTCACCAAGATTTTAGCATGCTTTTAGGTGAATTAGTAGTACCAATAGTGCAAAAGTACGAAATAAAAAAAATAATAAATTTACCGAAGATTTGTGTTTGATATTGAATGTTAAAATTAACTGCACAAGAGCTGCAAAAGAAAATAAATAATTTAGGCACACAATTCTTTCAAGAAGTAAGTATCAAATTAACGTCATTCTTAACAATATTCTAAAATGGAATGTTTTCATTTTACACAGTTGGCAAAAAACTTTATAACATGAATTTTGCTAGAAATCACTAAAAAATTGATTAAGTTGAGAAGAAAAATAGAACATGTTCTAATTCAACAAGTTCTTTGTCAACAAATTGATCATTGATTAAGTCCACTTGACAAGTGTAATACACGACTTGTCGTCAATTTTAACTTGATCTGGCAACGGGACTACCTAAGTCTGACGTCACAAGGAGGCGGGGCTCACAAAACCTTTCCAAACATTAGAAAAGTGTATGTAATCTGTCATAAGAAATAATTTGGAGCTATATTATAATTTTATCGAGTAAAAACAGAGTATTGCAAGCTTATAATTGGTTTAATGGTATACTAAACATATCAACTGTTTAATTTGTATTACAATTTTTGCATATTTGTTTATATAATGCTATGTTTTAATTCGAATTTTTTCGCGCGTGCGGGTCGGGGGAAGGGGAAGGTTATGTTAGAATTTTAAAATCGCAGAAAAGTGATTAAAAAACCTAAAAATTAAATGTAATTGTTGTGTGGTAAAGTGAATAAACATCATTTATTACGATTTTCATAATTTGAAAAGTGTGTATAACAGATACCACTAAAAATGTGACATGGAAAATTCACTCGATGAGCACCTTAATTATTAATTATCTCCGTTCCTGTACGTTTACGCCGATTAATTTATAAGTAACAGTTGTTCAATTAGAGGTCCGCTATAAGGTACACTAGTCATTATGTCAAAAATCGGTTTCACCCATATACTCCAATTTTTCCGAAAACAGAAAAACTTACAGGTTTTCATTTCACTGTAATGCTTACAATGGGGAACAAAACACATCACCATCTTCACTACTAAATAATTAAGGATATCAAAATTAACAATAAGATACTGATAAAAGTAACATAACCTCAAAACTCTTAGTTAATTAGCATAGAAATGATCGACACTATACATACCACGTATACTAATATACACTTTCTTTGTTTCAACAATATACTAAATGATTATTGTTATGTATTTAAACACTCAATTTACTTATTCAACACTTTACTTTATTGAACTCTTTAAAAATACAATACATTGCCATAAGAAAAATAACGAAATGAATAATGACACCATGTCAACGTAACTGTGTGTAGAAGCTTGTTATTTTTGTGTCGTTGCTCACATATATATAAGTGGTCAGTGTTGCCAACTTGTATACACATACACAACACTCCTCCACCGACAAGATTAATTTATACTCAACATATAAATTATAGGTTTAATCTATCTGGTATCTTAATATTCCTTTTCGGCCTAGAACAACCAACAGCTGTGGAATCTAGAGAACAAGGTGAAATCACCCTCTCAACCGCATTGGTTGTTCCTGGTTCACAATCCTGTTTATCAATGTTTACACAAGTATAATGTCTATTTTTATTAACAAGGTTTGAACAATTTGAATTTATAATATTTTCAGTATTCATCTGAGGAGTTTTATTTATTTGATTTAAATGTCTTTTCCAAATTAAGTTTGTACCATTTACTTTACACAAGTACACTCTTAAACCTAATATTTTTACAATTTTAGCCTTAACGAAACTTTTTTTATTTAATAATCTAAAATCTCTCACATATACCTCTTCCCCTATCTTAAATGTGTCTATCCTACCCTGCTTAATAATTTTTGTTTCAATTTTAGTGTTTATGTTGTCTGGTTTTAGTTTGTTAAATCTAATTCTTATTGGTCTGCTAAACATCAAATAGGAAGGTGTATTATTTATGGTACAATGTGTGCTTGTACGATAATCTAACAAATATCTTGCTAAAATGCAAGAGATTGATGCATCATTGTTTTCATGGTCATTAAAAGCTTTTGCTAACCCCATTTTTACTGATTTAACTACATTTTCAGCGGCCCCATTGCTAGCTGGATGATATGGTGCTGTTAAAGTATGTCTGATTCCATTCCGAAGACAAAAGGTGTTAAAATCATTTGAAATAAATTGCGGACCATTATCCGTGACTAATTGGTTTGGAATACCGAAACGCGCAAACATTAGCCGTAAAGTATCGATAGTAGACTTTGTAGTTGTAGATGGCATCTCTACAACTTCTGGCCAGCGACTGAAAGCGTCTATGAGAACTAAGAACATTTTATTTTGCACCGGGCCAAAAAAATCTACATGAACTCGGTCGAAAACGTGCCTAGCTGAATTATAAGATATAACAGCCGCTTTTGGTGATTCTGGTCTGACTATATTGCATGCATCGCAACTTTTCGCTAATAATTCAATGTCGGCATCAATAGACGGCCACCAAAAATAAGATCTGGCCTTACTTTTCATTTTAACTATACCAGCATGAGCTGAGTGTAATTCTTTCAAAAGTTGATTCTGAAATTTCTTAGGTATAACTACTCGGTGTCCTAACATGATTATTTCGTTTTCAATTGTTAAATCTAATTTCCTTATAAAATATGGTTTTAGAAAATTTCTTTCTTTTGACAAATAATGCGGCCAACCGTCTCTAATATATTTAAATATATTTACTAATATGGTGTCTTTTTGAATCTCGTCTCTGATATGTTCTGCAATAATGGGCATTTCTGAATTATCTGTAACAAAATTTAGATAAGAATATTCTTTTTTGACTTTATGCTCATTTTTTAAAGGCAAACGTGATAAAAAATCGGCACTGACATTTGTCGTCCCTTTAATATATGCTATTTTAAAATCAAAACTATTTAGAAAAACAGCCCATCTCTGCAAACGACTTGCCGCCATTGCGGGAACTCCTTTTTTATCACCGAAAATATAAATTAATGGTTTATGATCGGTTTCAATTACGAATGTATGACCACACAAGTATTGATAAAATTTTTTTACTGAGAAAAATATTGCTAGAGCTTCCTTATCAATCATTGAGTATTTTAGTTCTACTGAATTTAAAGTCCTGGAAACATAGCTAATAGGTCTTTTACTTCCATCTGGAAAAACATGCGATAGCACTCCAGCCACTCCATATGAACTTGCATCGCAGGTTAATACAATAGGTAAGTCAGGATTGAAATGCACTAATATTTTCTCTGAAATCATCTCTTCTTTAATTTTTAAAAATGATTGATTACATTCCTCGTCCCAATTAAATTTAACATCTTTTGAAAGCAATTTATACAACGGTTTTAACAATGTGGATATATCTGGTACAAATCTTGCATAATAATTTACCATCCCAACAAATGACTTAACCTGAGTTACATTTTCGGGTACCGGACAGTCTAAGATAGCTTTTACTTTTGACATATTTTTTTTTAATCCGTCTTTATTAATAATGTGTCCTAAATATTTAATTTCATTTTGAAAGAAAATACATTTTTCTCGCTTTAATTTGAGTCCTGCATCAAATAACTTTTGAAAAACAGTTTTTAAATTTTCTAAGTGTTCTCTATCATTTATGCCTGTAACAACTATATCATCTAGAAAAAATACAACCCCCCTAATTCCTTGTAAAATTTTTTCCATGACATTTTGAAAAATAGCGCAAGCGGGTTTAGTTCCAAATGGTAAACGCTCCATTCTATAAATTCCTTTGTGTGTGCTCCACGCTAGTAGGTCTTTTGTAGTGTCTTCTAGTTCTAATTGGTTATAAGCATGACTTAAATCTAATTTAGAAAATTTTTCCCCGCCCTGAAGCGTTGTAAATAGTTCTTCTATTCGTGGAAGAGGATATTTAACGTCTTTCAAATAAGGATTTACGGTAATTTTATAGTCAGCACATAATCTTAATGAGCCATCTTTTTTTAAAACTGGTACTAATGGAGTACCCCAATCTGAAGTCGAAATAGGTGTAATTATGCCGGCTTTTTGCAAACGACATAACTCTTTTTCTACTTTGTCTTTATAGGCAAATGGTAAATTCCTGGGTTTACAAAATTTTGGGTTAACCTTTTCAATTAAATTTAGCTTAATTTTTTCATACCTAAAATGCCCTATTTCATCTTTAAAAAGTTCTCCATATTGACTTATTATGTCATTTATATTGTTAACAATACCTAAATCTTCCTTTTTTTCCATTGTTAATAATAAATTTTTGTTTGGTGAAACACTTAAATTAAATATGCTTAACAAGTCCCGTCCTAAAAGAGGAGGACCATTTCCTTTAATTATTATAAGGTCTACTTGCTTAACAATGTCATTAATTTTTAATGGAACATGCAATATGCCTGCTGGATAAATGTTAGTGCCACTATATGTTTTTAGCGTCGTCTTGCACTCTTTTAATTTAATATTATTAAAGTTGTCTACATATGTATTATAATTAAGAGCAGATACTGTTGAACCAGTATCAATATCCATTACAAATGGAATATCCTTAATAAAAACTTTAATTTTAAAATTGTGTGTAATAATGGTGCTATTATTAATATTGAAAAAGCATTTATCGTCTAAATCTACAGAAGAATTTGATGAATCTGAATTTGTTACTTCTAAAAAATTTTGTTTCTTTTCATTGCATGCTGCAGCAATATGCCCTACTTTATTACAAATCTTACATTTATAAGTCTTATAATTACACTTACTAAAATTATGATTAGGTTTACCACATGCAAAGCATTTGAGCCTGGAATCCTTTTCCGATTTCTCCCCATTTGTCTCTTCTTTCTTCTTCCCGAACTTTAAATAAGATTCACCTTGCTTTGGTTTGTTTAGCTTTGTTTTCAATTTACTATGACCTTTCTCCATTGGAAAAACTTCTGGCCTCAAATCAGTACTCAGCTTAAGGGATGCTTCCTTTTTGACTGCCATATCTACGATATCTTGAAGACTTTTTGAACTGGGATCTTCTTCACACATCCTATCAAGTATCTTTCCTTTGCACATGCCCGTAACAAATTTGTCTTTTAGAATGAATTCTAGACTGTTACCAAATTTACAATTTACTGCTAATTTCTTAATTCTTGCGTACCAAAAATTTATACCTTCATTTGGTTTTTGTTGTGCCTCGTAAAATGTAATTCTTTCATTAAAAGTGGATATTCGCCTTGTAAACTGCTTACTTAATATTTCACATAATTCTTCGTAAGTTTTTTTGTTAGGTGTATCTGGATCACATAAATCACGAAGTGTCGTATATACTGACGAAGATAAAGTTGTAATAAGCACTGCTACTTTCTTTTCTTTTTCTATACCATTAGCAATAAAAAATTGTTCTAATTTTTCTTTGTAAATAATAAAATCGTCTACTGGATTGAATCCCGGAATATTCCCAAGTAACGCCATTTTTTCTTATTTACACACCTTGTGTTAATCAACGCCTTGTTGTTTTCCTTAATGTTTTTCGTCCTCGTCGCCAGTGTTATGTATTTAAACACTCAATTTACTTATTCAACACTTTACTTTATTGAACTCTTTAAAAATACAATACATTGCCATAAGAAAAATAACGAAATGAATAATGACACCATGTCAACGTAACTGTGTGTAGAAGCTTGTTATTTTTGTGTCGTTGCTCACATATATATAAGTGGTCAGTGTTGCCAACTTGTATACACATACACAACAATTATAGTATCTATTTCGGTTATCTTTGTCGCATTAATTCATAAGAACTCAAAATAAAAAATCAAATGGGCAAATACTACACAATTCAAGAGTGATTGGAAAGGTTTTTAAATAACCGCCATTTAGTGACGTCACCACTTAGGCAGTCTATTGGGGCGCCAGCAATGACCTTGTATGCAGAGTTGCATGTATCTTGAAGTTCGCAGCGTTGTCAAATGCTAAATGTATAATTCGGGATCGTGAACAAACATTAAATAGGCATAATAGTTAAACTTGTTCATTATTTCTTAGTTTATAAAGCCCGTATGTGTATAAGTAGATATATTGAACTGGTGTTGATTATGTGACAACACCAGTCAAATACCCACAAACACATACAGTCACCCTTTAAAACCCCTTGAATACAGGCAACCATATACACATCGGCGATGCATTATGTTTGGACCCTTGTATAAGAGTACAGGTAAAAATTCCTAAAAATTAATACAGATTTTACTAACAAATCTAGTAAATTCTGAGAAACCCATCAAATTTTAAATATTAGAAAGAAATTCACCCCCAAATTTAGAAAACCAAACCAATGACTACTCTTTTCAGGAACCCCAACTGAAACCCCCGTATTAAATACTAAATATTGGAATTAAATACCTGATTAGTTTAAAATACACATTAGTCTTATTTTTATACTTATATTTAGCAAATTTCCACAATACAACAATAATTAGTTAAATGTTATATAGGCAAAGTAATTATATAAAATGAATCTGACAGCCATTACAAATGGACAATTTTAAATTACAAATTTCAACATTTATTACCACACTATGAGCATATAAATGAGTACCATTTTATAGTGTGATTTCTCAAGAGTAAAATGTCACAAAAAGTTACAGGTTCAAAGTTAAAGCAAGGTTGATAGTATCGAAAGCATCATCCCGAACTTTGGCAAATGTATAGGACATACATGACAAATTGTTATCTAAAAATGCATAGCTTAAAACTAAAATAAACTAATGGTGTACATAAAAAACATTTAAACCATAAACTAGTTTACAAGTTACAAGCATGGGAACAAACAATAAAACTCTTAGATGCGCACATTTAAGTTAAGCATCATTTTAATTTTCAAATTTCGATGCGCCATATTGTCAGAGGCATTATAAATTTCAAATATTTCCAATAAGTGATCAAAGTAATTATAAATTAACTCTAGCAGTTACAAAGTCTAGCGAGACGCATTTACGTTGGAATATTTTTCAATGTCATATTTACAAGTTGAGTCCAGATATTTAAATAAGCATTTTGAATAATTTGACAGTTGTCAACATAGGTAAAAGAAAAGTTTTATAATATTAATTACAAGCTATTTAGATAATTTAAAAAAGGTGGTATAGATTAAGAAAAGGTCATAGTTTCATGTTATAACAGTAATTCGTAAATAAATTAAAAGACCATTTAGTTATTACACTTCAAAAACTAACCACACTAATTTTTTGTATAAAGAAAGATTTTAAAAAGGATTAAAAGATGAAAAAACATTGTATGTATTTATAAGTTTAATTTGTAAAGGTAAAGTTCTACTAAAAAGGCATTTTAAGCCAAAATTCTGATATTTAAATTTATTTTATTAGCGTCATTGACGTCATCGAACAAATGACAGTCGAAATGCTAAATTTGCCCTTTAATTTTTAAAAAATGTGTTTTTCAAAAAGAAAACGAATTAAAGTAATTTTATTGTACCGATTGAAAGACGATTTAATTTAACTAAGATAAAACATGATTCCACAAATATTCAAAAATAAACTTGCCCGTAAAAAGACTTTGTAAAATTCTACCGTATAAATTTCCATGGTTACGACGTCCACAACAGAAGATTAATATAAAAAGGCACATCCGACGAGAAGCAGGGCCATTCATTCATTGACTTCTTTTTTTTTGCGATCATGCAATCGTCAGTCGATTAAGTGTCATGCGATTTATTTTTTTTTGTGATCATCCATCGAGTTGATAGACGCGTCAATAGTATTTATCGATCCATATCGATATCCAGTCGCTGTCAAAGTTGATACATCCAAATAAGCCATAAAGTGTCTGCTGAATCATTTCCACTTACGAGTCAGAAGGTCATCCATTGAAGAAGTCGACCTTAAACCGTGCCGAACTAGGTCAAGGACACACACCGTACGCCGATACCAGACAACTGGGACGACCGTAGAAACTAGGACACGAGCTGCCTCTACAGAGAATCACACCCCATTGGAACAAGTACCTGTCCTTAAACAATACAAGGAATTAGTACACAGAAGGTACCAAGTCTGTTATTAGTATATGCACCTTTTCTTTGACACAAATGCGGGTCAAATCTAAGTCTATGTCACATTTATGTAACGTCTTTTAATTCGATCATTTATATAAATTAATAAAATTCAAATCTTGAAACATAGCTTATATAAACACTTGGAAAATCAATTTAAAATTTCAAACAGTATAATGCTTATTTAAAATATCAGAATATACTTACAGTTAAATTTAATCCTATCTTATTGTCATGCAGTCCATTTTAATAGTTGGTACATAAGGGCCAAACTCGTATATTTTGCCTTGATTTCAATATATAAAATTTGTAGAACTTCTGCCTAAATAACTGCTGTTCTTGTACACAACATAAGTGTATTGTTTAATATAAAAATTTTATGGACATTGTTGTATTGTCGTAGAATTTCATTGTCATGTTTTAAATAAATTCAGATCTGTTGTTTTCTTGTATAAAGTGTTTGTTTTCATCACTGTTAAAACTCATTCTTCAATCATAAGAGGTACACATATTCTGTTGGAGCTCCAGCATTAGAGCTGTCTCTCCAAATTGACTTTATAGGTTAGTTTCTCCAAGATCGTCACCCGACAACTGGAAAGTATGGTATCCCGGACTAAGGTAAATCAAATTTCGAACCTCCGTAACGCCCTGTAGATAACACAATTAGAGTCACTTAGATATCACCCACTTAGTTAGTCACATAACTTTTAAATCTTTTTGTTGATTACTTCAATATACACACGTACACAATAGTTATAGCGATTTCGCGCGAAATTCAGTGTTTGTTCCACCTCTTGGATAAAAGTCTATCCCGATCTTGCGCAGTCATACGTTGAATGCCGCGAAATTTTTGAATTACTAATAACGTTGTATTTATCTATTAGGATAATTTTTGAAATACTAAATGATACATAAACTAAATAGATAATTTCTCTCCGTTTTCATAGAATGCAACCCCCTTTAGCTAGCCGGCCAAATTATAATTGAAAAGTTAATAGTTCAGTATATTATTGTGTTTAGCAGTTTTTGTTTTAGGATAAAGTAAATTAAGCGCTCTAAGTCTCATTAGCTCTCCATTCATTATTACAACTTGGGGTTTTGGTAATAACACCCTAGTACCCCTATTACATTTTAGTCACGCAATTTAGGGCCGTATAAGGGTACATACCCCCCATTACATTTTGGCGCACCAACGATTTGGGGCATATTATTAAACTTTAGCCGGATACTTACTGTATTTTTCAGCTACTCCAGAAGACTAGAAGATCACCAGAAGCAGAGGATTCTTATAAATTAAAAAAAAATAATAATAATTGTAAAATAAAAATATAAAAAGCAACATGTGTTTTTAATTTTTTCTTTATTTCTTATATATGTGTACTTCTATAAATTGATGGTAAACAAACAAACACTGACAAAAGTAAAATCATTTATTTGTCTTTATTAAAAATAGTAGAATCAAATACAGGTATTATTATTATTCACATAGTAGGTACAATACGTTATACAAGGGTCTTATCATACAGTATTATCAAATTTTTATTATTATTGTGTGTATTTGTAAAAATATAAACCTGCAAGGTGAATACGAGATCCAGAAGCGTTTCAAATGTCCATCAGGAATCAGCCAGCGAAAGCGAAGACGAATCTCCGCAAAATCAAGGCGATACAACACAAACCAGGGAAAGTACTGCAGAAAAAGAAAGTTCTGAGACGCCGGAATTCAACATGCCAGTCAACCAATTTAAGTTGATAATGGAGGCGTTCCGACAAAATAAGGAAGAAAATAAAAAGGAGATAAAAGAACTAAAGGAAGGGTTAGAGAACAAAATGGACAACACCAAGGAAGAATTAGAGAAAAATAGAATTCGAGATAGAGAGGAAGATAAAAGAGAGAACAAGAAAAACTTGGAAGATTTGAAGAAGGACCTCGAAGAGAGTCTAGCACTTAGAACAGAGGCTAGTAATAAATTAATACTAGAAGAAGTGGACGGAAAAGTTCAACAACTTAGGACAGAAATTTGTATCGAATATTGATTCTGCAATAAAAGTGGTGGACAAGAAAGTCGTGGAAATAGAAGGAGATCTCACGAAATTAAAAGATAAAAACGAAAAGGAACACAAGGAGTTGGCGGAAAGAATCAGGACGGAAGTTGATCAAATAAATAGGGGCACCGCAGAGTTGGAAGTTCGCATAGAAACGAAACTTACTGGACAAATAGTTTCAACCGAAGAGACATGTTTGAAAGAAATTACGAGGGTTAAACAGGTGAACAAAGAACAGGATAAAGACGTCAGGAATGCGCTGCAGGAACTGGAAAGAAACAAAGAAGAACTGAAAAGGTTGACACTAAAGGTACAGAATATCAGGACTAACAATATCCAAATGCCTACACCAACATGTTTTAATGCAGGATTACGCATTGAGAATGTAGCACATTTCAACGGCGACAACATGTCTATGCACCCGATGGCATATTTAAACAATGTCCTCAAATATACCGAAGACGTTCCTGATTTTAAACAGCAATTTAACATCATTAGAGCGACACTCACCAATGGAGCGGCGGATTGGTTCGAAAGAGTGGAGGACAGTTGTGAGGACTTAGGACAATTCGCTGAGATCTTCAGAAGAAACTTCTGGAGCGAAACACAACAAAACCGAGCTCGTATTCGTTTACTTACAGGGAAATTTCGACCAGGTAAGCTCTCTCGCGAAGCATATGCCCTGAAGATATACAACTACAGCAAGCACATAGACAACATGGACGAGTTAACCATTTCACAACAGTTGTTGCGGCATTTTATACACACGGATACGCACGCGATCATCTGCCAGAACGTGACTAACATGGATAGTCTGGTGGACATACTCAGAAGGTTAGACGACTATTCAGACAGCACCAACATGAATAGAGAGTACCGCAACAATCCCCGAAACGATAATACACAGCCAGAAGCCCGTCGAAATGTTTATCCTGACAGACCAACAGCAGACATGATTAGAAACCCTCCACGAACATCACCGCCACCAAACAGAAATTTAAATCAGCCTCCTAACAATAATTATCAAAGCCAGCCTCGTCCTTACAACAATCACCCTCGTAACGATCAGGGAAGACCAAATATGTTTCCACCAAACAGGAACCTAAACCAGTGGCGAAATAATGGTACAACCAACGGAAATGGGTACAACACTCAGAGGAATAACAACTCTGCGAGACCGGACCAGCGTCCATATAATACAAATGCGTCCAAAAATAGCTATCAGGATCAAAACCAAAGATATTACGGAAATCCGAATAACAGGCAGATAAACGCCATCGCTGGAGATAACAGGTATAATATAGAATGGGACACACCTATTGACAACAGCGAGCTGAAAAAAAAAACTTCGATGGATTCAGGAGCCCAAATGACGGAAATAAATCCGAAACCATGCTCATCCAGGAACTTAAATTAACTCCACCGGATGCCCACATTAGTAATAAGTTCTTTAATAAATTAAGTTTAGATATAGGTTTGGGGAAACAATCAGACACTGAAGACGTAGGAAAAATAGTCTCCAATTTAGAAACGTTACCATTTATCACATTAATTATAGGAAACATAACATTTAAGGCTTTACTAGATTCCGGGGCAGAAATCTCTTTAATAAAAGAGAACATGGTAGAACAACTACCGAACTATTTACAAAACATAATAAAAATCAAATGCACAAACTTGATGTCGGCCAATAGAAGAAAAATGGGACAAATCAATAAACGAATATCCATGGAAGTGGACATTAACGGACATATCTACACAATGCAATTTTACGTGCTAAGCAATTTATTCTATGATTGCATCTTGGGAGTGGACAATATGCGACACCTAAAGATGAATTTGAATTTCGAGAGAGAAAAAGCGATAATTGGGAAAAATGAAGTACAAATGAACACTTTAGAAGACCTCAAGGAAATAAACGCTTACTTACAATACAAGGAGGAGATTAACTACGATATTAATAACGTTATTATAGCAGATAGAGAAGATAATGGAAATACGCAAGAAGATTTAGAAGAGGCTATGTTTGAACTACCAAAAGAAGGAAGGGAGAAAACATACGCAGAAACAGGGATAAAAGAAGATTCATCTAACAACAAAATCATAAGAAATGAAGCCGACATACGGGAAATCCTAGCAGATCAAGATTTAAAGGAACCTTGGATATTAGAAAATCTTTTAGACATACTTTCTAAGAATATACGGTTAATTAACGATGAGGTAGTATTCGCCAAAGATTACGAGCACAAATTGCTAATTGACGATGACACACCGCTGCCCTGCAAGAACTACCCCATCCCTTATCATTTTCAACAAAGAGTTAATGAGGAACTGCTTAAATTAGAGGAGGCTGACATTATCGAGAGGTCCAACACTTATTTTATAAACCCAGTGGTTTTGGTAAAGAAAAAAGACGACTCCATCCGCATCTGCATTGACGCTCGCTTGCTTAACCAGAGGATCAAACCTGAGTATGAGATGCCTCAGAATATCGACGTTTTACTCACAAAATGCGGTAACAAAAGATGGTACACAAAACTAGATTTAAAGAATGCTTTTTGGCTGATACGTTTGGAAGAGTCCTCAAGGAAATATTGTGGCTTCAACGTGAACGGGGTCACCTACAATTTCACTGTTTGTCCCTTCGGAGTCCGCAGTTCTCCCGCAGGATTAATCAGATTTCTACACCAGATATTGGATAAGTACGAGAAATTCGCATTACATTATTTGGACGACATCATTATTTTTTCCGATGACATCGAGTCTCATTTGAACCATATTGAAACTATCATTCATACTCTACAAACAAATGGAATGAAGTTGAATCTCGCGAAATGCCAATTCTGCCGAAAAGAAGTCAATTACCTAGGATACGTCGTAAATGAACAGAACATCTTGTTAGATCCACAAAGGCTCGAAGAGATCCAAAACTACCCACGTCCGACCAAATTGAAAATGTTGAGAGGATTTCTCGGTTTGTTGAACTATTACCGAAAATTCGTTTCGAACTACAGCCAGAAGACCAACACTTTATTAGCGCTACTGAAGAAAGGAACCAAATGGAGATGGACACCCGAATGCGAAGAATGCTTTCAAAATTTGAAGAACAACTTTGTCGAGAACCTTAAATTATATCACCCCGATTTCAGCTCAGAATTCATCGTCAGAACGGACGCATCCAACAACGCTATCGCCGCAGAACTGGTACAAATAAAAGACAACATGGAAATTCCGATTTACTTCGCATCACGGACGTTAAGGCCATGCGAGACCCGATATGCCATCTCAGAGCTCGAAATGTTAGCCGTCATCTTCGCATTGACCAAGCTCAGATACTATCTAATAGGAAAAAAGTTCATCCTCGAATCGGATCATAAAGCTCTACTCAACATTATGACGACCAAATTAAACAACAACCGTATCTACCGCTGGACGCTACTCATACAACAATACGACCTGGAGATTCGATACAAGCCAGGGAAAGAAATGATCGCTGCAGACATCCTGAGTCGTAAGCATGGAGAGACCAAGACTTCAAATGTTCAAATAAACCTAGTAATTTTAGCACAAGAAGGCACTTTTTCACTAAACCGAATAAAAGAAGCACAAGAAACACCAGTGTTAAGGGAAATTAAAGAGAAATTACAAGAAGTGCAGGAATATAAAGGGATGAAAATGCAAGAGGACGTCATAATCAAGAAGATAGGGAGAACAGAAGTATACGTCACAGATGAAAAACACACAATCGAGATCATACAAAATATACACGAAAAGTATACCCACATAGGAGCCAGAAAATGTTGGTTGATATTCCGGGAGGCCTACTACTGTAAAAACGATGAGAAAATAATTAAAAATTTAATCCGACAATGCCGAACATGTGAGATAGCCAAGGAGAAGAACTTTACTAACCAAAACATAAGCCAGAGCATAATCGCAACCGAACCACTACAATTAGTAGCCATCGATTTCATTTCAAATCTTATTCCTAGCACAAGAAGATATAGAAATATTCTTGTCATATGTGACATTTTCTCCAAACATGTACGTTTAATTCCGACTCAAAAATGCAACACTGAAACCGTACTACAGGCAATGCAAGAGTATATCACAGAATACGGAACTCCCAACATCATACTGTCAGATCACGCCACATACTTCACGAACCAGCGATATCAAGAATTTTTAGATGACAGACAGATCAAATCATATCACACTTCAATCAGACACCCGCAAGCAAACCCTTCTGAAAGATATATAAAAGAAGTACTAAAATACCTCCGAATTTTGTTAGTCGACTGCCACCATAAATGGGCCAAACATATTAGACATATAGAGTTGGTCATGAACAACACTCCCAGCACTGTACATGAAGCATGCCCCATCACTATATTCACCGGACAGCCACCACAGAGACCATGGATAAGCGATGAAATAGCAGATCTAGGAGAACAATATGAATTAGTAAGACGGAAGCTCCTATAAAAGAAAAACAAATGGGAAACCAAACAGAGAGAGCAGCAGAAAAGATTTAAAAATTATCAATTAAACGACAAGGTCATCGTACGTGCACTCAAAGTCACCGATAGGAAAAACAATATAATCGCAAAACTAACCCGCCCATATATTGGACCGTTTCTCATTCATAGGAAGTTAGGATTGAACACCTACGAATTAATAGACGAGGAAACTGGGAATATCAAAGGCACCTATCACGTTTCCATGCTACACGACTATTTAGCCGAAGACATGGTTGACGAGTAGAAATTTTAATAAAATATATCGGAGCAAGGCGAAGGGATTTACAGGCGACCTTCGATGGGATAGCGACCCCACTCCTACCTGAGCAGTATCAAGTAACGAAAGCCGAAAAATATAACGGAGCAAGGCGAAGGGATTTACAGGCGACCTTCGATGGGACTAAGGCGACCCCACTCCTACCTGAGCTTTACCAAGAAACATAAGCCTAAATATATCGGAGCAGGGCGAAGGGATTTACAGGCGAAGGGATTTACAGGCGACCTTCGATGGGATAGCGACCCCACTCCTACCTGAGCGATATCAAGATACATAGCCTAAATATATCGGAGCAAGGCGGAGAACTAGAAGGCGATCTCCGATGGGAATTTGCGATCCTACTCCTACCTTAGCTATCACCAAGACTGACAGCCTCCACATGTAACGTCAAAGCCTAATATAACGGAGCAAGGCGAAGGGATGTACAGGCGACCTTCGATGGGAATAAAGCGACCCCACTCCTACCTGAGCAACCCCAAAAATACATAGCCTAAATACAACGGAGCAAGGCGAAGGGATATACAGGCGACCTTCGATGGGATAGCGACCCCACTCTTACCTGAGCACTACCAAGATACAAAGGCCTATCCACCCCATAGATCAATATAGGGGCACCACGAGTCCCGACACCCCAGGAGTCATTTGGTCGAGCCCAAACCAAAAGGAGCCAGGAATCAAAACAAAATGCGCTACATCGGACGAACCCAACCCTATGATAGCGGAATCATCCCACAACCAATACAGACGAGCCCAATCTGTATATCCAAAGATGTAAATACACCCGGAATTTAATATTATAAGAGTTTACCTATAGAAGATAAGAAGTTCATCCATAAATAATCTTAAGACACATAGTAAATAAGTTTTAGTTTTTCCCATTCCTATATCAAGCAAGTAGCAACGCATAAGGAGGTAATATAAGTTGAAAAATGTCTGGAACACTTCAGTAAGAAAATAAAGAAAATGTACAAATACACAGCAAGAGGATGCAAACATGTTATGGAAGAGGAATAAGAAACACTAGGAAGAACAAATCTTTGAAAGAAAACTTACAACAAAGCGTATGGAACCACTACCATTAGAAGAAAGTAAAATTACTACTGCCTTTATATAAAATACAAAAATAAGGCTACAAGTCAAAAATTCAATCAAGAAACATATGTACAAACAGAACAAAAAGGATTCAAGAAGAATTGACCAAAATATGAAGGAAAAGAAAATATTTAAATATGAAGAAAGGGCCTAAGAATTAAAATATACCATGGAGCGAATATAACGCTTTTATAAATAAAGAATTGAATCCATGAAGAAACCCATGAAAAGATATGGTATCGTGGAAGAAAAATAAATATAACTAGAATTTACCTCATAAGTAAACCCATGAGAAGATATGCTGTTATGGGAAGACAAAAGGTGATGTACAACCTAAAATGGGTACATCAGCACGAAAAAGTGCAATATTAATTGAAAATATGTTCCGCAAATAGGAAGATGAATACATGACAAAATGTCAAATATAATAGGTAACAAGAATAATTATTAGAAGCAACCAAGTTAATTTAAGTGTAAATACACTCAAGGTATATTAAAATAGGCCACTATTATCACAGTATAGAATTTGAATCCGAGACACTATAGGTAAAAGAAGCATAAAAACAAAAGAAGCATAATTGGTACATAATAAAACTTTATAAAGGCAACATCCATAGAAAAATTCAAGAAGGAAAACATACGCGCACATACAAAGATGAACTAGTGTTCATATTTATCGATAAAAATATAGTTACACAAATACATAACATATACATAGCATCTTACACTAATACCCATATACAGGGACAAGTCATTAAATAAATATTGTTAAAAATTCAATTTTGTTAGGAAAATTTCCATACACACATACAACTTATATTACAGACATATGACAAAACTACAAATACAAAAACTCAGATAATTAAGCCCTTAGTATAATACAAAATAAATATATCAGTTTGTTAAAGAAAAATTTTGTCACTTAAAATATATAAGTTAGTTAATTATTACAATTACATTATAAGGTTTATTTATAACGAACGCATTTGTTTATATACATAAAAAACTACCTTCGTTAAGGGGCAAGTTGAACTGGTGTTGATTATGTGACAACACCAGTCAAATACCCACAAACACATACAGTCACCCTTTAAAACCCCTTGAATACAGGCAACCATATACACATCGGCGATGCATTATGTTTGGACCCTTGTATAAGAGTACAGGTAAAAATTCCTAAAAATTAATACAGATTTTACTAACAAATCTAGTAAATTCTGAGAAACCCATCAAATTTTAAATATTAGAAAGAAATTCACCCCCAAATTTAGAAAACCAAACCAATGACTACTCTTTTCAGGAACCCCAACTGAAACCCCCGTATTAAATACTAAATATTGGAATTAAATACCTGATTAGTTTAAAATACACATTAGTCTTATTTTTATACTTATATTTAGCAAATTTCCACAATACAACAATAATTAGTTAAATGTTATATAGGCAAAGTAATTATATAAAATGAATCTGACAGCCATTACAAATGGACAATTTTAAATTACAAATTTCAACATTTATTACCACACTATGAGCATATAAATGAGTACCATTTTATAGTGTGATTTCTCAAGAGTAAAATGTCACAAAAAGTTACAGGTTCAAAGTTAAAGCAAGGTTGATAGTATCGAAAGCATCATCCCGAACTTTGGCAAATGTATAGGACATACATGACAAATTGTTATCTAAAAATGCATAGCTTAAAACTAAAATAAACTAATGGTGTACATAAAAAACATTTAAACCATAAACTAGTTTACAAGTTACAAGCATGGGAACAAACAATAAAACTCTTAGATGCGCACATTTAAGTTAAGCATCATTTTAATTTTCAAATTTCGATGCGCCATATTGTCAGAGGCATTATAAATTTCAAATATTTCCAATAAGTGATCAAAGTAATTATAAATTAACTCTAGCAGTTACAAAGTCTAGCGAGACGCATTTACGTTGGAATATTTTTCAATGTCATATTTACAAGTTGAGTCCAGATATTTAAATAAGCATTTTGAATAATTTGACAGTTGTCAACATAGGTAAAAGAAAAGTTTTATAATATTAATTACAAGCTATTTAGATAATTTAAAAAAGGTGGTATAGATTAAGAAAAGGTCATAGTTTCATGTTATAACAGTAATTCGTAAATAAATTAAAAGACCATTTAGTTATTACACTTCAAAAACTAACCACACTAATTTTTTGTATAAAGAAAGATTTTAAAAAGGATTAAAAGATGAAAAAACATTGTATGTATTTATAAGTTTAATTTGTAAAGGTAAAGTTCTACTAAAAAGGCATTTTAAGCCAAAATTCTGATATTTAAATTTATTTTATTAGCGTCATTGACGTCATCGAACAAATGACAGTCGAAATGCTAAATTTGCCCTTTAATTTTTAAAAAATGTGTTTTTCAAAAAGAAAACGAATTAAAGTAATTTTATTGTACCGATTGAAAGACGATTTAATTTAACTAAGATAAAACATGATTCCACAAATATTCAAAAATAAACTTGCCCGTAAAAAGATTTTGTAAAATTCTACCGTATAAATTTCCATGGTTACGACGTCCACAACAGAAGATTAATATAAAAAGGCGCATCCGACGAGAAGCAGGGCCATTCATTCATTGACTTCTTTTTTTTTGCGATCATGCAATCGTCAGTCGATTAAGTGTCATGCGATTTATTTTTTTTGTGATCATCCATCGAGTTGATAGACGCGTCAATAGTATTTATCGATCCATATCGATATCCAGTCGCTGTCAAAGTTGATACATCCAATAAGCCATAAAGTGTCTGCTGAATCATTTCCACTTACGAGTCAGAAGGTCATCCATTGAAGAAGTCGACCTTAAACCGTGCCGAACTAGGTCAAGGACACACACCGTACGCCGATACCAGACAACTGGGACGACCGTAGAAACTAGGACACGAGCTGCCTCTACAGAGAATCACACCCCATTGGAACAAGTACCTGTCCTTAAACAATACAAGGAATTAGTACACAGAAGGTACCAAGTCTGTTATTAGTATATGCACCTTTTCTTTGACACAAATGCGGGTCAAATCTAAGTCTATGTCACATTTATGTAACGTCTTTTAATTCGATCATTTATATAAATTAATAAAATTCAAATCTTGAAACATAGCTTATATAAACACTTGGAAAATCAATTTAAAATTTCAAACAGTATAATGCTTATTTAAAATATCAGAATATACTTACAGTTAAATTTAATCCTATCTTATTGTCATGCAGTCCATTTTAATAGTTGGTACATAAGGGCCAAACTCGTATATTTTGCCTTGATTTCAATATATAAAATTTGTAGAACTTCTGCCTAAATAACTGCTGTTCTTGTACACAACATAAGTGTATTGTTTAATATAAAAATTTTATGGACATTGTTGTATTGTCGTAGAATTTCATTGTCATGTTTTAAATAAATTCAGATCTGTTGTTTTCTTGTATAAAGTGTTTGTTTTCATCACTGTTAAAACTCATTCTTCAATCATAAGAGGTACACATATTCTGTTGGAGCTCCAGCATTAGAGCTGTCTCTCCAAATTGACTTTATAGGTTAGTTTCTCCAAGATCGTCACCCGACAACTGGAAAGTATGGTATCCCGGACTAAGGTAAATCAAATTTCGAACCTCCGTAACGCCCTGTAGATAACACAATTAGAGTCACTTAGATATCACCCACTTAGTTAGTCACATAACTTTTAAATCTTTTTGTTGATTACTTCAATATACACACGTACACAATAGTTATAGCGATTTCGCGCGAAATTCAGTGTTTGTTCCACCTCTTGGATAAAAGTCTATCCCGATCTTGCGCAGTCATACGTTGAATGCCGCGAAATTTTTGAATTACTAATAACGTTGTATTTATCTATTAGGATAATTTTTGAAATACTAAATGATACATAAACTAAATAGATAATTTCTCTCCGTTTTCATAGAATGCAACCCCCTTTAGCTAGCCGGCCAAATTATAATTGAAAAGTTAATAGTTCAGTATATTATTGTGTTTAGCAGTTTTTGTTTTAGGATAAAGTAAATTAAGCGCTCTAAGTCTCATTAGCTCTCCATTCATTATTACAACTTGGGGTTTTGGTAATAACACCCTAGTACCCCTATTACATTTTAGTCACGCAATTTAGGGCCGTATAAGGGTACATACCCCCCATTACAATATATATACATTTAAATTATATTCATGAGTATGTAACACTATCAACAATAGAAAAATAGATTCCTCTAAAGGATATTTAACAGGATTTTTCCGAATAAAGATAAGGATTACGATATTCCCAAGAGCCTTTTGTGAAATTCGCAACATAGGTTCCTTTACTTTTGAATTACATTACATGTATTATAACCTATAACTTCGAAACTGTTATAAAATATTTTAATGCATACTACCTATATAAATAGCATAATTTACAATACATATATTAAATTATATAGATAAAAGTGATAATTGTTCAACTATAATAATCTAATAATAAGTATAGTTGATCTCGATATATACACGTGATGTATGTGTAACATACGAATTTAAACAATACGTGGGTGTATTTTATTTTATGAAAAACAAATAGGTATAAATATTCTAAAATAAAACAAACATCAATATTTTTTTCCAAAATCTAACGAATAATGAGCAAGTTTAACTGTTATGCCTTTATAATCTTTGTTCACGATCGCTAATTATATTTAGCATTCATGCTGTCATCCTCACGATACATACAACTCTGCATCAAGGTCATTGCTGGCGCCCCAATTGTTAACCATTGCCCTTGATCTGGTTCTTGGTCAAAAAATTGATAAGTGTAATAGAGCCTTAAGCGTGGTACATAATCAATAATTATTATAAATAAGAAAAGTAATTACTTGGTAACTTTATTACAAATAACTACTAAAATAGAATAATGGTAATAAATAAGTATGTATAATCTTATAAGCTACACTTGAAATTACAAATCCCATATAAGCTTATCAAGAGATTGTAAAAATAACAATTGTGATAGACGTTTTCCTTTGAGGCGATTTCTTTGTTAAGATAGGATTTGTCCAGCCTTAGAAAATAATCGTTCTGAAGGAACTGATGTTGCAACTGTCGTGAGGTACTTCAGGGCTACACCGTATAATTTCGGATAGAGAAGCTTCAAAGATTTCCATTCTTCCAGAGGATTCTTCGACAGATTTAACAATGGGCTCTCCAAGTATGCTGCTACTTCATCAGTGGAACGCGAGTTAGAGATACTATGAGCTTTCATCAAATTGAAATGCTTGGTCCAAAAAAAAGACTCCCTGGTACTGGTTCCTGGGACATCTAGTTAACAAAATACAAAATAAGCTCTTAAATAATTGAATGTGAAGACAATTAACTTACCAATTTCGGACTCAGGAGGATGTGCTTGTTCTACATCTTGCACAGTTAAATCCCTTAATTGTTTAATGGCTCTGGAACAGGCCAGTGCATCTGTGAAATGAATCTTCTTGAACCTTGGGCCAAGTATAGTTCTTAATGCTAGAAAATATACGCTTTCCCTGTGTCCAAATCTTTTTTTAGCTTCATTCATTATTGAAGTTCGAAGTGCTGTAGCAATGGGAGTTTCTGATTTTATGTTACTCACAGTGTCAAGTAAACAGTGCACCATTGGTATTATTGAACTAGTAGTTAAGTACTTATCATCACAAGCTTCTCTTGTGGCTGCTTCGACTGGTTTCAAAATTTCAGCAATTTCTCTTAATTCAAAAATATCTAATGCTGATAACATGTTTGGAGCCTGCGGATGTTTAATTAGAATTTCGTTAACAGCTTTATAATTTACTAAAAATATCTCAATCATAAAATATCTTGAGTTCCGTCTTGTTGACACTTCCTGTATTAATTTTAAATGTGTAATTTTTCTTAACTCGTCAGAAGCAACAACACTGTGTTTGAACCACGTAACAATACTTTTTACTCGTGTGATTAACTCAATAAGTCCAGTAGTCTGTTCCATGGCCTTGTCTATCATTAAATTGAGAGTGTGAGCAAAACATGGTAAGTGTTTTCCTTTCTCAAATGCCAATTCTATAGCTTTTACTATGTTTGTCCCATTGTCAGTCACAACACAAGTAACATTCTCCTTTGCAATATTCCAATCATTGCATACTGTCAAGATTTGATCAGCCAGATATTCTGAAGTGTGTCTTTCGAACAATTCTACAACTCCGACAATAATGGCAGAGAGTTCGTAATTATTTAAAAAATGTACTGTGACCCCCAAAAAACTTCTTGTTTGGTGGGTGTTAGTCCATATATCTGTAGTTAATGTTACGTGTTTTAAATTTGACAATTTTTCTTTGATACACCTTTGCATTATATCGTATTTTGTTTCAATAAATCTTGTAATACTCGATTTGTTTGGAATTTTATAGAGTGGCGCAATTGTTTTTAAAAGCTGCTGGAATCCCTCGTTTTCTACTATAGAAATAGGCTGGCAGTCTTTGCAAATCATGAATACCATACAGTTCGTAATTTTTGAGGATATCGCACCTCTTTCAGAATATGCTTGTATTTCCGAAAAAGATTCAGAAATTAATCTTTGTTTGATAGACTCACTTGCCTTTTTTTCCGGAGGAGGTGTTTCGGACAATCCACTTTCGACAAAGGTAGTACATTCTACACCTGGACTTGAAGATTGTACACATCTTGATGTTGAAGCTACATACTTTGATGTTGATTGTGTTGAAGCACTAACTTTTACAGCATGTGGATGAAGACTTTTTATGTGACCAGTTAAATTGCTGGTATTTCCCGACGTTTTAAGTTTTTTCTTGCACAATCTACAAGTTGCTGTACCATCTGAATGTTTTTCGAAAAACTTCCACACATAACTTTTTCTTATTGAAGACATTATAAAGTAGGAGTAAAAAAAAAGACGCGTATACTTAAACTGAACAGTATCGTAATATGTATCAAAAATAAAAATGTACCAGGTTCTGCATGCTGGCCCTATTTATACTTTTACGTTGTAAATCCCAGAAATGTTAACTGGTGAACTACTTACCCCTTTCAGTCATCTCTTCCTTAGCCAATGATGTGCCGTTTCGAGTCCATAAATTTCTCGTATGAGTAATTAGGGACTCCACTCCCCAAACTGATGACTTTTAAGTCGCCAATGAGTTTTAGAAGAAATATTATAACATTATAGAAAAGATATTTGTCATTTCATAACACTAGTTATGTTACGAATATAAAATATTTATTTCAGTGGGCCAAAATGGTTCTTTCAAATTTTCTGTGTAAAATAAGTAGGTAATAACTTGTGTAATCTTCAGTTCATTTTTTATATAGATATTATTATTATTATAACCAATATTATAAATAAACGTTATAGATAGAAATATGTTTAAACTATAACCTTGTACAGTATTCGTTAAAGTAATTGTGTACGTTTTACGGTTTTTTTTTATAATTAAAATAAATTTCATTATTGGACACACTATGTGTTTATGCATTACAACTATAGTAATAGTGCAATTGGACTCAAATAAATTGGTAAATTATAAAAAAAAATAGTAAATATATCAAAAAGGTATTTTCAGTTGAAAAATTAATACTACTTAGAGCCGTATGACAATTTAAGAATGGATCTCCTTGGTCTGTGAAACTGAATCTATTAAACAACCCTCTAACACCAAGTACTTGGTTTTATTATTAATTTGAGATAATTTAAGTACATGAGAATCTAGATATCTGTTTCTTTGCTGTTACGTTTCCTCGTTTCAAATTTACAAATTTTGATCCCACCGGCAATATAGGTTTCTATAGATCATTGAACATCGATGTTTTGGGCCAACATCGATTTACAACGATTTATATGCAACTACTAACATCGATGTCAAAACATCGCAACATCGAATTACAGACATCGGTGTTTCGAAAACATCGGTCATCGGTGTTCGATGCGTATCCCTAGCCTAGTCAGAGCATGTGGAAGGCCATACTAGTGAATGTTATGTTGAAAATTCATAAATTCTATATTTATTTTGTTTTATTCTTACATATATAAATATGTTAAGGGGTTTTATTTGAAAATTTAGAAATTCTATATTTATTTTGATTTGTTCGTAAATACTTATTTAATAAATAAATCTGTTAAGTGCTTTTATTGTTTTATTTGATATAAACGTTGATTGAAGGAATACATAAAGATGCGCAACGCTATAGCAAAAGAGCGTGTCTTACCGCTAAATACCCCCGCACACCCCTTGCCCTGAAACACAGTCGCTGTCTTGTGGCGACACCAAACGACCATACCTATAACTGCTAGAAATTGACGAAAAAGCGATGGTTTTGCCGTTTGCAGTAATTACATATAATAGCTCTGGGCGAATTTACATGCTTTAAAGTCTCCTGGACATATGAACCCACAGACTTCCATACATAGACATAGTTAATAGATAGAAGTCTGTGTATGAACCTATATATTTGTTCAATATACATTAAACATGCATATGTATGTATTACAATAATATGTGTTTCATTTCCGCTTCTTGTAGGTATTTAATTTATTCATTGAAATAGATGTTCATTTTAAATATTATCGGATATGTATACAAAAAATCGTATTGTTAGATGTTTGTATATTCTAAGAAACACAGGTGTGCGATTTTGTGTCTTGGTTTTATTTCTTAATGTTTAATAAAAGTCGGTTTTTCCTAATACCTATATTTCGCAATTGTACCTGGCGGTAATAAATATCTTGTTTGCCTAGTGAGTGCGTACCTGTAAAGATAGTTCTAGGAAAATAATCCGATCATAAACCGTTACCTATATGTGCATAATTACATCTGGGAATATGAAATACATAGAAAATGCCCAAAAATTTCTTAATAGTTTTCTGGATAATTTAAACTTCTAAAATTAACTATTGACATTGTTTTATGTGTAAACTATGTAGGTATTGGTGTAATATGGAAATATATGTAAAATAAGAAGTAAATAAACAAATATCTGAATATGACAGTTATTTATTATTTACCAAAAAGATGCTTGACTTAGAGAAATATTACTTACCTACCTACCTCAGTTTTTATAATAAAATTTCATATTATAAAATAAGAGTATTGCTAGTATACCTACTCACCTTTTTATTAAGACAAAGAAGCTTATTAATAATGTATTTTTTCATTAGATGGGTGAATAAAATAAAACTATTATTGTTAAAAATAATATATTGTAATAAAACCTTACAGAAATATTGTCACATTATATATTAACATATATATATATATATATATATAAATTGTGTGTTTATTTTTCTTAACCACTTTTAATAATAATCAATAGTATGTATTCTTGGGTATGTAAAAAAAAAAAAAGTAAGCAAAAGCCTGTGTTAGGTTTATACACTTGTACTATGCATTAATACGCATTTTCGGAAATACAGTCGATATAATGACATTATTTTTATTATTGTTTTTAATTCGTAATAATTTGCAATACAACTGGCTAATGTTAAGCCAGTTATTTTTAATTTGTGACGTGCTGTAACCGTTTAATGTGAGTCAGTGGCGGCTAGCGCATAAGCGCTGCAGTGCTGCAGAGCTCCCAAAAAATTGGGCGGGCGAACCTGTATTAGTTATAACTAGTTTTCTTTTACATAATTTTTCCGACATTTCTGATGTTTATAAAAGCGTAACATATTGTTGTGAAAATTCTCCCCCTGTATATCAAAAAATTTGCATATTTTTCTACATCATCCTGTAGAGGACATCAAACCCTACAATTTGACACCTGAATCATCAAAATCCGATCAGTAGAAGCCGAGATATTCGCTTCGGAAATTCCAACATAAAATGAAAGCAAAAACTAATATACTAATAATATTCAATAGGCGACCAGTGGAATAACCAATCTAATTCGCACGATCGCTCACTTGTTCCTTATCTGGTCCACACGAACGTGCGCTCAGAGCTCTTTCAAACACCCGCGCGCACCCCGCTACCCCCGCGGCTGTTTAAAACTAATGCCTGATTTTACCAGGCATATTCGCTGCATTGAGTGCAGCGCGAACGGCCATATGATTCAGTTTATTTAATTTTTTCGCGACTTTTGTTACGGTGCGGCGTGTTTAACATAAAAACAAATATTAGAGTGCACGTGCTTATGTTTTTGTGTATTGTTGACAATTTATATAAACTCTGTGTATTATGGAGGTGGTCTTTAATTTAATTAATGTGAAGAGATTCTTTAAATATTCATACGAAGAAAAGTTAGAATTAAAAGCAAAAGGCAGGCCATTAGGTAGATATCACTATTGAAAAAACTGGTGTAAGTAGAGGGAAAAATTATACACGTAAATTTAGTAGCGATATTTATTCAAAAAACGAATTGATTTGTGGATGCAACAAAAAAAATGCTTTATATTGTTTTCCCTGTTTACTTTTTGGTGGTGATAAAAGCTTGGACGGAAATAAGGGCCACGGATCTAGAGCACTTGAGTTTGAAAATAAAAAGACATGAGAATTCTAAAAGCCATCTTCATAATTGTATGGAATTTGCGTTACTAGGGTCAACTAATATTATGGCGCAACTAGATTCTGCTTATTGGGTAAATATACAGAGACATAATGAAAATGTGTCAAAGAATCGGTATATTTCATCAAAAATTATTAATTGTATAAAATTTTGTGGAGCTTTTGAATTGGCCCTTCGGGGACATGATGAGAGCGATACTTCCGAGAATCCGGGGATATTTCGTGGACTTATTAATTTTTCGGCTGAATTAGATGCAACTCTAAGTGAGCACCTAAAAAATTGTTCGGTATTTAAAGGCACTTCCAAAGAAATACAGAATGATCTGTTACAGTGCATACTTGAAGTCTGTCAAGAACAAATAATTGAGGAAATTAATAATTCTCCGTTTTTGGCGATCATGGCGGACGAAACAACGGATGTTGCTGCAAAAACTCAAATGGTAGTTATTTTTAGATATGTTCGTGATGGTGAGCCAATTGAACGTTTTTGGAACTACGTCATTCCTGAAAAATGTGATGCAGAAACACTTAGCAAAACAATTTTAAGTGTCATAGATGCTTTAATTCAAAATTCACCTAACAAACTGATTGCACAGAGTTACGATGGAGCAGCGGCGATGAGCGGACAACACGCAGGCGTTCAAGCATTGATTAAAAAAAAGTACCCTTTTGCGCACTATGTACATTGCTATGCCCATCAATTAAATTTAATTATGTCTAAAGCTGCTTCTGCAAATTCGCAAGTACGTGTATTTTTTGGAAATCTACAAGACATTCCCGGCTTTTTTAATAATTCACACCAACGAGTAGAAGTGTTAAACAAGATTGTGAACAGAAGGATCCCCCACGGTGCTACAACCCGTTGGAATTTTAATATCAGGACCATTAATGTTGTGTACGAAAATAGGGCCTCTCTCATTGAGTGTATGGAAGAAATAGAAGAACAATTCTCCAACAACACAGTCTGTAGTGCAGCCGCCTCTATTCGCCGTACATTAAATGATCCGATCTTCAATTTTTGGCTGACTTTTTTCCATCATGTAATGCCCCATGTAGATATCCTGTTTAATCAATTGTAGCAAAGAAAAATTGAACCCACTCTAGTAAAAGACGCTATCGAAAATTTTGAACGCAGTATAGGCCAAGTTCGAAATAATATTGACAACATCATAAGTGAAGCATCAAATTTAATAAGCGATGAGCCACCACCAGATAAACGCAAACGTCCAAATAACAGCAGATTTAATCATCGAATTTCGGTTTTAGAGGTGTGTGATGTTATTCTAAATTGTGCAAAAGATCGATTTCATTTTAAAGAGCATCTAGTAGTGGCATCACTTTTTTTTCGGAATGCTTTGGAGAGTATTGTAGTAAATTTCCTGAGGACAAACTCACTTCCGCATGCTCCTATTATCCCACCCTTGATAAAGAAAGATTACGAACTGAATTGTCTGTTATTTACTCAAGAACTGATTGTAGATCTTTAAAAGGCGCACTACCTCTTCTAAAATTTTTAATAAAAAACAATCTGGGAGATACGTTGAAGGAGACTAGAAAATTATTAGAAATTGTAATAACAACTCCCATGACAACATCAGAGGCCGAACGATGCTTTTCAACACTAAATCGAATTAAGACGTTTCTCAGAAATTCAATGACCGAAGATTGTTTAACATCTCTTTCCATGCTATCTATCGAAAAAAAGTTTATCTCCGAAATAGACAATTTTAATGACAAAGTGATAACAAAATTTGCAAATCGAAAATATTGATTTTATTATTTACTCTTTATAAAACACAAACACTCTTTTCTCTACTTTATTCAATAAACATAATACAATATTTTATATCTTAAACAACTCTTTTACATTCTACTTCGTGCATAGTTCTTGGACGACTAATACCAACTTAAATCCTAGTCGTGTAGCATTATCACACTCAACACCCTCTCTTAATGCTACACTTCTATTTTACTATTCTATGTACATTGTTCCTTAAACCTAAATAAACAGCCCTCTCTGAATCTTAAACCTATACTTTCACAATTTCGGTAAAATTGAAATTTATATAAACCTTTGGTCAACATATCTGCTAATTGACATTCACTACTTAGGTATTCAAGAACAATATTGTTATTTTGTAAATTCTCACAAACAAAATTAAATTTTAAATCTATATGTTTTACTCTTTTATTATTTTCTGGGTTTTTTATCAAAGCAATGCAACTCTGATTGTCTTCGTATAATTTAAATGTCTTGACTCCAACACGCATATCGTTTAAAAGTTTTTTATACCATAAGCCATCCTGTACTGCTGCACATAATGCAACCAGTTCGGCTTCAGTACTTGAAAGTGCCACACAGGTTTGCTTCCTGGTCACCCATGCAACTGTATTTCCAAATACCTTCACTAAATAGCCACTCACTGATTTTCTATCATTTGTGTCTTTTGCCCAATCCGAATCCACATAGCATTCTAAAGGCTGATCCTCGGTATTTCTTGTGTATTCCAGATTAGCATTAATTGTGCCCTTCAAATATCTCAGCACTTTCTTCAGATAAATCCATACTTCTTCGGTGCTTTTGTCCTGATATCTACTAAAGAAATTCACAGCGAAGCTTATATCCGGACGAGATCCCAGCATTAAATACATCAAACATCCTATTAGTTCTCTCACTGGTTTGTTTCCTCTATTCTGTTCCGAAATGTTCAGTCCTAATTTTGGATCTATTGGAGTTGAAGATGGTTTACAGTTTTCAAAATTAAAGCGTTTCAAAATTCCTATGATATAAGTTCTCTGACTTAGTTTCATTATTCCATTCTCTCTTTCATAGTCTATTTCTAATCCAAGAAAGTTTTTAAGTTCTCCTTTATCCTTCATTTTGAATTTTCCCATCAAGTCATTCTTACATTTTTGAATTAATTTCAAATTTGGTCCTGCTAAAATAATGTCATCTACATATAGTAGTAAATATATCTCATTGTTTCTAATGTTCATTGTATATAGACAAAAATCGTTCTCTGATCTATTAAACCCGAGTTCGAGTATGAATCTATTTATTTCATTATTCCAACACTTTGATGCTTGTTTTAAACCATAAAGCGATTTATTTAATTTTAAGATATATCCCTCTTTGCAATGTACTCCTTCTGGTGGATATATATAAATATCTTCCTTCAGTTTGCCATTTAAAAACGCGTTTTTTACGTCTAGTTGCTGAAAGAAATATTTTCTCTGATTTCCAACTGAAAGTAAAGTTCTTATCGTCGTCATTTTCGCTACGGGAGAGTAAGTTTCGTCGTAAGTGAAAGTTTCTTTTTGAGCGAATCCTCGTACCACTAGTCTAGCTTTGTATCGGTCTTCAATTTTATCCTCCAATTGTTTCGAAGCAAAAACCCATTTGGTACTCAATATCTCCCCATCCATGGGCATTTCAACTTCCTTCCACGTATCATTATTTTTTATTGAATCAATTTCTTTGTTCATAGCTCTTCTCCAGTGTATTTCATCATTTCTATCCTTCAATTCGTCAACATTTTCCGGTACTCTCTCTACAAAAGACATTGCATCAAATGCCATATATAACTCATAATCGTTGTATTTCTCTGGAATTTTAGTAGCTCTTTTGTTCTCTCTTCGGTTAATTTCTTGTTTTTCTTTATTTTCATCCGTTTCCGTTTCTTCTTTTGCTTCTTCCATTTCCTCTAATTCTTCCCGATTTTCCTTTTCATCTTCATATTTTCTACTTTCATCATCTTCTTCAACTTGTGGTCTTACTACCTTTGGCTTGTAATAAAATTCATTTTCATTAAAAACAACGTCCCTAGCTGCAATCACCTTTTGTTTTTCTATATTCCATAATCTGTATCCTGTTGTTGTATATCCAATCATTATACATTTTTCAGATTTCATGTCAAATTTAGTTCTTAATTGGTTTGGTATGTGACAGTACGCTGTTGACCCAAACACTCTCAAGATTCCTACATTTGGTTTCTTTCCAGTCCAAATTTCTGCTGGTGTAACATTTGAATCTGCTCTAGGACTTCTGTTCATAATGTATGCCGCAACTCGAACTGCATCATTCCAAAATGTTTTAGGCATTCGTGCTTCATAGAGCATGGACCTAGCCTTATCAACTAAACTTCGATTAAATCTCTCCGCCTTACCATTTTGTTCAGGTGTATATGGTATAGTGTAATTCAACATAGTTCCATTTTCTTTGCAAAATTCTTTAAATTCTCCTGAAATATATTCTGATCCATTGTCACATCTAAGAACTGCAATTTTTCTCTCAAATTTATTTTGAACCAATTTACAATATTCTTTAAAATATTCAAAAACTTCACTCTTTTTTCTTATAATGTATACATGCATGAAACTAGAATAGCCATCAATGAAGGTCACAAAGTATTTGCCATCATCATAAGATGTGGGTGTTATTGGACCAGATACATCAGTATGTACTATATCCAATATTCTTGATGCTTTGCTACGTGTACCAAAACTTAATCTAGTCATTTTACCATTAACACATGCTTCACAAAAGTTTATTTTATTGAATTTTAAATTTTCGATACCTTCTACCATGTTATTTTTTATTAGTTTTTCTAAATTAGATGGGCAAATATGTCCATATCTCTTGTGCCATAATTGTAAATTCTCATTTTCAGTTTCAATATACAGACTCTCATTATTTTGAACTTTAAAGTTAATTTCATATAAATTATTTCTGTAACCTAAGCCTATCAAATTACTACCTTTATATAAATTTACTTGACCTTGAGTAAAAACTACTTTAATGTTGGCCATTTCTAAACGTTTCACAGATAACAAGTTTTTTCTTAGATTTGGAACATAAAATACATTTTGAATTGTACATTCCATCTGATCATCATACACACTACTAATCACTTTAATATTTCCTATACCTATAGCTTCCATATAATTGTTACTTTTTGCTACTGCTATTCTTATAGGAGTTTTTAACATTGACAGCTCATAAAAATAATGTTTATTATTTACTAAATGGTCTGTGCAACCAGAATCTACACAAAATAATAAATTCTTATTATCTACACTCTTACAGTCCCCTATATTAGACATAAAACAAATACCTTCTTCATCTTGTGTACCTTCTTTATTTTCAACATAATTGCCTCTTCTATCACTACTCTGGTTTGTAGTATCCATGTTTCTTCCATAACCGCTTCCTCTTGCACCTCTGTATCCTCCACGTCCTGGATTATACCCTTTTTGGCTCTGATTGACACTTTGTACATCTCTACCTCGAAATGACTTACTGCTACATCTTCCTCTAAAGTTGCTTCCTTGATTCCATTCACAATGCTGCATAAACTTTCGACACTGATTTTTATAATGTCCTTTCATTCCACAAAAATGACATAAACCATCTCGATTTGTCCAAAAAGTTGCAGATTTAGCTTGCTCCAATTTATTGTAACATGTATTTTGAGCTTTTCGACGTTCTACTTCTGCTCTTAGTTTAGATTTAGCAATATTTAATGTTAACTCATCCGATGACATGTTTTCTAATATTGTTAATATAGTTTCAAATGATTTTGGCATGGCAAGCAATAAATTGCATACTAAATCCTGATCCTTGCATTCTGCTCCAGATACTCTTAGTTGTCTAACGATTTCATCAAACTCTACAAAAAATGTTTCTAAATTTCCATCTTCTTTAAACTTCATAGTCATTAATTTTCTTTTCAATATTAACTGTCCTGGTATTCCTTTCTTTTCATATCTTTCTTCAAGCACTTTCCACATTTTATATGCAGTATCAACATCTCTTAACATATTTATTTGGTCATCGCCTATGCACTGTACGATTAGTGATTTGCATTTATCGTCTTTCTTTTTTGCTTTCATTTTTGTTTCCAGTTCTGGATAATTTTCTTCCTTATACTCTTCTTTAATGCATTCCACAACTTCTTTTTCCGCTAATAAAATATTCAATCTGTACTTCCATGTGTGATAATTGTTTGAATTCAAAATTTCAATATTGAAGTTGTTATTGACGCTAACGTCAGCCATCTTATTTTTTCTTGGTTTTTACTTTTCTTAAATGTTGTATTAATACAGCTTTTCAAATATATCTGGTACCCATAACCTATTGATTTTATTATTTACTCTTTATAAAACACAAACACTCTTTTCTCTACTTTATTCAATAAACATAATACAATATTTTATATCTTAAACAACTCTTTTACATTCTACTTCGTGCATAGTTCTTGGACGACTAATACCAACTTAAATCCTAGTCGTGTAGCATTATCACACTCAACAGAAAAGAACGTAGAATAGATTTAATTTATAAGAAATAATTTGTTAGTAAAGTAGTGCTTAGTGACTCTTATTTTTTTCTGTGACAATTGACAATCGTTCCAGAAATCCATTACTTCAGTGCGGAAGGCGAAGAAAGCACGATAAGATCGATGGGAGGCAACCTCTTACTGCCCGTGCAAGGTATTTTTTTTTGTAAAACTTGCAGAACACCTTAAAATTTTTAGCACGAGCCGCCACTGATGTGAGTCCCTTTATTTTAGTTTATTTCATTCTTGTTTGTTTTTTTTGACTTAATAAGTGCTTATTAATTGGCGGATTTACATATTATTGTCTTCTTTAATTACTAATTTTTTTGCAGTATTTTAATATGCATAAGTTTTGAAAAAGATGTGAATAAACATCGAAACGTCAGCAGTAATCACGTTTTTTTAATTTTAACCTAAAAACCACATACCCAAGAATACATACTATTGATTATATATATATATATATATAATTAATATTTATATGTGTTTAACGTATATGCTAAACACATATAATTCGTTTCTTTGCCGTATATATCTAAATATGTGAGAAGTTTCTTGAATTTAGCGGCGTATTAATTAATTGATTTAAGATAATTACTTTAATGATTTTAAGGAAAAGAAACACACCACCCCGTGGACCAACACATATGCATTAGTTTCATTAACCACTACAACGTGAACATTCATCAGCACGGCTCTGGTGTTCATTTTCCTATCTACCGAAATTTGTATATATAGTTTCGGGGACGATGTTTGTAAGCTTGAGAGATAATTTCTAATTATTCTCATTTAACGAAGGAACCATATTAACTACTATGTTTTCCTTCTACGAAAGTAAAGCACATTCAGTGCACTCTGTGTTGGAACACAGAAATCCTAATTTCATTCTGGATAATTACAATTAATATTTATATGTGTTTAACGTATATGCTAAACACATATAATTCGTTTCTTTGCCGTATATATCTAAATATGTGAGAAGTTTTTTGAATTTAGCGGCGTATTAATTAATTGATTTAAGATAATTGCTTTAATGATTTTAAGGAGAAGAAACACACCACTCCGTGGACCAACACTTATGCATTAGTTTCATTAACCACTACAACGTGAACATTCATCAGCACGGCTCTGGTGTTCATTTTCCTATCTACCGAAATTTGTATATATAGTTTCGGGGACGATGTTTGTAAGCTTGAGAGATAATTTCTAATTATTCTCATTTAACGAAGGAACCATATTAACTACTATGTTTTCCTTCTACGAAAGTAAAGCACATTCAGTGCACTCTGTGTTGGAACACAGAAATCCTAATTTCATTCTGGATAATTACAATTAATATTTATATGTGTTTAACGTATATGCTAAACACATATAATTCGTTTCTTTGCCGTATATATTAGCATATACGTTAAACACATATAAATATTAATTGTAATTATCCAGAATGAAATTAGGATTTCTGTGTTCCAACACAGAGTGCACTGAATGTGCTTTACTTTCGTAGAAAGAAAACATAGTAGTTAATATGGTTCCTTCGTTAAATGAGAATAATTAGAAATTATCTCTCAAGCTTACAAACATCGTCCCCGAAACTATATATACAAATTTCGGTAGATAGGAAAATGAACACCAGAGCCGTGCTGATGAATGTTCACGTTGTAGTGGTTAATGAAACTAATGCATATGTGTTGGTCCACGGAGTGGTGTGTTTCTTTTCCTTAAAATCATTAAAGTAATTATCTTAAATCAATTAATTAATACGCCGCTAAATTCAAGAAACTTCTCACATATATATGTATATATATATATATATATATACTCGACTACGGTATCTTGTAACATCCAGTAAAAATTTTGACGTTCCAACATCCACCTTAAAGGAAGCAAATACGGACAATACAAGAATATGACTTTCTGGACTAAAGGACCAAGTGTCTTTGACAGTATTAAATTGAACTATATAAGAAAAATAAAAATAAATTTGAACCACCTCTTTGACATCCGTTGTATATTCAGTATATATTTCTATTTAGCATTTCTTGTGACATCCGTAAAAAATCTGTGGATCTTATGACATCCAAACAATGTTGCCTATTTTACTATGATGTCCAACAATTACACTTGCTACTTTTGCTGTAGTTTCTAGCAGCTTGAAATAGCAGGCGTATACGTACTTAAAACTTGATTACAAAAAAAGAACCCACTAATACTTTACAAGGAAAAACTCGTAAACAAATAAAATTTCCCTAATGTAATGAAGATTTTATTTGAATAAATACATATTGTTAGAAATGTAACAGCTTATATATGTTCTGAAAATAAATGACTAAGTACATACATAGTATAATAATAAAAAGAAAAAAACCATTCGCATGTATTTAAAACAGTATTTCCTATTGTTTGATTAATTATTATTTGTGGCCATGTTTTATTACGAAATATTGTTGAATGGAGTTCTTTTAGCTCTTCGCATTTTTTTTGGGTGGTTTCTTGGATGTCAAGTACTTTTTGAAGAACATATCGACAAATCTTTTTTGCTCACTTGTCCAGGCTAGAATACGGCCTTGTTTTACCTACGTGCAGAAAAGATTCACTTGTATTATATTGGAACAAAAATATGGCATGTAGACTAAGCGATTGCGATATTAACTAGCCTTATTTCTGTTTTTATTGTAATATCCTTACCTAGTTCTTATCAACATGACAATGTGCATCATCGGCTATTAAACTAGAGCTATTTCTCCTCTTCGGTAAGCTTATTTGGTTCTCTGCGAACTAGAAGGATTTTTTTTCTCCTCTTCGGTAAGCTTATTTGGTTCTCTGCGAACTAGAAGGATTTTTTTTGTTAGTATATATTTGATGTTTTACATACCACTCACACCTGCACGTTATCATCAGATTTTTTATTCAACTTCTTCACATTTTTAATTTCGTGTTTACTTTGCTATTTTTATTAAGGAATATATTATAATTGGTGTCATGAAGATCAGGAATGTCAAGATCAATACGTTCTAAAGTTTTTTTTCCACCAGAAGCTGAAGTTTAGATACGTTAGCAATTTGCAGTTTATCAGGTTTTCTATAATAATTTAGGTGGGAGCCTTTTCATGACCAAAATGGGCTGATAGCTGTTCCATGGCCTTCCATTCCTTCCATGGAAATTAGCTGTGCAATGGTCGCAAAATGTTTTCTTAGTGTTGTTGTTATAGTTTCAATATTTACTATATTACAAGCAATAGCAAGTTTCTTCAATATTTTGTACAACCACAAAAAACTATCTTCAGTACTTGGATTGGCAAAAAGATAAGGATTTGAAGAAGCCACAAATTCCCTGAATTTCAATAAAACTTCGGTATGCTTCTGCATTGGTAAAGAATACAGTACAGCTTTACCTTTCTTTCCCCGAATTTGTATTTTTAATTAAAACTTTCTTCGTTACTGTCAGCGATTGATAAATATCTTTAACTCCCGATTCATCCTCTTTTCTTAAATAATCCTCTGTTTTAATTCTTTGAGCTTCTCCGGAACGTTTTCTGTTTAATAGAATAACATGTTAAATTGCGAATATTTGATAAATTATCCGAATCGCTTTCTAACACCTTGGAGCATTTCTCTTCTTCCTGAACAACATATTCATTCATTTTTATGACATCTTCTGTTAATGTAATACCTCTTTTTTTCCAAGTCTTGGAAGATAAATTCTTGTTTGCACTAGTAGAAACATAAATGCGGAATTGAGTTTCTATCATTTGCTTTAAAGTTTTTATTTCTTTATTTTTAACTGAATCACTTTCCTTGGTAGCAAAAAATATTATAATATTGCAAACCTGTTTGAGGACAGTTGCCCATCATAAAACAAGTGAGGGACTTTTAAACGTAGGTATCTCTATCTGGATAATAACCGGACATTTCATTAGTAACATCGACTAGATGATCAAAGTAACATGGTTTCAAATAATTTTCTAACTGATATAATTTTGGTTTCCTGTCTTGCAACGTTTTTAGAAATCTTGCCAATTCCCGTATGCTCTGAGAAACATGTCGTGGCACCTATAATATGTTTGACTGTAGTGCTTAATTAGAAAGTCTTTCAAGGCAGGCAAGTTTGTAATATCATCAGATTGCATATGTGGAAATACATTTAACTCTAAATCTTCAAAATTATTTTGTTCAGGCATATAAAGACCCTTCTTTATATGCCTGTGCATGTTTTGAATCGTTTTATTGAATCTTTTTAGACCACATTTTCGTCTACCTATGAAGATAGGTTCGTGTGAAGAAGCCTTTGCAACCAGAGCAAGGTAAATAATCAGAGGTTTTTTTCCGATGTACATAATTTGGTCTTCTCACTGGATTTATAAATCCCTGTTCCCCAAGTTAATTTATAAAGTTACCTAGAAGTTAAGAAAATTATTGAGAGAGAGAGCGAGAGGCAAAGAGGCCCCTTTTTCGAAGTTCGTCAAGCAAGTATTTTCTTTTTTTTAGAATTATTTGGAAGGAATATTATTTTAACAACTTCAAATTTCTTGTGATTACAAATCAAATGCCGTGCAAAATATGGTAACACTCATCTCACAGTATACACAATTTTCTCTTTTATCCCTTTTAAGACTTCCGTTTTTATTTTTACTTGAAAATTTAACTTCCCCAAGCTCGTTAAATACACTTTGGCCCTCCTCTATTTTATTTTGGTGGAGATTATGCTGTGTATTTGTACCTATCTGCTGCATGCTGAAGTTGGGTGTATTGAGGGGATGGTTTAGATTTCTCAAAATCGGAATGATTCGAATCACTTAAAAAGCCTATCAAATTAAATATGTCATTCAAAGGAGCCACATAAAAAATTCGTTATATTCCTATTTTTTTTTAATTGCAAACAAAATCATTTAAGATGGGCATTTACCAACAAATAGAAACCTATGCAACTTAAATTACTCGCGGGACGGGTAGACGCAAGGGGATGTGAGTAAGTGAAGCTACACGATATTCGGTTTCCATTACAGCCCTTCGGTTTTATTCATAGATTAAGGAATAATATACATGGGAAACATATGTATAAGGAATGAGTACGGAACTGTTGACGTTGTTGATGTTTTATAATAAGCCAATTTTCGCGTGCCCATAACTATTATATTTATTCTACACTCGAATATTATAGGTATATATGATATTTAAATGCCAGTGACAGTTTGTAATTAAACTGTCACTCACATTTAAGTCTGCAATAGCCGACCGATTCCGATAGATTTTCGTCTTCGGTGGGACCGGTAGAGATACCGTAAAGTGGGGATAGACCACGCGTAAAACCTTGTGTGAAATGTGTGTGACAAGGTTTACTGTTTAATGTTTTTTATCTTTAAAAGTAATTACATAAATTTGATTTTTTCTTTATATCGTACCTACTTCAAATGTGCAGCTGGCGCGTAGAGGTTGTTTTTTTTCTTTTGTGTACCAACCTTAGTTAGTAGACACTAATCAAATTCATGCATTTTTGTGGTTATTTCTAAAACACATAGTTTTCTTAAGAAAATAAATTAGTACAAAAACGGACCTTGACATTATAAATTGATGCCTTTTGCACCACTAACCCAAATTTGAGATTCTAAAATTACAAAATAAATTCAAAAAACGCGAAACGGCGATGCCTAAATTTTCGATAGGTAAACGCCCCTCTTAATATAAGCACTAAAACATGCAATTACTTTCCTTAAAACGTAAGATTAAAAGCACCATATACCTAGTAGCGCTATTGCCAAATTTCAGATTACACAGAGTGCGCTAAATGAGAAGCAATATACGCTGTGAACACATGGATGTCACGCAATCGACTGAGCACATCGGAATATTGTATATAAAATATACAGCACCAGCTTTCTTGCGCGCCCCCTACAAAATACACACCACAACTAAATATACATAATCGCTCTTAAATCAGTGTATTTTAACGTCCATCTGAAACTTTGTCCTCACTGTCTCACAGATATTACACGACGATTTAGCATAGAATTCTCTGTGACATCCGATTTTTGATGTCACAACGTTAACGGATGTCAAAGAGATACGAACAATTTTGCGTCTTGATGTCATAAAGTTGGCTATTTATATTTATATATATATATATATATATAAACTATACTTAAATCATGGGAGGTATCGGCCTGTATTTAATTATAGGTAAAAATAAAAATAAAACATTCTTCTACGTTTCGATATTATATATAATATCTTTCTCAAAAAATATTTTTTTTATAAGCTGTAACAATTATGAGTATATTAATTAACATTATATGTAAAATAATTCTAAATTAACTTACGTCATGTATTAAAATTGTTCCTACATTTATTTACAATTCAATAAAAACACATATTAAACTCTCCAAAAGATTTTCCACTTGCACAAACACCTGCACATCTGTTTTCTTATTTTTTTCCTTTTTTTGAATGTTATTATAAATGTATACATTCTTTTGGTTTTTTAGTGTTATCTACAATGTTAATTACTTTTCAAAATAAGTGTAATGGATATTGAACGTGTACGTGCTCATTGAAAAGCAAAGATGTTTTAAACGTATACATATAAATGTATCTTTTAAAATGTGTTTATACTATACACATGCACTGATGGTTTTTAATGCATTTTTATTTATGTTGTATTTGAAATATAAGCTTAAAGGAAACACAGCGTCGTACTTATATTTATTATAAAATGGAAAAATTGATATTTGACAGGTTATTAATATCTGTCCTATCATTTATTGTGTTTTTGTTTTTTTGGATGTGGATGCTTTCTAAGATGTTCCTGGCTTTGAAGTTTTTTTCTGTTGTTATAATTGATGTATTGGGATAGTTGAAGGAATGATTTGTTGTGTTGGTATGTTTTTTGAGTGCAGTGGAGTTATTTGAAAATTTATGACCATTTATTCTGTCTTTTAAATGTTGAGAAGTCTGTCCTATGTAAATGCCATTGCAATCATTACATGGTATTTTATACACTATGTTGGTTTTTTTTAACGTGGGGATTTTATCTTTGAGAGGGGTGTATAAAGAGTTGAGGTTATTGTAGTTAGTATGTGCTATTTTTACTTTATATGGTATTAGTATCTTGTTTAATTTTTCAGAAATATCTTTTATATATGGTATTGGCACATATTTATACGAGGTTGGTTCCTTCACTTTTTTGGGTACGTTCTGATTATAATGTTTGTGTAGTTGTTGTTTTAGAACCATATTAATTTTTGATAGTGGATAATTATTTTTTTGTAATGATGTCTTTATTTTTGCTATAATTTCGGGTCTATATTTTGGAGAAGTGAGTGTTATTGCTCTGTGAATTAAATTTGTAATGACATTGTTCTTAAAAGACATGGGTTGGCATGAGTTATAATTGAGGTATCGGTCTGATGCAGTTGGTTTATTGTATAATTTTGTGTAAATGTAGATATCGGATCGTATTAATGTCAGGTCTAAAAAGTTTATTTCATTATTTTGTTCTTTTTCTATTGTGAATTGTAATTTTGGATTTCATGAGATACGTTGATGACTGCATCGCCTGCATACCAACAAACAAAGCAGAATACACCTTAAATAAATTCAATTCCTTTAGGTTTGCCATGGAATGTAAAACGTCTGTCTTAAGTTATATCATTAAGTGTCATACTGTCATTAATATTTATCATTCTAAGAGAAAATATAATGACAAATATGGACAGTATGACACTTAATGATATAACTTAAGACAGAAGTTTTATGGCAAACCTTTATCAATATAATTTTTGATCTCGCGTTACATGATTACAACACTGTAATTAAATTGCATACTATTTACTAGTTCTCGTAGTAATGAGGAATCATTTCTAAGGAAAACAGTATACAGTACAACGGAGCAAAGAAATAATGTAAACAACTGCGTGTTGTTTACATTATATTTGAATAGCACTAATTCATAGGGCGAACTGCAACATCTGTTTACGCTCGACAAGAGTCAGAAAAAACTGCCATAAAATAAGGAATTTTATGAATAAAATCCTTTCTTCATCGGCGTGGGTACAAGGGTGACGCGTTTTTAAAATTTATTATATTTACCTTATATTTCGCAATATAATATGTATGTTTCAATAACATACGCGTACATTTTTAGTTATCATTTATTTAGATCTAGAACGTTGTTTATGTTACTTTTTCTGAGATAAAAATTAATTGTCAGTGATTCCGAAATTTATTGCAAAGTCTGTAAAATATCGTCACTTAGCTTTGCTAAAACATACACAGAAATAGTTTTCATGCAGAGAATTTCGATAGTTTACAAAATTTCGTTACATGTTTAAATGACGATGCTCGAAGTATTTCTGAGTGCAAGGAACTAACACAAATCCCAAATTTAAAAAATCGGTTGTTATTTCTTCAGGAACACTTTGGAAATTTGCCTAAACTAATGACATATTTTGAAAATCGAATCTCAAATTAAAACATGAGGTGTGGCCACCACACGACTTTCTTATACGTATGAGCGTTTCAAACTATACATTTTTTTTTACACAAAAATTATTCAAAATCCTATTCTAAGTACTTCTGTTCTCTTAATAAATCGCTATAGAATGCATACTTAGCAAGATATTTGAAAAAAAGGACTACTCCCTAAGAGTAAAAGTGTTACTTCCGGTCCGAATTTTGAAATTTCATATATTCAAAAAATATTGCAAATCTAGCACTAAATACTTTTGTATTCTTGATAAATACATATAGAATGCATAATTTACGACATATTCGCAAAAAATCGCTATTCGATAAGAGTAAAAGTGGTAATTCCGGTCTGAATTTTGAAATTGTTTTATGCAAAAGATATTGAAAATTACGTTTTAAATACTTTTATACCCGTAACGTACCTGTCTAAAAAGCATGACATGCGAAATATTCGCAAAAAACTGATTTTCGATAGGAGTAAAAGGCCTACCTCCGGTAGCAGCTTCGAAAAACTTTTTAAATAAAATTGTTCTCAATTTTAATTTCAAGTACATATGAATTCTTTATAAATTTGTTTAAACTTAGTAGTTGACGAAATATTGGCAAAATTCGATTTTTTCACTGAAGTAAACTGCTCCTTCCGGTCTACCGATTTTACTGAAAAACTACTCACATCTCAAGAGGGAGATTAGACACGTAAATACAAAATTTGAAATTGATATCTACAGCGGTTATCGTGGTCACAAAGAGACACACAGACATTTTTTAAAAACATCTTTTTCGGTATCAGGGGACTTCAAAACGTGGACATCTGCAAAAATCTCGAAGTCGAAAATTTCACATTACTTCCTTATACTACGTATAAGAAAGTAAAAATGGATTAACCACATTAGATGTGGCTATTAATAATTCCAAGTGACTTAGACGCAGTTTTTAATAGAAATCCAGGTTTAATAACATTGCGTGTATGCTAAATACGCTGAAATAAAGGAATATTTCCAGTACGCACCTATAACCAGTTGCGATGTAGAAGGGACGTTTTCTATCTACAAGGATGTACTTAATTCAAAGAGAACAAGTCTTACAGAAGAGAAAATGAACAAATAGTAGGGTATTTTGTATTTTATAATCACCAGCCACTTGTTATTCAATTATATAAATAAAATTAAAACCTCTTTAAAAATACAACATATCAATAGCGCGGCCATGGGCGATGAGTCATGACTCGCTCGATTCCGCTCCCTAATTATTATTTCTAGTATACGAAGAAAAACAAAGCCACTCATTCACTGATTAAGGATTAATTATTTAAATTTGTCTTTAAATTTACAATTCCTGACTAAATAATCAGAAGATTGTTTAATAAGATTTATTTATTAAAATAGTTTCACTTAATTATTATAGAAGCAATAGTTAATAAGTAGTAATAAGGAAATAAGTTTAATCATATAGAAATATTATGTGTAAGATTATAAAAGTTTATTATAAATATTTAGCGTACAATGTATAAACACTTTAGGACTTAAAAAAATGTAAATAGATTTCAAATATATTAATAAAAAAATTTAACTTATTATTAAAGTTTTGTGTTTTGTCTGTAACGAAATGCCTATTTAAATTCTAAAATAATGGCCACATTGTACAGGAATAAATTAAGATTATATAGTGCCATAAATAATTATAAATACAAAATCATTAATAACTTACATATGTTAATTAGAGCATTAAATACAATCACAATTTTATCTACACTGTTTAATTTTTGCATATTATTACACTTTTTTAACGATACTGGAATGAGATATTTTATGGTGCTAACGAGTTCTTCCTTTAGTAAAAGCTGGAATAACTAAAATTCACTTGCAGAATTCCTAGTGCTTCCTTTATTAAAAATACTCTTTCTCCTAGAAAAACATATCCTGGGTTAAGATTGTTGCAAAAATTACTTCTTCCATTCATTTTTCAGATGTATGTCACCCCGAGCTTCACTTATATATCATTTAGTTCTCTGAGGAGTTATTGCTATTAAAAAAAAAATTACTAATGTGTTTATAATTAGAACAGAACTGCTGCTGACTTTTTTTTTTTAATTTTGTTTAGGTTGGCGACGCCTTGACGCTGACGGTAATACCGATTGTGTTAGTTGACACTCTTGGCAGTTGACAATTCGAATTCACATTTGACAGTTGACGTTAAATTTTATCTGTTCAGTCGGGATTTCGAGCGGGGTACAGTTGCGAGACAGCTTTATTGAGAGTGACTGATCTTCTGCGGTCGACTGATAGGGGATTGATTTCATGTCTAGTTTTGCTAGACTACAGTAAGGCGTTTGATAGACTGAATCATGGTGTGTTGTTGGCTATTTTGGAGAGCATTGGGTTTGCTGGCACATCATTATCACTTTTTGAAAATTATCTCCGGAATCGTAGGCAATACGTCAGTGCTGACGGAGGCTCATCTGCATCACTCATGCAGGGGTTCCTCAGGGATCTGTTTTGTTTTCATTATATACTTCAAATTTTTTCTCAGGTCTTCAGCCTAATATAACGGAGCAAGGCGAAGGGATGTACAGGCGACCTTCGATGGGAATAAAGCGACCCCACTCCTACCTGAGCAACCCCAAAAATACATAGCCTAAATACAACGGAGCAAGGCGAAGGGATATACAGGCGACCTTCGATGGGATAGCGACCCCACTCTTACCTGAGCACTACCAAGATACAAAGGCCTATCCACCCCATAGATCAATATAGGGGCACCACGAGTCCCGACACCCCAGGAGTCATTTGGTCGAGCCCAAACCAAAAGGAGCCAGGAATCAAAACAAAATGCGCTACATCGGACGAACCCAACCCTATGATAGCGGAATCATCCCACAACCAATACAGACGAGCCCAATCTGTATATCCAAAGATGTAAATACACCCGGAATTTAATATTATAAGAGTTTACCTATAGAAGATAAGAAGTTCATCCATAAATAATCTTAAGACACATAGTAAATAAGTTTTAGTTTTTCCCATTCCTATATCAAGCAAGTAGCAACGCATAAGGAGGTAATATAAGTTGAAAAATGTCTGGAACACTTCAGTAAGAAAATAAAGAAAATGTACAAATACACAGCAAGAGGATGCAAACATGTTATGGAAGAGGAATAAGAAACACTAGGAAGAACAAATCTTTGAAAGAAAACTTACAACAAAGCGTATGGAACCACTACCATTAGAAGAAAGTAAAATTACTACTGCCTTTATATAAAATACAAAAATAAGGCTACAAGTCAAAAATTCAATCAAGAAACATATGTACAAACAGAACAAAAAGGATTCAAGAAGAATTGACCAAAATATGAAGGAAAAGAAAATATTTAAATATGAAGAAAGGGCCTAAGAATTAAAATATACCATGGAGCGAATATAACGCTTTTATAAATAAAGAATTGAATCCATGAAGAAACCCATGAAAAGATATGGTATCGTGGAAGAAAAATAAATATAACTAGAATTTACCTCATAAGTAAACCCATGAGAAGATATGCTGTTATGGGAAGACAAAAGGTGATGTACAACCTAAAATGGGTACATCAGCACGAAAAAGTGCAATATTAATTGAAAATATGTTCCGCAAATAGGAAGATGAATACATGACAAAATGTCAAATATAATAGGTAACAAGAATAATTATTAGAAGCAACCAAGTTAATTTAAGTGTAAATACACTCAAGGTATATTAAAATAGGCCACTATTATCACAGTATAGAATTTGAATCCGAGACACTATAGGTAAAAGAAGCATAAAAACAAAAGAAGCATAATTGGTACATAATAAAACTTTATAAAGGCAACATCCATAGAAAAATTCAAGAAGGAAAACATACGCGCACATACAAAGATGAACTAGTGTTCATATTTATCGATAAAAATATAGTTACACAAATACATAACATATACATAGCATCTTACACTAATACCCATATACAGGGACAAGTCATTAAATAAATATTGTTAAAAATTCAATTTTGTTAGGAAAATTTCCATACACACATACAACTTATATTACAGACATATGACAAAACTACAAATACAAAAACTCAGATAATTAAGCCCTTAGTATAATACAAAATAAATATATCAGTTTGTTAAAGAAAAATTTTGTCACTTAAAATATATAAGTTAGTTAATTATTACAATTACATTATAAGGTTTATTTATAACGAACGCATTTGTTTATATACATAAAAAACTACCTTCGTTAAGGGGCAAGTTGAACTGGTGTTGATTATGTGACAACACCAGTCAAATACCCACAAACACATACAGTCACCCTTTAAAACCCCTTGAATACAGGCAACCATATACACATCGGCGATGCATTATGTTTGGACCCTTGTATAAGAGTACAGGTAAAAATTCCTAAAAATTAATACAGATTTTACTAACAAATCTAGTAAATTCTGAGAAACCCATCAAATTTTAAATATTAGAAAGAAATTCACCCCCAAATTTAGAAAACCAAACCAATGACTACTCTTTTCAGGAACCCCAACTGAAACCCCCGTATTAAATACTAAATATTGGAATTAAATACCTGATTAGTTTAAAATACACATTAGTCTTATTTTTATACTTATATTTAGCAAATTTCCACAATACAACAATAATTAGTTAAATGTTATATAGGCAAAGTAATTATATAAAATGAATCTGACAGCCATTACAAATGGACAATTTTAAATTACAAATTTCAACATTTATTACCACACTATGAGCATATAAATGAGTACCATTTTATAGTGTGATTTCTCAAGAGTAAAATGTCACAAAAAGTTACAGGTTCAAAGTTAAAGCAAGGTTGATAGTATCGAAAGCATCATCCCGAACTTTGGCAAATGTATAGGACATACATGACAAATTGTTATCTAAAAATGCATAGCTTAAAACTAAAATAAACTAATGGTGTACATAAAAAACATTTAAACCATAAACTAGTTTACAAGTTACAAGCATGGGAACAAACAATAAAACTCTTAGATGCGCACATTTAAGTTAAGCATCATTTTAATTTTCAAATTTCGATGCGCCATATTGTCAGAGGCATTATAAATTTCAAATATTTCCAATAAGTGATCAAAGTAATTATAAATTAACTCTAGCAGTTACAAAGTCTAGCGAGACGCATTTACGTTGGAATATTTTTCAATGTCATATTTACAAGTTGAGTCCAGATATTTAAATAAGCATTTTGAATAATTTGACAGTTGTCAACATAGGTAAAAGAAAAGTTTTATAATATTAATTACAAGCTATTTAGATAATTTAAAAAAGGTGGTATAGATTAAGAAAAGGTCATAGTTTCATGTTATAACAGTAATTCGTAAATAAATTAAAAGACCATTTAGTTATTACACTTCAAAAACTAACCACACTAATTTTTTGTATAAAGAAAGATTTTAAAAAGGATTAAAAGATGAAAAAACATTGTATGTATTTATAAGTTTAATTTGTAAAGGTAAAGTTCTACTAAAAAGGCATTTTAAGCCAAAATTCTGATATTTAAATTTATTTTATTAGCGTCATTGACGTCATCGAACAAATGACAGTCGAAATGCTAAATTTGCCCTTTAATTTTTAAAAAATGTGTTTTTCAAAAAGAAAACGAATTAAAGTAATTTTATTGTACCGATTGAAAGACGATTTAATTTAACTAAGATAAAACATGATTCCACAAATATTCAAAAATAAACTTGCCCGTAAAAAGATTTTGTAAAATTCTACCGTATAAATTTCCATGGTTACGACGTCCACAACAGAAGATTAATATAAAAAGGCGCATCCGACGAGAAGCAGGGCCATTCATTCATTGACTTCTTTTTTTTTGCGATCATGCAATCGTCAGTCGATTAAGTGTCATGCGATTTATTTTTTTTGTGATCATCCATCGAGTTGATAGACGCGTCAATAGTATTTATCGATCCATATCGATATCCAGTCGCTGTCAAAGTTGATACATCCAATAAGCCATAAAGTGTCTGCTGAATCATTTCCACTTACGAGTCAGAAGGTCATCCATTGAAGAAGTCGACCTTAAACCGTGCCGAACTAGGTCAAGGACACACACCGTACGCCGATACCAGACAACTGGGACGACCGTAGAAACTAGGACACGAGCTGCCTCTACAGAGAATCACACCCCATTGGAACAAGTACCTGTCCTTAAACAATACAAGGAATTAGTACACAGAAGGTACCAAGTCTGTTATTAGTATATGCACCTTTTCTTTGACACAAATGCGGGTCAAATCTAAGTCTATGTCACATTTATGTAACGTCTTTTAATTCGATCATTTATATAAATTAATAAAATTCAAATCTTGAAACATAGCTTATATAAACACTTGGAAAATCAATTTAAAATTTCAAACAGTATAATGCTTATTTAAAATATCAGAATATACTTACAGTTAAATTTAATCCTATCTTATTGTCATGCAGTCCATTTTAATAGTTGGTACATAAGGGCCAAACTCGTATATTTTGCCTTGATTTCAATATATAAAATTTGTAGAACTTCTGCCTAAATAACTGCTGTTCTTGTACACAACATAAGTGTATTGTTTAATATAAAAATTTTATGGACATTGTTGTATTGTCGTAGAATTTCATTGTCATGTTTTAAATAAATTCAGATCTGTTGTTTTCTTGTATAAAGTGTTTGTTTTCATCACTGTTAAAACTCATTCTTCAATCATAAGAGGTACACATATTCTGTTGGAGCTCCAGCATTAGAGCTGTCTCTCCAAATTGACTTTATAGGTTAGTTTCTCCAAGATCGTCACCCGACAACTGGAAAGTATGGTATCCCGGACTAAGGTAAATCAAATTTCGAACCTCCGTAACGCCCTGTAGATAACACAATTAGAGTCACTTAGATATCACCCACTTAGTTAGTCACATAACTTTTAAATCTTTTTGTTGATTACTTCAATATACACACGTACACAATAGTTATAGCGATTTCGCGCGAAATTCAGTGTTTGTTCCACCTCTTGGATAAAAGTCTATCCCGATCTTGCGCAGTCATACGTTGAATGCCGCGAAATTTTTGAATTACTAATAACGTTGTATTTATCTATTAGGATAATTTTTGAAATACTAAATGATACATAAACTAAATAGATAATTTCTCTCCGTTTTCATAGAATGCAACCCCCTTTAGCTAGCCGGCCAAATTATAATTGAAAAGTTAATAGTTCAGTATATTATTGTGTTTAGCAGTTTTTGTTTTAGGATAAAGTAAATTAAGCGCTCTAAGTCTCATTAGCTCTCCATTCATTATTACAACTTGGGGTTTTGGTAATAACACCCTAGTACCCCTATTACATTTTAGTCACGCAATTTAGGGCCGTATAAGGGTACATACCCCCCATTACAATATATATACATTTAAATTATATTCATGAGTATGTAACACTATCAACAATAGAAAAATAGATTCCTCTAAAGGATATTTAACAGGATTTTTCCGAATAAAGATAAGGATTACGATATTCCCAAGAGCCTTTTGTGAAATTCGCAACATAGGTTCCTTTACTTTTGAATTACATTACATGTATTATAACCTATAACTTCGAAACTGTTATAAAATATTTTAATGCATACTACCTATATAAATAGCATAATTTACAATACATATATTAAATTATATAGATAAAAGTGATAATTGTTCAACTATAATAATCTAATAATAAGTATAGTTGATCTCGATATATACACGTGATGTATGTGTAACATACGAATTTAAACAATACGTGGGTGTATTTTATTTTATGAAAAACAAATAGGTATAAATATTCTAAAATAAAACAAACATCAATATTTTTTTCCAAAATCTAACGAATAATGAGCAAGTTTAACTGTTATGCCTTTATAATCTTTGTTCACGATCGCTAATTATATTTAGCATTCATGCTGTCATCCTCACGATACATACAACTCTGCATCAAGGTCATTGCTGGCGCCCCAATTGTTAACCATTGCCCTTGATCTGGTTCTTGGTCAAAAAATTGATAAGTGTAATAGAGCCTTAAGCGTGGTACATAATCAATAATTATTATAAATAAGAAAAGTAATTACTTGGTAACTTTATTACAAATAACTACTAAAATAGAATAATGGTAATAAATAAGTATGTATAATCTTATAAGCTACACTTGAAATTACAAATCCCATATAAGCTTATCAAGAGATTGTAAAAATAACAATTGTGATAGACGTTTTCCTTTGAGGCGATTTCTTTGTTAAGATAGGATTTGTCCAGCCTTAGAAAATAATCGTTCTGAAGGAACTGATGTTGCAACTGTCGTGAGGTACTTCAGGGCTACACCGTATAATTTCGGATAGAGAAGCTTCAAAGATTTCCATTCTTCCAGAGGATTCTTCGACAGATTTAACAATGGGCTCTCCAAGTATGCTGCTACTTCATCAGTGGAACGCGAGTTAGAGATACTATGAGCTTTCATCAAATTGAAATGCTTGGTCCAAAAAAAAGACTCCCTGGTACTGGTTCTTGGGACATCTAGTTAACAAAATACAAAATAAGCTCTTAAATAATTGAATGTGAAGACAATTAACTTACCAATTTCGGACTCAGGAGGATGTGCTTGTTCTACATCTTGCACAGTTAAATCCCTTAATTGTTTAATGGCTCTGGAACAGGCCAGTGCATCTGTGAAATGAATCTTCTTGAACCTTGGGCCAAGTATAGTTCTTAATGCTAGAAAATATACGCTTTCCCTGTGTCCAAATCTTTTTTTAGCTTCATTCATTATTGAAGTTCGAAGTGCTGTAGCAATGGGAGTTTCTGATTTTATGTTACTCACAGTGTCAAGTAAACAGTGCACCATTGGTATTATTGAACTAGTAGTTAAGTACTTATCATCACAAGCTTCTCTTGTGGCTGCTTCGACTGGTTTCAAAATTTCAGCAATTTCTCTTAATTCAAAAATATCTAATGCTGATAACATGTTTGGAGCCTGCGGATGTTTAATTAGAATTTCGTTAACAGCTTTATAATTTACTAAAAATATCTCAATCATAAAATATCTTGAGTTCCGTCTTGTTGACACTTCCTGTATTAATTTTAAATGTGTAATTTTTCTTAACTCGTCAGAAGCAACAACACTGTGTTTGAACCACGTAACAATACTTTTTACTCGTGTGATTAACTCAATAAGTCCAGTAGTCTGTTCCATGGCCTTGTCTATCATTAAATTGAGAGTGTGAGCAAAACATGGTAAGTGTTTTCCTTTCTCAAATGCCAATTCTATAGCTTTTACTATGTTTGTCCCATTGTCAGTCACAACACAAGTAACATTCTCCTTTGCAATATTCCAATCATTGCATACTGTCAAGATTTGATCAGCCAGATATTCTGAAGTGTGTCTTTCGAACAATTCTACAACTCCGACAATAATGGCAGAGAGTTCGTAATTATTTAAAAAATGTACTGTGACCCCCAAAAAACTTCTTGTTTGGTGGGTGTTAGTCCATATATCTGTAGTTAATGTTACGTGTTTTAAATTTGACAATTTTTCTTTGATACACCTTTGCATTATATCGTATTTTGTTTCAATAAATCTTGTAATACTCGATTTGTTTGGAATTTTATAGAGTGGCGCAATTGTTTTTAAAAGCTGCTGGAATCCCTCGTTTTCTACTATAGAAATAGGCTGGCAGTCTTTGCAAATCATGAATACCATACAGTTCGTAATTTTTGAGGATATCGCACCTCTTTCAGAATATGCTTGTATTTCCGAAAAAGATTCAGAAATTAATCTTTGTTTGATAGACTCACTTGCCTTTTTTTCCGGAGGAGGTGTTTCGGACAATCCACTTTCGACAAAGGTAGTACATTCTACACCTGGACTTGAAGATTGTACACATCTTGATGTTGAAGCTACATACTTTGATGTTGATTGTGTTGAAGCACTAACTTTTACAGCATGTGGATGAAGACTTTTTATGTGACCAGTTAAATTGCTGGTATTTCCCGACGTTTTAAGTTTTTTCTTGCACAATCTACAAGTTGCTGTACCATCTGAATGTTTTTCGAAAAACTTCCACACATAACTTTTTCTTATTGAAGACATTATAAAGTAGGAGTAAAAAAAAAGACGCGTATACTTAAACTGAACAGTATCGTAATATGTATCAAAAATAAAAATGTACCAGGTTCTGCATGCTGGCCCTATTTATACTTTTACGTTGTAAATCCCAGAAATGTTAACTGGTGAACTACTTACCCCTTTCAGTCATCTCTTCCTTAGCCAATGATGTGCCGTTTCGAGTCCATAAATTTCTCGTATGAGTAATTAGGGACTCCACTCCCCAAACTGATGACTTTTAAGTCGCCAATGAGTTTTAGAAGAAATATTATAACATTATAGAAAAGATATTTGTCATTTCATAACACTAGTTATGTTACGAATATAAAATATTTATTTCAGTGGGCCAAAATGGTTCTTTCAAATTTTCTGTGTAAAATAAGTAGGTAATAACTTGTGTAATCTTCAGTTCATTTTTTATATAGATATTATTATTATTATAACCAATATTATAAATAAACGTTATAGATAGAAATATGTTTAAACTATAACCTTGTACAGTATTCGTTAAAGTAATTGTGTACGTTTTACGGTTTTTTTTTATAATTAAAATAAATTTCATTATTGGACACACTATGTGTTTATGCATTACAACTATAGTAATAGTGCAATTGGACTCAAATAAATTGGTAAATTATAAAAAAAAATAGTAAATATATCAAAAAGGTATTTTCAGTTGAAAAATTAATACTACTTAGAGCCGTATGACAATTTAAGAATGGATCTCCTTGGTCTGTGAAACTGAATCTATTAAACAACCCTCTAACACCAAGTACTTGGTTTTATTATTAATTTGAGATAATTTAAGTACATGAGAATCTAGATATCTGTTTCTTTGCTGTTACGTTTCCTCGTTTCAAATTTACAAATTTTGATCCCACCGGCAATATAGGTTTCTATAGATCATTGAACATCGATGTTTTGGGCCAACATCGATTTACAACGATTTATATGCAACTACTAACATCGATGTCAAAACATCGCAACATCGAATTACAGACATCGGTGTTTCGAAAACATCGGTCATCGGTGTTCGATGCGTATCCCTAGCCTAGTCAGAGCATGTGGAAGGCCATACTAGTGAATGTTATGTTGAAAATTCATAAATTCTATATTTATTTTGTTTTATTCTTACATATATAAATATGTTAAGGGGTTTTATTTGAAAATTTAGAAATTCTATATTTATTTTGATTTGTTCGTAAATACTTATTTAATAAATAAATCTGTTAAGTGCTTTTATTGTTTTATTTGATATAAACGTTGATTGAAGGAATACATAAAGATGCGCAACGCTATAGCAAAAGAGCGTGTCTTACCGCTAAATACCCCCGCACACCCCTTGCCCTGAAACACAGTCGCTGTCTTGTGGCGACACCAAACGACCATACCTATAACTGCTAGAAATTGACGAAAAAGCGATGGTTTTGCCGTTTGCAGTAATTACATATAATAGCTCTGGGCGAATTTACATGCTTTAAAGTCTCCTGGACATATGAACCCACAGACTTCCATACATAGACATAGTTAATAGATAGAAGTCTGTGTATGAACCTATATATTTGTTCAATATACATTAAACATGCATATGTATGTATTACAATAATATGTGTTTCATTTCCGCTTCTTGTAGGTATTTAATTTATTCATTGAAATAGATGTTCATTTTAAATATTATCGGATATGTATACAAAAAATCGTATTGTTAGATGTTTGTATATTCTAAGAAACACAGGTGTGCGATTTTGTGTCTTGGTTTTATTTCTTAATGTTTAATAAAAGTTGGTTTTTCCTAATACCTATATTTCGCAATTGTACCTGGCGGTAATAAATATCTTGTTTGCCTAGTGAGTGCGTACCTGTAAAGATAGTTCTTGGAAAATAATCCGATCATAAACCGTTACCTATATGTGCATAATTACATCTGGGAATATGAAATACATAGAAAATGCCCAAAAATTTCTTAATAGTTTTCTGGATAATTTAAACTTCTAAAATTAACTATTGACATTGTTTTATGTGTAAACTATGTAGGTATTGGTGTAATATGGAAATATATGTAAAATAAGAAGTAAATAAACAAATATCTGAATATGACAGTTATTTATTATTTACCAAAAAGATGCTTGACTTAGAGAAATATTACTTACCTACCTACCTCAGTTTTTATAATAAAATTTCATATTATAAAATAAGAGTATTGCTAGTATACCTACTCACCTTTTTATTAAGACAAAGAAGCTTATTAATAATGTATTTTTTCATTAGATGGGTGAATAAAATAAAACTATTATTGTTAAAAATAATATATTGTAATAAAACCTTACAGAAATATTGTCACATTATATATTAACATATATATATATATATATATATAAATTGTGTGTTTATTTTTCTTAACCACTTTTAATAATAATCAATAGTATGTATTCTTGGGTATGTAAAAAAAAAAAAAGTAAGCAAAAGCCTGTGTTAGGTTTATACACTTGTACTATGCATTAATACGCATTTTCGGAAATACAGTCGATATAATGACATTATTTTTATTATTGTTTTTAATTCGTAATAATTTGCAATACAACTGGCTAATGTTAAGCCAGTTATTTTTAATTTGTGACGTGCTGTAACCGTTTAATGTGAGTCAGTGGCGGCTAGCGCATAAGCGCTGCAGTGCTGCAGAGCTCCCAAAAAATTGGGCGGGCGAACCTGTATTAGTTATAACTAGTTTTCTTTTACATAATTTTTCCGACATTTCTGATGTTTATAAAAGCGTAACATATTGTTGTGAAAATTCTCCCCCTGTATATCAAAAAATTTGCATATTTTTCTACATCATCCTGTAGAGGACATCAAACCCTACAATTTGACACCTGAATCATCAAAATCCGATCAGTAGAAGCCGAGATATTCGCTTCGGAAATTCCAACATAAAATGAAAGCAAAAACTAATATACTAATAATATTCAATAGGCGACCAGTGGAATAACCAATCTAATTCGCACGATCGCTCACTTGTTCCTTATCTGGTCCACACGAACGTGCGCTCAGAGCTCTTTCAAACACCCGCGCGCACCCCGCTACCCCCGCGGCTGTTTAAAACTAATGCCTGATTTTACCAGGCATATTCGCTGCATTGAGTGCAGCGCGAACGGCCATATGATTCAGTTTATTTAATTTTTTCGCGACTTTTGTTACGGTGCGGCGTGTTTAACATAAAAACAAATATTAGAGTGCACGTGCTTATGTTTTTGTGTATTGTTGACAATTTATATAAACTCTGTGTATTATGGAGGTGGTCTTTAATTTAATTAATGTGAAGAGATTCTTTAAATATTCATACGAAGAAAAGTTAGAATTAAAAGCAAAAGGCAGGCCATTAGGTAGATATCACTATTGAAAAAACTGGTGTAAGTAGAGGGAAAAATTATACACGTAAATTTAGTAGCGATATTTATTCAAAAAACGAATTGATTTGTGGATGCAACAAAAAAAATGCTTTATATTGTTTTCCCTGTTTACTTTTTGGTGGTGATAAAAGCTTGGACGGAAATAAGGGCCACGGATCTAGAGCACTTGAGTTTGAAAATAAAAAGACATGAGAATTCTAAAAGCCATCTTCATAATTGTATGGAATTTGCGTTACTAGGGTCAACTAATATTATGGCGCAACTAGATTCTGCTTATTGGGTAAATATACAGAGACATAATGAAAATGTGTCAAAGAATCGGTATATTTCATCAAAAATTATTAATTGTATAAAATTTTGTGGAGCTTTTGAATTGGCCCTTCGGGGACATGATGAGAGCGATACTTCCGAGAATCCGGGGATATTTCGTGGACTTATTAATTTTTCGGCTGAATTAGATGCAACTCTAAGTGAGCACCTAAAAAATTGTTCGGTATTTAAAGGCACTTCCAAAGAAATACAGAATGATCTGTTACAGTGCATACTTGAAGTCTGTCAAGAACAAATAATTGAGGAAATTAATAATTCTCCGTTTTTGGCGATCATGGCGGACGAAACAACGGATGTTGCTGCAAAAACTCAAATGGTAGTTATTTTTAGATATGTTCGTGATGGTGAGCCAATTGAACGTTTTTGGAACTACGTCATTCCTGAAAAATGTGATGCAGAAACACTTAGCAAAACAATTTTAAGTGTCATAGATGCTTTAATTCAAAATTCACCTAACAAACTGATTGCACAGAGTTACGATGGAGCAGCGGCGATGAGCGGACAACACGCAGGCGTTCAAGCATTGATTAAAAAAAAGTACCCTTTTGCGCACTATGTACATTGCTATGCCCATCAATTAAATTTAATTATGTCTAAAGCTGCTTCTGCAAATTCGCAAGTACGTGTATTTTTTGGAAATCTACAAGACATTCCCGGCTTTTTTAATAATTCACACCAACGAGTAGAAGTGTTAAACAAGATTGTGAACAGAAGGATCCCCCACGGTGCTACAACCCGTTGGAATTTTAATATCAGGACCATTAATGTTGTGTACGAAAATAGGGCCTCTCTCATTGAGTGTATGGAAGAAATAGAAGAACAATTCTCCAACAACACAGTCTGTAGTGCAGCCGCCTCTATTCGCCGTACATTAAATGATCCGATCTTCAATTTTTGGCTGACTTTTTTCCATCATGTAATGCCCCATGTAGATATCCTGTTTAATCAATTGTAGCAAAGAAAAATTGAACCCACTCTAGTAAAAGACGCTATCGAAAATTTTGAACGCAGTATAGGCCAAGTTCGAAATAATATTGACAACATCATAAGTGAAGCATCAAATTTAATAAGCGATGAGCCACCACCAGATAAACGCAAACGTCCAAATAACAGCAGATTTAATCATCGAATTTCGGTTTTAGAGGTGTGTGATGTTATTCTAAATTGTGCAAAAGATCGATTTCATTTTAAAGAGCATCTAGTAGTGGCATCACTTTTTTTTCGGAATGCTTTGGAGAGTATTGTAGTAAATTTCCTGAGGACAAACTCACTTCCGCATGCTCCTATTATCCCACCCTTGATAAAGAAAGATTACGAACTGAATTGTCTGTTATTTACTCAAGAACTGATTGTAGATCTTTAAAAGGCGCACTACCTCTTCTAAAATTTTTAATAAAAAACAATCTGGGAGATACGTTGAAGGAGACTAGAAAATTATTAGAAATTGTAATAACAACTCCCATGACAACATCAGAGGCCGAACGATGCTTTTCAACACTAAATCGAATTAAGACGTTTCTCAGAAATTCAATGACCGAAGATTGTTTAACATCTCTTTCCATGCTATCTATCGAAAAAAAGTTTATCTCCGAAATAGACAATTTTAATGACAAAGTGATAACAAAATTTGCAAATCGAAAAGAACGTAGAATAGATTTAATTTATAAGAAATAATTTGTTAGTAAAGTAGTGCTTAGTGACTCTTATTTTTTTCTGTGACAATTGACAATCGTTCCAGAAATCCATTACTTCAGTGCGGAAGGCGAAGAAAGCACGATAAGATCGATGGGAGGCAACCTCTTACTGCCCGTGCAAGGTATTTTTTTTTGTAAAACTTGCAGAACACCTTAAAATTTTTAGCACGAGCCGCCACTGATGTGAGTCCCTTTATTTTAGTTTATTTCATTCTTGTTTGTTTTTTTTGACTTAATAAGTGCTTATTAATTGGCGGATTTACATATTATTGTCTTCTTTAATTACTAATTTTTTTGCAGTATTTTAATATGCATAAGTTTTGAAAAAGATGTGAATAAACATCGAAACGTCAGCAGTAATCACGTTTTTTTAATTTTAACCTAAAAACCACATACCCAAGAATACATACTATTGATTATATATATATATATATATAATTAATATTTATATGTGTTTAACGTATATGCTAAACACATATAATTCGTTTCTTTGCCGTATATATCTAAATATGTGAGAAGTTTCTTGAATTTAGCGGCGTATTAATTAATTGATTTAAGATAATTACTTTAATGATTTTAAGGAAAAGAAACACACCACCCCGTGGACCAACACATATGCATTAGTTTCATTAACCACTACAACGTGAACATTCATCAGCACGGCTCTGGTGTTCATTTTCCTATCTACCGAAATTTGTATATATAGTTTCGGGGACGATGTTTGTAAGCTTGAGAGATAATTTCTAATTATTCTCATTTAACGAAGGAACCATATTAACTACTATGTTTTCCTTCTACGAAAGTAAAGCACATTCAGTGCACTCTGTGTTGGAACACAGAAATCCTAATTTCATTCTGGATAATTACAATTAATATTTATATGTGTTTAACGTATATGCTAAACACATATAATTCGTTTCTTTGCCGTATATATCTAAATATGTGAGAAGTTTCTTGAATTTAGCGGCGTATTAATTAATTGATTTAAGATAATTGCTTTAATGATTTTAAGGAAAAGAAACACACCACTCCGTGGACCAACACTTATGCATTAGTTTCATTAACCACTACAACGTGAACATTCATCAGCACGGCTCTGGTGTTCATTTTCCTATCTACCGAAATTTGTATATATAGTTTCGGGGACGATGTTTGTAAGCTTGAGAGATAATTTCTAATTATTCTCATTTAACGAAGGAACCATATTAACTACTATGTTTTCCTTCTACGAAAGTAAAGCACATTCAGTGCACTCTGTGTTGGAACACAGAAATCCTAATTTCATTCTGGATAATTACAATTAATATTTATATGTGTTTAACGTATATGCTAAACACATATAATTCGTTTCTTTGCCGTATATATTAGCATATACGTTAAACACATATAAATATTAATTGTAATTATCCAGAATGAAATTAGGATTTCTGTGTTCCAACACAGAGTGCACTGAATGTGCTTTACTTTCGTAGAAAGAAAACATAGTAGTTAATATGGTTCCTTCGTTAAATGAGAATAATTAGAAATTATCTCTCAAGCTTACAAACATCGTCCCCGAAACTATATATACAAATTTCGGTAGATAGGAAAATGAACACCAGAGCCGTGCTGATGAATGTTCACGTTGTAGTGGTTAATGAAACTAATGCATATGTGTTGGTCCACGGAGTGGTGTGTTTCTTTTCCTTAAAATCATTAAAGTAATTATCTTAAATCAATTAATTAATACGCCGCTAAATTCAAGAAACTTCTCACATATATATATATATATATATATATATACTCGACTACGGTATCTTGTAACATCCAGTAAAAATTTTGACGTTCCAACATCCACCTTAAAGGAAGCAAATACGGACAATACAAGAATATGACTTTCTGGACTAAAGGACCAAGTGTCTTTGACAGTATTAAATTGAACTATATAAGAAAAATAAAAATAAATTTGAACCACCTCTTTGACATCCGTTGTATATTCAGTATATATTTCTATTTAGCATTTCTTGTGACATCCGTAAAAAATCTGTGGATCTTATGACATCCAAACAATGTTGCCTATTTTACTATGATGTCCAACAATTACACTTGCTACTTTTGCTGTAGTTTCTAGCAGCTTGAAATAGCAGGCGTATACGTACTTAAAACTTGATTACAAAAAAAGAACCCACTAATACTTTACAAGGAAAAACTCGTAAACAAATAAAATTTCCCTAATGTAATGAAGATTTTATTTGAATAAATACATATTGTTAGAAATGTAACAGCTTATATATGTTCTGAAAATAAATGACTAAGTACATACATAGTATAATAATAAAAAGAAAAAAACCATTCGCATGTATTTAAAACAGTATTTCCTATTGTTTGATTAATTATTATTTGTGGCCATGTTTTATTACGAAATATTGTTGAATGGAGTTCTTTTAGCTCTTCGCATTTTTTTTGGGTGGTTTCTTGGATGTCAAGTACTTTTTGAAGAACATATCGACAAATCTTTTTTGCTCACTTGTCCAGGCTAGAATACGGCCTTGTTTTACCTACGTGCAGAAAAGATTCACTTGTATTATATTGGAACAAAAATATGGCATGTAGACTAAGCGATTGCGATATTAACTAGCCTTATTTCTGTTTTTATTGTAATATCCTTACCTAGTTCTTATCAACATGACAATGTGCATCATCGGCTATTAAACTAGAGCTATTTCTCCTCTTCGGTAAGCTTATTTGGTTCTCTGCGAACTAGAAGGATTTTTTTTGTTAGTATATATTTGATGTTTTACATACCACTCACACCTGCACGTTATCATCAGATTTTTTATTCAACTTCTTCACATTTTTAATTTCGTGTTTACTTTGCTATTTTTATTAAGGAATATATTATAATTGGTGTCATGAAGATCAGGAATGTCAAGATCAATACGTTCTAAAGTTTTTTTTCCACCAGAAGCTGAAGTTTAGATACGTTAGCAATTTGCAGTTTATCAGGTTTTCTATAATAATTTAGGTGGGAGCCTTTTCATGACCAAAATGGGCTGATAGCTGTTCCATGGCCTTCCATTCCTTCCATGGAAATTAGCTGTGCAATGGTCGCAAAATGTTTTCTTAGTGTTGTTGTTATAGTTTCAATATTTACTATATTACAAGCAATAGCAAGTTTCTTCAATATTTTGTACAACCACAAAAAACTATCTTCAGTACTTGGATTGGCAAAAAGATAAGGATTTGAAGAAGCCACAAATTCCCTGAATTTCAATAAAACTTCGGTATGCTTCTGCATTGGTAAAGAATACAGTACAGCTTTACCTTTCTTTCCCCGAATTTGTATTTTTAATTAAAACTTTCTTCGTTACTGTCAGCGATTGATAAATATCTTTAACTCCCGATTCATCCTCTTTTCTTAAATAATCCTCTGTTTTAATTCTTTGAGCTTCTCCGGAACGTTTTCTGTTTAATAGAATAACATGTTAAATTGCGAATATTTGATAAATTATCCGAATCGCTTTCTAACACCTTGGAGCATTTCTCTTCTTCCTGAACAACATATTCATTCATTTTTATGACATCTTCTGTTAATGTAATACCTCTTTTTTTCCAAGTCTTGGAAGATAAATTCTTGTTTGCACTAGTAGAAACATAAATGCGGAATTGAGTTTCTATCATTTGCTTTAAAGTTTTTATTTCTTTATTTTTAACTGAATCACTTTCCTTGGTAGCAAAAAATATTATAATATTGCAAACCTGTTTGAGGACAGTTGCCCATCATAAAACAAGTGAGGGACTTTTAAACGTAGGTATCTCTATCTGGATAATAACCGGACATTTCATTAGTAACATCGACTAGATGATCAAAGTAACATGGTTTCAAATAATTTTCTAACTGATATAATTTTGGTTTCCTGTCTTGCAACGTTTTTAGAAATCTTGCCAATTCCCGTATGCTCTGAGAAACATGTCGTGGCACCTATAATATGTTTGACTGTAGTGCTTAATTAGAAAGTCTTTCAAGGCAGGCAAGTTTGTAATATCATCAGATTGCATATGTGGAAATACATTTAACTCTAAATCTTCAAAATTATTTTGTTCAGGCATATAAAGACCCTTCTTTATATGCCTGTGCATGTTTTGAATCGTTTTATTGAATCTTTTTAGACCACATTTTCGTCTACCTATGAAGATAGGTTCGTGTGAAGAAGCCTTTGCAACCAGAGCAAGGTAAATAATCAGAGGTTTTTTTCCGATGTACATAATTTGGTCTTCTCACTGGATTTATAAATCCCTGTTCCCCAAGTTAATTTATAAAGTTACCTAGAAGTTAAGAAAATTATTGAGAGAGAGAGCGAGAGGCAAAGAGGCCCCTTTTTCGAAGTTCGTCAAGCAAGTATTTTCTTTTTTTTAGAATTATTTGGAAGGAATATTATTTTAACAACTTCAAATTTCTTGTGATTACAAATCAAATGCCGTGCAAAATATGGTAACACTCATCTCACAGTATACACAATTTTCTCTTTTATCCCTTTTAAGACTTCCGTTTTTATTTTTACTTGAAAATTTAACTTCCCCAAGCTCGTTAAATACACTTTGGCCCTCCTCTATTTTATTTTGGTGGAGATTATGCTGTGTATTTGTACCTATCTGCTGCATGCTGAAGTTGGGTGTATTGAGGGGATGGTTTAGATTTCTCAAAATCGGAATGATTCGAATCACTTAAAAAGCCTATCAAATTAAATATGTCATTCAAAGGAGCCACATAAAAAATTCGTTATATTCCTATTTTTTTTTAATTGCAAACAAAATCATTTAAGATGGGCATTTACCAACAAATAGAAACCTATGCAACTTAAATTACTCGCGGGACGGGTAGACGCAAGGGGATGTGAGTAAGTGAAGCTACACGATATTCGGTTTCCATTACAGCCCTTCGGTTTTATTCATAGATTAAGGAATAATATACATGGGAAACATATGTATAAGGAATGAGTACGGAACTGTTGACGTTGTTGATGTTTTATAATAAGTCAATTTTCGCGTGCCCATAACTATTATATTTATTCTACACTCGAATATTATAGGTATATATGATATTTAAATGCCAGTGACAGTTTGTAATTAAACTGTCACTCACATTTAAGTCTGCAATAGCCGACCGATTCCGATAGATTTTCGTCTTCGGTGGGACCGGTAGAGATACCGTAAAGTGGGGATAGACCACGCGTAAAACCTTGTGTGAAATGTGTGTGACAAGGTTTACTGTTTAATGTTTTTTATCTTTAAAAGTAATTACATAAATTTGATTTTTTCTTTATATCGTACCTACTTCAAATGTGCAGCTGGCGCGTAGAGGTTGTTTTTTTTCTTTTGTGTACCAACCTTAGTTAGTAGACACTAATCAAATTCATGCATTTTTGTGGTTATTTCTAAAACACATAGTTTTCTTAAGAAAATAAATTAGTACAAAAACGGACCTTGACATTATAAATTGATGCCTTTTGCACCACTAACCCAAATTTGAGATTCTAAAATTACAAAATAAATTCAAAAAACGCGAAACGGCGATGCCTAAATTTTCGATAGGTAAACGCCCCTCTTAATATAAGCACTAAAACATGCAATTACTTTCCTTAAAACGTAAGATTAAAAGCACCATATACCTAGTAGCGCTATTGCCAAATTTCAGATTACACAGAGTGCGCTAAATGAGAAGCAATATACGCTGTGAACACATGGATGTCACGCAATCGACTGAGCACATCGGAATATTGTATATAAAATATACAGCACCAGCTTTCTTGCGCGCCCCCTACAAAATACACACCACAACTAAATATACATAATCGCTCTTAAATCAGTGTATTTTAACGTCCATCTGAAACTTTGTCCTCACTGTCTCACAGATATTACACGACGATTTAGCATAGAATTCTCTGTGACATCCGATTTTTGATGTCACAACGTTAACGGATGTCAAAGAGATACGAACAATTTTGCGTCTTGATGTCATAAAGTTGGCTATTTATATTTATATATATATATATATATAAACTATACTTAAATCATGGGAGGTATCGGCCTGTATTTAATTATAGGTAAAAATAAAAATAAAACATTCTTCTACGTTTCGATATTATATATAATATCTTTCTCAAAAAATATTTTTTTTATAAGCTGTAACAATTATGAGTATATTAATTAACATTATATGTAAAATAATTCTAAATTAACTTACGTCATGTATTAAAATTGTTCCTACATTTATTTACAATTCAATAAAAACACATATTAAACTCTCCAAAAGATTTTCCACTTGCACAAACACCTGCACATCTGTTTTCTTATTTTTTTCCTTTTTTTGAATGTTATTATAAATGTATACATTCTTTTGGTTTTTTAGTGTTATCTACAATGTTAATTACTTTTCAAAATAAGTGTAATGGATATTGAACGTGTACGTGCTCATTGAAAAGCAAAGATGTTTTAAACGTATACATATAAATGTATCTTTTAAAATGTGTTTATACTATACACATGCACTGATGGTTTTTAATGCATTTTTATTTATGTTGTATTTGAAATATAAGCTTAAAGGAAACACAGCGTCGTACTTATATTTATTATAAAATGGAAAAATTGATATTTGACAGGTTATTAATATCTGTCCTATCATTTATTGTGTTTTTGTTTTTTTGGATGTGGATGCTTTCTAAGATGTTCCTGGCTTTGAAGTTTTTTTCTGTTGTTATAATTGATGTATTGGGATAGTTGAAGGAATGATTTGTTGTGTTGGTATGTTTTTTGAGTGCAGTGGAGTTATTTGAAAATTTATGACCATTTATTCTGTCTTTTAAATGTTGAGAAGTCTGTCCTATGTAAATGCCATTGCAATCATTACATGGTATTTTATACACTATGTTGGTTTTTTTTAACGTGGGGATTTTATCTTTGAGAGGGGTGTATAAAGAGTTGAGGTTATTGTAGTTAGTATGTGCTATTTTTACTTTATATGGTATTAGTATCTTGTTTAATTTTTCAGAAATATCTTTTATATATGGTATTGGCACATATTTATACGAGGTTGGTTCCTTCACTTTTTTGGGTACGTTCTGATTATAATGTTTGTGTAGTTGTTGTTTTAGAACCATATTAATTTTTGATAGTGGATAATTATTTTTTTGTAATGATGTCTTTATTTTTGCTATAATTTCGGGTCTATATTTTGGAGAAGTGAGTGTTATTGCTCTGTGAATTAAATTTGTAATGACATTGTTCTTAAAAGACATGGGTTGGCATGAGTTATAATTGAGGTATCGGTCTGATGCAGTTGGTTTATTGTATAATTTTGTGTAAATGTAGATATCGGATCGTATTAATGTCAGGTCTAAAAAGTTTATTTCATTATTTTGTTCTTTTTCTATTGTGAATTGTAATTTTGGATTTCATGAGATACGTTGATGACTGCATCGCCTGCATACCAACAAACAAAGCAGAATACACCTTAAATAAATTCAATTCCTTTAGGTTTGCCATGGAATGTAAAACGTCTGTCTTAAGTTATATCATTAAGTGTCATACTGTCATTAATATTTATCATTCTAAGAGAAAATATAATGACAAATATGGACAGTATGACACTTAATGATATAACTTAAGACAGAAGTTTTATGGCAAACCTTTATCAATATAATTTTTGATCTCGCGTTACATGATTACAACACTGTAATTAAATTGCATACTATTTACTAGTTCTCGTAGTAATGAGGAATCATTTCTAAGGAAAACAGTATACAGTACAACGGAGCAAAGAAATAATGTAAACAACTGCGTGTTGTTTACATTATATTTGAATAGCACTAATTCATAGGGCGAACTGCAACATCTGTTTACGCTCGACAAGAGTCAGAAAAAACTGCCATAAAATAAGGAATTTTATGAATAAAATCCTTTCTTCATCGGCGTGGGTACAAGGGTGACGCGTTTTTAAAATTTATTATATTTACCTTATATTTCGCAATATAATATGTATGTTTCAATAACATACGCGTACATTTTTAGTTATCATTTATTTAGATCTAGAACGTTGTTTATGTTACTTTTTCTGAGATAAAAATTAATTGTCAGTGATTCCGAAATTTATTGCAAAGTCTGTAAAATATCGTCACTTAGCTTTGCTAAAACATACACAGAAATAGTTTTCATGCAGAGAATTTCGATAGTTTACAAAATTTCGTTACATGTTTAAATGACGATGCTCGAAGTATTTCTGAGTGCAAGGAACTAACACAAATCCCAAATTTAAAAAATCGGTTGTTATTTCTTCAGGAACACTTTGGAAATTTGCCTAAACTAATGACATATTTTGAAAATCGAATCTCAAATTAAAACATGAGGTGTGGCCACCACACGACTTTCTTATACGTATGAGCGTTTCAAACTATACATTTTTTTTTACACAAAAATTATTCAAAATCCTATTCTAAGTACTTCTGTTCTCTTAATAAATCGCTATAGAATGCATACTTAGCAAGATATTCGAAAAAAAGGACTACTCCCTAAGAGTAAAAGTGTTACTTCCGGTCCGAATTTTGAAATTTCATATATTCAAAAAATATTGCAAATCTAGCACTAAATACTTTTGTATTCTTGATAAATACATATAGAATGCATAATTTACGACATATTCGCAAAAAATCGCTATTCGATAAGAGTAAAAGTGGTAATTCCGGTCTGAATTTTGAAATTGTTTTATGCAAAAGATATTGAAAATTACGTTTTAAATACTTTTATACCCGTAACGTACCTGTCTAAAAAGCATGACATGCGAAATATTCGCAAAAAACTGATTTTCGATAGGAGTAAAAGGCCTACCTCCGGTAGCAGCTTCGAAAAACTTTTTAAATAAAATTGTTCTCAATTTTAATTTCAAGTACATATGAATTCTTTATAAATTTGTTTAAACTTAGTAGTTGACGAAATATTGGCAAAATTCGATTTTTTCACTGAAGTAAACTGCTCCTTCCGGTCTACCGATTTTACTGAAAAACTACTCACATCTCAAGAGGGAGATTAGACACGTAAATACAAAATTTGAAATTGATATCTACAGCGGTTATCGTGGTCACAAAGAGACACACAGACATTTTTTAAAAACATCTTTTTCGGTATCAGGGGACTTCAAAACGTGGACATCTGCAAAAATCTCGAAGTCGAAAATTTCACATTACTTCCTTATACTACGTATAAGAAAGTAAAAATGGATTAACCACATTAGATGTGGCTATTAATAATTCCAAGTGACTTAGACGCAGTTTTTAATAGAAATCCAGGTTTAATAACATTGCGTGTATGCTAAATACGCTGAAATAAAGGAATATTTCCAGTACGCACCTATAACCAGTTGCGATGTAGAAGGGACGTTTTCTATCTACAAGGATGTACTTAATTCAAAGAGAACAAGTCTTACAGAAGAGAAAATGAACAAATAGTAGGGTATTTTGTATTTTATAATCACCAGCCACTTGTTATTCAATTATATAAATAAAATTAAAACCTCTTTAAAAATACAACATATCAATAGCGCGGCCATGGGCGATGAGTCATGACTCGCTCGATTCCGCTCCCTAATTATTATTTCTAGTATACGAAGAAAAACAAAGCCACTCATTCACTGATTAAGGATTAATTATTTAAATTTGTCTTTAAATTTACAATTCCTGACTAAATAATCAGAAGATTGTTTAATAAGATTTATTTATTAAAATAGTTTCACTTAATTATTATAGAAGCAATAGTTAATAAGTAGTAATAAGGAAATAAGTTTAATCATATAGAAATATTATGTGTAAGATTATAAAAGTTTATTATAAATATTTAGCGTACAATGTATAAACACTTTAGGACTTAAAAAAATGTAAATAGATTTCAAATATATTAATAAAAAAATTTAACTTATTATTAAAGTTTTGTGTTTTGTCTGTAACGAAATGCCTATTTAAATTCTAAAATAATGGCCACATTGTACAGGAATAAATTAAGATTATATAGTGCCATAAATAATTATAAATACAAAATCATTAATAACTTACATATGTTAATTAGAGCATTAAATACAATCACAATTTTATCTACACTGTTTAATTTTTGCATATTATTACACTTTTTTAACGATACTGGAATGAGATATTTTATGGTGCTAACGAGTTCTTCCTTTAGTAAAAGCTGGAATAACTAAAATTCACTTGCAGAATTCCTAGTGCTTCCTTTATTAAAAATACTCTTTCTCCTAGAAAAACATATCCTGGGTTAAGATTGTTGCAAAAATTACTTCTTCCATTCATTTTTCAGATGTATGTCACCCCGAGCTTCACTTATATATCATTTAGTTCTCTGAGGAGTTATTGCTATTAAAAAAAAAATTACTAATGTGTTTATAATTAGAACAGAACTGCTGCTGACTTTTTTTTTTTAATTTTGTTTAGGTTGGCGACGCCTTGACGCTGACGGTAATACCGATTGTGTTAGTTGACACTCTTGGCAGTTGACAATTCGAATTCACATTTGACAGTTGACGTTAAATTTTATCTGTTCAGTCGGGATTTCGAGCGGGGTACAGTTGCGAGACAGCTTTATTGAGAGTGACTGATCTTCTGCGGTCGACTGATAGGGGATTGATTTCATGTCTAGTTTTGCTAGACTACAGTAAGGCGTTTGATAGACTGAATCATGGTGTGTTGTTGGCTATTTTGGAGAGCATTGGGTTTGCTGGCACATCATTATCACTTTTTGAAAATTATCTCCGGAATCGTAGGCAATACGTCAGTGCTGACGGAGGCTCATCTGCATCACTCATGCAGGGGTTCCTCAGGGATCTGTTTTGTTTTCATTATATACTTCAAATTTTTTCTCAGGTCTTCTGCATTGTAATGCACATGCGTATGTTGATGATACTCAGCTTTATTATTCTTTTGAACCAAATAACTGGGAACATGCTGTTGCAAATATTAATAGAGACTTGCGCTATTTCCATAGAGTATCCACAGAACATTGTCTCACATTAAATCCGGATAAATCAAAAGTAATCCTATTTGGTTCTGTGAAGACCTGTTCTAATATTTCTGGCACTTTTAATATTGAAATTAATAATTCTAAGATACCAATCGTGGAAAGTGTGAGGAATCTGGGACTGGTTATGGATAATACACATAGGTACAGACAGCAGGTTTATGGCTACATCCGCAATGCTTATCAAAATTTGAAGAAATTGTATCCTCACAGACAAGTATTCAGTGAAAACAGCAAGAAGAATCTTTGTGATATTTTTGTCCTCTCTCAATTTTCATACTGCATTCCAATATACCATTCTGCTTTAGACAAATTAACTCAGGATCGCATACAAAAAGTACAAAATGCCTGCTTGAGGTTCATATATGGCATACGGAAGTTCGATCACATTTCGCACAAACTTGGCTGTGCACGGTGGTTGAATATGCATAATAGGAGGGAGCTTCGGTGTTTGAATTTGTATAATAAAATTATTACATAGAAAGCACCACCATATTTATATCAGAAGATCACTTTCAGAACGGATGTCCATAACCTTACTACAAGGTTTAGAGGCAGGATTTCTCCACCACCGCATAAAACGACATTATATCAAAGATCATTTTCATATCAAATTTATTGTAAATATAACGAGGTACCTGCTGATGTCTTTTCTGTCTCATCTTTCCGTAGTTCTGTGAGGAAGAAATTATTACGTGAGCAGGGTGTTGATGCTTGATGGTGAATGGTTTCAGCAGTTTTTCGTAGAATTGGTGGATATTGTGAATTCGGTGAGCTTAAAGTTTAATAATTCTCAGAATTTCGGGTTAGAGTATTCGATTTTTTATATGGTCATTTTTTGTAATGGTGCGTGGCGCGTTATCGAATTTTTTTATTTTATTTTTTTGCCTTAGGCACTCGATAATTTTTTCTTTTGGTTCGATATACAAGGTTAAGTTGTAAAGCAGCATTAGCTGAACTTTGCCTTGCGGTTGCAACTATTACCCATTAACTTTAAATTTCAAATTGTATATCATTGTGTTTATGTTAATTATATACTTGTATACATTGTTTCTGGTTGCAATAAAGACACTTTATTTTTATTATTATGTCAGTATTACCTTACACTATCTAATTCCAACACATACGAAACCAGTATTTTAATGAGGCTGAGTGCATCTTGTATTGAAATCATTGATCCAATTGGTGCTGGTTTTGGAATTGGTTGTTTGCAATCCTGTGTACGGCTATCTAATTCTTTAATATGTTTCGCTTTTGTATGTCATTGGTCTTTGTATGTATTTTTAAATTACTACAAAGTCACAAGAGTCACACTTAGAAACAAATCCTTTCTAATGATTAGTTTTTATATGCCTCTTTAAATGAGGTTTCTGGTTTGTTCTATATTTACAAGAGTCACACTTAAAATCAAATTCTTTTAAATGATTAGTTTTTATATGTGCTTCTAAATGACTTTTGTTGTTTGTTCGATAGTCACAAGAGTCACACTTAAAATCAAATTCTTTTAAATGAATAGTTTTTATATGTCTTTTTAAAAAAGTTTTGTTGTTTGTTCCATAGTCACAAGAGTCACACTTAAAATCAAATTCTTTTAAATGAATAGTTTTTATATGTACTTTTAAATTACTTTTTGTGTTTGTTCCAAAGTCACAAGAGTCACACTTAAAATCAAATTCTTTTAAATGAATAGTTTTTATATGTACTTTTAAAAGACTTTTGCTGTTTGCTCCATAGTCACAAGAATCACACTTAAAATCAAATTCTTTTAAATGATTAGTTTTTATATGTGCTTTTAAAAGACTTTTGCTGTTTGCTCCATAGTCACAAGAATCACACTTAAAATCAAATTCTTTTAAATGATTAGTTTTTATATGTACTTTTAAATTACTTTTTGTGTTTGTTCCAAAGTCACAAGAGTCACACTTAAAATCAAATTCTTTTAAATGAATAGTTTTTATATGTACTTTTAAAAGACTTTTGCTGTTTGCTCCATAGTCACAAGAATCACACTTAAAATCAAATTCTTTTAAATGATTAGTTTTTATATGTACTTTTAAAAGACTTTTGCTGTTTGCTCCATAGTCACAAGAATCACACTTAAAATCAAATTCTTTTAAATGAATAGTTTTTATATGTCTTTTTAAAAAAGTTTTGTTGTTTGTTCCATAGTCACAAGAGTCACACTTAAAATCAAATTCTTTTAAATGAATAGTTTTTATATGTACTTTTAAATTACTTTTTGTGTTTGTTCCAAAGTCACAAGAGTCACACTTAAAATCAAATTCTTTTAAATGAATAGTTTTTATATGTACTTTTAAAAGACTTTTGCTGTTTGCTCCATAGTCACAAGAATCACACTTAAAATCAAATTCTTTTAAATGATTAGTTTTTATATGTACTTTTAAAAGACTTTTGCTGTTTGCTCCATAGTCACAAGAATCACACTTAAAATCAAATTCTTTTAAATGATTAGTTTTTATATGTGCTTTTAAAAGACTTTTGCTGTTTGCTCCATAGTCACAAGAGTCACACTTAAAATCAAATTCTTTTAAATGAATAGTTTTTATATGTACTTTTAAATTACTTTTTGTGTTTGTTCCAAAGTCACAAGAGTCACACTTAAAATCAAATTCTTTTAAATGAATAGTTTTTATATGTACTTTTAAAAGACTTTTGCTGTTTGCTCCATAGTCACAAGAATCACACTTAAAATCAAATTCTTTTAAATGATTAGTTTTTATATGTACTTTTAAAAGACTTTTGCTGTTTGCTCCATAGTCACAAGAATCACACTTAAAATCAAATTCTTCTAAATGAATAGTTTTTATATGTATTTTTAAATTAGTTTTGTTGTTTGTTCGATAGTCACAAGAGCCACACTTAAAATCAAATTCTTCTAAATGAATAGTTTTTATATGTATTTTTAAATTAGTTTTGTTGTTTGTTCGATAGTCACAAGAGCCACACTTAAAATCAAATGTTTCTAAATGAATAGCTTTGATATGTACTTTTAAATATCTTTTTTTGTTTGTTCGATAGTCACAAGAGCCACACTTAAAATCAAATTCTTTTAAATGAATAGTTTTTATATGTGCTTTTAAACGACTTTTGTTGCTTGTTCCATAGTCACAAGAGCCACACTTAAAATCAAATTCTTTTAAATGGCTGGCTTTCATATGTCTTATCAAATATTTTTTATGTTTTGCTCGGAAACCACATAGGGAACATTTAAATGTTTTCGTTCGATCTAGTGAGTTGGATTGTTCTACTTTTGTATGTGCCGAGTCTTCCTTTCCGCCAACAGAACTGTGCGTATTTTCCACGTGCAACCCCAGATATTCTTTTGTCTGGAATCGTCTGTAACAAATCCCACATCTAAACTTTTTCAGTTTGAAGCGATGGCTGGTGATGTGCTTCTTGAGATCTACTTTATACTTTGTCCGGTACTTGCACTGCTCACACTCATACAATTGGCTGCGACGTTTCTTTCGTCCGTTTACCGCTGTCACTTGATAGCTTGGCGGCGGTGCACTGCATTTCCTAAAAACAAATAAAAATATGTAACCTCATTCTCCGTACGACGAACTAATTACAAATGATACGACTAGTAAGTGTACGAATTTAAAGGAAATAGCAAATCACTTGACATAAACACGATTGTAATATGAACAAACAGATTTAGGCCAAGAACTTGCGTTACGTTTAAAATGCAGCATCCTGTTTCTTTCATCGATTTTAATTCTCTAAAATTGTAATTACATTTCATATTTGCTGTAATCTGGATACTAATCATTTGCATGACTGGAATTCAATTTTAATATTAAGACCTTTTCTTAATTATTTGCTTTATTAAATATTTAATATTAATATTAATACCTTTTCTAACAGTTTCAATTCAATTATAGAAAGGATTTGTATACATAATACACATACCATTCGAAAGCACACATTTCAAACTATCTACTTGTAGTAATTTTTAAATTTCTTGCAGTAAAAGAATATTTATATGTTAATCTGAGAAATAGTATGTAAAATAAAACATTTTGTTGAGAAAATGTATTTATATTAGATCATTACTTTTGCACAGATAGATTATAAATTTCGATTTCCATGAGGTGGGGATTATATATTATTGTTGGATGAATTAAAAGAAAAGAATGTATCAGTTCAGCTGGACAAAGAGTAAACTTCAAGTTGTTAAGAGGATTGAAATATTGCTGTATATGAATATAATAAAATAAATAATTAATAATGATTCACGGTTCACTAAAAAACACCATTAGTGTATGGTGCTACGTTGATAAAATTTTATGATAATGAATTATACCTGACATTTCCTTCAGAACAGTAGGCAAAATGGTTTTCCAAGTATTCCTTTTGTCCAAAGTGGATTTTGCATATTGGGCACTGTGTACATTCTGAAATCACAAGAAAAACATACTGAAATACAATGAATAGTGACATTCAATTGTATTACAATTTCAAATTGCCATGGCACTTCAAGACACTGTAAGGATTTTTCCAACTCCGGCTAAATACTTGGTTAACTAAACAGTGTTCAAGGATTCATTATACAAAGTTGGCATTATTTTTGGTAGTGCACTTGATCTAAATTAGTATATTTTGTCCTAATATTGGCGCCATTTTCGACATTTGCATGAGATGGCAACTCTATATTTGGTTTAAAAATACTTCAAAATAGGCCTCTAAGAATATGACATCCAAATTTTAATACCATACTAGAATTGTCGAAGAGATTCAGTGATAAAAGTGCGTGATCACAACGTGATCCAGGCATCCTATGCATAAAAACGGTCGGCGGCAAAGATCGTTTACATTAGGCGATTAGGTAAACTGTAATAGTATCACAGATCGTAGGTGTGTGAGAATTACTAGGTGCTATTTTATAGAGACAATACAATTTTAATACGTTTTAATAGAAAAGATTTGAATATGCACAATTTCTCACGTCAAATACTACGGCGATACCTATTTTACAGACACTGATCCGTGAATGTTTTTATGTGCCTGTGTGCATACCACTTTGGTGTGATCACGTGAACCCAACGTGATCACTGAATCTGTTCAGCGATTTGAGTATAGATATCATCGACTTTGATATATTTATACACTAAAATAGTTTGCACCATCTCACAAGAGATGACGTTATTAAAGGGGAATCCCAGTTGTTCTTTGCGATGTTGGTAGACATAAACACATACACTATTTCTCCCAACTCTTGTTTACTCCATTATATATTTAGTATAAGGAAGTATTTTGATGACAAAAATTTTCGAACTCGAGATTTTTGCAGATGTCCACGTTTTGAAGTCCCCCAATACCAAAAAAATTGTTTTTAAAAAGTCTCTCTCTCTGTGTGTGTGTGTGTGTGTGTGGCCACGATTGTAGATACTTCATCTACTATTAAGTTTAACATTTACTCACAGGTTTAATTTTTTAAGATGATAAATTTATTTAAAACTTAATTTAGAACTTCTGTAAAATTTGAAACGCTCATACGTGCCCACACCTTATTTCTTACCATTATTGTAAGTTATATTTAAAATTTTGAAACAACATGCAGTTAACTTAATATTATGTATTTTTATAAGAATAAATCACGGACTTGTGCGAATTTATTGCATTTATCTCAAAAATTAAAGAGCATCTTGGAACAGATCCTATTCATTTTAATACCAACACATTATACACCTCCAACAATTAAATTACACTTGCAAATTATAATTTAGTATATTAAAAAAAAATTAAAAGTGTTTCATATACACCCTCGGGTTGAGCAGTTCCAAGTAGTATAAGGTAACACAAAAAGTTACAAACGCAAAAATCGGCATATTTTGTAAAACAAGAATGGCTGCCAGCGGAATTCAGAAAAAGACAGAAATTTAAAATCAGTGTTTTGGGACTCTCTAATCATGTAGGAATCAACAAACAAAAAATCATTTGATCATAAAAAGGTCAAGCGACCACCTTTGGACACTTATGGAATGACACATAACCGCCGTTAGTACATAATAGCAAAAATTCAAATCTCTTAGATAATGCGCATGTGTAAGAAATCCATAAAATTGATATTATAACAAAACGTTATTATTAAATTACTTTCTTAAAATACTCATCAATTAAATGAACTGTATTCATTGACAAAACTAATTTAAAAAATGAGGTGTGGCCACCACACGACTTTCTTATACGTATGAAAGTGTTACTTCCGGTCCGAATTTTGAAATTTCATTTATACAAAAAATATTCCATATCTAACTCTAAATACTTTTGTACTCTTGATAAATATATATAGAATGCATAACTTATGACATATTTGCAAAAAATCGCTATTCGATAAGAGTAAAAGTGGTACTTCCGGTCTGAATTTTGAAATTTTTTTTATATAAAAGATATTGAAAATGATGTTTTAAATACTTTTATATTCGTAACGTATTTGTCTTAAAAGCATGACTTGCGAGTTATTCGCAAAAAACTGATTTTCGATAAGAGTAAAAGACCTACTTCCGGTTGGAATTTCGAAAAACTTTTTTAAGACAATTTGTTTCAAACTTAATACTAAGTACATATGAATTCTTTATAAATTTGTTTAAACTTAGTAATTGACGAAATATTTGCAAATTTCGATTTTTTCACTGAAGTAAACTACTACTTCCGGTCTGCCGATTTTGCTCAAAATCTAATCAGTTCTCAAGAGGCAGATTATACACGTAAATACAAAATTTGGAATTGATATCTACAGCGATTTGACCGCTATCGTGGTCACACACAGACAGACACACAGACATTTTTTAAAAACCACTTTTTTGGTATCAGGCGACCTCAAAACGTGGACATCTGCAAAAATCTCGAGGTCGAAAATTTTCATCATCACAATACTTCCTTATACTACATATAAGAAAGTAAAATGAGGAACTATACTAATATGCTTTTAGAAACTTTTTAAAAAACTAAATAAGAAAATCCAAATGGACTTAAATAAGGTCTATAAGCTTTGAAAGAGCTTTTAACTCCCAAATTTGATATACTTTGACATACCTTCAAATAAAAAGTTGCTACATGCATCCCCAGGGCAAACTGTTTTATGTTTCGCCAAATATGTTTTCGAGCTGAATCCAAGACAGCAAAATGTGCAGGCAAATACATTCTTGATGATGTATTTCCTAGTGGGAATAAAATCTACGTCAACATTACCATTCTGGCTGTCTTCAAATTCTTCACCAAAATATGCCAGTAATTCTTCACCCGGTTGAATTTGACGAGTGCTTTGATAATATAGATAATCTTCATGTTGAAAAACAATTAGGTTTTGTTCAGAAATATTACTGGCAGTGTTAATGTACTGCATCCAATTTAAATACTGAGATGTATCCTTGTCAAATACAAGTTTTCCTCCTTTTATTTTCCAAGTACATTCTGTTCTACAAAATCCAGTAAAAGGACCAAATGTTACACCTTCAGGAATACATTTTGAAGCTAATATTCCAAACTGCCCGAACAAATGTTGAATTTCTAAAATATCATTTGGTAATTCTTCTTGTGTTCTGTTATTGGTATTGTTTGGAGCAAGCCTGTTCAAAATATGTACCAACATTCCACACTCGATGCAGTAGTCTTCATAATATGCCCGACAATGTTCACAATCTGGTGGTCAAATTTAAATCAAGTAAAAACCAGGCAATACAATATTCACATATATGAACAAGAAACGAAAGCTTATTTGGCCATTCAACCAAGCTAGAGTTTACTAATTTATATATAAATGTGAATTTTGAAAATAAATATGTTATTATTTGGTTTATTATACAATGAAACAGTAATATTTAAAACTCAATTGCGCTTTCAATAGAGTGGAAACAAGCCAAAAGAACCAACTAAGATGCAATTAATAGTTATTTAGCAATTCAAGTAGTTAATTTATTTAGGCATTTACTTACATAGTAGTCTATTATCAAATTCAATTTTTATATTACTAGGATTGAAATCTTCCTCAATTTTAACACTGTCGTTTACTACACTATGCTGTCCTTCAGATTCCATTTCCATCTTAATATTATCTAAAATAGTAGCTGCCTCATATTCTTCTATCTCTCTTTTATAATGCCATTTCATGCGATCTTTTAAATCAAAATTGTTTAGGGTAATAACAGTTTCAGAGACATCAACTTTATCATCCCCAAAATCGTCTTGTTCGTTTGTACTCGATGTATTTATAGAAAACAATGTGTAATTCACATCACAATTTTCAATTTGGTCAGCCATCACCACCACAATTACTAATTAGAACTAATTTATGCTCTTCTTATTCTAATCTGTATGTTTGTGCTATTTTGTTGAAAGCATAGTTGAAGAAAGCAGCGTTGGGATTTTAGTGTTGGTAGATTGTACTAAAACCAATGATCTAATACTATTATCAAAGAATATTACCCTTACGGTAAAGAAGAGACACTCCATAAGAAAACTCAGCTTACACTTCAACGACCTTCGGCCATTTTGAAACTACTAATTCAGTGGCGCGCTTTTCAGTCCATTGGCGTAGAACTGCCGAATATTGCCAAAATAAATTATTATCATATTTAAACAGTAGTTATTCGGCAATTTTATACATGGCTATCCAAATAATACTTTTGTAAATAGTTTGTTTGGAATGTTTTGAAGAGGACAATTAAGAGACAAAATTTACAAGTAATAAACAGAATTCTTTAATATAATTCATAAACAAACATATATATTTAACACCAATTATATATAACAATAAAATAATTTGATATAAAAATAACTACAACTAGAAATAGTAATTATTTTTGTCGACTTCTGAGGTGTTCTTTTAAAATCTGCATTAGCTCTTTTGAGAGTACAAAAAAATTTTAATTTACAAAATAATTTCATTAAGTACAACCTGGGGAAGTCTTCACATGGCATACAAAAAGGAATTTGTTCAAGCACTTTAATGAAATTTAATCCAACATTATCTGTAATTGCAAAGGTTTCAAAATGTTGCACAACACACTTATCCATTTCTCTGATATACTCTACAAAATCCAAGGTAGGTATACATAAATTGCAAAATGTTGATTTTTCTTTGGTTTCCTAGTCATTTAAATGGCACATAATTGTGCTTGCACTTAATTCTTTAATGTACCTACCATATTGTAAACATTTATTACATGTATGTTTATCCAAACACTTTTTCATAAAATATCCGCAAACATAATTTAATTTTCAGTTCAGTTAACTTTTTCTTTTTCAGGGTGTACTGAAAGACAACTTTTTATGTGTTTGAGTAGCCACAGGACTTCTCGTAGTTACTCTATAAATAAAAAAGGATACAATTATTGTATGAAGGATAAGTTTGATCTTAAACTTACGGTGAACTAGACCAGAATGAGCAAGATGGTTCATAGGTCTCAGGATTTGCTTCCTCTGTTAGTCTATTAACAAAAAAAATTCAATTAGATGAATAGTGAGTCTTCATTTTAAACTTACAATGGGCGTACATTTTCATCTGCTGGTAAGTACTGTGTTGGTTTTGCATGGCATTGTAGTCGATTCTTCAAATCATTCAGAAACATATGTGCTTCAAAATGTTTCGCACATACTCTTGTTTGTTTTAAAAACTTTTCGTCTTTCCCTATTAATTCTGGACGACTGCAGGCTTGAATTCATTCCAAACGCCTAATAAAAAGAAAAATATTGTAATAAACTTTAAGTAGGTATGTAGTACATTAGTGCAATTCTTTGTACGAAAAAACTAATTCCATAATTTCCAAAAGAATATTACAATAAAGATATTACTGTTTACCTGTTTATATCTCCAGGAAAGTAAAAAAAGCTTACATTTTCAAGATTTTCCACCACAACTAACCAATGATCAATACATAAACAAGTCAACAAATTTTCAATTTACTTCAAAAAACACTACTATAATTTGTTTATACCGCACAAAACAAACAGCTGACGTCTAGCAACAGTTAACGGCCATTTTGAGAATATACATGCGCATTGGAGCGTTTTGAAAATGATATCAGAGTGTCGCTTCTTTACCGTAAGGTAATATTCTTTGCTATTATCACACAGTGTTGCCATTCCTACGATAATTATCAGATTCTACGACAATTATGCAGTGAAAACGATAATCGATAATAACTCTACCATAATAGCAAAATCTACGATAATTTATACAAACTCTGTCATAATAGAGACATGGTTTAATTGTTTATCATTTTTTTTATATATATATATGTACTTCGAGCGTCGTCTGGAATTCAGAGCTACAGATATACATATTGCAATTTGAACTTACTATTATAATTGAGAGAAAGGTTTCTTTTTCTCTTCGTAAATTCGAAAAGTAGTACGCGAAAATTGCAGATATGATTACTGATTTTGTATACGTTGTAGGCAATTTTTATTAACAGCTTGCTTGGAAATAAAGCAGATATGATTTTTCAGATAAACTTATGGTAATAGTAGATTATATTAATCCAGATAATGTAAGAAATAAGAAAAATCATTCATTATATAATCTGTTGCATATTAACTCCTCGAATCATTGATATCAATCAACATGCTCAGGTTCAAGTAATTGACAATCAGTGGTGAGAACTTTAAGTTTTGGGTAGCAGTGGGAAATATCCTTGACGGCAATGGTCAGCATCTGTTTAAAGAATTAGCTGAATACTGTTTGAAAGTATTGTCAATACCTCATTCGAATGCGACTTGCGAAAGGAAATTTTCGAAAGTTAATTTGATAAAGACCTAGCTACGCAACAAGTTATTTACATATACTATTAATGGTCTTTTACAAACAGTGTTGAATTTAAACCATCGGATATAATGTTAACCAAATATAATAACTCTTCAATATTGTATCATAAGAATCACAACAGTGATGATGATGTGGATATAGGGGATATAATTTTAGAACCGTTAAATGCAGAATAATTTTTGTTTTAATCCATTTTTATGAACAATATATTGTAAATGTTGATTTTTAAAGTAGAAGTGCTCTTTATTTTAAATGTTATATTAATTCTTATAATTTATTTTATTCACTGTTAAAGGTTAAAGGTATGTTATGGTATGTTTTCTTTTATGCACATTTATCATTAAAATGATTCCAATAATCCTAAAATAAATAAGTTTAAATTCAGTATTTCAGCCACCAGATGGCGCGAAATAGGTATTTGTTTGGTACGTCTACGATAATCTACGATAATTTGTCAGTTCTTTCTACGATAATGTTCCGAGTTTCTGTTGGCAACGCTGTTATCACAGTATAGAGCATAGACACAGTAGTTTCTCTCGCCGTCGGCACCTTTGATGTTTGTGTCCCAAAATAGTACTGCGCATTCACGCACGCGCAACCAGAGGCGTAGTAAATTTTTCTATTCAGGATTAAGCCAGTGACGCAGAACCAAATCGTTTATGAGATAATTATGTTAATCTATTTTTAAAATTATGAAAAAGCTATATCAATAATACAAAAAACGATGATAAAACACTGCTTTTTATTAAGTACATATTACACACGCCTTTAAAATGTAATACATTATACGTACGTACAACACAAAAAAGGCTCCTCTAACCTAAAGATTACTTAAATTTCTTGACACAATTCATCAATGGTGTTGTAAAATTGTTATTTTATTTGAATTGCCACTAACTTTGAAATTTCTATTGCAAAATTTCAAAGTAAAAAAAATTCTTACACGAATAGGTAAATAGCTTTATCAAAAATTCAGTAGGAAAATTTTCGCAGGGATGTTTATATGATATCTCCTCCAACTTCTGTTTTAATTTAAAGCTAACATTTGGTTCGAAGGAAAATGAAGAAAAAAATTCACAAAAGGCTTTTTCCTAATGCGGTATTTATATATAGGTATACTGAAATTATGGTCGGGCGTTGCCAAATTAGTAAAGCTGTTTCACAAAGCTAGGACATGCCTTAAAATAAGTGTAAAATTTGAATTCATTCATTTCTTGTGTTTTAAACGTATAATTGTTGGAAAACTATGCTTTTCAAAACATTTGTGTCCCAAATAACCTATAAAATAAGTGAAGGCATTTTCTTCAGTTATATTTTCCCATTGTCGGTAATCAATCTTCGAAAATTAAATTTTGTGTTGGTGGTGGTGAATTTGTCATGAAGTTTGAGTAATTATTCACAACTACAATACATACACGATATGCACATTTTAACAGTTGAGGAAATTTTAATGCGCCTAGTGTGGCCTGGGGATCTTACCGCATTGGTTCTTTCGGAAACCTGAGAAAGCTTAATTTAGAATTGTTCGAACTATTCTTGCACCGAGGTGCACAACAATAATGGGGCATTTTTGTTCCACGTATTCGCGAAACGAAACAATACAATTATTGATAAAACGTTATGCTGCGTGCACACTAATTATAGAAGAATGTTGTAAGTAGGTCAGCATCCATTAATTATATGGAAATGTTTCAAGGAAATGCACAATAATCAAACAAAAATTTTTGACACACATTTTAAACACAAATTCTAAATTAATAATGTGTTAATAAATTTATTTGACGTTAATTATAAATGCCAAAAGAATGTATAATTTAGTTTTACAAATGCCTTGTTTAATCTGTGTACAACTACCCATTAATTTGTAAAATTAGTGTTCATAATAAATTGTTTGTCAAACATTTTGTATAATTGGTGGACAGCATAACTTAATATATCCTTGTTTATAAATACTATAGTTATACAACCTAGAGAAAACTGTAAATATTTCTTATGTAGTAAAGTGTCGTCCTCTGATATCTTTCAAATGGATTAATACGAATGAATCAAAGTGCTCAGCCAATGAAATATTCTCAACGCCACTCCCACAATTTAATCCGGAAGCACAGACTAAACAACCCAGACCGGCAACTTAATCCTAGATTTTATCCAGAGTACTCATCGTTGTCTAGCAAAGTAAATTTCAATACTCTACCATCTTTGTCAGATTCAGTGAACTTGGAGATGAGATGGCGCTAGCGTCAATTGAAATGTTTGTTATGCTGTGGTTATATGTCATTCAAAACTACATTTCAAATTTGACACGTTTGACATATTTTTGCAATCCTTTGTCGTACATCGTATTAATTATATGTTGATACAAATATGGTGTCCAAGTATTTAGTGCGCGGGTTTGGGCAGGATGAAGTTAACATATTGCACAGGTTTCCTGCAAATCTCGACGAGTGAGTATAAATATTGTACAGTTGTGCTTTAAATATGTATATTACAAGATTTGTATATTATTATTGTCTTCTCATTACTGGTTGTGTAATTTAATTTTATTATGTTTTATTGTATAAGTATATGTATCAATAAAAACTATTATTATTATATCCCTATGTTTTCCTTGACAGTTTACACTTATTAGATTATTATATTTTTCTTAATCTTATATAGAGTAGTAGTTTATTGTGTCTAATAGGTCACCGTAAGAGGGATGTTGTAATACATGTAAGTAAAAGATTAATATTTATATTTCGTATCACATATTTACACCATAATTAATATGTAACACCACAAAATTACACATAAGATGCTCAAACTATGGCTATAATTGTTACAGTAAGTAATATTTATTACCATAGTTTTAGTAACTTTTGTGTATGTTTCTGTTACATAAATAATGTATTTAATAAGCGTATTCTAAAAACAAGCTCATTTCAAATTTCGCGCCAATATGCTGCTAGCGCCATCTTCGTACCAAGTTCACTGGTGTGTGACAAGGATACAAGATCTTGGATATTTTTTTTTCAAGTAGTTGCCGGTCTGGGTTGTTTAGTCTGTGGAGGATGATTGATTTTTATGAATTTTTGAAAAGTGAATGAAAAATTTTATGAGAAAAGAAATATTAAATAGAAAGAAGAATTTAATAGTAAAGAATAGAATGCTAATATTACTATAATCACGGAAAAGAATTTACGAAGATATTAGAATTAAACGTGAAGTTTGTTATACAAATCAAGAAATAAGTCATTTTTAGAAGAGAATACAACTGTACAATACTACAAGTCTGACGGATGAATGCTGTCATTACTATAATTTGAACGTGAAGTTTGTAAAACAATCAAGGAATAAAGTAATTTTAGAAGAGAATACAACTGTACAATACTACAAGTCTGACGGATGAATGCTGTCATTACCAAAAGCACGGGAAAGAATTTACGAAGATATTGGAATTGAACGTGAAGTTTGGAAAATAATCCATGAATACGTCATTTTTTTAGAAGAGAATGCTGATGTACAATGTTACAAGACTGACGGATGTATGCTGTCATTACTACATCTACTTAGGATTTACTGGAGTATTTGTGCTGTTGTGAATCAAACATATGGGTACAACGGATGAATGTTGTCGTTGTTATATTTAACCAAGAATCACTGAAGAAGGACCGTACCTGCTTGTGAATTTAATAAGGAAAGTAAAACTCACAAATATACATTTATATGTGCAAGTCTTATTAATTTTAAAAGTTTAAACAGACCTTTTAATTTAATTCTAGTTTAGAGTTAGAAATTATCATATGATAATTGATTTTGTTTATATCTATTATTCTGATTGTATGTGTCAAAGTTTTGAAATTTAGTATTTCTTAGTGTAAAGTAAATGTTCCAATTCAAGAATATAAAATTAATCCTTATTGCTTAAATGAAATAAAAATGTCAATACAAATTTCTTACAATGTCAGTTTGATATTTGACAGATTAATTATTTTGACAATTCAATTATAACTTACATTGATTTTGAGAATCTGTGGTTTGGTTTGTATTAAAATTTATAATATCCATTTTTTTGGAGTGAATACGAGATAATTTGATTATTGTCGCCAATTGAATAAAATACATATAATGCTATGTGATTTTTTTTATTGTTTATTTTACTTGAATTGTATCAAGTAACAGAACATTTTACAAGAATATAATTTAGTTTTTGTTGAAATAATGTTAAAGTGACTTTCATATTTTTAAGAACTCTAAATACCTGAGAATAAAGTTTTTATATTCATGCTTGCTAATCTTAAAAATCGTAGAAACCGACTGAGCATAATTAATTGATAATTAGATATAAAAGCCGGAGATTTATATTTTTTTGTTGAAATTTTAAGAAGATACATATTCAAAGCTTCAGTATCTTGTTGGATAAGTTTTATCTAACAACTCGAGTTAAGGATAACAGCGCAATATATATATATATATATATATATATATATATATATAAAATATATTACAATTCTTTGCCAATTATACAAATGTATTGAAAAATTGAAAATCTTCTTGGTAGTAGTGGCATAAAATGAATTAAAAGTAATAACAATATGACAACTGGTTGTCAATTAGAAAACAATGACAAATATAAAATGTAAATCAAAATGTATAAATGAAAATGTAATCAATAAGCATAGGACAGTCGAGATTACTTATATAGTCACATTAAAAGGCTTGGGGTCTACCACAAACTGTTCAGTCAATCCAAATATACAAATAACAACGACGCAACTATGTAAAGAAAAATTAAGAGTAGAACTGTTGATAATAAAACAATATAGAATGTAAAATAGTCATGTATAAATGTAAATGAAAGCAAATAAGCATAGGACAATCGATATTACTCATGTAATCCTATCAAAATGGCCTAGGTTCACCTAAACATGTAATAATTTTGATTGAAATACATAAACAATCAACGATGCAACTATGTATGTGTTAAGATGTATTTGTAGCTACAGACATATATGTTTCTACCTAGTTTGGTTTCGTCAGTGCAGCATAACAAAGAAAGTGTATGTTAAAGCAATAATATGTGAATAAAAAATATAGTATTACCTTAAAATGTCCAAGTGTAAAATAAGTGTGAAAATGCTTAATACTGTGTAATGCCTTATTTCAACCAGGCAGTTAATAAAATATATTACAATTCTTTGCCAATTATACAAATGTATTGAAAAATTGAAAATCTTCTTGGTAGTAGTGGCATACAACGAATTAAAAGTAATAACAATATGACAACTGGTTGTCAATTAGAAAACAATGACAAATATAAAATGTAAATCAAAATGTATAAATGAAAATGTAATCAATAAGCATAGGACAGTCGAGATTACTTATATAGTCACATTAAAAGGCTTGGGGTCTACCACAAACTGTTCAGTCAATCCAAATATACAAATAACAACGACGCAACTATGTAAAGAAAAATTAAGAGTAGAACTGTTGATAATAAAACAATATAGAATGTAAAATAGTCATGTATAAATGTAAATGAAAGCAAATAAGCATAGGACAATCGATATTACTCATGTAATCCTATCAAAATGGCCTAGGTTCACCTAAACATGTACAATTTTGATTGAAATACATAAACAATCAACGATGCAACTATGTATGTGTTAAGATGTATTTGTAGCTACAGACATATATGTTTCTACCTAGTTTGGTTTCGTCAGTGCAGCATAACAAAGAAAGTGTATGTTAAAGCAATAATATGTGAATAAAAAATATAGTATTACCTTAAAATGTCAAATCAAAATGTCCAAGTGTAAAATAACTGTGAAAATACTTAATACTGTGTAATGCCTTATTTCAACCAGGCATATATATATATATATATATATATATATATATATATATGTTCTCTTTCAGGTTTCCGCGGGTAGTAGTATGTGTTGTCACTGGATTCCGGGTTTTCTTCCGCGTTTCCACTGCTTGGTCTTTGGAAAGACCGATGCTGGTTTCTTGACGACGTTTCGGCAAAATCACACTTTCCATCTTCAGGTCTGCGATAACTGTCTGCTTCTGCTTCTTGTTATTCGTAAACTGACGTTTTCGGGATTCGGATGGTGGTTATATACTTCGTTAGCGTGTCGGTTTGTTGCCCTTGGACGAGTGTGTGCATGGTTCCGTGTCGTTGGGCTCGTGTTTGGAGTGTGACGGCTGGTTTGCGATGTAGAAGTATTAGTTTGGTGTTCTTTGTTGGTATCTGTTCTTGTTAGTGCTGGTTTTCATGCTGTTGGTAACCTCTGGGTATCATCTCGTGAATTCAGATTGTTCGGATGTTTTTCAATTTCGATGGCTTCCCTGATGATTCTGGTTTTAGTATGTTCGATGTTCGCTAATAGCTTGGTGTTACTGAAGTCTATCGTGTGGGATGTTTCTTTTACATGTTGAGCCAGAGATGAAGTTTTCTCGTCTTTTCTTACGGAATTTTTGTGTTCGTCTCTTCTTGCGTTTACCCTTCTATTTGGTCAAGAAGAAAGAAAATGGGAACTTAAGTCACACGGTATACCGAAAATCCACCCATACAGACAGATATCTGAACGCTCAGTCTCACCACCACCCAGCTCAGTTACAATCAGTAGTGAAAACCCTAGTGACAAGATCGCAGAGATTAGCAGACGAAGATAACATCACCCAAGAAATGGACAAACTCCACAAGGCACTCCAGCAGAATGGTTTCAGTGAATCTGCTATCAAAAGAGCATCCAAGACGAAACCAACAACACCACAAGAGGAAAAAGAAACACCAACTGCCAAAACCTACTTACCCTATGTGAAAGGCACCACCGATAGAATATCCAAAATCCTACGAAGACACAACATTGAAACAACATTCAAAGCAGACAGAAAAATCAGTACAGTCCTTCGAAACCCTAAAACAAAAATACCTTTAGAAAACCAAGGAGTTTATGAAATTCCGTGCCTCAACTGTGAAAAAACTTACATTGGACAAACGAATAGAAGGGTAAACGCAAGAAGAGATGAACACAAAAATTCCGTAAGAAAAGACGAGAAAACTTCATCTCTGGCTCAACATGTAAAAGAAACATCCCACACGATAGACTTCAGTAACACCAAGCTATTAGCGAACATCGAACATACTAAAACCAGAATCATCAGGGAAGCCATCGAAATTGAAAAACATCCGAACAATCTGAATTCACGAGATGATACCCAGAGATTACCAACAGCATGGAAACCAGCACTAACAAGAACAGATACCAACAAAGAACACCAAACTGATACTTCTACATCGCAAACCAGCCGTCACACTCCAAACACGAGCCCAACGACACGGAACCATGCACACACTCGTCCAAGGGCAACAAACCGACACGCTAACGAAGTATATAACCACCATCCGAATCCCGAAAACGTCAGTTTACGAATAACAAGAAGCAGAAAGTTATCGCAGACCTGAAGATGGCAAGTGTGATTTTGCCGAAACGTCGTCAAGAAACCAGCATCGGTCTTTCCAAAGACCAAGCAGTGGAAACGCGGAAGAAAACCCGGAATCCAGTGACAACATATATACCGTTTGACTGAAATAAAAGTAGATATAGGGAAACACAGACACGCACACATGTGCATGCAAACATGAAATGGAGGGGTACGATAGTAGGGGAGTACAGATGAGTTCATATCGGGACACCGGGGTACCGAGGCTTTAGTGCAAAACGTTGAAAGCTAGTATGCAGACGTTTGCTTTAAGGAATTGCTACGCTATGTACGGCTTTTGTATAATATTTTGGTAACTGATGTATAATGTATTAACATTGAACTGAAACAAAACTCTATAAAATTTGTAACTAAAATAAAATTCTTATAAAAAATTAAATAAAATTCAATGTATGTACGTTCACGCTCTAAAGTTACGGAACGAATGCCAGATCCGCGCTCTCGATCTCCCCACTATCTCCCCACACCACCGGTATGGGTAAACCCTTGAACTGTTGTATACATACATACATAGGTACATGTTTATGTGTGTGTATTTGAAGATGCATATTAACTTTTAACTACGACAATCTGTATATATATATATATATATATTGTACTAAAGTGGATATACAAGCTATTTTTAGATATCCCACAAATTAGCAACTCAATAATAATATTTTTATAATAAAAAAAATGATATGTTCTATAATTTTTATCTCAGGGTAAGTATTATATCTTTTAGTACTATTATGATTATTTTAAAATGCCTCGTGCTAGTTCAGTATATTTTTATAATATCTACTGTCTATATTTTTTAACAATAAGAACATGAGACTCACTATTAAAATTATCTGTATTAAATACCTACTTGATACTCTTAATCCGGTCCTGGATACTTCAGTAGCTAACTTTGCTTATAATAGTATTTTTATAATTTGTAAGTTGGTATTCTGATTTCAACTGTACTCTATTTCTTATTAAATCAAACTGTTTTCGTTAACTTTACGTATAATAATTTAAACTTCTAAAATCCCTTGAAATAAACCTGATTACTATAAATCATCATGAAATTCTCATTAGGTAAGTATAACTCAGTCTAAACATTCTATTACCAAATCTATTATTTTTTTTCTTTTATTTCTTTTAGGAATGTGATCTGTCAATTATTTACATAACCTTGACGATGATAAAAAGAAACACGGACTATAATCTAACAATATATTCGTTTCTCTATAAACACATATACATATTTGAATGACGATCTGGATTATATATCATAAATCAATATTAAATACTCATAAAACTTGTTCAAATTATATACTTAAGGACTATTTAGGATGAGCTTCTTAAATGACGACGATTTGAATCATGTAAGTATTCTTATATGACAGAAATTGTTAGTATTTCTATAAAATTTACTGGTTTACGGTTATGAAATTTATTATTTTAAGATAGGTAATTATATGACTTTGTATAATTGAATATAGTAATTTTATAGTTACTTGACCTTAATTCAGAATTAAATATATATCAAATTAGTTCTTCCTTGTCTACCTATAATTCTTAACGTACTATAAAACTTTATACGACCTTTCAAAATATATGTCCAGTTATCACTCGTATTCTTTCATGTACTTAATATGTTTTATTTGTAGCTATAAATCCTTCGTTCCGGATGGTTATGATGATATTTGCCTTCCTTTCCGATGTACCTCTGGATTCTGGATCTTGAGATTCTGGATATCAATAGTTGCCTTCTTGAAGAAATTCACTATCTACTATTACACGTACTGTATCAGAAAACTCTCAGCTAACCCTTGATGTACCTCTAGATTCTGCAGCTCGATAGTAACCTCTGGATTCTGGATGTCAATAGTTTCCTTCTAGAAGAAATCCGCTATTTTCTATCACACGTACTGTATCAGAAAATTCTCTGCTAACTCTTGATATACCTCTGGATTCTGGATGTCAATGGTTTCCTTCTAGAAGAAATCCGCTATTTTCTATCACACGTACTGTATCAGAAAATTCTCTGCTAACTCTTGATATATCTCTGGATTCTGGAACTCGATAGTAACCTCTGAATTCTGGATCTCAATAGTAAATTCAAGATTCTGGATAAATATAATAATCCAGAAGAACAAATTCCAATATCTTCCTTTGTCTCTTAATCCAAATTGGTGAGTAATTGGTATATTTATGTAGTATTATAACTTTTTCTTTTTAAATTTTTACAATTCACTTTGCTTCAATTATCTATATGTTTGTTTATGTATTCTATCACTCTCTAATTATTTTAACACTGTTATAGTGTAATTATCTGAGAAAATGATTAATTTCCCGATAATAACACCCGCATCTTTTTCGAATTCGAAAAATTCTCTCTTATTTATTTTAAAATTACCTTAGTGATAATACCCAATTCTTTTTGAACCAATAAATTAATTCCACATTAAAATCAAGATCAATACAAATTTTAGATATGTTATACTTTTATAAATACCTTACATAATTCAATGTTTCTATCAAAATAAAATATTTCACGAATTTAATAAAGTTTTTTACACGTTATTTACCACTTAAAACTTTGCTTCATTATAGTAATAAATATCTGTCACATTGACAATTAACTGACACTTCCAAAATACAATTTAAGGCGGTAATTTCTTATCAATTCTTTATCGATTTGTTTTCATATTCTAGAAACTTTTTATCCTATTCTCATCATTAATATCACTTGAACAAGTTTTTCACAATGCTAAAATACATTTCTAAACAATTACAATACTAATATAAAATTTTCTTTACAGATTTTTGGTACATATACATGGAAGATATACATCATCTCCAAAAGTAATAATTTTCTATTTCATCATGTAACTATAAAATTCCCTTTAACTCAATAAACAAATTCTTTCAAAAATACAACCAGCTTATTAATATTTGCAAATTTAACTATCTCCGTCATAATCAAAGAAAATTCAAATCTTAGATAAACTCATCCTTAATAATTTTAAATAGGCAACTCTTATTACCTCAAAATGTATCCTTAATAATTTAAAATAGGCAACAACTCTACCTACATCAATTGCCCCTTTAAGAAATTTAAATTACAATTCATTTGTTAATTTATATTTATTAAATAAGAACTTGTTATATAAACAATATAATCCGTCTATTATTCTTCATCCTAATAAATTTCAACTAAATATAAATTTTTAGGTATCACACTTGTAAAATATCAACATCAATATCATTTTTACATGTATCTTTAGTGCAAGCTATGACACTATTCACAATTGTCAGAAAATATGTATATGTTCTATAACAAAACTTTTTATATATAAAATTTACTAAGGTAATATAAACTACAATAATATATTAAGCAAATATACTTGTACAAATAATGACTTGATTACAATTATTTTTAAATTTGCTCTATGTATATGTTTAAATATTTTTATAACGATATTTGTTATATAAGGAAAATATCTATTTAGAATGTTATATAACCGTTTGCTACTTAGTTTAATTTTACTACTCTTATAGAAAATATTTTTCCTCTTTTAAATTAATATCTCAGTTTTATTACACTTTTTGTTGAATGTCATATAATTCAATATGTGTTTTCTTTGAATATACATTTTATGGCCTCTTAACATGCTTACTCAATTATTTATTTTATCCATTTAATCTGTTCTTATTCGAACATAACTCATATTTACTTATTTAAACATCTCTTTCTCATCTTTTACTTTCATTTGGAAAGTTAATAACTTTATCTTCGTTTTATAGGCGAACGTTACCTTTATATTTATGTAGACATTTTGTCCAATATTTTATAATAATGTTGGGATTTTTTTTACCCATTCTCATATATTTAACTCTATAATACCATAATATCATAGTTTATTTTATTTAAATTATTTATAGTAAGCATTTTTATTTTTTTAACAAGTATCGTTTCTTCCTAAAAGGCCTTTTCCTTTTTCTTAATAATCTATACTAAAAAACACACCTATTGTTCATAAAATTCAACTTTTTCGTGCAATAATTGTCGTATTATATCCACAATTTGTTTCATTACGCGTTTATTAACTCATTTCTTAATAATATTTTCCTTCTTTATAATCAATTTCTCTGTTTTTTTTTTATATATAAAACATCAGGTATTTTAATTTTACTTTTCTTGAGCACACATTAACTTGTACAATCCACTTATTATACATTATTTAACTATTATGTACAACATTTTACTTGGGAATAAGGGAATAATAATAAAAAAATTATAATACAACTTCTAATGTTTATAACGATCCTATAGTTTAAATTTCAAAAAAAAAAACAAATCTGGACGGTATTTCATTTAATCTACTTTAATATTATTGTAATAGGAATCTTAATTCATCTTATAGTTGATTTTCTTGTAACCCTATTTTATCAATAAATATGCCCTTACTTCAATATCTGGAAAGTTATGATATTTATGGAACCTTCTTTATTTGTAATAAATCTATCTTTGTTTCCATAATATACTGCTCTGCCCCTATTTCATTATCAGGTGAACTTAATTTCCCTAACTTGGCTAACATTTGTGTTTAACGATAAAATACACGAACTATCTTTGTTCGTAAATAAAAAATTTAATTTGTAAGATAAGTGTATTACTTAATTAAGCCAATGTTGTAATATTAACGATAATGGTACTATATATGGTACTTTCGTCCTGACTATTCTGACTATATGAGGATATCTATTATTTATTTAGAATGATTTATTTAGAAAGATAATTTTCCAAATGTGAGATCAATTAAAATACTAGGAACTATAGGTACAGTGATACCTTCAGAAGTTGATCTCCTATCTTCTGTCCTGACTATAATATAAGATCAAAGGTAATTACATAAAATATTTTATGTTCGAAAACAAAATTTTGAATTTAATGAGATCAATTAAATAGCTAAGATAAGCCGGTGTTGCTATTACCGTCGAGAGTTGATCTCTTTCTTTTTTATAAAAGAAAACTCTCGTCCTGACTATAATATAATTACATAATTTCTATTTTTAATCTCACTCTATTCTTCCATGTACCAAATTTTTCTACTGGTACCATCTTTTCTTTATACCATGAATCATTTACTTCTATTATGTACGACATTTTGTTATCAAGATTTCCCACCGTATTAAATAATCTCATTACCCTATCATTTCTTACTGTAAATATTTTTGTATCTCTTCGAATCACAATATCATATTCTAATAATTCTTTGCAAATTATATCCAAAATCAATGTACCCTGATAAATATTTCTTCTCACATATCTTACTAAAGAATCTCGTCTATTCACGACCTGATCATTTCCAATAACAGTATCTTCCAGTTGACTAAGCCTTTCATCTGATACATTTCCTAAAACACTTCTCTTATGTGTTGATATCATATTATGTTCAACTTTAAAATCCCTTCGAGTATATTTTCCGTCTCCTATTATTATCCCTGTAGTATACCTTGAGACATATACATTTAAAATATTACCATCTTCTTCTCCTAATAAAAGAGTGTCCAAATTTGATCTTAAAATTCTTCTGCCGGAATCTAAGTATTTGGTTTTCTTTTGTAATAGTACAATTTTATACGATTTCTTAATGTCAACTGTGTTTTGTTCAATGTCGATATAGTTAATAACATCTTTCTCTAAATTTGCTATTACCTTTTCCTCGACTGTATCTGGTTTATTGTTTCCACATAATTGAATTTCTGTTATTACTTCTTCTGGTTTACATACCAAAGATTCTTTAAATTCTTCAATATTCCTTTTATTATCTACTTTAATATCTTCCCACATCTTATCTATCTTTCCACATAATTCTACCTTCACATCCATAAAATTCTTCTTATTCTCTTCTCTAGTATCAATGCTCGCCTTCTCCAACTTATCCAATTTTTCTCCTAATTCTTTTTTGTCCTCTTCTCTAATTTTCTCGCTTCTCTTAATATCTTCTTCCCTAATTTTCTCGCTTCTCTTAATATCTTCATCCCTAATTTTCTGGCTTTTCTTAACATCCTCCTCTCTAATTTTCTGGCTTTTCTTAATATCCTCCTCTCTAATTTTCTCGCTTCTCTTAATATCCTCTTCCCTATTTTTCTCTAATTTTTCAAACATTTGTTGAATAAACAACATGTCTATTGAAGACTTTGATGACTCTATTTTCGAGGTCTCTCCTTGTATTACCACCTTATCTCCTTTGTCCTGTATCTCTTCCAACTGTTGATTTTCTTCCTGAACCTGTAATGTAACATCTCCTCCCTCTTGTGAAATACCTTCCTGTCTAACCTCCACCTCATCATCGCTAGATGAATCTGTTCTAATCATACCAGAGCTACTTTTATATCTGGTGTTCATTTTAAATAAGTAGAGTACACAAATAACTCAAACAAAATTACTTGTACCTTAATATGTCTGTAACTAACTTTATTATCTTTGAAAATGTATATCAATGTTTCCTCTATTAATACAATAAATAAAATATTCAAAATACGATGTTGTGAGTCTTATATTTACAATGCCCCACGTTGGGCGCCATAAATGTACTAAAGTGGATATACAAGCTATTTTTAGATATCCCACAAATTAGCAACTCAATAATAATATTTTTATAATAAAAAAAATGATATGTTCTATAATTTTTATCTCAGGGTAAGTATTATATCTTTTAGTACTATTATGATTATTTTAAAATGCCTCGTGCTAGTTCAGTATATTTTTATAATATCTACTGTCTATATTTTTTAACAATAAGAACATGAGACTCACTATTAAAATTATCTGTATTAAATACCTACTTGATACTCTTAATCCGGTCCTGGATACTTCAGTAGCTAACTTTGCTTATAATAGTATTTTTATAATTTGTAAGTTGGTATTCTGATTTCAACTGTACTCTATTTCTTATTAAATCAAACTGTTTTCGTTAACTTTACGTATAATAATTTAAACTTCTAAAATCCCTTGAAATAAACCTGATTACTATAAATCATCATGAAATTCTCATTAGGTAAGTATAACTCAGTCTAAACATTCTATTACCAAATCTATTATTTTTTTTCTTTTATTTCTTTTAGGAATGTATCAATTATTTACATAACCTTGACGATGATAAAAAGAAACACGGACTATAATCTAACAATATATTCGTTTCTGTATAAACACATATACATATTTGAATGACGATCTGGATTATATATCATAAATCAATATTAAATACTCATAAAACTTGTTCAAATTATATAAGGACTATTTAGGATGAGCTTCTTAAATGACGACGATTTTAATCATGTAAGTATTCTTATATGACAGAAATTGTTAGTATTTCTATAAAATTTACTGGTTTACGGTTATGAAATTTATTATTTTAAGATAGGTAATTATATGACTTTGTATAATTGAATATAGTAATTTTATAGTTACTTGACCTTAATTCAGAATTAAATATATATCAAATTAGTTCTTCCTTGTCTACCTATAATTCTTAACGTACTATAAAACTTTATACGACCTTTCAAAATATATGTCCAGTTATCACTCGTATTCTTTCATGTACTTAATATGTTTTATTTGTAGCTATAAATCCTTCGTTCCGGATGGTTATGATGATATTTGCCTTCCTTTCCGATGTACCTCTGGATTCTGGATCTTGAGATTCTGGATATCAATAGTTGCCTTCTTGAAGAAATTCACTATCTACTATTACACGTACTATATCAGAAAACTCTCAACTAACCCTTGATGTACCTCTAGATTCTGCAGCTCGATAGTAACCTCTGGATTCTGGATGTCAATAGTTTCCTTCTAGAAGAAATCCGCTATTTTCTATCACACGTACTGTATCAGAAAATTCTCTGCTAACTCTTGATATATCTCTGGATTCTGGAACTCGATAGTAACCTCTGAATTCTGGATCTCAATAGTAAATTCAAGATTCTGGATAAATATAATAATCCAGAAGAACAAATTCCAATATCCTCCTTTGTCTCTTAATCCAAATTGGTGAGTAATTGGTATATTTATGTAGTATTATAACTTTTTCTTTTTAAATTTTTACAATTCACTTTGCTTCAATTATCTATATTCTATATGTTTGTTTATGTATTCTATCACTCTCTAATTATTTTAACACTGTTATAGTGTAATTATCTGAGAAAATGATTAATTTCCCGATAATAACACCCGCATCTTTTTCGAATTCGAAAAATTCTCTCTTATTTATTTTAAAATTACCTTAGTGATAATACCCAATTCTTTTTGAACCAATAAATTAATTCCACATTAAAATCAAGATCAATACAAATTTTAGATATGTTATACTTTTATAAATACCTTACATAATTCAATGTTTCTATCAAAATAAATTATTTCACGAATTTAATAAAGTTTTTTACACGTTATTTACCACCTAAAACTTTGCTTCATTATAGTAATAAATATCTGTCACATTGACAATTAACTGACACTTCCAAAATACAATTTAAGGCGGTAATTTCTTATCAATTCTTTATCGATTTGTTTTCATATTCTAGAAACTTTTTATCCTATTCTCATCATTAATATCACTTGAACAAGTTTTTCACAATGCTAAAATACATTTCTAAACAATTACAATACTAATATAAAATGTTCTTTACAGATTTTTGGTACATATACATGGAAGATATACATCATCTCCAAAAGTAATAATTTTCTATTTCATCATGTAACTATAAAATTCCCTTTAACTCAATAAACAAATTCTTTCAAAAATACAACCAGCTTATTAATATTTGCAAATTTAACTATCTCCGTCATAATCAAAGAAAATTCAAATCTTAGATAAACTCATCCTTAATAATTTTAAATAGGCAACTCTTATTACCTCAAAATGTATCCTTAATAATTTAAAATAGGCAACAACTCTACCTACATCAATATATATATATATATATATATAATCAATAGTATGTATTCTTGGGTATGTGGTTTTTAGGTTAAAATTAAAAAACGTGATTACTGCTGACGTTTCGATGTTTATTCACATCTTTTTCAAAACTTATGCATATTAAAATACTGCAAAAAAATTAGTAATTAAAGAAGACAATAATATGTAAATCCGCCAATTAATAAGCACTTATTAAGTCAAAAAAACAAACAAGAATGAAATAAACTAAAATAAAGCGACTCACATTAAACGGTTACAGCACGTTTTTTTAAAAAAAAGTAAGCAAAAGCCTGTGTTAGGTTTATACACTTGTACTATGCATTAATACGCATTTTCGGAAATACAGTCGATATAATGACATTATTTTTATTATTGTTTTTAATTCGTAATAATTTGCAATACAACTGGCTAATGTTAAGCCAGTTATTTTTAATTTGTGACGTGCTGTAACCGTTTAATGTGAGTCGCTTTATTTTAGTTTATTTCATTCTTGTTTGTTTTTTTGACTTAATAAGTGCTTATTAATTGGCGGATTTACATATTATTGTCTTCTTTAATTACTAATTTTTTTGCAGTATTTTAATATGCATAAGTTTTGAAAAAGATGTGAATAAACATCGAAACGTCAGCAGTAATCACGTTTTTTTAATTTTAACCTAAAAACCACATACCCAAGAATACATACTATTGATTATTATTAAAAGTGGTTAAGAAAAATAAACACACAATATATATACCTATATATATATATATATATAGATGGAGTACAAGATAGCATCTACACATGTAAAAATTGCGGTAAAGTTAGCATCCGCGACAAGTTCGCGTCCGATATACGGACGCTAACTTGTTTCCTATGAAAAATTTTATTACTGAATTACTTACACCTATATCTACCAAATAAACTTAAAATTGGCCGGACGTCAATTTTAACCCTATCTCTATATTTCTATACACTTTAGTTCTCGTGCATATAGGTCAGAGGGCGAATTTGTATATACTGCAGAATAACTCTTATGTATATAGCGCACATGTTGGCATCCTAGGTATTTAAAATGCGGGGACGTCCCTAATCTCTATTTTATTTAACCGTGAGGTGTCTTCTTGTTTGATTTAAAAAAAAATAATGTTGGATGGAGTAGGTCGTAACTTCGTGTTTAACTCTTTCAAAATAAAAGTAATATGCAATGCTATATGTTAAATCACATCACCCTTTGTTTTTAAAGGTACACTATAATTCCGATTTTGTTTTTAATTTGTGACATCATTTCTTTTTTATAGACCTTCTATCACAGCGTAGCGATAAAATCCATTAATGGTATCAAAAAGTGTAGATAGCTAAAAATTGTAATACAAAAATTCTACAATTTAAAAATGTCTTTATTTAAACAAATTTTTTAACAATGGCGAAATGCTAAACATTTTTACATTTTATGAGCTTTTATGAGCCGACTAAACTGACTCAATTTACATTAGTCGTTTTACAACTATTTCTAATATATGGTGAAAAATTGAAAAAATTTTGAAAATTGTTATGAAATAACGATTAACGACGAAGGCTCATACATAACAATACATTTAAATTAAAGAATGATAAATACACATAATAAATGTTCAAAAGTATCGCCTTCTTCTTCTGTATACCTTTGCTTATGTTGGTTTTTCGTTGTTAACCAAATAACAAATAAATAAATAAATGAAAATATTTTTAAATTGTGGAGATCGTGCTACGAATTTTTTACTTAAAAATGTTCACTATATAAATTATTAGATACCAATAATGAACTTCACCGCTTCGCTGGGATACCGGGCATATAAAAAATTACCAAAATTACCAAAAAATATGCGGAACTACTTTTTGTAATATTAGCCTAGTTTTAAAATACCTACCTACTCCACTAAGATTTTAGAGACATTTGTTATCCAAAAATTAGTGACACTATAGGCAGCATATTCTGAATATCTAAATCCTGGTAATAAGAAAAGAGTTAATTCAAAATTCCAAGGACACTAAAAGTTTCCAAGAGTTACAAAAATACATTTTTTTGCTGTATGAGACTTTTTAACAAAAGAAGAAAAGGAGAAGTACAGCTGATGACATTGACAAAGCGGTTTCTCAATCTTCGGAATTCGAAAAGGCATTAACAGAATTATAAAAAATCATTTTACATAAATTAAAACGGATTGTCACAAGAGTGAAGAGACGTCGCGGAGTTCCAGTCTTATTCGAATCTAATATCGTCGAATCAATAGATTCTGCTATTAGTTTACAAACTAATTTTGAGCTCCACACTCCATATCTCTTTGGAGTTTCAAATACTGACAATGCAGTTGATGATGCAAATATGGTAAATTTTTTCTAGAAAATAGTAATAGGGCCTTACTATTAGCATCTACTAAACTAAAGAAACAGCTTGCAACAATTGTTCAAATTTTAAATATGAATAGAAGTGAATTAGAGTAGTTAGCCAAGTTGCGGAGCACGCAGAGAAGACTCGCGCACAATTTTATCGTCTTCCTGACAATATATACCCAACAGCCAAAGTAAGTAAGCTTTAGCTACTTGCTAGGCATAAATCTATTGCAGCGTTTAAAGGACACACGTTAACGGAAATTGAAATTAATGATGTTCCTGACATAGGAGAAAACTCAAGATAACGAAGACAATGAATCTGAGTTTGAAGAAGAAGCATCCACAATTTTCTTAGTATTGAAGATACTGGATCGGTTACTGTATCTTCAATACTAAAAAAATTACACATATAGGGAAATAGAAAATGGGCACCTGTATACAGGGTGAGTCATTAGTAGCCGCTTTTTTGATTGCTCTTTTGTGTTTTAAATAAAAGAAAACACAATTAGTGGAGGATCCATGGTTGCTTGTGGCGTATATTGTAAAAAACCATAAGCTCTGACGCACTTCCGGTTTCACCGGAAATGCACGAGGTTTCACCGGAAATGCACGAAACTTAATTTTTTTAAATGACTTACCCTATATATTTTTGGATTTTCTTGTACTGCTTTAAATTCTCTGTTAAACTGTTTTTTCTTTTTCAAAATTGAGCCAATAGTTTTTGAGTTATTAATATTTTTTGAAAATATTTGACCAAAACACGTGTTCAGAAAAACATTATTTTCACATTGTTTTTAAAAGTAAAAACATTAACTTTGGTGGTGCTTGTAGCCAAGAAAATTCTGCATCATTTGGCAAAGTTGCACTCGACAATACTTTGTTTTTTCAGAGCCTACTTTCTAAAATTTTCACATACCAAAAATTTATTTTTTTTAAATAGATCACGCAGTATTTTATTGAGCCATTTTGTTGCTTTCTTTATTGCCTTTCATTTTTGTTAACAATGTCCTATCTTTTGTAATTTCTGAGATAATCACTATAGGAGCAATTAGCTAGCGGTCAATTAAAAAACTAGGAGCGCTGTTGTTCTATGCACCACAATATTTGTTCAACCAATGGAAGCCAGGAATGGCGCACGACTTCCTTAGTCAACTATCAAACAAAGTAAATGTTAAATCCAACTATCCGAAAAGTAATAATTTTATAGAATGATGAGTATAGCATTTCAATTTTTAATTCCGCCAATGTCCAGTATTTCATTTTTGACACTGTTGGTTAACATCGAAATAAAATAAAGGTTATGTTTACTGACATATTTGACGATGTTTTCAAAAAGTTTTGTAAATCCGTCCATAGATAGCGAAGATACTCTCCTCCATTAACATGTTCATCAAAGAAATAAGGTCCAATTATGTAACTACCCACTATTCCTCCCCACAGTTTTAATGACCAACGATTTTGAAAGTTTTCACGTGTCATAAAGTGGAGGGTTTTTGTGTTATAATAACGGAAATTGTGACGATGAATGTATTCACTTTAATAGAAGGTGGCTTCGTTAGTAACAAAAAATTGAGAAAGCCAGGATTGTAAATTGACAAAAAAATTAGTGATTCTGAAAATTTCTTTCATCTAACCCTGTGTATGAATATGCTACGGGTGAATTTCATATTTCATAATTATTCTGGATTCTCAAATTTGACATACAACTGACGACTAATTTTCGTAGTACTAGTATGGGGGTGTTTGACTACACTCGCAAGTACCGTAAACGTCTTATCCTCACCATTTATTGCTTTTTCCGCTCTTTCTTTCATATTCAATACTTTCTGTTCACTCAAACCGTCCCTTTATACTTTCGAAGGTTTCTGGCTTCGATTGACTTCTACCAGGCATCGCTGTGCATAAAGTCTGCATGCTAGCAAAGAGATTCTTTCAGATTCGCCCAAAACGTCAATCTCCTTCATAAGAATAATTAATTTGGATGATATCTAATAGCGATGCCTTTATAAGTTTGACATAGATGTATACCTACTTTATTTAACAGTTGACTCAGGCAGTCAGCCGCATTCCAGCCTTTATTGGACGAATATTTGGGTGCATAGAACAGCGCCCGTAGTTCTTTAATTGACCGCTAATTGCTCCTATAGTGATTATCTCAAAAATTACAAAAGATAGGTATAGGACATTGTTAACAAAAATGAAAGAGAATAAAAAAGGGAACAAAATGCCTCAATAAAACACTGGGTGTTCCATTTAAGAAAAATAAGTTTTTGGTATGTGAAAATTTCAGGAAGTAGGCTTTGAAAAAACAAAGTTTTTTGAGGTATTGTCGAGTGCAACTTTACCAAATGATGCAGAACTTTCTTCGCTACAGGCACCACCAAAGTTAATGTTTTTACTTTTAAAAACAATGTGAAAATACTTTTTTTTCTGACCACGTGCTTTGGTCATATATTTTCAAAAAAAATTAATAACTGAAAAACTATTGACTCAATTTTGAAAAAGAATAAACAGTTTAACAGAGAATTTAAAGCAGTACAAGAAAATCCAAAAATATGTAGGGTGTCAGTAAAAAAATTAAGATCCGTGCATTTCCGGTGAAACCGGAAGTGCGTCAGAGCTTTAAGTATTTTTACAATATGCGCCACAAGCAACCATAGATCTTTCACCAGTTTTCTTTTATTTAAAACACAAAAGAGCAATCGAAGAAGCGGCTACTAATGACTCACCCTGTATATAATTTAGGTGTTTCTTACAAGCCCCATTTTAAACAGTTGGATTTTTTATTTAATTTATTTTATTCCACTTTTAAATTTAATTTAAAATTCAATGTTCTTAAAATTAAAATTTCGAATATGTAACAGAATTGTCCCGCCCGATAGAAAAATATTAAATATTTAGATGTGCTCCAAATACGCAGTGACAAATATAGCAATGTATCGCTTTGATAGCGCCATGAATTACACCCATTGTTTGAGGTTGTGTATTTTTATCGGGGGTTCCCCATTTGCAAGCGGGTGTTACTTTGAGCGTAATGTAGACCGGATGTCAATTTGTATTTTTTCTGTATGTACTATATGCACATCGTGTATACTGCCGGATGTAAGTTTGCTATAATGCGGAACGGATGTCATCATGAGCGCCAACTATATATATATATATATATATATATATATATATATATATATATTAATAATAAGATATAGAATCTCCACAAATACATATACAAGAACAAAAAAAAACAAAAATAAAGAACTAATTGCTTGATTTGTAGTTGTTTAGGAAAATAAAAAATAATTGTGGTATTTTTTCTGTATGAAGAATGTTTATTTAATTCAGAATTAATTTTTATTGACACAATGTTTTTTATTACAATACCTATAGACATCCGCACGTGCACAAAACATTCTAATCTTTTGTAAACAGTGAAATAAGAAAAGATGTCATAAATTGTTATGTTAAAATTCTTACTTTTCTATGCGGTTTTACAGGTTTAATTGTGTTTTGTATATCTGTATGTTTCTCTGAGAGCCATTTTAAGCAGCGAAATAAATTCATTTTGATCAATAACTGAATAATATATTCCTTATGCTTGGTACATGATGTATGTTCATTTTCTTGGTACCAATATGAATAATGCAGCTTTTTTCAGGTCACTTTCGATTTGCTTTGTAACATTAGCACCGCATTTATATTTTTCAAATGATATGTAAAACTGTTGCAAAAGTTGAGATGTAAGATTTGCAAAATCCACTGACGGTCTCTTTAAAAACTGGATATTACTTTCCCGAGAATAGTCTTTATAAAATAGAAAAAGCTCATTTTCATTTAATATTAATTCATTGTCACCTTTCATGAATTTAGATGAACAATTACTGCAATTAATTTTTTTTTCAATACTATGTGCTAAGTAACCAGCAACATAAACATTTGAACATACTTCCAAACTATTGCACCTGTCCAATGTACACTCTGGTAATTGTTCAGATATGAAGCAATCATCCTTTGCGTCTTCTTCAATATGTTGGTGATAAACATTCACAGTATCATCAGAGTATTCTACATTATGCTCATTCTCAACTTCTATATCAAGAACGTGGCTGTCATCTACTTCACAATTTCCTGTGCCAGCAGCCATTTGAAGTCGAATATTTATATTTTGTTGCATTGCAATGCGACACTCTCTAACTGTAGGGGTGGGATTGTATCCGCCTCTATTTCTTATAACAGAAAAAAAAATTTCCAGAGGATCCTGATTTAAAAACCCTGTTATTAAATACCGAACTCCCAATTCTTTTAAGTAGTCCCAGAGGAAAAGGATTGATTTCACTGTCCACTGAAAACCATTTATACAATAGATATTGTTATGCCTGTTACTGCCTTCAAATATTTCTATGTTATTAAAATATTTTAATGCATTCTGCAAAATATTTAAAGTCTTATTATTGGAAGCGGACAATGGTCGTCTATTAGGGTTAGGATCATTTAAAATCCTGCTATTTAGTGCATCAAATATACAACTAACATTTTCAATAAACTCTGCTGTATCTAATGCTGTGCTACTCTGAAATTGTTTGATTACAGAAGCAGTTTTAATAGCTGAGGCAACAGTATGAGAAAATATTTGAGCTGCATACTTCACTCGCATTTTTTGAAAATTATTCGGTGAAATATGACTAGATGTAATTTTTATCATTGCTCTAGTGGTCTCGCTCTGTATGTCAGCATCATAGGTTCTCTTTATATCCGCCCAAGATATCAATTTATTGTTTACTATAAACTGTAGTTTACAATTCATAAAATTATTCCGCAAAGATTTCAATAAATGCGGAGTGTCAAAGCACATAAATATTTTATGTCCTTCTATATAAAATATGGGTTCTTCTTTTGTTGCTCCTAATAAACTAATCGCCGCACGATTATTTGCTCCCTGATCACAAACTAGCACTGTTGGCTGAAATGACAATTCTTGCACTTTTTTAATCACAGAAATAATAATTTTGTGCAATGATATGGTATTAACAGGACCCGCATATATAAAATAACACAATGGCATTTTCCAATTATGTAGTAGGCCACGAATATAAAACACCACAGCTGTATTAGCTAGTTTATTTTCTCGGCCCAAAAATGCCAGATCCTGATAGCCTTCAATGATGTCTTCGTGTTGGTTAAATTGTAACTGTTTTTTCAATTTTATTTCGTCAAACAAGACTACACACATTTTCTCTCTGTCAGTCATAGTGTTAGCTTTAAGACCAACTTTTTTTAGTAAATTATTATTGAATCCTGTTCTTAAATTACATGCTTTTAACCAATTTTGAATTGTTCTTATATCAGGTAGCTTGAATTTAAGATTATGTAACATAAATTTATAAGCACCTGGTGATTTATAATACAAGGAAAGGGCTAATTCTCTTTCTGCTTTAAACCACTTACCTCGAGTCTTATGAAATAATTGCATGTTAATAAATGTTTTTAGTGGCCCACTTTTAAATTTTAACAAATTTTGGACTGCTATTATAACTGAAAGAGAATTTTTCTTTTTAAGTCTGTACACCTGCGATGTCTTTTTTTTGATTTTTCTATTTAAATCCTTAATTTTAATCGACCAACTTTTACATTTCCTCTTTGTTGTTGATGGCATTTCAAGGATACGATCGCTCAACACAGAATAGGAACTTCCACTACTACAAAAGCTTGACGTCCTTGGCAGATCATTTCGAATAAACATCTCTGTCAGTTCATCTTCTTCACACGAAGTCGATGAAGATGTTGTCCGTTTTCTTGAATATGTGATATTATGTTCACCAATACTTGATTCCTTCATGGCAGCATTTTCTGTAAAAAGTTATTGCTTTTTTACTTTTACTCACAAATTCTCTCTTATGCGAATCCCTTCTCTGATCACCCACCCAGTAAATAGATTTAAGTTCTAATACTAAAAACAATTTAGTGTACCTACATGAGTAAAAAATGTTTCTTATCTATTTCGTTATACTTCACAGGAATTGCATTTTTCGTTAACAACTTTCGTTGATTATTTGCAATAACATGTGTCGGCAAAAATGTTCCTCACAAATTAATTTATTGTGTAAATTATCGATATCCATAAGTACGATATCAATATTGCCACAATTTTTTTTCCATTCCTCTACTCTTTTAATGTCTTTCACAGGAAACTTAAAAAAACTAATTTTATCTTTTCTGTTATTTTTTAAACAGTTTTTATAAACACAGTTATGACTAGTCGTGTTATTCATTTTGACTTAAATACGTAACAAGTCGACAATCTAACCACAATGAACTTAAACCACAGCTTAAACGTATAACGTGGTATGATTGTTAGACGCTAGACCTGTGGGTATATGCGAGAGCTCGATATTGTAAACGCAACGCGTATCACTCAACGCCACGGCACGGATGGATGAGGGGTTTTGCCGCCTAATCTACCTAATGCAGGCGCACCTAGAAGGCGCCACGGTGTTAGAAACAAGAGACCTAGAAGTAAATTTGAATCATGACTTTAACCGAATAATTGAGATGTCGCTACTACTGCGCTGTCACTTTATGCAAGCGCGTACAGGCCGTTAACCAACAAATTTTGTGTGTGTTGCTAAACATTATTTTTCTTATTACTACTTAGTTAGTGGTGTTATAATCGTACCGTAAGTTCTGTAAAGAGTAATATGATAATTTTATTAAGCTGACATAATGCATTTTTAGACTTAAAATATGGATAGAAGCTGGTGCATTGTATGTGCAGCGTACAAGCAAGAAGCAAGAGCGGTGCATATTTTCCGAGAATGCGAACAAGTAACTAATGGCACTAATAGTTGACATATAACCCGAAGGTGAGCTGGAGATTTTTTGTTTGTAGTTCTGATTCTAAGTGCAACAAGGACCACCTGGTTGTAGCAAGGATTTTGTTGGTTTCCGATTACACCAATTAAAGTTTGCAATTATTAGGAGTATAATATAAGTGAGAATAATTGTAGTTGAGATGTCAGGCGATTTTTGACAAAATGATTAGTATACATTATAAAGGACCTCTAATTGAACAACTTTTTCTTACAAAATTATCAATGCAAATGTAGGGAAATGGAGATAAAAAATAAATTAGGTACTCACCGAGTTAATCTTGCAGGTTACAGCCCATGTGAGATATCCCATATAGAGCATTGAAATAATGAAAATCGCAATAAATGATGTTTATTTAAGCTCACAACACAACAATTACCTTTGATTTCCACGTTCTTTGATTGAATTTTAGCAAAATTGTAAATACGAGATCACATGATATCAGCTGTTTTTGTTGACATTTGATGGTGCTTTTGAAATCGCAGAAAAGTCATAAGAAAACATACAAATTGACCTAAATTGTGTGTGATTATGTGAAATAAACATCAATTATAGTGATTTTCATGATTTCAATGATCTATATGGGATACCTTACATGAGATGTAACCTGCAAAATTGACTTGGTCAGTACCTAATTTATTTTTTATCTCCATTTCTCTATGTTTGCATTGGTAATTTTATAAGAAAAAGGTGTTCAATTAGAGGTTCTCTATAAGGTACACTAGTCGCCCGACACCTCAACTGCAGTTTAACCCTATGGGTGTATAAGAAAGCCTTTAAACCACACGAAAAACTTACTACTTGTTTTTAAGTTTCTATATTATGTTTTTTCACAAGCAATCAATCCATGTTTAGCAGTGTTAATAGAAACTTCAGATTTCTTGGTACAGAAGCATTTATGGTTTTTCCTAATGATTTTCCTGTGCAGTTTCCTATAATGAAAATGTGCCTTTATAAATTACGGAACAGATTGTATTTTTTTGTAAATAAGCAGTTGATAACAAAATTTTGAATATAATAGACAAGTCAGATTAAATTTTAGTACAAATTAAGCAAGTCAAAATAAATTTAGATAATGGAAGATAGACAGAATGAAATTTTAGTGAATTTTATATACTATTGACATAACCTCTGCGCTGCGGCAGGAGGATGGTTGGCTGCAGAAACGTTTCGTCGCCTTACAGGCTATTCTACAAAAGGTGTTTTACAAGTGCCACCAACGGCGATGTTCTATGTTATATGTTATATAATTAAAGAAAAATGATTTAATATTAGCCCTTAAGACATTAAATAAAATATAATTAAGTGAAAGGTAAAGCGTTAAATTTACAAAATCATGGTTTTGATTACAAAATAAAATTACGAAATAATTAAATAACTTGCTTACAAATGAAAATATCTTGAATGACGCTTGCAAAAAAAAACATAGGAAAATTTAGTAATTGGCACAAAGAAATCTACTGAGCTTATGATATAGAATTTACAATTGCTTAAATAATTTTGATAGCTCAGAAATTAAAAAAAAATACATGAAAGTCAAATTTCTATATTACGGTAATGAATGAGCTAGAGTTATTATTAAATTAAAGATTAAAATTCAACACATCAAAGAGAAATATTATTATTACGGTAATGAATTTACTAGATTTGTTATTAAATTAAATATTCTACACATCAAAGAGAAATATTATTACGGTATTGAATTTACTAGAATTATTATTAAATTAAATTTTCGACACATCAAAGAGAAATATTATTACGGTACTGAATTTACTATAATTATTAAAACAAGATTAACATTCAACACAACAACGTGAGCCCTTATCAATTCTTCATAGGGTCACTCTGTATACAGCAAAACAATTTGCAATATATAAAAAAACGATAATTTAAGTAGGATGCACGTGACCTCGCAATTGATTAAGTGGTGCATTAGGTATTTATAGCCACTCAAATAATCTTAGCTCAAATAAAGGTAAAGTAAAGAAAAAAACCAGAGCACTGGCACAAAGATATCGACAATTAGTCGAATGTTACGTTGAAAATTACAAATATAGTTGCACTTAGCTGACAATACAAGTCGCAGGTAGGCACGCTAACTGAAGTCAAGATGGCGGAGGCCCCCTTGCTGGACGGTGAAACTCCACTTCGAAAGGTCAAGATGGACGTGTAGATGCAACTATATCAGCGTCGATGGAAATCACTACGTTCTTCAATCGTAACGTAGGGCGGACAATTTCAGAAAATGGCTACTGAGGGCTAACTCGTGCCCGTCAATAAAATCCTATTAAATTAGTAGAGAAAAGAAACAAAAATAAAATCCCGAAAATTAACACAAAAATTCACTCAACTCACCCCAGTTTTAAATGGAGATTCGCAAAACGACTTCACAAGTCACTCAAAGGTGCAAAATTTAAATTCAAAAGACCAACACGTGGTAATTCGTAAATTTAGGTAACGGTATTTCGATAAGATTTACGATAATTCACCAAACTAAGGTACGACATTCGCTGCTTATTCCATTAAAGCCGCTTCCGCGAAATATCTACATAGACATAGTAATAAAATTACTAAAAAGAAAAATAAGCAGATTGCACTAATGTTCTCACACGAGAAAAGACTACGTAAGTGAAGACGAAAACGCGGTCTTCCGGATAATTTCGATACAGTCCATCAGTACGCACGCTCATAAAATAACGCACTCGGAAAAGATTTAGAATAAAGGCGGGAGAATTCAAATAAAAGTGACAAACACAGGACTTAATTACAAAGAGAGAGAGTCGATAACGTGAGCTATATAATTAAACACACAGACATGCTCATATCATAGATGAAGATAAAATTTACTGAATCACCCCTACAATGCACACAAAATTTATAAAGTTAGGTAATATGAAAGGAACATTCACGCCAGAAAGTTGGCATTGCGCGATCCGTCAGTCACATCGACGCACGCAAGACGTCTAATCAAATGGATACGTAAACAAACCAGCACACATAACCAATGTCTGGAACCCAGGTAAATAAACTAAATCTGACCAAAATACACACGCACACGAACAGACGGGCGTAGTCCCGATTTATATATACTTTGCAGGCATAATATATCGCAGGAAGATACGACGATTCCCTTCTGAAGGTTATGTACACGAAAGGCACCTACAATGAAATTTCCGTACGCGTCCACGCTGTCAATCAACAAGTGCATGCTCGGGAAGGAGGAAAAATAAGTAAGCACGCAGTTTAAGGCTATTCACATGCCACCAAAATACTTTTTCCTTTTTTAGCGAAGAACAGTCTATAAAACCATAAGAGGTTATTCGATTGCCATATTACTTGATTCAGGTGTAGTAAAACAAGCAAGGTGTTAAATGAATATTCTATCACTAAATTTCCCTCTACAATGTTGAGTACAGGAAAGCAGTAAAACTAAGGTGGAAACAACAATTGTACCCATCTGTCGAAGCCCGAAAGGCAACATGTCGATGAACATAACAAAGTTACAGCTGGAAAAGTAATTATAAATACGTACACAATGTAGGTAGGTCGAAATGGCAATACAAATGGCCTCGGAAAATAGTTATTTTATACGTAGGTCTAAGTACATTTACACAAGTAATTAACTTTATCGTGGGAATGCCCCCAAAATTAGTTTTCAATAAATTTAGCGAAAGCAATAGAAGTGAGTTAGCGCAATAAATATAGCATGTCATATTAGTTCACCGGAGTTATATATATACCAGGCACGCTCGAAAAGTTGCAATTTAGAATATCATACAGTGCGATAACATAAAAAATACAAATTTTAGCAAAACGTAAAAATAAGCATAACAATAGGTACGTTCTCATATAAAATGTATTGTTGAATGTTTGCATTGCAATTATTGTTCATATGAATTTTGTGTTCGCACCCCGAGATGGTGGGGAAAAGGGGTGGCAAAAATAGAAATGAGCGAAAAATGCAATGCAAACATTTAATAATAAATGAATTCAATGTGATTACGAACTTGTACGGTAATAATTAATAGCAATTTCTGTACCCCATTCGTGGTCCGTACTGGTATTTATTTCGGTTGATTTATACCAATTTTTTGATGTTTTGCCGCCCCTTCCCCCGCGCGCGCGGGGGTGGGGGGTGGGTACAGAAAGCAAAAACAAATATTGTTGCCGCCCCCTTAACACACACCCGCGCGCGCGTGGTAGTGTGAAGGGGGCGGCAACAAAAGAACGAAATTTGCACCGGGGGAAGGCAGATGGTAAAAAAGTAAAAAACCAATACATATAGATAAACTGAAAAATCCAATGCAAAAACTGCACAATTCCCCCACCCCCTGAAAAGCGTGAAATAAAAGGGCGGCAAGCCCAAAAAGTGTGAGGGAAAGGTGCGCCACAAAGCGAAATAGTAAACAAAGTTTGCAGTATAAATCATGTAAATGTGCAAAAAGAGACTTATGAATGTTTGAAAAAATGAAAGAAAACACCTATAAACATTCTCTATATCTTTCCGTACTTATTTACTGGATATTATATAATATTAAAAGGCATGTTAAAAATCAATGAAATAAACTACAAATTTATAAATAATATACATTTTATAACGTCTTTGTTGATTTGCATATAATTTTCAAATAAATATTGAAAAATACAAGTTTGTTCGATCATCTATCTACCCACTCTATAACTCTATGGATGACAGTAGTTGGTACGAATGCAACTTTTCCACTAGGCGGTTTGTTGTTATGTATGGGTTATGTTAAGATATTTAAAATCGCTGAAAAGTAATTAAAAAACATAAAAATTCAATGTAATTGTTGTGTGGTAAAGTGAAATAAACATCATTTATTACAATTTTCATAATTTCAACGGTGTGTATAACAGATACGACTAAAAATGTGACATGGAAAATTCACTCGGTGAGCACCTTAATTATTAATTATCTCCGTTCCTGTACGTTTGCACCGATTAATTTATAAGTAAAAGTTGTTCAATTAGTGGTCCTCTATACGGTACACTAGTTTTTTTGTCAAAAATCGGGTGCAACCATATACTCCAATTTAGCCATTGTTTTCTTTATTCTCTTCACTGCCTCTATAAGGAAATGAACAGGAAGTAATAGAATTGTTTATCTCACTTGCATTTGATTTTTGACTATATATTATTCTATTGGTATGTAATTTATAATATTTCTCTATTCATTTGTTCTTAAAATCCCCATCTAAATAAAATTAATCTATACAGAAACTATTCTACATAAGTGTATTTATTCCATACCTGTGGTAGGTAGCTTAATCCAATTCATATTCTGTTAAAAAACAAATAAAACGCATTCCATTCTGATGTTTTAATGTAACTTTTTTAGTATTTGAAGTACATACTTCCATAATTAAGTAATGTTAACGATTGTATGATGAAACAAACTAAAATGTTTTCGAAGAGACAAGAGGTTATGTTCTTAAATTGTAAACAAATCGAAGTTGGTATTGCAGGTGAAACGATTTCGCCCAAGGCAGCTAGCGGGCGCGATTTATAACACGACCGGTTTTCCCAAACAGCTGATCGGGAATTTGACTGGTCTGCCCTCATACTTAAGGCCAGTGGTGCCAAGTTAGGGAATTTTTCCCTAGATCTAGGGATTTCTTGATCAAATAGGGAAAAAGGGAATTTTACTCAAAATTTAGGGAATTTTGGACGAACTTTGAAGGAAATAAAAAAAATCAAGTTTTATTTTGTCTAAATTTTTCGATTTTTTATACTTTTCTTCTGTTTTGCTCAGTGCCATCTAGTGTATCATAGTGTTAGATTTGTATGAAGTATAAAACTCACAAATTGAAATACGAGCATAGGGTATTCACGGGAATATTTGCACAATAAGGCACCTCGTCCCTCCTCCTCGTGTTTTTTTCGTCGAAGCGACATACTATCGACTTGATTGCAACTTTTAAAAGAGACCTTACCCGACTCTAACATTTTAAAAGGTATTCAATTAGGGCGAACAAAAACTGTAAATATTATAAAAAATGTTATTGCCGAAAAAGAAATTCCTGAACTTTCTGATCTGCTGAAACAGAAACATGTTAGTGTTTTAATTGATGAGAGTACCGACATATCACTAAATAAATTGTTGTGTGTTGTTAAATATGTAGATGTTGATGGTAAAATATCTGACAAACTATTAGAATTAATTATTGTTGATGCAAGAAACTGTATTGCAGAAAATTTATTTACTGCTTTTAAAAACTGTTTAGAGGTCAAAAATATTCCTATAAAAAATATTATAGGTTTTGCATCTGATAATGCTAGCGTAATGTTAGGGAAAACTAATTCTTTCATGACGCGCTTAAAATCGGAAACTGAGGCATTAATTGTTGTCCTTTGTGTTTGTCATTCTCAGTATTAATAGCAAATAATGCATGTTCCAAACTGCCACGTACTCCTGAAGAATTTGTTCGCAGCGTAGCTAGTTACTTCTCAATATCTGAGAAAAGAACGGTCGAGCTTGCAGAAATGCAAGATTTTTTTAATGCTGCTCAGAAAAAAATGTTGAAATTATCTGCCACAAGATGGCTAAGCATGCAACATGCTATTAAAAAGGTTCTTGACAACTGGGAAGTTTTAATACCTTATTTTAGACTGACTACTGTAGAAGACAAGAGCAAAATAGCACAATTCATTTTTGAGCAGTTAGGCAACACTTGTACAAAAGCCATATTACTATTTCTAAACTTATTTTAAATTATTTCAACACATTTAATGCCTTATTTCAAGCAGAGAAGTTGTAAATTCACAATTTGTCATCTGAGTCAAGAAAAATTTTTAGAAACATAATTGCACATTTTATTAAACCGGAACATACTAATGACTTGAATATTAACTGTAAAGATCCTACAAATTTTATTGACTTAAAATCGGTAGATTTGGGACACGAATGTAATTCTGTACTTACAAATTTGCCTGAAGATATCCAAATTTCCATTCGAAAATCTTGATTAGAATTTCTGATGATAGCATCACCGATTTACAGTCACGTTTGTCACTGACAGATCCTTTTTTTGATTGCCTAATTTTTTTAAAACCTTGCGCTGAGTACACAGAAACCTGATAATTTAAAGTCGCTTAAATAGTTTGGAGTAAGTTTGCATCTGTTGATGGAATAAGATCGATTTTGAATGGAAGAAAATTGCTGTTTATTTTACCGAGTACGATGATCAGAAAACGACTTTTTTGGAATATTCAGTTGAGGAATATTGGCATATTTTAGACACGTGCAAAAATTTCCAAGATGAATATGAATTCATTAAGGGTCCTCGCTAGTGAATGGGAAATGTAATATTGGTGCATAGCACATAATTTAAGAAGCCAAGGATGTCCGAGTACTTTTACACATAGGGTACATATAATAAATATTTGAAATAATAACTCAATATCTAAGCGAATAAAAATTCATTTATGACCAACTATTTACACATTTGTAACTGCGGGAAATATTTATAGCAGAATAACAATTCATTGTAATGTGGGTTGCCTAATTTTAATTTATTTTATATTCATTTTATACAAAGTAAAGAATAGTTGAACGAAAAATAAGTGCAAAGCGGGGTAGCTTTTTATTCAATTTATAACGTGAACCCAAGCAAATAAATCTCCTCCACAGGATTTTGGAGAAAACTGGTTTTTAATATTTTGACAATTTTCTGTAATCCGATAATTTTTTTCTAAATTTGATTCTTCAGCCGGGTAGATTATATAATTCTTCATAAGTTGACGTTGAAAGGTTTTCTCCATCTTTAAAATCAACAAAAATATCTGGATTCTAAAATCTGCTATTTTGCCATTGTTGACAGATCCACTAGCCAGGACCCTTATGCCCGTTTGCACCGTTTGTCATGTTAAGTCTGGATTAGTTAAGCCCGACTTATTATTTAAGCTCGTCTTAAGTGTCGGTGGTTTGCATCGTAAGAGTTAAGCACGGATTACTATAAAACTAGAACCGATATGGCAACTATGTCCAAATTTAGTAAAATTTTATTTTTACATGTTTTCTATCTGTAAGAAGTTACATTTATGTGCTAGTTGTGTGGCTAGTTGCCGCTTGCATAAAACCAAAGGTATGTTAGAAGTTGTGTTATTGGGGAGACGCATTGATTTATAACAGAATTAAAGTTGTCTTATCTAAATAAACAATTGCCTATTATTCTTCTTATACAGTGAGGACGCACGGGTTGGAATAAATTCATTTAAAATTTTTGGTTTTGTTTTATGGAAAAACGCTCGGATAGGTCGATTTTTATAATAATCAATAACTGCAGTTATTGATATGTTCAATTGTAAATTTCTCGATAACTGTTGAGTTTGGGTATAGGACATGGTATATGAAACATACTTAGAATTCGCTGCAGAATTAACAAATTAAATAAAAAATATATGTTTCCATTTGGAAAAAAATTGATGGTCGTAACTTATTTTTGGACCAGCCTTTGTACATCAATTTACCATCAGAAAAACCGCAGCTAAAAATAAAAATCGTCTTATCCGAGCGTTTTTGCATAAAACAAAACCAAAAATTTTAAATGAATTTATTCCAACCCGCGCGTTCTCACTGTATGTCGTTTGTAAACTCTAAATCATTTTCTAATTGTGCCAATAAATTCAATACCGTTGGCTTAGTCAGTCTATATCGGTGAAAAAATGAAAGATCATCTAAATTATTAAAATCATCCGTTCTATCATAGATGATACGTCTTGGAAAGCCAAAATCTATAATTTCCGAAATATCAAAGTCATCATGGAATAAATCGTCCCATTCAACATTCATTTTAACACGATCGGGTTTTAAAACGAGTTGCAATGGATGTCAATCACTTTTCAGAAACAAATATAGGTTAATCTTGCTTTAAGTCCGGAAATATCTAGACTTAAGTTAATCCTCACTTAAAGTAATTTAAGTCAGACTTAGTAAGCCGTGCAAGACTTTAAGTCCGAGTTAAGAATTAATCTCGACTTAACAACGCGGTGCAAACGGGCATTAGTCTAGGTTATTTTTTGTATTGCTGTATGCCTTGAGATGCTTCACAAGTAGTATGTGGAGGTATTCGACATAGCACAATTCCAGTCATTTTCCACACATATTTCAAACAGCACTTTGGAATTAACAATTTCTTATGTGTAACGTTCCATCAATCGTTCCATGCTCTTTCGCATATATCACTCATTGATAATATCACTGGGCAACAAATTTTCGAAAAGTTCATGCTTCCAAGCTGAAAATAGTCTTTTCTTAATGAATTCAATGTGCTGAACACGAAAATGACTAAGAAAAAGCTGAATTGGCTACGGGTTTTCTGTAATATGTACGCATATTTCAGAAAAAGTGTACTTATGTCAATATTATAATACATGGTAAGAAAACATTTACGCATATTTCAGAAAAAGTGTACTTATGTCAATATTATAATACATGGTAAGAAAACATTTACGCATATTTCAGAAAAAGTGTACTTATGTCAATATTATAATACATGGTAAGAAAACATTAGTCTGCTTCCGGCTTTCGACTTCTTTTGGCCTGCCGTTTGTAGTGGACTTGTGGAGCATCTCTACTGATTGTCCAACAATAGTCAGCTAGCATTGACGTAGACCATTTGCCTTGGTACCGTTGCTCCATGGTGGCAATGTCCTGATGAAAGCGTTCGCCGTGCTCATCGCTGACCTGCCCGCAGTTATCAGGAAAGAAATCTAAGTGGGAATCAAGAAAGTGGATCTTTAAGGACATATTGCAGCCGAATTAATGAAACAAAGCCAACATATCCTCAACCAGACACTTGTGAATGAACGGACATTGCACGAGTTAACTGTCACATCGGCCATTTATAAATAAACTATAATTAGCTATTGCTTGATATTGTGCAATCAATTTCGCAACACTCTCAATGGAAACTTACAGTAAATGCTGCATTAACTTCTTTGCATGAAGGGGTGATGCAATATGACGCAAAATTTCGTAATTTCTCACTAAATTGCATTACATTATGCAATAGCATCTATACAATGGACAAAACGTCAATATCTCTTGAACGTGAGCCAATCAACTTTTTTCAATGTGATATTCGTGTTCAGCACGTTGAATTCATTCAGGATTGGGTACTTTCACCTAAGAAGCAATTTCACTGTTGACCAGTGTATTCAATACGCCTTTGTAAACCAGTGCTATAACTAATGTTTAAAATACTTGTGATGTCTGGTGTTTCAGCTATTCCTTTCCAGACATCTTGGTATATCACATCTTTGTAGCTCCGATGTGCCTTGTTAGATATAAATAAATACGCTTCAGCTCTGACCAACTGAAATAAAAGAAGTTCTATATCTACTTGCCCCTTTTCCATCATCCAAATCACATTTACTTTTTTTACTCAATATGTAAATGGCACCAACAAATATTTACTCATATGGAGTAATTACAACTTATTGCAGTAATTTGTAGTAGATACATATATTAAATTATATTATTTAAAATCGATAAAGCCTTTGTATTTTTTCACGTTATCAGAACAAAATCGTCGCAATTCAAATTGACAGGATTCGAAAGCATGTGATTATACAGGCTTCCCGCGTTTTTTATAATATCGTTACCAATCGGTTTAAGTTGTGAAACCTCAAAAAGCTTATTTTACTAAAATTATACGTAAGAAATACATAAGAAAAACATAAAGTTTACTTTAACTTTAACTTTATGTATTTCTTATGTTCGCACGTAAGGAATACGTAAACATAACATAAGGTGACATAAGCACTACGGCCACTGTGGATAGCTGCATTGGTTTCATTTTGTAGCAGGTATGTTAATGAACGTTGAAAGGAAGCGTCTGTTACCATTAGCTGTGCCAAATGATTTTTCATACAGAGTGCATTTTAGAAACAACATGTAAGAATTATGTAATAAACACTAAGTATCAAATTTTTTTATAGTTGAACCAATTCCATCATGTTCAAGATATGCTATTAAGTTAAGAGAAAGGGGAGTGAAATGGAAAATACAGGTCATAAAAGATCAAAGTTATTTCTGATATTACCATACCATACCATACCATATATTTAGCCTGTTTTACCTTATGAAATTTTCTAATAATGAGTTTAAAAATTCACTAAGTATGAATAGGAAATTAAGTATATTAATGAATATATAGATATCGAGACTTTTTACACAGGTATTGAGACATGCTAGAAATGAAACAACCTATACTTACAAATATGTGTCCTGCAAATTTATTTATTTCCACATATCTTCATTAAATTCTTTGTAAAAGCATTTCCGACTAAAACCAAATCAGTAAGAGGAACCAGATACTTTATAAATAATAAACTTCGTGAAATCAAAGAAACTTTTGATTTTATAGATGACTTGCAGAAAGTTCAACCTAGAATGCACGCAACAAGAAAAGAAAATATAAGATAGATGTAAATCTTGTTGGTGATACAATAAATTTATTATTATTATTATTATATTGTTATAGTATGTAAATATTTTTTTGTATAATAAATTATTCCTTGTCACAGCATTTCATTGCCTACCTTTTTAAATGTACATATTTCAAATATATATTTCTTTATTTTCCGATCATATTTAACATGTATAACACATATACACTTAATATTCTCTAAACACTTCTTGTAATAATATTTTATATTCTTATAATATGTAATTATTCCACATATACTTTGTATTTCTATTTTACAATATTGCGAATCCATACATTTATTTCTATGACAATAGAAGAATTTTAAACTCTGTTCTGTTTAAAATTCCCGCGCTTCTACATTCCAATTTAAATGTCCAAGGTCACTGAAAATTTGAGTAAGAGATCTAAGGTTCCGATCGAAACATCGTATCTTTATTCTCTAATCTTTGGTCACACACATTTTACACAAGGTTTTTCGCGTCGTCTATCCTCACTTTACGGCATCTCTACCGGCCCTAGCGAAGACGAAAATCTATCGGAATCGGTCGGCAATTGCAGACTTAAATGCGAGTGACAGTTTAATTACAAACTGACACACGCATTTAAATGTCATATATACCTATAATATTCGAGTGTATAATAACAATTATGGGCAAGCGAAAATTGACTTATTATAAAACATCAACAGTTCCGTAAGTACTCATTCTTTATACATTATGTTTCCCATCTATAGTATTCCTTTATCTATGACAGAATCTGTGAATAAAACTGAAGCTCTGTGACAGAACCGAATATGGTCTTCCTCCACCTACTCACATCTCCTTGCGTCTACCCGTCCCGCGAGTAATATAAGTTGCATACGTTTCTATTTGTTGGTAAACGTCACTCTTAAGCTAAAAATTAACAAAAAGCCTTAATACATATTAGATCGATAATTCTATACAGGGACGGACGAAAAGTCCGTTACAACTTATAATCAAATGATTTAAGCTGTACCGTTTTCATATGTTCTTCGAAATTATCTTTTCGATTTGTCCTGTATTCACAAGAGTCACACTCATACTAAAATTGTTTTAAATGTGCCGTTTTCAGGTGTTGCACTAAATTTCTCCTTCTCGTGGATTTGTACTCGCAAGACTCACAGTTATAAGTATTTCCTCGAAGATGATTTTCCCTTTCGTGGGTTTGTAAATTACGCTTTGCACTTGTCTTGTATTCGCAATGCTCACATTTATAATTGAATTCTCTTACATGTTTCGATTGTATGTGATGTGCTAGGTGATTTTTAGCGTTTGTCCCGAACTCGCAGATGTCACACTTATAATCATATTGTTTCAGATGTATTGTTTTTATATGTTTTTCCAAGTTATTCTCCATGTTTGTCTTGTATTCACAAGACTGACACTTAAAATCATATTCATTTAGATGTATCGATTTCACATGCAATTTTAAGTTTTCCCTTATATTTGTCCCGTACTCGCAAGTGTTACACTTATAGTCATATTGTTTAAGATGTACTGTTTTTATATGTCTTCCTAAACTATTTTTTTTGTTAGTCTTGTATTCGCAAGACCCGCAATTATAATCGAATTGCTTAAGATGTACCGTTTTCGTATGATGTTCTAAGCAAATCTTCCGGTTTGTCCTGTATTCACATAATTCACATTTAAACGTCAATTGTTGAAAGTGCATCATCTTGCGTCTTTTACTTTGTGTTATTGGTTTGTCCATTGCGCGTGAAAGGCGTTTTCTGAAAATAAATAAATGCATTAGAATCTAAAATGAATGGGATGATCCAAGTCAAGTGAATAGTGAAATATACCAATACAAGGCCAGACCACAGACTATACTATACAGACAAACCGTGTTTAAAATAGCAAAGGCTTCTCATATTATTTTCTACGGCAGACTGCTGGGTCTACAATGGGTCAATGGTCGGCGTTTCATCCAACAGCCACTAGATGGCCATCGGGGCGAATAATTAATAATCCGTTGTTATTTGTTATTGTAGCACCAACGATGACCAAACCGGTAACTAGTTTCAAGAATTTATCCGCAAATTTGTTTTCAACTTGTAGTTAAACTAATCCCTCTATCCTATGTTACCAATACCTGTAGCTACTGCTTTTTTGGGACGGGAGGTCTGGGGAATCCGCGCCCCCGAATTTTTTTTTGCAAAATATGCTTCCAAAATCCTAATTTTATCAGGATTTTTAAAGTGTTTAATATTAAAAAGTACAGAAAAAGAATAAACCTCACCATGTTATTTAATTAAGTCGTTTGAAAATAAAATCCATTCGCCGTTCCTAGCAATAAGCAAAATGATTAGAGTCCGATCTCAAACCTGATGATACTTGCGTGTAGAAAACGATTTTGGTTATTAGAAAGAGCAAGCTGTACAAAATGAGAGAAATATCTAGAGGGAGCTCTGTGTACGGTCAAGCGTGAAAACATTGGTCTACTATTTGCTACGGTGCGGTGTTCCGATACATTTCCCATCATTTATATACATTTTCAAACCTTGTGCCCAGAAAATTAAAGAAGCTTATATTGTTAAAGAACATATCATGGATGATTTCTATAAAGAATTTATTATTAATGTACATTGTGACAGTGATACTGATTCGGCTATTCGTCAAATGAAAACGTTTACTAAAATTTAATAAGAGTCTAGGTTTTTAATTTAATTTAATCTCTTTTTATTTTTAATTTATTTATCTAGTGTTGAGGTTACTTTGTCATTTGATTTTGCCATGTAGTTATTAATAATAAAACTAACAATTATTGTTGTACCTTGTATTCAAAAGAAGCTGGAATAAATACAATCGATTTGGTGTCGATATATTTAGCACTGATAGTACAGAGTTTAAGCCACGCCTCGCGCATACCAAGTATCATCAGGTTTGGATCGGACTCTAATAACTAATTCATTGAAGTTTGGTGTCGACTTCAGTAATAGTTTTTCAATGGGACACCTATTAAGGCACATAGTCTGCTTTCCTGCATGGTATTCCTAGCTGTTGTCATCGGTTTGGTGCAAATTATTTTCATAGAAACATTGCAGTACTGTTAGGACAGATGAAGCAGTTCCAAAATCTGGTCTGTTATTCAAAACTACCAAAATTCATGATTAAAAGCAATTGAATCCAAATTAAAAGTCTTCATGGCCATATAGAATTCAGTTTCGGGGAACGAAATAAGTGTGGTTGAAAAAGAAGAGCTATAGATAGGTAATCACTAAACAAAAAAAATTGTCATCAATATTGTTAATAATAATGTCGCATACTTCTTTAGTAACCATCTTGTGATTGTGTTCATAACGGGGTCTTTTGTTCCGTTGTCGGGATTGTTCCTCTTCTTCTTCATCGTTATCACTATTTCCATTGTAATAATCGTAATCAGTTGAGATCCTCACATGCTGAATTGACGATTTAAATGATGACACACAAGACTGCACATTTTGATACTGTTAATATGACGATGTTGTAATTGGTTGTAGAGAATTTCACAATGCAGCATAATTTTATTAATAAAATATAACCAGTAATTGAAATCATAATCATTTCTCTATACTTTTTGTTTGGAGAATACGAGGGAACACGAGTGTTGTTGCTGGTGCAGGAGGAACGATTTGTTATGTAGGATTCTTGGCCTCAAGATGTGAGTCCTTTAACACATCATGATTTAAAGTTCCATCTGGTTGGTGCAGATTGCAGAAGTCGATTTTTCACAACCTCATCCAGTATAGCAGTACGCTTTGGGGATCTTGTAAAAAACAGTAAAAAAGCATCTGGATTGCAAAAGAAAACTTTCACTTGTTGGTTCTGTGCCCATTCAATTATCAGATTTAACTGGTGCGCGTAACAGTGAATGTAATTTGCATTTTTGTAAATTTCTTTTATTTTTGAACACCGTTGTTTTTACCACTCATTACTGAGGCGCCATCGAAGCTTTGGGAGATTAGTTTCGCAGGCGTTTCGTCCAATTTAATTTTCCTAAGCTCTTCCAATAAACATTTGCTAATGCCATCAGCAGTATGATTCTCTGGTTGCAGAAAATACAGAAATCGTTCTTGTATTTTTCCTTTCAACTGAAATCGAACTATAAAAACTAACTGGGAAAGTGTAGCCGAATCTGTCCTCTCGCCTGCTTGTATAGCGATATAGTGGGCTTTGTTAGTTTCGTCTAGAATCAAAGTGCGAGAAGCTACGTCGACACTGTCCAGCAATTCATTTTGAATGGTTTTTGACAAACCCATAAAAACTCTATTATTTGATTTGTTGATGTGGTCCTTATACATTATATTTACCTTCCCCATAACTCCTAAGGAGAAAACATTTCAAGCTCCCTGCTTGAAATATTTTCTCCTTAGGTATACCAAAACGCACGAAACAATCCACTTCATGATCAAAAATCATTATGAAAAATATGAATACATATTTTCGGAAATGTTGTATAGGTATATTATAAATCAGTCTAAAATTTTAGTATTTTGCATTGTTTTAAATATAAAAACTGTATTCTAATATAAGGTACAAGTGACATTTTCAAAATCAAATTTTTATCTGCTTTCACTAAGATTAACGTAAAATTTAAAATTGCAACAAGCACGAGCATTGCCGCGGCTATACCGTGAAGAACAGCGACACTACAATGGATACAACGTCACACATTCCAGAGATAAGTAGCAAATTCTAATATATTAGTCAACGCGCAATATACTAAAATGGAAACTAATTGATACGTGCATATATGAAGGTTGCAGCCGACCTAGTGATTCATTTATTGATTAGTTGCTGTGGCGGTCTGGCAAGAGGCAAACGAAATGTCTCTGAATTGTCACTTAGCTAAGAAATTTTGAAGCAGTGTTCCACACGTTGTGTTGCGTGTGATTTTCAAAAATGGAAAACCGTGAAAGAGGCTGTAAAAAATTTCCGGACGGTTTTTATTATGTTTGTGCATTATATGTTACAAAATCGCAAAAAAGCCTCTAAGTTAATTAATTCAAAGATGTTATGAACAATATTTTGGCTTCAAAATTAATAATCACGACAAAACACGGGTAGCACATATATGCTGTACTTCGTGTTATGTCAAATTAACTCAGTGAAACAAAAACAAGAATTCTTCTGAAGTCCTGTCAGAAAGGCTAATGATTTGGCGTGAATTAGTAGATCACGCTACGGACAGTTACTTGTGTCTTGTAAAAACTGCAGGGTTTTTAAAAAGAAATAAACACAAAGTAATATATCCAGATTCCATCTGTAAGCAAACCGTTGAAAAGAACTGATTGTGAGCTTCCAACTCCAATGCATTCATATTCTTCTGCAACTTTTGTCATTTTTAAGTGATCTGACGTATGTTCCTTCTGACGAACCACATCCCGTTACTCAATCAGATATGAATGATTTGATACGGGATTTGGGTTTAACCAAAAAAATTCACAAATTTTGGGATATCGATTAAAATAATGGAATCTTTTACATCCCACTACAAGAATCTCTGTATTGAAGAATCGTCACGAAAAATTCAGTTCATTTTACAAAGTTGAAAGACATTTCTGTTACTGTAAATCAACATTTTTGTAAAATGAGTATTAAATATAACCTTGCACAATGGCGATTGTTTATCGACTTATCGAAAACATGTCTCAAAGCCGTTTTACTTTATAATGATAACTCGAAACCATCAATTCTAATGGCTCATTTTACAAATACAAAAGAAACGTATGACACTATGTCAACTAAATCTCATTCAATATTCAAATAATTTTTGGCAAATCTGTGGTGAAGGTTATTTCCTTATTACTTAGACTGCAAGGACGGTTTACCAAATATTATTGTTTGTTGTGTCTGTGGGATAGCCGAGCAGTTCAGTCAGCATCATTACCAAATAAAAGAATGGCAGCCACGGACCAACATAGTTTCTGGAGAATTTAATATAAAATTTGAGCCGTTAGTGGATTCTAATTTGGTGATTCTACTACCCCCTCTACGCATTAAATTAGGATTGATTAAATAGTTTGTCAAAGCACTAGAGCTAGCAGCATGGACTTCTTTTAAAAATGCTTGCAAATATTTTCTGGGAAATCAAAAGAGTTAAAACTACCAAGATATCGTGGCTAATTTGATAGAAAATTATAAAAATTTAGGGTGTCGGATGTCGCTCAAAGTTCATTTTTTGTATTCCCTTTTGCATTTATTTCCTGCTAATTTAGGAAAGGCGAGTAATGAACAGGGGGAAAGGTTCCATCAAGAGATTGCAGAAATGAAGAAACGATATCAAGGAAGGTGGGATCCCATCATGATCGGAGATTTTTGCTGGTTTGTCATTAGACAATGCAAGAGGTAACATAAAAGGCAGAAATAACTCTATTTATACAATAGTTTGATATATGAGCAAATTTTCTTTGTGTGTAGTTAAGTGTTTTTGTATTCTTGATACTAATTAAACATCCAAGTATTTTTTATGTCAAGATTTTTGTACTTATCTATTTCTTTTTATAACGTCTGTATAACAAATTTTCTAAATATAATATTATTGTTTATCTACTAGCGGAGTATGATTATAATTCTAAAACTAGATGTGGTGAAAAGATTTGGTTTTTGGTTATGGCTTCAGTTAAAGACTGTAAGAACTGTACACCCATTTTTAAAACAGTTATAAAAAAAATTAAAGCTGTGGGCTAGTGTTATTGCATTAAATAAAGAACTTAACTGTTTTTTTCAAAGGAAAAATCATTTTCAACACTCGGCTCACTATTTTCTTTATTCATTCTGTATTGGATAATTTACTTTAATCTTTACAACTTTTTTCGCTTAGCGTAACACTTAATCTGACCTCGAGATTACATTACCCGCGATAACGCTGACTTTTTCTATTCTTTTTACTTTTTTATACGTAGTACACGGAAGTGCTGTGATGATGTAAATTTTCGACCTCGAGATTTTTGCAGATGTCTAGGTTTTGAACTCCCCTGATACCGAAAAAGTGGTTTTTTAAAAATGTCTGAGGCTGTCTGTCTGTCTGTGTGTGTGTCCGTGTGTGTGTGACCACGATAGCAGTCAAAGCGCTATAGCTAGCAATTCCAAATTTTGAATTGACGTGTATAATCTCCCTGTTGAGAACTGATTAAATTTTCAGTAAAGTCGGCAGACCGGAAGTAGTAGTGTACTTCAGTAAAAAAATCAAATTTTTCCAATATTCCGTCTACTAATTTTAAACAATTTTATAAATAATTCATATATACTCAAAATTAAATTTAAGAAGAATTTTATTATGAAAGTTTTTCAAAATTCCTACCGGAAGTAAGTCTTTTACTCTTATCGAAAATCAGTTTTTTACCAATATTTTGCAAGTCATGCTTTGTAGACGGGTACGTTACGAGTATAAAAGTATTTAGAAAAATTTCAAAATTCGGACCGGAAGTACCACTTTTACTCTTACCGAATAGCGATTTTTTGCAAATATGTATATGGTAAATTATGCATTCTATATATATCTATCAAGAGTACAAAAGTATTTAGAACTGGATTTGCAATATTCTTTGTATACATGAAATTTCAAAATTCGTATTATTAAGACAATGCAAGTACTTAGAATAGGATTTTGAATAACTTTTGTATAAATTTTTTTAAAAAGTGTATAGTTTGAAACGTTCATACGTATAAGAAAGTCGTGTGGTGGCCACACCTCACTTTTTTATTCAAAATAGGTAGAGATAATGTCCGTCGGGATGTATCTCGTAGATAACAAACAATACTGTGGTACAAAACTAGCCTGAATTTTGTTTTTTTGTGGGGCTTGTGTAGTGAGGAATTATGTATTGTAGTTTCCTAATTAAACATGTTTGTATGGAATATCAATAAAATCAACAGTTTATACATTTTTAGACAAAGTTGTTAAATATTTATGTGTACATTCATTATACACGGTGGCCAGAAAAATGCGGACAAACGCCACGCAGGCCAAATCTTTGTATAATTCTGAGTTGACAATCTTAATTGAAAAAAGTAGTACAGTGCTTTTTTTTTTTTTTTTTTTTTTTTTTTTTTGTAAGCCATTGGTATTAATCGATTACTTACATCAATGCATTTGAGATAATTCCATTTCTAAATTTCACCACAATGATTTTACATAGATAAATTTGACGAATTTTGCTAAATTTTAGCCGTACAACTTAATGTTTGATGGTCTCGTATGCCGTAAGGAAGGACCGTATAACTTTTTTGGATTAAGATTATCGCCTCAGAATTGAACAAAGAATCGTTCTACCTGGCGTTTGTCCGCATTTTTCTGGCCACCGTGTATAGTATATCACATCAATTTAAATTCCATCTTTTTATTTTGATTCGGAATCTGTTAGACCTTTCCCTCTCTTGGTTTAACAGAATAATTTTTTAAAAATATATTATTATACCTATAACTCACATTATACTTATATATTATACACATTATACCTTATGTAGTTGATATAACGTAATCTACTTTAATAAAAGGAAAAAGGAATTGCTATCAAAAAAATTAGTTTTCCTGACTTTTATTATATTCACATTAGCAAATACATATTTTCATCCTTCTCTAAAATTGTGATTTTGCTGCTTGAGATAAATAGCTATATGTACCAAATAAATGACAGTCAATGACCGTGCTAACGATAAGAATTTGCAAAATCACAATTTTAGAGAAGAATGAAAATATATATTTGCTAATGCAGAACAAGTGTGGCATATAGCGATTCTACTACTAGGAAATGACCAAAAGGTACCAGATGACACAATTTTAGAGGAGGATGAAAATATATATTTGCTAATGGAGAACAAGTGTGCATATAGTGATTTTGCTACTAGGGCTTATATTTCGTTATTTTTACCTCCCACGTCTAAACTATCAACTTCACTATGGGGTCGTCGCGATCTTATTTGTAGAGAATTTCATGTTTTACAAAGAAGGTACTATACAATTTTGCTCTATCTAGCTTCGTTTTCAAGGCGGAGAGATATAACGTCTAAAAATGAGTAACTTTCACAAGTTTAGCAGTTTTTAGAAATTATTTAAACAATTACTTTATTGCAAAATTAATTATATGCCCTATTCAGTCGATTTTCCTATATATTTCGTACTTTTTGATTGTTCGTGAAGTGAGAAAAATTTTAGTTTGACTGATTCGTGTTTGAATCGTTGCATCCTCGTTTACATGATTTTAACTTTCGGCCGAACCTGGATTGTGTCTAGTCAAAAATCTAGCTCCGTCTTCTTTTAAGAAGAGACAGATACAATATCGTGGTCCTCCTACAGCCTACCTCCCGCTTCCACCCTCAAGATTTTGCGGGTTGCCCATCGACTGGGTGAACCGCCTTAATGTCATGAGTCAGTGTGTTATTTTTTATCAGTTCGACTATGTTACTAACCTCTTGTTTTTCCATTCTTTGCTCTAAAGCTTGTACTTTGAAAGTTAGTTCTTGCTTTTCTTTTAACCACTCTTCCTCTTTATTTTTCATTTCGTTTTTGATTTGCCTCAGTTCTTTGTCTCCTCTAACTCTTTTTTCAATGCATCATTCTGAATATTATCAGAGAGCCCATGAGATAGGCTTTATTGTAGCCCATCTGTTTTAGTTCATTTAAGGAAAATAGAGGACACTACGATTTAGAATTTACCATTATTTTATATTTGAACCACATGTTTGCCGGAAAACTGAAATTAGGATTTGCTATAAGTTACCTTTTAAGTTTAACTAACCGACAGCAGATGACGATATTGGGGAACATGAATTAAAATCTATTTTCTATTTTTAATATTTAACAAGAATACAATCTCCTTATTCATCTCATCCCAAACACATTTAGCCTTGAGTTGACGACAAAAAACCAATTCACTTTTGTTAGTGAACGACAAAAAGCATATATGTAAACACACCATAGTTATCAATATAAATTAGGAATTCTTGAATTTCAGATTATATAAATTCAAACATTATTTTCGGTTTTCCCAGTGAGATTTTATATTAGATAATAAACCAAATAGAGTATGTCTGTGTACCCATCAATCATCATGATCGTAGCGAGTTACAAACACTTCCCAATAAGAAAAGCTTAGAAAAGTAGTTGACATAAATCCTATAACAATTTTAATTGCATGGGTACATTTGTTTTGGCACGCTGTTAAGGTGGCCGTTTAATAGAAAGAGAATCGTCACATTGCTCTATCCTTTTCTAACCATTAGGCGTGTATTATGTGTTGCATACGTGACTGCATTTATATTAGCCATCTAGTTGAAAGTAGCAGCGATATAATTTGTAAAATAAATTTATTAGATAAAAGATGATGCTACTAACGCGCAACGTATGTCTTACATTGAACCAAATTATATAGAGACTGATAGACCAGACCGTTTTTTTTTGTATGAGAGAAAAAAGAGAGTTTTTGTCTCATACATACACGATTTAATAGAATATGTGTCTATTTTGAAATCCTTGATATTTACCCTAAATTGTAAAAATGCAAATAACGTCCTTACAAGAATAATAGGAACATACTGTTACATATAATGTTTGTTTTGTAAATACCTATGTAGTTCTATGTCCTTTACCTATTTGATTTAGATAATAAACAGGTACTTTTAGTGATTATTGCATTTCTGAAACAGGAATATATAGGCTGATTCAATTTTGACGGTCACCATGTATTTATTCAAATTCGTTTTTGACCATTAATAATAAAAAGAACAGAACTCTTTGCTCAAGAAAACCCGTAAGTAGTGAACCTGTCAGTGTAAGAAACACAAGGCCTATAATGTGTGTAAAAGTAAGAAAAAGAGAAACAATCAATATATATCACATACCTACAACAGTCTAATTAAATAAGTTAAATATGCATGTGTGCTCAGACAGTTGTCTTGGATATTATAAAATGCCTTCCTTGTCATCAAGTGTTTTATTAAGTTCTGATACCGTATCAACTATTAGAATGACCAATTCAATTGGAAAAAAATTTCAAAGACCGCCATGAAATTTATCCGACAGTGTGCATTTCGCACGTTAATAATAAATTACTAAATATAATTAAAAACAAGATCTGAAGAATATTAAAAAAATTAAATTTCTTACATGCCTATGTAAGTAATTTTTATTACAGAATTAAAGAAAATAGTTTAAAAATTTTGTATAAGTACCTAAATAACTTGCCTAATAATTAATACCAGTGGCCGAAATTCGACTTTAATTCATTAAATTTTTAAGTTTGGGTTATTCAGGTTCTTTTCTCAAAAAGTATACTTCTATAACCGTTGCATATAATTTTTTTGAATTTTCTATTACGTTAGCTGCGAACGTGTAGAAATACGTCGTTATCCATTAATTTTCGAGTTAATTAATTGATGTATTTATTTGTAACACATATTATACATAAATTTTATCTTTCTGCACTCCTTATTCATATGAACTTTAACTATCTATGCCAGAGTACAAAGCTTTTTCGTCATGTATTAATATATACCTAGACAGTTGTATTATTTATTCATTTCAATTTTATTAGGGTTTCACAAAAATGAAATAGTATGCTAGTTTTCATATACAAACTAAAGAATATATTTTGTCATATTAAGATGGCTACCTCACCAATCTCAATTACATTGCAAACATTCTGCTAACATATCGCACCACAATCCGGCTTAATCCGCAAACATATCTCCAACTGAAGTTTGTCCGAATAATATGGGAAAAATTGTTAAAAAACAGGAAGTTTTTGTACTAAAAATGTGCTTACTTCGAATATATAAATACTTGTAAGATATTAGTAGCTTAGCCTATAGAAAAATAAATTCTCTTTCTTTTGATGCTTGATCCAAAGCAATTAAGGGTATTCCTTAGCTGCCTTTTACATCTAAGTGTCTCCACCCAGCATTCTGATTTAACAAGGAATGGTTTTAGCAGAAAATTAGATTCTGCCCCTCACATTCTGGATAATTCCGCTAGTGTACGATATAATATAAAAAATAACTCCTGTGATCTCACTATTTCCTCTAATTTAATTCTATAGGAAAAGGTAATCAAAGAATTTCCAAATTTTTCGAATTTTTATTAAGGAAACGCTAAGAAAAAAATAATGAAAAATTATCATTACACCTCTGTCAGAACATTCTGTAAACCACAACAATATACAGATCAGGGCATAAATTTACAAAATACATATATACATGCACAACAAATATTAAAAAAAAATTATAAATGAAATACACTTTAACATGTATTCGCAAATTTAACCCAAAATTGTCTAGACTTATTTTAGGTAATTTTTATTTCATAAATAAAATTCCTTTTTGACTTTCTTATACCTACGTAGTAAAAGGAAGTATTTTGATGACAAAAATTCTTGACCTCGAGATTTTGCAGATTTCCACCTTTACAAAAAGTTTCTCTCGCGCGTTCTCTCTCTCTCTCTCTCTCTCTCTCTCCCTCTCTATGTGACCACGATAGCGGCCAACCGGTAAAGTCCATCAATACCGAACTGTATATTTAGGAATATAATCTCTCTCGGAAATCTAATTAGATTTTCAGTGAAATCGATAAATCGGGAGTAGTACTTTATTTCAGTGAAGAAATCAAATAATAGCAATATCTCGTCAACTACTAATTTTAGAATGTAAAGTATACCAAAGCGATCAAGACTAAATTAGAAAACAATTTAAAAAAAAAAAATTTTGAAATTCCTACTGGTACATACTCTTATCGTAAAACAGGTTTTTGCGAATATATCGCAAGTCATGCATTCTAGATAGATATATCACGGGTATGGACATATTTAAAGCTCGATTTTGAATAATTTTTGTATAAAAAAATTTCCAATATTCGGACTGAGATAAATAATAAAATTCCTTTTACCTTCTTATACGTAGTATAAGGAAGTACTTATAGTGATGATGAAAATTTTCGACCTCGAGATTTTTGCAGATGTCCACGTTTTGAAGTCCCTTGATACCGAAAAAGTGGTTTTTAAAAAAATGTCTGTGTGTGTCAGAGTGTGACCACGATAGCGGTCAAACCGCTACAGCGATCAATTCCAAATTTTGTATTTACGTGTATAATCTACCTCTTGAGATCTGATTAGATTTTCAGTAAAATCGGCAGACCGAAAGTAGTAGTTTACTTCAGTAAAAAGATTTAGTCAATTTAGGCAATATTTCGTCAACTACTAAGTTTAAACAATTTTAAAAAGAATTCATATGTACTCAAAATAAATTTGAAAAGAATTTTATTAAAAAAGTTTTTCGAAATTCCTACCGGAAGTAGGTCTTTTACTCTTATCGAAAACTAGCTTTTTGCGAATATCTCGCAAGTCGTGCTTTCTAGACAGGTACAATACGAGTATAAAAGTATTTGAAACATAATTTTAAATATCTTTTGTATAAAAACAATTTCAAAATTCGGATCGGAAGTAGCATTTTTACTTTTATCAAATAGCGATTTTTTGCAAATATATCGTTATTTATGTATTCTATATATATTTATCAAGAGTACAAAAGTATTTAGAGCTGGATTTGCAATGCCTTTTGGACACATGAAATTTCAAAATTCGGACCGGAAGTAACACGTGTACTCTTATCGAGTAGGACTTTTTTTCGAATATCTTGCAAAGTATGCATTCTGTAGAGATTTATTAAAAAAATAAAAGTATTTATAATAGGATTTTGAATAATTTTTGTATAAAAAAATTCTATAATTAGAAACGCTCATACGTATAAGAAGGTCGTGTGGTGCCCAAACCTCTTTTTTTTATTTTTGGTATGATCGGCATCAAACTTCAGGTACAGGTACACGCTCCAGACTACGCTAGAGTTTTTCTGAAAATTTCATTAAAATCGGTTCAGCGGTTTCGGAGTCTATAGGGAACACACACACATACTTCCAATTTTATATACATATAAGGTTAGTATAACTGACTATAAATCAAGAAGAAACAGAACGACACCCTCTAAAATCACAAATTCGTGAAGAACACCGACATTCGAAACTATGAGACATATCTTTCGCTGTCATCTATTTTTTAGTTTTGTCGATTGTTCTATTTTTTGCGTCTAGGATATAATTTGGATCGCGACATTTCAAGTCTCTAGATCTTCTATTGAGTATTATTTCGGGTGCCAAACACTCAACATAAAATCGTTTTAATTTTGGCAACATTTCGTCGTACCAAAATGTCTCGTCACGCAGTATCGGTTCTACATGTAGGTGATTGTGATCACCACTGTATCCTATAAAATAACACAATTTTCTCCTGGAAATAGCGAGTTGACCTTGGATCTAAAAAAAATTTTTATCTATTATTTATATTATGATGTACATATATCTGCTGCTGTCCTGAACAAAAACAGTACTAATAAAATACCAAATCACAGATAAGGTAAGTTTACCCCGTATATTAAGTGCAAATACCATTGTTTCAGAATTATACATATATAATAAATATACTATGTGTTAGTAACTCATATGTTGAAAATAGATTTGGTTACTAGAGTTTTGCTTAGGTCAGCTAATAATCAGTGCTTTACATTACCTGAAAATAATAATGATGTGATTTTTTAAGAGCTATCGCGTTGTTTTGGTCGATTTTTAAACAGGGGACTTTTTTTTGATGTACCGCTTCCAATAAATTACATCCTGATGATGCAATTTTGTAGAAGCATTTCACTTCAACAATTTCATCGTCATTAATTACACCTAAAACGAGTTATAGTTGGAATAAAAATTCAGGCTAATTTGTTTGTATAAAAATATATAGGTAGGTACCATCTGGAGTTGCCGCCAAATACCCATTTTCGAGGTCAACAAATAGACCGGCCCGATAAACTTTTTTGTTGAAGTCACTTTCAAATTTTCTAATAGCCGTACTTTCCTTCGCCTTTCCATAATTTACAGCCGGTGAGTATATTGAATCTTTTGAAAGTATACTCCTTACTAACGCATCGCAGGAGGTTGAGTCTCGTCGTTTTACAACTGCTCCAAAATTTGAAGCAGTGAGGCGAATTGCTCTCTCAGTTCGATATAAAGCACTTTCAAATTGTTTTTTTGTCCTTTGGGCTATATCGTTCTGCATTTCAGGTGTAACCTTAAAAAAAATTCAAAACTATTTTAATAGTAATAGGAGCTTCTAATATTTACTTTCAAACGCTCCATTAATTTTTCCACTTCGCTTGCAATTTCCCGGTCTTCAAGTACACTTTCAGCAATATTTGGACCGTAGTCATAATTTTTTTCGGACCTGAAATGAAGCCGTTTTTTGGATCCATGGCGCTTTTGTCTCGGCTGTTCCTTGCATTTACGCCTTTTTGCGGAAGAAGACGCTTCCTGCTGCTCCATATAGCGTTTTAAATTTTTGCCCGGGCTGCGTTTAAATACTTTTTTCCAGGACTTCCAATTTAATTACAAATAAAGATATGTAAGTTATTCCGTTTTAGAAACAGAATTATATGAGTCAAAGTTACAGATCGGCATACAAAAAAATTAATTAATATAAATATTTACCTCTGTATGCCATAAAACTCCTTTATTAAACCTCAAGCCTGCTAAATAATTCCTAATAGAAAAGGAATCACGTTGTGTAAAATTTAGGCGCTTGCCCATGTTGAAACGACACAAAATGTTCATGTAGGTTTCAGCACGATTACTTGTTTCATTGTCGATCAACAAATCAGCTTTGTTGAGCAGCAAGTATAATGCACCCTGAAGATGATGTGACGCTCCCGTTGAACATAGTTCATGAGTTCGATCTGCAGATACGTCGCCCACCTGTAACAAATAATCGTAGAATCATCAATACTCAAACTTTATTAGAGGCATACTTTTTCGCACATATACTGGGAGCATTTTGTGTGATTACCAAACACATGATCCACTGAATTTCTGATATCTTCTTTTAATTGTTTAAAATCTCCGCCAACATTTACGTAAATGGCATTGTGTGCTGTTTTTGCTAATTGATCTATTACTTCCCTCGTTAGAAGTTTTCGGGCTTCCAGTGACACTCCCTTGGTATCGCTTTTTATTTTCAATAAATGTTTTTTGTAATTTTTAATGCAATGATTGGTACATTCACTTTTCTCAACCTATATGATTTTTCTTTTTATCAAAAATAAACTTTTTGCATACCATCTTACCTCGGCTCCGTAATGAACATTTTTCTTAATTTCTGCAAATACAGATGAATCTCCATCACCTACAAATTTCGTATACCTTAATTTGTAGCAATCAACACTAGCATTGAATCCTTCAACAATAATTGCAGATTCCATTGATGAAGACGATTTGTCCCAATTCTTGAAACAAATATGTTGTTTTACTGTTGCATTAATTTTTTCGGCCCTGGCACAAATGGAGCAGTATTTGTTTTTAACCCCAAAGAACAATAATTTTCCAGTGGCTTTCCCAATTATTACTGCCTGAATAAAAAAAAATATATTTCAATATGTTTTGCAAAGAAATTGTTCAAACGGACATACAACTCCCGATAGAGCATTGTACGAATGACCAAAACTTCTTCTCGACCACCCTCCATCAACAATAACTGTAACATTTGCTATCCCGTTTTCATCAATGTGGCCCTTTGACACGGCCAAGTCATACTCTTGCTTGGCGTTTTTATCCATTTCTGCGGTTATGTCTTCTGACCAGATCTGTGGTGTATATTTATCTATATATATGAATGTTTAAACATTGAACATACCGTTCCCAGCTTTCTTTGGTTATCATAGAACATGTTGGTGGTCATCATTGGAACATCAAGAGCACTCATTAATTCTGCTGTATGTGCGAAAGTACCACCAGAAGACAAGGTACCCCAAACAACTGCTTTATTTATAATTGGTACATCTGGTTTTTCAGTATGGACCAAAACCAAGTGTAAGCATATATTACAGCGATATGTAAAAGTGCTAGCCAATCCATGTCTTCTTTCTTTTATAAGTTCTAATATCCCACCAGTACATTTTCTTGAATGTTCCGCCTGGAGTTTCAAAGTTTGTTTCAACAAGTAATCAATGTCGACAATACGATAGCCATTCACAAGTTCTTCCTTCTTGTCTAACTCAATGGTTAGATTCTCGTCCATAATTCTGTATAAACAGAGTTATTAGTGAATTACGAAATTTAACGATTAAAATAATACTCGTTATATTCCTCCAATGATCCCCAAGTGAAATCATATAGGTCTTCCTCTAAAATGATAGGTACCCTTTGCCGACTTGTGGATGGCATCTCATTAGCTTTATTCAAACTGTGAAGAATTAGAGCGAAAGGTTTTTAGTTTTAATTTGCATTACGTTCTGTTAGAACAGCGTATAAATTATATTATTGAAAATTTAAGGTTTATGCTATTCTTACGGAAGGTATATTGACATACTTTTTATTTTCTGATGCTTCAAAGGCATTCTGAATAATTTCATCGAAAACTGATTCACATGCTTTTGTCGAGATTTTTTTTCTCTCAACATTTTCGAGAATGTCAACCATAATATCGGCCACAAGTTTGTGTGTTCTTTTTGATTCTTCTCTTGTCTTTGCAGCCACGGCGCGTTTATTGCGCTGTCGTCGACATGAAACCTTATCGCGGGCCATACTAAAAAAAATCAGAACTGTCTATGTGTATCCTCTACAATAATATTCCAGAGAATACCTAACTACAATGTTTCGAATTCTTTGTAATCTATTATAATATTACCTTAATAAGAAAAATATCTGGAAGGTATTGATAGCACTGCACTAATATTCGACGATATTATCTAATGTATGTTAATAACTGTATTTAAAAATCCAAAACTATATTACCAAAGCAGTAAACACTGGACCACTAACACTTGCACTTGCACACTAATGAACAAGCAATGCCCTTATTTGCCCGTTTTCCTTTTTTGTATATTTACACAGAAAATACATGAAGAATAAAGAAGTCGCATAAAAAGACAAACAAAAAATATGAAGTCTGATCCAGTGGAGAAGAACTTGCAAAATTGTAACTACTGCGCTGAGTTGTACGTGCTTATTGGAATATGTGGAATTATATTATTTAATATAAATACCAATCACTTCATTTTAACCTACAGGAAATATATAAATAGATAAACACATCGAATATAAAGTTCAAGTCAGATTGATTGAATTATACTTCGACATATAATTTTTGTATGCATTTTTAAACTCAGAAATACAGTTATATATTGTATTTAATATTTGGCCAGTATATAAGAATAACACAGAATGTTTTATATATATATATACAGGGTGAGTCATTAGTAGCCGCTTCTTCGATTGCTCTTTTGTGTTTTAAGCAAAAGAAAAAACAATTAGTGGCATGGTTGCTCGTGGCGCATATTGTAAAAATACTTTAAGCTCTGACGCACTTCCAGTTCCATCGGAAATGCATGAAACTTAATTTTTTAAATAACTGATCCTATATATTTTTGGATTCTCTAGTACTGCTTTAAATTATCTGTTCAACTGTTTTTTCTTTTTCAAAATTGAGCTAATAGTTTTTGAGTTATTTATTTTTTTTTATTTTTTTTGAAAATATTTGACCAAAACACGTGTTTAGAAGTAGAACTAGTACAGTATGCGAATCTGGAAATACTTTCTCATTTAATTTCCATAGATTTGCATTTAATTTGAAATATAAGTCGAATATGTTGCAATATATGTACATTAGGGTGACCATTATGTGTTAAGAAAAATTATTTTTTCAACATTCTCTTTGGCTACTAATGTTTTGTCGAAAGACGAATGACAACAGCAATATATTCTACAAGTAGTTAGTCAATACCGTAAAGAATTTCCGGACGCATACAAATCGACTGTTGTTAGCACAACTACTGAGCCATAGCTAAACCTAAGGCTGGGAATTTGTCAAACGTTTTACTTATTAGCTATTGCTATTCTAGAAAAAATCAAGGTATGTACATAGTTTTTTACATTGAATTTCAAATCTATCTATTCATGTATAATAAGTTGCACTTTAATTCAACAGAAAAAAAAGCGAAAAAGTTGATTTTTTCCAAAATGGGGGAGGGAACATTAACCCCTCTGCGGTACCCCTTAATATGAATCAAATAAGTAGACATTTTATGTGGTATATTTTTACATTTAACGAAAAAAAATAGGAGGGTACCCGAAAGAAATCTCAAATTTGAAAAATAACGACCACCCTAATGTAGACTATGTTGCAAATTATTTGCCAATTAAATGAGAACATATTTTCAGATTTGCATTTAATTTGAAACATAGTGTTACGCTGGGTTTCAAAGTAAATGCGAATCTGAAAATGTTTTCTCATTTCATTTTTATTTAATTTACACATAATTTGCAACATAGTGTAGATATGTTACAAATTAAATGGAAATTAAATCCAAAAGTATTTTCAGATTCGCTTTAATTTGTAAGACTCTGTGTATGATCACCAAAACATAAATACTTTTTGTAAAATACTCTGTGGGCTAGATATTTTCGGTAGATATATTACTAAATAAGAATACGAGATGCATCAGTTCTATTTTCGGCTTTTTGTAATTGAGCAGGAAATAATAAGAAATATCCATGAAAATTTATTTGAATTAAACGAATAGTATTATATCAGTTCAATTTAATGTTATTTGTATATATGCGATTGCGATTTCTTTCTTTAATCGTTACTCTTTTGGTGTCTGACAGAAAGACATATATAACGTCATTGTATGATTGAGTAAGATATACAATAAGTTTGTCTGATCTTTGTGCGGACACTATATTTGCAGAATAATTTTAAAAACTAATATTATTGTTGGCAGCGCCCTCTGTTTAAGAATTACTGCACCCATCACCTTGATTATGATATATGGAATCTACTTTTCTTAATAAAGAATGTCCAAATATGTCCGAATCAATCCGAATGCCGTGTAAAAACAATTAAAAGCACAAGACAGCTATAAAATACGCTTAATTGCTTTGTATCAAGCATCAAAAGAAAGAGAATTTATTTCTCTAGGGGGTAAGCTACCTAATATCTGGCAATTATCTATATATTCCAAGTAATTAAGAAATAAATTAGCAGATTTTTGGTATAAAAACTTCCTGTTTTTTAACATTTTTTTCCACATTAATCGAACAAACTTCCATTATTAAAATTACCCAGTCCCCTGGAGATAAGTTTGTAGATTATGCTCGTATTTTTTAATTTTTAATTTATTGCGTACTAACGGTTTCTGGTGCGATATGTTCGCAACATGTTTGCAATGTAATTGAGATGGGCGAGATGGCCACCTTAAATATTATGTCCACCTCGGGTACGGATTAAATCATTTTTTTTGTTAAAATTTGTTTAATTAATTTACACTCTATACGACTGTAGTAATGACTTGTTAATTTAGCACTCTTTAAATCAATTTTGCCCTATGTACAAAAGAGCAGTATGCGTATGTTTTTTCCAGGTCTTAGTTATGAGGATCGTCATTTTACTTATAACGCTGAATCAGTTTACAATAAAACATTTACATGCCATAAAAAAATTGAATATAGAATAAATCCCAGTATTAGAATATTAAGAGTCATTTTCATACGTTGCCCTATAAATTGCTTAATGGTATCACCATCCACATCTCGCTTTAAATGAAGCATAAAAAGAGGCCGGAATGATTTCACCGTCGATCATAATCATAATTTCTTAGATTATTCTGAATCTGTAATTATTGTCCTTTCACTGAAACATAATAATTATTAGTTATTCGGTTGCCTATTTAGCAGATTATTTAACAAAAAATGTTTACATCAACTTAGTAGCTTTATTAAGGTGGCTACACACATGAACAAAACATCGTACCGAACTCCGTCGTGCAACATTCCTTGTTGCGCGATGAAGTTGCGGTGTGATGAAGTTTTGAGGTGCAACAGAACATCGTCGCGTAACATTAACGCGAACATAATGCCGTCCCATCGTTCTTGACCAGTTCATGAATGCTTTCCAACCAAGATGGACATTGCGGCTGCAGCGTATATAGTTATGCATTTAGTGGAAAAGAAAAAACGTAGGCCAAGACGTTGGTGACAGACACAATTTTTTTTAACTTTATCTGGAATGCTATGGTATTCCACAAAATTACTTTTCCTCCATAAATGTCGATCAAAGCAAGAATCACATCCTCCGTTCACTCCATACCGAACCGATATCTAATTCAGTTTGATTAAACTCAATCGGAAGTAAATTCCAAAAAGAACGATTTAAAATTATCTCCGACAAATTTTATTACTTGAAAAAGTAAGAAAATGCGTTTTCTTCCACAAAATATGACATAGATGTTTAGAATTATTTTGAGACAAAAAATGAACACAGATGTTTTGAATTATTTGGAAGGAACGTTCCCACGCCATAAAAACTTTTCCTTAGTAAATTTAAGTGAAATTAAAAATAATCTCGGGCATTCATTATTTGTTCGCCAGGCCCGTCCAGACATGCGAACATGTAGCGCAACGTGAACGCGCAACATTTCTTTGATGCGACGGCAGAAAACCGACAACTGATGGGACGCCGTTATGTTGCGATGTTGCGTGGTTGCGTCCGCACTTGAGACGCGACGGAGTTCGGTACGATGTTTTGTTCATGTGTGTAGCCACCTTTAGACATGCATATCGCAGAATTTTTGTTATATGAAAATGAGGCAATATCCCTTTTACTGATGATCGTGTCGAGGTTTTACATCAAATGTCCAAATGACTGCCGTCAAAGAGTGTGTCGAAGTGCCGGTGAAAGATTTGCCCCTCATTTATTTAAGAGTTTTCGAAATAATTTACTAAGTGGCGGTTATGTCTTGGATAATAAAATTATTTCTTTCAGTGACATAAAGGAGACCTATAGTATTAATCAGAAAAACTAGAAGAGCAGAGCACTAACAAAAATAACAAATAATAAAAAACAAACAAACAAACAAAATAATAAAATTCGCTGTTCAAGTTTTTAGTCAGATGATGGTCGCAGCTATAAGAGTTTTCAGTTCTTTAGTAATTTAAGATTTTCAATTTCAAACACTAATTCCTTGCAATTTATTTCTCAAAAATAGGCGGATTTATTATTACTTCAGCCAGATAAATTATTTGACAGTTACGGTACATATTAGTTAATATTAGTAAAGACGTCATCGCTGTTCAACGTCGTTTCAATAATTTCAATTATATAAAATGAGAACCGACTCTCAAAGCGAAAAGGTGGATATGATTTTAGTAATTGAAGAGTTTGACGAAAATTACTTGCTAGCATCAAGAGTTTATGCTCAAAAATATCGTAACACGCGTCATCCTGACAGGCGGTCGTTAGAAAGTTTATTGCAAGTGTTATCAGAAACCAGAAAGGCAAAGACCAATTATGGGAAATGAAGAAAATGATTTTGTTGTTATCGAATCTCTTGTAGAAAAGCCGCATACAAGTCAGCAAAAAATAAGTGAAACCAGTGGAATAATTAAGCAGGCGGAGCGTCGGAAAAATTATAAAAAGGCACAACTTTTGCCCGTATTGTATTCAATTACACCAAGCACTTTTGGAAGTATATTACGATCGTCAACTCGTATTTTGTTTGTGGGTTCTAGAGAAGTTAAATAAAGATGAAAATTTCTTGGATTTTGTACTTTTTACGGACGAGTCATCATTCCACAATAACGGATTAGTTAATAGACATAATTTTCACTACTACAGTGACGAAAATTCCCATTTTCTTAGAACTCTCGAAGGCAACACAGATGTGTCAATGTGTAGGGTGGAATAATTGGAACGCTAGTGATATTTTTCGATAGTAACTAACAAAAAATGTGCACCAGCGCATTTTCAAGTAAATGTTAGAAATGAAATGGATAGGCAATATCCCAATAGGTGGACAGGACGCGGCGGTCCACTCATTTGGCTACCAAATTCTCCAGACCTAACGACTTCTGATTTCTTTTATGGGAATATTTAAAAAATATTGTCTATGATAGACCACCAACCACACCAGACGATATGAGAGAAAGAATAAGAATAGCGTTTCGTTCTTTAACACCAAGTATTTAAACAAGAGTTAAACAGTCCTTTCAAGAGAAAATTCGTTTATGTATTGAAAAATAGGGACATCATTTTGAGCACTTGTTAAATCAATAGTTTTCTTTTACTACGTAAGTTTGTTATTTGGTTAATAAAATATGTATTTGTTGTTTACCTAGTTATAACGCCTTATAATTATTGTGCAACAAAACCAATCAAACCGTTAGGTTAATAAATATTAGCCATTTAAAAAATGAATTGCAAGAAACTAATGTTTGAAATTGACAATCTTAAATTACTAATATAGTTTTTAGTAATAATAGTAAATAATGTATCTGTTTGAAGTAATAATATATTGTTTTTAAACACTCTGCATAATCTTTAGATTTCAACTTTAACTTATCTTAAAGTCTGATCCTTTGAGTAAATAATAAATACAATTTAAAATAATTCGCTCAAATATGTAAGACAAAAATAGTTAAATGTCTCTGTTAAGTTATGTATAGGGAATATAACAGCAAGTAGCCTTCATTTTTTTTTATAGTATCAAAATATGAACATTTTATTGAATCACTCTGTATATTTCAAAATAATTTTAAAACGTACCCGTAATGTGGCAAATTGTTAAAACATTTTGCCACTTTTCGTATATATAAACCGACGGAAATGTGGTGCGCCAGCCTGTATATTATCTGTGCTATATACATATAAGTATTTTCCAGTTTGTTCACTAAAATCAATCCTCTTCATACCAAGTATTTTTATAATAATAGTCCCCCAAACATTAATCTTACTCAAAGAAGGAGCTCTTGGAATTTATAGTCAATAAATCATATAAATAGAAAAAAAAAGTGGGCACAAGACAAGAGTAACTTTGTGTACATAGTTGATGTAACAGTTTTTTGTGCAGAAATGAGTGCAAGCAACTATAGACCTTAAGTCTTATTATCATATGGGTAGGAATTAAATGAAATTTTGAATCCTACATTTAGTAAAAATGGTTTTGTCAATTATTAGATAAAAATAATAATATTTTCAAATAACAGAAAAAAATATATGTAAACTAACTTATTCAGTACCCAAATAAATGACCTAAAATAATATTTTTTTAGGAGCGTCATCTGTCGTTAACTAGAATACCAATTGTAGGTTTCAATCTCTTAAATTACAACTAAACTGAAGATTAGGTATATAAATTTATCAAATATTCAGCGCCTCTGGTGATAGTTTCCGGGCGACCACGGTGGCGTAGCCTGGTGTTCGTAACCATTTTAGGGATACAAAAATTTGTTAATCATGGGCCATCTGGATATTTATCTGTGAAATTACTCTTATCAAAAGCCACATTCATATCGTTTCTCACTTCTTGAATAGCCCGCAGCACTTGCTCTATTTCGTCATATCTGCGTTCGGGGGCGATCTGCCAGTAATTTAACTTTCCCTAAAAATGTTATTTGCTTCCTTCTCTAGATTTTCTAAGCTTGTATCGAGTATCTTCAGTTTCTGTTCTCTTCCAGTTGTAACGGTACGGCACTTTTCGTAATTTTAATAAATGTTATAATATTAAATATGTAAATAAATGGTATTTTTATAATTAGATATTAGAAATCAAAAGATATATATTGTGGTAGTTCACCAACATGAATGAGTAATGATATGTGGGAAGTACTAGTGTTAATAAAATATACTGTATATGTTTTTGAAGTGAGTATTAAAAAAATGAAAGTTGGTAATATTTTATAGACCAAACTATAATTAAATAAATAGATGTGGAAATATTTAAATTATACTTAAAATAATTGTGAGAATATTAAATGGGTATATCCCTATGGTTTTTGTGAATCGTGCAAAGTTGGTGCATATCGGGATATGTTGAAGTTCGTCTTGCATCGAGTGGTTGGTTGCCTATCAGGTTTCTTTGTTGTATTAATTTTACCCAATTCTGAAAGTAGAATTTTAAATGTTACTTGATGTATTTTATATGTAATATTATTTGTTAAAGCTTGTTTAATTAACACTTTTGAAAAATAGAGATTATTAGTATGGATTTTGAATCATAAAGGTTAAAAAATGATGTATAGTTACGCGCTTAAATTCAAATGTAAGAAGTGTCAGATTTTGACATTTAAATAATATCGTTATAGTATTGAGTATTTGGTTTGCCGAAGTGTGTTAAAGGTTGTAAAAATAAAGTAAAGAATTAAATTGATAAATTTTTGGAATTACAAAAAGGTATTTTAAATATTCAATTACAAATAAAACATGTTTTGGATTATCACAATGTGTGGACAAATATGATTGGATATTATAAAAATTAAGGAATTATTGCTAGGGATATGAGAAATAAATAAGGATGGATTGCTAAAATAATTTGAGAAAGCAGTAGATGTGTTTTCGGGAAAACGAAGTTTTTCTTCCGAAAAACACATAATAAAAAGATTCATCATAGTATAAAAGTGTAAAAGAAGTGATTACGATATAGTGGAAAAGAAAGCAGATATTTGTTAGGTGATTTCAACATTTTCAAGAATAGTACCATTTATCATCATACAAATATAATTAAAAAAATATAAGAAGAAAGGATTTTGGTTACGAATAAAGAAATAATTGAAGAATATTTAAACTTGAGAAGAAAGCGAATAAATACATAATTACAATTTAAAAATAAACTTACTGCATTGGTAAACATCAAAGAAGATTATTCCATATTCGGCGAGAGAATTATTGTATTGGAGAGTTGGTGGAGTTCCAGAAGTTGTACAAGTATTTCAGTTCAGGATTTGAAGGATTCGAGAATTTCAACATAGCAGCGAACACAGGTATTCCAGTCCAGTGGAGATATAATTAGTGGAAAGGCAGGTTTCAAGGAACAGCACACAAGCGTTCGACGGTTCGAGATTCCAGTTGATAGCAGATTTGAAGGTATTACAGGATAGCAGTCTATACAGTCCACATTCCGAGCATTCCAGACAATTAGGAAAAGGAAAGGATCTACATCTTTGATTCCAGTAAATGTCTTCTACAAGCTAAAAAGAAAATCGTTTGGAGTACAAGAAAGAATACCAGTTCAGTATTGGTGACAGGTCGTATAATTATTTGGAATAATTTGAATTTATCAGTTTCGAATTGAAAAAGTATATCAAAATTTAGAAAACTATTATATAATCGTACATTATAACAGTGTTGATAATCAAGAAAAGATATTTTGTAATCTCCTTTCATAACATTAATTTGTGTCATCATTTGAATAATTTTAGAAATTAAAGAATCTGATTGGCAAACTAAAACTAAATAAATTGTGTGGGAATTTGATTTACAAACAAGAACTATACAGTATTTTTAAAATAGTATCATTAATATACTTACTTGCGTATATTTCGATCCACGAAAGGTGTATTTTCGTGCATATATAAATTTTCAAAAGAATTTTTCTTAAACAAGCTTGGTACTTCCATGTATGTTTTATTGGGATTTGTGTTGAGAACTACCATTTATTTTATAATTAGCCTGATTTATTAAACCAATTAGTTTTGATACATTTGTTTTTATTTGGTATGTAAAGAAGGTTTTTGAATTAAATTGATGAAACAGATATGACGCTTAGAACCTTAACCTATAAATAGAAAAATAACTGTCAGTGATTATTTGTATTATTTGAATAATATGCTAATATATACCTTGAGATTGAGTTCACAGTAAGTATTATTTGAAGATAGAGTTGAAATACACATCATAATTCACTTGAGAATGACTGTTTTGTAAACTTTGATTTATAAAGTTAAGAAATATTAAACGTAAATATCCTACGATATATACATGTATTGAAGAAGTTACATATAGGCAACTGTTTGGCTTTGATGAATCAAGTGAAGTTAGCAACATATAAAATAATTAGTTTAAATATTTTAAATAAGAACTGAGTTAGTGAGGGCATAAATAAAAAATTACCTGAGAGAATTTGAAAATAGATATAAATATTACATAGAAGATTTCAATTTTATATATATTGACGAGAATAATTACAGGTTTCAAATACATAATAAAAATAAATATTATTAAATTTATCTGAGTGTAATCGTATCTTTATTAATTAAAGGTATTGTTACATTTTATGGCGTGCCCAACGTGGAGCGATTAAAATAAGACTCGCAACAACATATTTCAAATATTTTATTAATTATAATAATAGCGGTAACATTTGTATACATTTTACAAAGGTAATAAAATCAGTTTAAAGTATATCAAGGTATAAGGAAGTGTGTATTATAATTATTTAAAATGAATACCAGATCTAAGAGTAATTCTGGATTAAATAGAACGGAATCATCTAGTGATAGTGAAGAGGAGGTAGGACAGGATGTGAATTTACAAGAGAGAGGAGAACTTACATTACAGATTCAGCAAGGTATTCAACAGTCAGGAGAGATACAGGATAGAGGAGATAAGGTACAAGTGCAAGGAGAGACTTTAAGAATAGAGACATCGACTACATCTTTGGACATGTTGTTCATCCAACAAATGTTTGAAAAACTAGAGAAAAATAGAGAGGAGGATAAAAAAGAATTAGGTGATAAGTTGGATAAATTGGATAAAACGAACGAAGAAAGTAAAAAGAATTTAATTGATTTAAAGGAAGAATTAAATGGGAAATTTGACAAGGTGAGTGAAGAGAATAAGAAGAATTTAGTGGATTTGAAGGAAGAATTAAGTGGTAAATTGGACAAGGCTAGTAAGGATACTAGAGAAGAGAATAAAAGAAATCTTGAAGAATTAAAGGAATCTTTATTAAGAAATACCGAAGAAAAGGTTATAAAACTTACTACAGAAATGGATAATAGGGAAGTTAAAATGCGCAAAGAAATGGATGACAAACTGAAAATTAAGGATACTGAAGTTAAAACTCTTATTACAAATAAAGTACAAGAGGTTGAAGGTAAAGTAAAGGTAATACAAGAAAATGTAAAACAAATAGAAAAGAATAGTAGTGAGAAATATAAGGAGTTAGCGAAACGCATACGGGATGAAGTTGATCAGGTAAATAAAGAAGTCTCTGACAAAACAGAAAAATTAGAAGAGAACTTTTGTAAGAGGATAGAAAATACAGAAGATAGATGTTTGAAAGAAATAAAATTATCGACTGATACTACTATTGCGCAGAAGTTGAGTATGGAAGATATTCTGAAAGAATGTGAAGAACAGAAGACGAAAATACAAGATCTTTTATTAAAGACTCAGAATATTAACATCCCTCTTGTAACATGTCCTCCGGTTTACAATGTTTTAAATAATGGTATCAGAATTGAGAATATAACTCATTTTAGTGGGGATAAAATGTCCACTCATCCAATGGCCTATTTGACAAATATTTTAAGATATATAGAAGAGATACAGGATTTTAGGAGCCAAATGAATATTGTTAGAGCGACTTTAAACAGTGGTGCAGCGGATTGGTTTCAACGGGTTGAAGACAATTGCGATGATTTAAGTAAGTTTGTGGAATTATTTAAAAATAATTTCTGGAGTGAGACGCAGCAAAGCAGAGCACATCAGAGGTTGTTAACAGGGAGATATCAACCAGGTAAATCTTCGAGGGAGGCTTACGCACAAAGATTGTTTAATTATTGTCGATACATATCTCATTTGGACGAAAAAACTATATCCCAACATTTATTACAACATTTTATTCCTGTTGACACACATGCAATTATTTGTCAAAATGTCACGGATATGAATGGATTGATTAATATTCTTAGACGCTTAGATGATTATTCAGACGGTGTGAACAAGATGTCTTGTATAAATGAAGGAAATGATTCAAGGATTAAAGTAAATATGGCTCAAGGGAACATATTAGATACATTGCAAAATAGGGTGCGATTAAAAATAAATTGTTAAAAAAAGGGCATGGCGGTACTGAAGGGCCAGTAACCGTTGGTAAATAGCGCTACCACCCACCAGAGCTACACTGTATATAATAAAGCCCAAAATTTAAGGGCATGGCGGTACTGAAGGGCCAGTAACCGTTGGTAAATAGCGCTACCACCCACCAGAGCTACATAAAAATTAATAGAACCAAAATTTAGGGGCATGGTTAATGTATTTTGTTTCTATAAAAGTATGTCATAAAGAAGCGGGATATAAATATGTGCATTTAATTTTTTTTTATGATTGAGTTAATCATGTAAGAAATTTTAGCCAAAATGATCTAACAAAGGTTTATGTATTTTATTTCCTTGCTCTAAATTAATTGAATCAGGATAGAATTATTTAGACGAAGAAGAGATGAAAATATTAGTTAGTATGAAGAAATTAGTAATATTTAATTTATTTTCCTCATTCCTTACATTATAAAATTTGTAAATATAAATAATAGAGGAGTATATAAGTAACTTTACAGTTAGTAAAAAGTATACGAGTATAAAAATGTGAAGAAATGTATAAAATAGATATATGAAAGAAGAATAAGAAGGAACCTTATAAAAAAAAAATTTAAAGGATATTTATCGGAGTAATAAAAGCATTTAATGGTCAAGAAATATTAAAGTCATTAAGAGTTATAAAAAAAAATATGTGACATACAAATAGAAGAAGCCTTTAAAATGAAATATGTTTAGAAAAGATAATAATGAATGCTTGCTATGTATAATAAATAATAAAAGGGAAACATATAAAATATATAGAATAATTTATAGAGATTATGTATGAAAGGGTAAATAAAACCCAAAATGATAATAAATATATAGAATGATAATGTATAAAAGAAATATGTAGGTCACGTACGCCTTAAAAAACGAAAATGTAATTTGTGTACTTTCCAAAAGTGAAAGTTTTAAAAGGTAGACGAAAATGTCTATTATAGGTATAGGGATTTTGTTCAGCTAGGAACAGTTTATATAAAATAAAATAATAAAGAATAAGTGAGCATATGTAAAGCATATTTTGTAGAGGCTATTAAATATCTGAAGAAATAACAGATACAACTTAAAAGTAATCACCAGTAAATGTTAAAAGTAGTTTCGATTAAAATATTGATACGAATTTTTAGAAGGTTTAAAATCATGAATAGGATAATACAAAGTTTAAGAAGGTATAAGATAGGATAAGAAAAGGAATAAAGTTACTTATATAGAAAGCATAGAAATGTTAAAAGATACATTTTATGGCATTTTTATGAATACAAATGGATAAAGATGTAAATTTTGAATATTATTGTATAAAGTAGTATATTTATGAAAATAAGTTTAGTAAAAATGGTTTGTTGTAGATAATTGAGAGTTAAAAATTAAAATAGATACAGTGAGATAAATTATTATCTTATATACCAAATATTAAGAAATATATATGTGTTTATATGAGAATATATTGTTATGCTACAGTAGTAGTACAAATTGAATTACATCATTTTAGTTCAGATTGTTGAATAAATATAAATTTATATATTCTATAGAAATTTAGATTTATTAAAAAAGGGGCATATGTGGTAGTTCACCAACATGAATGAGTAATGATATGTGGGAAGTACTAGTGTTAATAAAATATACTGTATATGTTTTTGAAGTGAGTATTAAAAAAATGAAAGTTGGTAATATTTTATAGACCAAACTATAATTAAATAAATAGATGTGGAAATATTTAAATTATACTTAAAATAATTGTGAGAATATTAAATGGGTATATCCCTATGGTTTTTGTGAATCGTGCAAAGTTGGTGCATATCGGGATATGTTGAAGTTCGTCTTGCATCGAGTGGTTGGTTGCCTATCAGGTTTCTTTGTTGTATTAATTTTACCCAATTCTGAAAGTAGAATTTTAAATGTTACTTGATGTATTTTATATGTAATATTATTTGTTAAAGCTTGTTTAATTAACACTTTTGAAAAATAGAGATTATTAGTATGGATTTTGAATCATAAAGGTTAAAAAATGATGTATAGTTACGCGCTTAAATTCAAATGTAAGAAGTGTCAGATTTTGACATTTAAATAATATCGTTATAGTATTGAGTATTTGGTTTGCCGAAGTGTGTTAAAGGTTGTAAAAATAAAGTAAAGAATTAAATTGATAAATTTTTGGAATTACAAAAAGGTATTTTAAATATTCAATTACAAATAAAACATGTTTTGGATTATCACAATGTGTGGACAAATATGATTGGATATTATAAAAATTAAGGAATTATTGCTAGGGATATGAGAAATAAATAAGGATGGATTGCTAAAATAATTTGAGAAAGCAGTAGATGTGTTTTCGGGAAAACGAAGTTTTTCTTCCGAAAAACACATAATAAAAAGATTCATCATAGTATAAAAGTGTAAAAGAAGTGATTACGATATAGTGGAAAAGAAAGCAGATATTTGTTAGGTGATTTCAACATTTTCAAGAATAGTACCATTTATCATCATACAAATATAATTAAAAAAATATAAGAAGAAAGGATTTTGGTTACGAATAAAGAAATAATTGAAGAATATTTAAACTTGAGAAGAAAGCGAATAAATACATAATTACAATTTAAAAATAAACTTACTGCATTGGTAAACATCAAAGAAGATTATTCCATATTCGGCGAGAGAATTATTGTATTGGAGAGTTGGTGGAGTTCCAGAAGTTGTACAAGTATTTCAGTTCAGGATTTGAAGGATTCGAGAATTTCAACATAGCAGCGAACACAGGTATTCCAGTCCAGTGGAGATATAATTAGTGGAAAGGCAGGTTTCAAGGAACAGCACACAAGCGTTCGACGGTTCGAGATTCCAGTTGATAGCAGATTTGAAGGTATTACAGGATAGCAGTCTATACAGTCCACATTCCGAGCATTCCAGACAATTAGGAAAAGGAAAGGATCTACATCTTTGATTCCAGTAAATGTCTTCTACAAGCTAAAAAGAAAATCGTTTGGAGTACAAGAAAGAATACCAGTTCAGTATTGGTGACAGGTCGTATAATTATTTGGAATAATTTGAATTTATCAGTTTCGAATTGAAAAAGTATATCAAAATTTAGAAAACTATTATATAATCGTACATTATAACAGTGTTGATAATCAAGAAAAGATATTTTGTAATCTCCTTTCATAACATTAATTTGTGTCATCATTTGAATAATTTTAGAAATTAAAGAATCTGATTGGCAAACTAAAACTAAATAAATTGTGTGGGAATTTGATTTACAAACAAGAACTATACAGTATTTTTAAAATAGTATCATTAATATACTTACTTGCGTATATTTCGATCCACGAAAGGTGTATTTTCGTGCATATATAAATTTTCAAAAGAATTTTTCTTAAACAAGCTTGGTACTTCCATGTATGTTTTATTGGGATTTGTGTTGAGAACTACCATTTATTTTATAATTAGCCTGATTTATTAAACCAATTAGTTTTGATACATTTGTTTTTATTTGGTATGTAAAGAAGGTTTTTGAATTAAATTGATGAAACAGATATGACGCTTAGAACCTTAACCTATAAATAGAAAAATAACTGTCAGTGATTATTTGTATTATTTGAATAATATGCTAATATATACCTTGAGATTGAGTTCACAGTAAGTATTATTTGAAGATAGAGTTGAAATACACATCATAATTCACTTGAGAATGACTGTTTTGTAAACTTTGATTTATAAAGTTAAGAAATATTAAACGTAAATATCCTACGATATATACATGTATTGAAGAAGTTACATATAGGCAACTGTTTGGCTTTGATGAATCAAGTGAAGTTAGCAACATATAAAATAATTAGTTTAAATATTTTAAATAAGAACTGAGTTAGTGAGGGCATAAATAAAAAATTACCTGAGAGAATTTGAAAATAGATATAAATATTACATAGAAGATTTCAATTTTATATATATTGACGAGAATAATTACAGGTTTCAAATACATAATAAAAATAAATATTATTAAATTTATCTGAGTGTAATCGTATCTTTATTAATTAAAGGTATTGTTACAATATATTTCTATAACTATATTTCTTATATGTTAACTTATGTATACAATAAACATTAGTTTGATAAGCAAGTATTTGTAAGAACATTGGCGTCGAATATTTGTGTTTAGTGTAAGATTAGTGATGTGGTATTTACAATTTCGCAAGTTATGCGTGACATTTCGTGTAAAAACCACAACGGGGATACACGGGCACCCTAGAAATAGGAGAACTCCAAGATTTGAACTATAAGAGGTCAACAACAAGATTCCAAAAAAAGTCGACTGAAGTCCTTCAATCAGTCACTAGGGCAGATATCTTGGTTTTACTGCAAAGTGATAAGGTCCTCTAGTTAAAAAGTATGTCGACTCACATGTATATATATATATATATAGCGGTCAATAAAATATAAAATCATAGTTAGAACCTTAAAGTAAGTAAATAGGTTCTTGTTTTAAAAAAAGATCAACCGCCAACAAAGTGTTAAAGTGTTCAGTATGTCAAATCTTCCAGTAAAAAGTTATTGTTCTGCGAATAGCAGTTTGTGGACGTTAGCGGCGTCTTGTTCGTCGAAGGGAAGACTCCCATTGAACACACCGACAATAAGATCTTTAGTTTAAGAAAGAAGAAAAGTCTAAGTAAGGTATTTAGAAACTGTCGTTATGTGAACGTTAAATAAAGAACTAAATATAATAATTCGTTCTAATGTAGAGACGAAATAAATTAATATATTAATCTGAGAAAGATAAATATATTTAATAAATTGTTTTAAATGTAACATTGCGGCATCTTTAAACTGTTTATCGATGCTGTAATTCAATATATTATTTGCGTAGTATCATATATACATACAGATTGTCGTAGTTAAAAGTTAATATGCATCTTCAAATACACACACATAAACATGTACCTATGTATAAGACCGGTGGTGTGGGGAGATAGTGGGGAGATCGAGAGCGGGGACAACACATTCGTTCCGTAACTTTAGAGCGTGAACGTACATACAACGCCATACAAATGATTACTCCTGAAATGCTATCGAATGTACGAAATGGGTTTTATAATCGTTTAGGGTACTGCTTGATGCAAGAGGGACAGACATTTGAACATCTTCAACATTAAATTTTGTATAGTTCATTTAATATTTTGTTTCGTTTTAAATGTGAGAATTTTATTTAATTTTTTATAAAATTTTTATTTTAGTTACAAATTTTAGAGTTTTGTTTCAGTTCAATGTTAATACATTATACATCAGTTACCAAAATATTATACAAAAGCCGTAAAGAGCGTAGCAATTCCTTAAAGCAAACGTCTACATACTAACTTTAAACGTTTTGCACTAAAGCCTGGGTACCCCGGTGTCCCGATATGAACTCATCTGTACTCCCCTACTATCGTACCCCTCCATTTCATGTTTGCATGCACATGTGTGCGTGTTTGTATTTCCCTATATCTACTTTTATTTCAGTCAAACGGTATATGTAATAAATGTAAAGCTTAAGTTGTTTATTAAAGCCTATGTAGTTATATCGTTTCTTAGAATTGATGGTATATATAAATCACACTGAATATTGCAGTATTGAAAATGCATTGATGTTATTTTATTAAAATGAGTTTTATTTTGTAAATGGTTTTTCCGGTGTTTGTATCAAAATATGGAAAAACTATTGACTCCTAATATAAATATTATTTAAATTTTTACCATAGCGTTTTATTGAACTAATACTAATAACTAATGATTATTAACATCTCTTTCACCTGGATCGACCTGAGATAATGACTGAGCTAATCCGGTAAATAATTCAATTACTTTATTTTATATTAAAAATTATTAAAGAATGAAGGGTTCTCTATTACATTATGACGTAACAAAGTAGTTACATTATTACATTATAGTAATAATATATAGTTGTTCCATTACACAGTCATGCGTTTGCGGTGTAAACTTATATTGTAGATAGTCGTTTATATATGCAATTTTTATAGCACCGTTCTTTGATAAACAGCTGACCCGTCGGAGGGTAGTTAAACTTATCTCGCCCGCAATGCAATTGTATTATTGTATTATTTATAATATTTACCTCTACAGCTGATTAGTATTTACAATCAACTTACATTGCTTACTTTACTCTTTGTTCACTATTTCGTATTTATTTAATGCTCGTAGTAGTTCAATTAATGAAGTTTACTACGGAGCTCGAAAAGCACGTGTTTACACCAGGCAAACGTGAGATTACAGTCAAAAAAAAAGACATTGCTTTATTTTAAAAAGTTAAAAACAATTTTTACTGTTTACCCAAAAAGGCACCAGAACCAGCAGATGGGTGGGAAGGTGTGAGAGATGCTATCGGCGAAGTGCCACAATGTAGGCAATAGAGATGGGTAGTTCGCGAACGATCGATTCAATAAGAACGATTCTTCTCATAGAACTAAATGAACTAGTTCGCAATTTCCAAGCGAACTAGTTCTCGGCGAACTACTTTTCACAAAAAGCGGTAAACTGTGTGTGACTATTGAAACCATCTTTCGGCCAGAGAAATTTAGTTCGCCAGGTTTTAAATTCATTTCTCATATACCTTAATATTACTAAAATTAAAAATGTATTTTATAAATAATAATTTTTATTTATATGGCAGATACACATGCGTATAAAATAAAATAAAATAATAAAATTTGATTTCGTATCAATATTATTTCCCGAATTTGCAGAATAAAATAAATGTTCAGTGCATTTCTAAAAACATTATAATCGAGATAAAGTGATAAGTGAAAACTTCACAGGAACACTATCCAGACTATGCTAGTTTTCCCGAAAATTTCAACTTCAAATCGGTCCAGCGGCTTCGGAGTCTATAGGGAACATACATACAAACAAACAACATACATCTAATTTCATATATTTAGATTATATTACTTACCGTAAGGCCGTATACGTATAAATAATGTCGGCACTTAAGAGGAGTGTTTAACTATCGAAAACTAAGGCATCGCCGTTTCGCGTTTTTTGAATTTATTTTGTAATTTTAGAATCTCAAATTTGGGTCAGTGATGCAAAAGGCAACAATTTATAATGTCAGTTTCTGTATTAATTTATTTTCTTAAAAAAGTTATGTGTCTTAGAAATAACGACAAAAATGCATGAATTTAATTAATGTCTACTAACTAAGGCTGATACACAAAATAAAAAAAAAACAACCTCCACGCGCCAGCTGCACATTTGATGAACGATATAAAAAAAAACTTTCTGTAATTATTTTTGAAGATAAAAAACATTAAATAGTAAACATTGTCACACACATTTCACACGAGGTTTCTCCAAGCTATTGCGTCGTCTATCCCCACTTTACGGTATCTCTACGGGCCTAGCGAAGACGAAAATCTATCGGAATCTGTCGGCTATTCCAGACTTAAGTGAGAGTGACAGTTTGTAATTAAAAAGAAATGTCATATATACCTATAATATTCGAGTGTTTAATAATATAAGTTATGGGCAAGCGAAAATTGGCTTATTATAAAACATCAACAGTTCCGTAAGTACATCATTCTTTATACATTATGTTTCCCATCTATAGTATTCCTTTATCTATGACAGAATCTGTGAATAAAACCGAAGCGTTGTGACAAAACCGAACGTCGTCTACATCCACCTACTCACACCCCCTTGCGTCTACCCGTCCCGCGAGTAATATAAGTTGCATAAGGTTCTATTTGTTAGTAAACGCCCCTCTTAAGGGTGCTATATAATGGATCGGAATTGTAATATTGGTTGCATAGCACATAATTTAATAAGCCAAGGATGTCCGAGTACTTATTACACATAGGGAATATATAATAAATATTTGAAATCATAACTCAATATCTAAGCGAATAAAAATTCATTTATGACCAAATATTTAAACATTTGTAACCGCAGGAAAGATTTTTACCAGAATAACAATTCATTGTAATGTGGGTTGCCTAATTTTAATTTATTTTATATTCATTTAAAACAAAGTAAAGAATAGTTGAACGAAAAATAAGTGCAGAGCGGGGTAGCTTTTTATTCAATTTATAACGTGAACTAAAGCAAACAAATCTGCTACAAAGGATTTTTGAGAAAACTTGTTTTTCATATTTTGACATATTAATTAATTTTCTGTAATCAGATCATTTTTTTCTAAATTTGATTATTCAGCGGAGTAGATTACTAAATTCTTCATAAGTTGACGTTAAAAGGTTTTCTCCAAATTTAAAACCAACAAAAATATCTGGCTTAAAAAATCTCCTATTTTTCAACTATTCACATATTCACTATATAGGACCCTTAATAATACTTTTTTTTTAGAGAATAAACGAATAAAAATATATTTCAATATATCCTTTACAAAAATCTTAAACTATAAAGGAATTAAAGGGAACTTGTAGATTTATTAATTATAAAGAACCATTTTGTATTATCAAGCTTTACGTACAGTAATATATAATAATAATAATAATTCATTTTATTTCTTAGTACTTCAGACATTGTATGTAGCGCAGTACAAAAAAAAAGTAAAAGAAATACGTCACATACAATACAAAGTTATTTAAAATAATTTATAAAATCTTGAACACTATAACAACAAATATGAAGGAGAGAGTCTCTCAATTTTTTTTTAAAAAGTCGTAATGCGGGACATGTTCTTATTTCATTTGGCAAAGCATTAAATAATTTACAGCCCACAAAAGCCAGGGTCTTCTGAAAGGAATTCGTTCTATGTACAGGAGGCAAAACACGATCATAAATATATATATGGATGAGAACCAGTCTACTCTTTGTTGTATCGCCTCATCTAAACTCTCTTGTACTGTGATTTAATTTTGTATAATCTCTATAATATGGTGATTATCGGTTGCTAGTTTAGAAATATTATTGTGAAATACTAAAATGAGTTGCCTCATTCTAACTCGAAGTCTACCTATTTAGTTTTCTCATAAATTTACGAATTTACAATTAATATTTCAAGCGGTGAAGAATACCGTGTTACAAAGTATAATATATACTGCTAATTTTTAGTTCAGCAAGGATTTCTGTCTTAAAATACAGACATAAGTTACAAGTAGTTCTTCGCGAACTATTCCTACGAACTAGTTCTTCCATGTCAATTAGTTCGCATGAACTAGTTCATCGATTCGAACTATTATGTCCATCACGAGTAGGCAAAGAAGACTGCCTGTATTCACAAGATCCACACTCTAAACTAAATTCCTACACATGTTTTGATTGTACGTGTTCTTCAAATTTCTTTCTATAGTTTGTCCTGAAATTACACATCTCACACTTATAATCAAACTGTTTGAGATGTACAGTCTTTGTATGTAGTGTTAACTTATACTTTTCACATGTCTTATACCCACAAGAATCGCACTCATAGTCAAATTGTTTCAGATGTACCGTTTTTGTATGTTGTTCGAAAAGAAACTCCCGATTTGTCTTGTATTCACACAATTCACACTTTAAACGAAATTCCCTTACATGTTTCGATTCTAAATGACATTCAAAATTTCTCCTAACATTCGTTTTGAAATCACACTTCTCACATTTATAATCAAATTGTTTGAGATGTACAGTTTTTGTATGCTGTAACAATTTAGCCTTCTGATACGTCTCATATTCACAAGACTCACACTTAAAATCCGATTGTGTTCGGTGTTTCACTTTTATATGTTGCTTCAATAGAGCCTTTTTATTTGTCCGGTATTCACAAGAATCACAGTTATAATCAAATTGTTTCAGGTGTATCGTTTTTGTGTGTAGCACTAAATTTTCCTTTAGTTTTGTCATGTATTCACAAGATTCACATTTATGAATAAATTCACTGACATGTTTCGATTGTTTGTGTCGTTCTAGATGATGTTTAGAGTTTGTTTCGTAATCACAAGTCTCACACTTATAATCATACTGTTTAAGATGTGTCGTTTTTGTATGTTTTTCTAAACGGTCCTTTCTATTTGTCCTATATTCACATGCCCCGCACTTATATTCAAATTGTTTAAGATGAACCGTTTTTGTATGTATGTCTAAATTTGTCTTTAGTTTTGTTATATATTCACAAGTCTCACACTTATAATCAACTGCTGTAAGATGGTTTACTCTTACGTGCCTTTCTAAGTAAGCCTTTGCTTTTGCTTTGTATTCACAATATTGACACTTGTAACATTCCCTTATATGTTTCGATTGTATGTGTTGTTCTAGATGATTTTTAGTGTTTGTCCCAAAATTACATGTCTCACACTTATAATCATATTGTTTAAGATGCTTCCTCTTTGTATGTAGCAACAAATCAGACTGCCGATTTGTCTTGTATTCACAAGACTCACACTTATAATCATATTCTTTTAGATGCTTCGATTTCACATGCAATTCTAAGTTTTCCCTTTCATTTGTCCCGTACTCGCAAGTGTTACACTTATAATCATATTGTTTAAGATGTACTGTTTTTATATGTCTTCCTAAACTATCTTTTTTGTTAGTCTTGTATTCGCAAGACCCGCAATTATAATCGTATTGCTTAAGATGTACAGTTTTCGTATGATATTCCAAGCAAATCTTCCGGTTTGTCCTGTATTCACATAATTCACATTTAAACGTCAATTGTTGAAAGTGCATCATCTTGCTTCTTTTACTTTGTGTTATTGGTTTGTCCATTGCGCGTGATAGGCGTTTTCTGAAAATAAATAAATGCATTAGAATCTAAAATGAACGGGAAGATGGATTTCGAGTGAAGAGTAGTGAAATATACCAATACAAGGCCAGACCACAGACTATACTATACAGACTAACAGTGTTTGAAACAGCAAAGACTTCTCATAGAAAATTCTTTTCTATGGCCGTACAATGGTTACGTCGGCGTTTCATCCATCAGCCACTAGGTGGCCATCGGGATATATACTTAACAGCCCGTTGTTATTTATTATTGTAGCACCGACGATGACTATCCAAACCGGTAACTAACTAGTTCCAAGAATTTATCCTCCAATTGTTTGAAAATAAAATCCATTCGCCGTTCCTTGCAATAAGCAAAATGATTAATAACTAATCCATTGAAGCTTGGTGTCGAAGTCAGTAATTATTTTTCAATGAAACGCCTTGCTAAGGCACATAGTCTGCTTTCCTGCATGGTATTTCTAGAAAATGTTTTTATTCTCTTCAAAGCAGGAAAACACCGTTCACTTTCAGCTCTTGTCATCGGTATGGTGCAAATTATTTTCATAGAAACATTGCAGTAATGTTAGGACAGATGATGCAGTTCCAAAATCTGGTCTATTATTCAAAAACTACCAATTCATACATAAAAACAAATGAATCCAAATTAAAAGTCTTCATGGCCATCTAGATTTCAGTTTCGGGGAAAGACTGTTGATATGTTGAAAATAAGTGTGGTTAATAATAATAATAAACTTTATTGTCCAACAGACAAAATCCATTTACAGGACAAAACAATAATTAACGTCTAATACAATGCAAACAAAAATATCAGCATATTTCCATTAAAAGAGAAACAAAAGTATTATATTAGCATATACAGGCAGCGCTCACTTAACATACATAATGCGTGCACAAATTGTTGTGCGTTAAACGGATGTACAGTTTTGTGCAATAAATTGGCGTACACGTCTTATTGCTAATTTTGACATTATTTTGCCATTGTGAAAATGGCTTAAGTTAAGTTGACAAATGGAATTAAGCGTCAATTCAATTTGTCATACATGACAGATATTCAAACAAAAGTCATATTTACATAAGCGTATATTAAGTGTACGCCAATTTATTGCACAGAACTGTACGTTAAGCGGACGGTGAAATTCCATATAAAAACAGGTGTTTACGATTTTATGGTGTTACATACGCCTCTTTGTTCATACGAACAAACGTAGTGGTTTATTCGAACGTACACTTTGTCGGCTTGAAACTATGCAATAAATGCTTGATTTATTATACGAATTCACAAGACGGGGATTTCACCTATTTTGTAGTCACCGTAAAATAAACTGCTTTCTGTTACTAGTTTACATCCATTCGTTAAAGGTATTGATACCGAGTGGTGGCTGGAAATAGTGATAGTGACTCTAGTATTACGAAATATTTAGTAAAAAACATTAAAAATATGAGTGAAAGTGAAAGAGATCGAAAAAGAAGAAAGACTATTAGTTTCGAGAAAAAATTACAAATTATTGAAAAGGCAGAAAGAGGAGAAAAGATGGCAGAAACAGGACGGAATCTAGGTCTGAGTCGTTCAACAGGAGACACCATAGTGAAAAACAAAGAAAACGTAAAGGCACATATGAAAAGTGGTGGAAACATACAGCAAATTTTGCTACTCGAGCACGTTCAAACGCGATGGAAGAAATGGAACGACTTTTAAAGCTCTGGTTAGAAGATCAAAATCAACGTAATGTTCCAGTAAGCTTTTCTATTATCCAAGAAAAGGCTAAACAAATTCACAGAGAACTGACATATAACATGGGAGAAACTTCAAATGTTGAAACTTTCAACGCAAGTTGGGGATGGTTTCGAAGATTTAAAATTCGAGCTAGATTACATAACATTAAAGTGACCGGCGAAGCAGCTAGTGCTGATCTTAATGCGGCAAATGCTTTTCCTGGATACCTCAAAGCGATAATAGAAGACGGAGCCTACTGCGCCCAACAAGTGTTCAATGTCGACGAAACAGGTTTATTCTGGAAGAAAATGCCCGCAAATACGTACATATCTGTTGACGAAAAACGTGTCAGGACATAAAGCCTCCAAAGATCGCCTTACACTACTATTGGGTGGAAATGCGGCAGGGGATTTTAAACTGAAGCCTATGCTAGTATACCATAGTGAAAATCCTAGGGCTTTTAGGGGAATTGCAAAATCTTTATTGCCAGTAATTTGGAAATCAAACCGCAGAGCCTGGGTTACTGTTGCTTTGTTCGAGGATTGGATCAAAAATTATTTTGTAGCCTCAGTGCAAAATTATTGTTACAAAACTAATTTAAATTTTAAAGCCTTGCTAAGTCTAGACAATGCACCGGGCCATCCCGTAACTTTAGATGAATTGTGTCCTAATATAAAAGTTGTTTATTTACCGCCAAACACAACATCGTTGCTTCAGCCTATGGATCAGACTGTCATTGCAACTTTCAAAAAATATTATTTGAAAACAACTATGGCAGAAATGATAAAAGCTATCGATAAAGGAGAAGGTGTAAGCGTAAGAAGTTATTGGAAAAGTTACAATATTCTTGCTGCGGTTCGAAATATTGGTACAAGTTGGGCTGAAATTAAAAGTACAACTATGAATAGATCTTGGAAAAAGTTGTGTCCTCAGTTTGTTTCTGACGATGAAAATGTTATTGAAGAAACTGAAGATGAAATTATAGATAAAGTTGTGGAAATGGGAAGAAGACTTGAACTGAATATCGATAATGAAGATATTATTGATTTAATAGAGGGTCATTCAGAAGATCTTACAGCCAGTGATTTAATTCAACTGCACGAACAAATGGTAACACAAATCGATCATGAAGACTAACATCAAGAAAACTTACTTCCAAAAGAAATAAAACTACAAACAATAAGTGAAATTTTAAGTAAGGTGGAAGATATTGTTGCTCTAGTAGAAAATTGTGATCCAGATAGCGAAAGAAGTATAAACGTAATTCGTAGTCTTCGCAATACCACATTATGTTATAAAACACTGTATCAGGAGAGGAAAAGAACTTTTACAACACAATTGACTATGGATAAGTTCTTGACACAAACAAAGAAGAATTAAATTTAAGATTTATGTACACTTATGTAGGCATTACTTTATTTTTGTATTACATTACAAACTACAACAAAATAAATTATTTCCATCAGATGTTATTCATTATTTTCATTTTTAATTTGAGAAACATAACATGCATAAACGACGGACAGCCGACAGTGTAAGTTACGTAGATCTGCTGTATTACGTTCGTACGAATATTTGATACGTTCGTGCGAACAGAGGGTGGTAAATGAACATGTACACTAGAAGAAAAAAGAATGCGTCCAGCTCGAGATATATTGTTGCGATGGACGTTTGCCGAGTCAGACCGAACGTTAGGCGTCTCACCCTGCCCCCCGCACACGCTGTACCTGAACTACCTGATCCAAGCTCGTCCACGTTACTTCGCATAAATATTTCTCTTGTATAAAGATGTATTTCTCACTTAGCCTTTATATGCATAGATGTAGATTCATAGATTGATTTGTGTTACGCTTTTAAATACAAGAGCTGCAGACAGATTATTTAATTTGATTTACATAATTATTAATTTCAAATATGAGTAGGTATATATTTGAAATGTTGGTGATTATAACCAACAGAACATGCATTTTCCATAGAGGATAATAAATACGCAAAAAAAAATAATATTGCACACTTATAAATCAGACAGAATGCTTAATATTCGTGGTTTTCAATGCAAACGCTGCAAAAAGCATTGTTTGGATTATTTTATTTTATATTATTAGAAATGATGACAATTCAATAGAGTTTTATAAGATTTATAATTGGATCTAGCAATTCTTTGTCTTGAAACTAGAAAGTAGATACTGATTATTTTTGTGATAGCACTTAACATTAGAATTTTGTATTTATGACTGCTGCATATGTAGGTATGTGAATAATATACAAGGTGAATAAAGGATCATTATTAAGAAACATTGGTGTAAATTATAGGACTTCACTTATTTAGATCTTAATTCTTTCTTAGAAGGTTTAGATGTTTCATTAACTTCAACGTTTTTCCAATATAAAGATAAGTACTATAAACAAATATATGGATGTGCTATGGGTGCACCAATATCAAGTGTTATAGCACAATTAGTAATGGAATTACTAATTATGCTATTAATTATTAAAATTAATTTTGAAATTCCATTTTATAAAAGATATGTTGATGACTGTATTCTTGCAATACCTGAAAACAAAATAGATCTAATAGATACATTTTTTACAACAAAACAATCAAAATTTAAATAATAAACAAATTAAATATTTATCTATGCCATATGTTCCAAAATTATCAGAACAATTAACTAAAATGTTTAGTACATAAAAATTATAATAATGTAAAGTTTATCAATAAGTATTCATATTTAATCTAAAACTCCTTTTTAAAAAAAAAGCCCACACTGTTTATAATATTCCATGTAATAATTGTAACAAAATATACAATTAAAGGTCATAAATATTGTAAAAATTCAACTGCTTTAAAAAAACATTGTCAACAATTTAAACGTAATTTTAATTTTGATAACACTAAAATTCTAAATATTGAAATTAACAATAAATCTCGATCAATATTAGAACTCATCCAAATTAAGAAAAATGAATCAGTTTGTGTAAATGCCCGAAGTGAAATTAATGCTCTTTCAAAAATTTATTTTTCATTACTTACATAAACAAATATTTTCCCTTCTACATTTTCAAAAATCAGTTCTTTTAATATTTATTTGATACTTACATTGTAAAAATTTTGTAATGACATTAATATTTATTATTTGAGTATGTTAATAATTTTAAATTGTTAATCTAGAAATCATATGCTGACATTTATAATTATATTTGATATTGTCAATTCTTTTTTTGACAACATTTTAAAAGAAGTATTTTATTTATACAATTTCAGTTATTATACCTATTTTTAACTTAAGTAATTTTATATTGTATTAATTTTGGAGCATCATTTGTAATTTATACTTATAATTTCAGTATTCTTATGAAGACATTGTATTAAATATGTCGAAACGTAAACTTAGCATTTTATTGTATCTTTTTCCATAACGGCCTAAATACCAAGAGTTTTATATATACACGTATACAGAGTGATTTATAATAAATAAATCTGTTCATTATTCATCTCAAAACTAGACAGCAGGCATTTGTTTTTTTAAAACACATGCAGTTGCATTTTTTTTGTATTTATAACTACATATGTGAATGCATACCTAATGTATTAATGTAGTAATTAATTGCAGTAAATGGTATTCATTAAATTCAAATAATGAAAATTATTGTAATTTGATGTGCATTGTCCTCGGTATTGTCGTATACAGATAGAATGATAAATAGAATTTTGGAAGAAGAGAACTGAGTGAAGGTTGTTTTTTCGAGTGTTTGAAATAACAAATGTCAACTTATGACAACCCCCACAGAATTACGATCTTTGAAAAAACGACCAGAAAGAACTTCTTTCTCCAGGTTTTGGTTGTTTCTTTGAGTTACTTTGGAATAATTTAGGACAGAATTGGAACAGCCCTCACAATTTCAATTTTCAATTCATACTTTCGAATTTCGTTTTCTACCATCTTTTGTCTAGAAGAGATACGCGTCTGAAATGTTGGAACAAAAATTGTGTATACATAATTATAATTAAATCTAATAATTCTCCGCATCGAAATTAGAGAATACACACTGATATTCTGTTTTGTAATAGCACATAAAATTGCTACCATTTTTTGCTTATGTTCTACTACGTATTGTTGTGACTTTTACTTTGTTCTTAAATAGTTTGACTAAAGTAGATTTTTGCTATATTTTTAATTATAAAGTTACAGCTTTGCTTTCTTCTCCTAGTTTTCAATAGTGGTTTACAATCTTTTCTTACCTTATTAGCTTAAGGACATCTCTCTCTCCTTCTTTCACTCTCTTATTTATATGATCTGGGATAGGATTAGCAAATCAAAGTCAAAATTTCAGCTACACTATATAAATATAGACACAAAAACCGTAACATTATTATTAATAAGTAAACTCCGTACCAAATAAAACTCTGGAAACATGTGCAATATCATGAAACCAAATAAAAAAATATTATAAAAAACAAATAATGCGTAATTCTAAAACCTGACAAATGTTTATTTATTTTTAAGTATTACTACTGTATAATGCTAATAAAAAAAAGCAAATAAATGATAATTCAGACAAAGCATTGTGCCGATTTTTATAATATTTTTTTATTTGGTTTCATGATATTGCACAGTTTTATTTGGTTCGGAGTTTACTTATTAATAATAATATTACGGTTTTTGTGTCTATATTTATATAGTGTAGCTGAAATTTTGACTTTGTTTTGCTAATCCTATCCCAGATCATATAAATAAGAGTGAAAGAAGGAGAGAGAGATGCTCTTAAGCTAATAAGGTAAGAAAAGATTGTAAACCACTGTTGAAAACCAAGAGAAGAAAACAAAGCTTACAATTAAAAATATAGCAAAAATCTACTTTGGTTAAACTATTTAAGAATAAAGTAAGAGTCACAACAATACGTAGTAGAACATAAGCAAAAAAATGGTCGCGATTTTATGTGCTATTACAAAAAAGAATATCAGTGTGTATTCTCTAATTTCGATGCGGAGAATTATTAGATTTAATTATAATTATACACAATTTTTTGGAAACACTATTTGACTTATTGTTGTATTTCTTATAATTATTATCATCATCATTTTAAATAACATAAATTAATTTAAATAATCCAAACAATGCCTTTTGCAGCGTTTGCATTGAAAAACACGAATATTAGCAATCGGGCCCATTTAGGTACAACTATGCATACAAACGGTAAGTGAGAAATCTTTTGGGTGGTAATTCGGCCGAACAAATAGAAAAAAAACGAAATTCGAAAGCATGAAATCAGCAAATTGAAATTGTGACGGCTGTTCCAATTCTGTCCTAAATTATTCCAAAGTATCTCAAAGACACAACCAAAATCTAGAGAAAGAAGTTCTTTCGGGCGGTTTCTTCAAAGATCGTAATTCTGTGAGAGTTGTCATAGGTTCACATATGTAGTTATAAATACAAAAAAAATGCAACTGCATGTGTTTTAAAAAAAACAAATGCCTGCTGTCTAGTTTTGAGATGAATAATGAACAGATTTATTTATTATAAATCACTCTGTATACGTGTATATATAAAACTCTTGGTATTTAGGCCGTTATGGAAAAAGATACAACAAAATGCTAAGTTTACGTTTCGACATATTTAATACAATGTCTTCATCAGAATACTGAAATTATAAGTATAAATTACAAATGATGCTCTAAAATTAATACAATATAAAATTACTTACGTTAAAAATAGGTATAATAACTAAAATTGTATAAATAAATTACTTCTTTTAAAATGTTGTCAAAAAAAGAATTGACAATATCAAATATAATTATAAATGTCGGATATGATTTCTAGATTAACAATTTAAAATTATTAACATACTCAAATAATAAATATTAATGTCATTACAAAATTTTTACAATGTAAGTATCAATAAATATTAAAAGAACTTATTTTTGAAAATATAGAAGGGAAAATATTTGTTTATGTAAGTAATGAAAAATAAATTTTTGAAAGAGCATTAATTTCACTTCGGGCATTTACACAAACTGATTCATTTTTCTTAATTTGGATGAGTTCTAATATTTATCGAGATTTATTGTTAATTTCAATATTTAGAATTTTAGTGTTATCAAAATTAAAATTACGTTTAAATTGTTGACAATGTTTTTTTAAAGCAGTTGAATTTTTACAATATTTATGACCTTTAATTCTTTCTTCTAATATTGCATTGATTGTCCAATGTATATTTTGTTACAATTATTACATGGGATACTATAAACAGCGTGGGCTTTTTTTTAAAAAGGAGTTTTAGATTAAATATGAGTATTGATAAACTTTACATTATTATAATTTTTATGTACTAAACATTTTAGTTAATTGTTCTGATAATTTTGGAACATATGGGATACATAAATATTTTATTTGTTTATTATTTAAATTTTGATTGTTTTGTTATAAAAAATGTATCTATTAGATCTATTTTGTTTTCAGGTATTGTAAGAATACAGTCATCAACACATCTTTTATAAAATGGAATTTCAAAATTAATTTTTGATGTAATTGTTTCTTCAAGATCTTCCATTAGTAATTGTGCTATAACACTTGATATTGGTGCACCCATAGCACATTTATATATTTGTTTATAGTACTTATCTTTATATTGGAAAAACGTTGAAGTTAATGAAATATCTAAACCTTCTAAGAAAGAATTAAGATCTAAATAAGTGAATTCCTTTAATTTACACCAATGTTTCTTAATAATGATCCTTGATTCACCTTGTATATTATTCACATACCTACATATGCAGCAGTCATAAATACAAAATTCTAATGTTAAGTGCTATCACAAAAATAATCAGTATCTACTTTCTAGTTTCACGACAGAGAATTGCTAGATTTAATTATAAATCTTATAAAACTCTATTGAATTATCATCATTTCTAATAATACATAATAAAATAATCCAAGCAATGCTTTTTGCAGCGTTTGCATTGAAAACGACGAATATTAAGCATTCTGTCTGATTTATAAGTGTGCAATATTTTTTTTTGCGTATTTATTATCCTCTATGGAAAATGCATGTTCTGTTGTTATAATCACCAACATTTCAAATATATACCTACTCATATTTGAAATTAATAATTATGTAAATCAAATTAAATAAGCTGTCTGCAACTCTTGAATTTAAAAGCGTAACACAAATCAATCTAAGAAACTACATCTATGCATATAAAGGCTAAGTGAGAAATACATCTTTATATAAGAGAAATATTTATGCCAAGTAATGTGCACGAGCTACGATCAGGTAGTTCAGGTACAACGTGTGCGGGGGGGGCGGGGTGAGACGCCTAACGTTCGGTCTGACTCGGCAAACGTCCATCCCAACAATATCTCTCGAGCTGGACGCATTCTTTTTACTTTCTTATACGTAGTATAAGGAAGTATTGTGATGATGAAAATTTTCGACCTCGAGATTTTTGCAGATGTCCACGTTTTGAAGTCCCCTGACACCGAAAAAGTGGTTTTTAAAAAATGTCTGTGTGTCTGTGTGTCTGTGTGTCTGTCTGTCTGTATGTGTGTGTGTGACCACGATAGCGGCCAAACCGCTGTAGATATCAATTCCAAATTTTGTATTTACGTGTATGATCTCCCTCTTGAGATCTGATTAGTTTTTCAGTAAAATCGGTAGACCGGAAGTAGCAGTTTACTTCAGCGAAAAAATCGAATTTTGCGAATATTTCGTCAACTACTAAGTTTAAACAAATTTATAAAGAATTCATATATACTTAGAATTAAAATTGAGAATAATTTTATTTAAAAAGTTTTTCGAAATTCCTGCCGGAAGTAGGTCTTTTACTCTTATCGAAAATCAGTTTTTTGCGAATATTTCGGAAGTCATGCTTTTTAGACAAGTACGTTACGGGTATAAAAGTATTTAAAACATAATTTTCAATATCTTTTGTATAAAAAAAATTTCAAAATTCAGACCGGAAGTACCACTTTTACTCTTATCGAATAGCTATTTTTTGCAAATATGTCGTAAGTTATGCATTCTATATATATTTATCAAGGGTACAAAAGTATTTAGAACTGGATTTCCAATATTTTTTGTATATATGAAATTTCAAAATTCAGACCGGAAGTAGCACTTTTACTCTTAGCGAGGAGCACTTTTTTGATAATATCTTGCAAAGTATGCATTCTAAGCGAATGAAAGTACCTGGAATAGGATTTTGAATTAGTTTTGTATAAAAAAATTCTTAAAATTGTATAGTTTGAAACGCTCATACGTATAAGAAAGTCGTGTGGTGGCCACACCTAATTTTTTCTTCTAGTGTACGTATTGGCGGATATACGTTAAGCAGGCTGTACGTTAAGCGAGCGCTGACTGTATATTAAAATACATTCCACAGTATTGTATTCATCTTATCTCTTTAACAATAACTGGATGAAATAACTAGCAATTTTCATGGCAGCAGGCAAAGGATTAAATATGGAAGGGATCAGAATATCAAATATTCGCATTTCTGGTCATGTGAGTTAGCGGTGGTGTAACCATCAGATTCGTTCGAGCTCTGGCAACTAAAAACGTATCAGTTGAACGCGTTTCATACGTTGGCACCAAAAAGTCCACGGCCGACAGAAGGTAGGGCGAGTCAATTTCATTATTGATTAATTTTCTTAAGTACCCCGCACTAGCTTCTGCCTCCTTGAAGTTAAGCTTATAACATTATGGGTTTTTAAGAGTGCATCATAATCAGTACCACGTGGGGGGTAAACGCCGCTCAGTCTAAAAGATACATATTTTAGAAATCTCTTCTGCACTCTCTCCAAAGCTAGTTGCTGGTACACGTAGCAAGGGTTACCATTGATGCATACTCCAATTTTGGACGAACCAGTATATAATATAGGGTGGTAAATGTTGACAGATTCGAAAAGCCCCTACATGACCTTATTACGAAGCCAAGCGTGCGTGAAGCAGAAGAACAAATAGATTGTATGTGGCTAGTGAAGTCCAAACGGGAGTCAAATAACACACAATGTTGGTCTGTCTAGCTATGATTACTGACTCCAGAGAATAGTTAAATAAGACTGGTTTTTTAATTTTTGTGAATGTAACAACTGCACATTTGTTAATACTCAGCTTAATTTTGTTTTCCTCACACCAGTTGTTAATAATTGAAAGGTTTCTTTGTAAGTGATGGCAATCGGACAAATCGTTAATTTTCGAGAATATTTTGAAATCATCTGCGTAGACCAGTACCCCGCAATCCAATCTATTTAATAGATCATTCATGTACACATTGAATAATAAGGACCCTAGATTGGATCCTTGCGGTACCCCTGATGTGATCGTGAATACGTCCGTACTGTAACCATTATAGTGCACATAACTCGATTTGTTCTCAAGGTAGGAAGCGATTAAATCGGTAAGAGAAGCTGAGAAACCGATAGAACCCAGTTTGAGCAGTAGTATATTATGGTCAATGTTGTCGAATGCCTTAGCGAAGTCAGTGTATAAGACCTGTTGCCTTTTGTCCATTGACGTACATACTTAGATATTGAGTAATTTCAGCCTAATTAGAAAGTGTAGGCCTTCCTGTCATGAAACCATGTTGTACTGTAGAGATGTAAGGTCTTACGCAGCTTTATATCTTGTTATACGGCAAATGTTCAAATATTTTGGAGCACGTAGACAGAATGTTAATAGGCCTATAATTGGAAATATCATTTTTATTTCCCTTTTTAAATACAGTATTGATCTTACTCAATTTCCAAACTTCAGGAAATGTTGATGTACAAAGAAATAAATTGAAGATTGCGCATAAAGGTTCGCTTAAGAGTGATGCATATCTCCCTATAAATAAGTTAGGAATCCCATCGTGCCCAGTGACCAAATCCATCCTAATCCTTTTCAAAGAAATTTTAACTTCATCAATATGAAACGGGTTTACGTAGAAACAGTTGGAGACCTCTGGAACACTCAAGACAGGCGATATAGGAGAAAATCAGTGGCCGCTAGATGGCTCTCAAATATCAACGAAATCGGGAAAACATTCTGTCTGTTTGCTTCTTGTACTCCATTCGTAATTAAATAATGGGCTTGACTGAATTATCTCTAATTTCAACTTATTAGTACTACACCTATCCCACACGTTCCAATGGCAAACTGAATATTTTCCCTATTTCAGTAGTTAGTAAAGCGGCCGACAGAGGGTTGCCACTTTACTGATTTTCGCCTTATCTGTTTGCTTCTTGTACTCCATTCGTAATTAAATAATGGGTTTGATTGAATTATCTCTAGTTTCAACTTATTAGTACTACACGTTCCAATGGCAAACTGAATATTTTCCCTATTTCAGTAGTTAGTAAAGCGGCCGACAGAGGGTTGCCACTTTACTGATTTTCGCCTATACAACGAGGTTGGTAAACATCAGAAGAGTTTTTTGCGAAGGCCTCAACAATCTGATGGTAATCTGTAATGTCATCATCGCCACCATTTTTCATGCAACCCGGAATTCTAGACCTGCCAGTCCTACTGCTGATATAACCCCAGAACGATTTGGGATCGCTTGAAATTTCATTCTCAACAGAAGACAAATAAACTTGATATGCACTTTTAGTTTCCTTCTTAACCAGAGCGCGTACTCTTTGAAACTCAATTATCAGAGCCTGACGTCCTGCACCGTTTGTAGTAATATTCTTTTAACTTCAGCAACTTTATTAGCGCCTTATTGTACCACACGGGATATTCACGGGAAGTTGTTGTGAGTTTGGGTACATGTTCATCTATGATGGAATAAATTCTGGAATAGAAGTATGAGACTGCCATGTTAACGTTGAGACAAGAGTTTAGATAGGACCAGTCACTATGAGCCAGTTCACTAAAGATACGTTCAAAGTCAGCCTTACGGAAATTGTACCTTACATTGTTATTCGATGGAAAATTGTTTGTATGATTATCAATGTATACACTTAAAGTGATGTTTAAGGCTGGATGATATCTATTTTCAGGTACTAATGGTATTTTATCATTTGCAACAGCAACCAGTGAATTAATGTTAGTTAGGACCAAGTCTAATATCTTATTATCAGAGTTTAGCACATTATTATATTGCTGTAAGTTTAGGACATAAAACATAAAAATTATGTATAGTAATAAATTTCTGATCATTTAAATTGTCACGCGCATTAAATTTAGAACAATTAAAGTCCCCACATATTATGACCTTTCTATCTAACAAACTTAAAGCTAATGCATCAAAAAATAATTCATAATCATTATTGTTTAGGTCCGGGGATATACCGATAGGTCCAGCTCGGAAGGGGCCATAGTCAGCAATGAGTGGCAACACCGAAACCCCTCCACCTGCAGCAGCAGCACATTGCAGTTAAGAATTTAGTAAGACTTAAACCGCGCAAGGATATAGTCGTTTGCATATTCGTTCTGTATACGTAATTTGCCCATTTGTTTCAGACATAATAAGGTCCAATTTATTATTATTATTGTATTCTTAGCTGCTACGGAAAAGTAATTTTAAGTAATAAAAAAACAATAACGTTTTCTAAAAGATAAAAGTAAAAAAATCAATAATTCTACAAAATAAATTCAAATTTTAAGAAAGTCACTCAAAATAGGAGCACGCGGAGTGGTATCGTACACACGTTGCCTCATAGCACGTTCCATACGTATATTGTTGCCTATGTATGGCCCGTCGCGGGCTGGACCTATCGGTATATATACAGTGTTACCAGTGAAGTCCGCATCATATGGGATTTTTTTTTATTAATAGATTTATTCTAAATTTGAGTTTGGCATCAATTTCTGCTTCGATCAAGTTGAAAATTAACCAAAAAAATAATAGTCACGTGATTCGCATTATCTGTCAAATTTAAATTTTTTTCCAAAAAAAATTCAAAAGTGGGGTTATTTCTCAAAATATCGAAAAAAGTTATTAGAAAAAGTTTTTCTAAAAACAATTTTTAGCCCATATGCAAAATTTCAGCTGCATAAGATAATTTAGATTTTTTGCCAATTTTTTTGTAAATTGCACCACTGTTGCGAAATAAGACAACGCAACCTACATAAAACTTCTTAGTTTTAACAATGCTTTATTCCAGACACATTTTCTTTAAGGCAGCGCCACATTCAATGTGTTTTTCTACAAAATCCAAATAGGGCTATTAAAATTTGGTCACATGTGATGCAAAGTTTATTTGTTTTTGACCTTGTATAAGGTAACTTCATAAAATAACTATTTTTGAAAATGTAGTTTGTGTCTAAAAGTAATATACACAAAAATATAAATACAGACAAGTACACAGCGTCACAAGTAAAGTCTGCATTAAGTGGAAAATAACTTAACTTTACGTAAGTTTAACTAGTTTCAATTATTTAATTTAAAACCCCTTTATTAAAATTTGTTATGGAGCTATGTTATAAAAAGTAAAAATAGTCTTTTATTATTTAAGTTCAGTTTCCAAAAAATTAACTAGTTTTGTACCTTACGATGATGCACCAAACACAAGTTGGCCGCAAAACAAATGATAAAAAAGATCAACAGGCCCTTGCTTTATTAATGACAGTCAAATCGATTCTTGTTTGTCAAAGTGGCGTTTAATTAATATTGCGTATTAAATAAAAAAATGTTAACTGTACAGGAAAGAATTGAAATTGTATTAATATGTGGTGAAAACACAAGTCATCGTGTAGCGGCCAACATTTTTAATGAAAGGCATCCAGGCAAAAATGTGCAACAATCGACTGTGAGTAGGATTATGGTGAAATTTAAATCAACTGGATCGGTGGAAAGTTCATGTAAAAAACCTCACAATCTTATAAAACATAGTGAAGAAGTCCAATTAAATGTTTGCCTAGATATTGTGGCACATGGTCAAACTAGTATTAGACATGTTTCTCGCAGAACTGACGTTCAAAGAGAGAGTGTAAGGAATATTTTGCACAAAAATAAATTTAAGCCGTATAAACCTAAATTTATAAATACTCTTAAGGAACAAGATTTTGACATACGTTTGGGATTCTCTTTTTGGTACCAGGGGGAAAAAGAAGAAAATGTGTCCTTTCCGTTTCACGTTTTATAGACCGACGAGGCCACTTTCACTTCAAACGGCGTTGTTAGCTCTCAAAATTGTAGATGGTGGGCTCAAGAAAATCCAAATTTTATAATAGAATGCAAGGACCAGTATTCCTTTAAAACTAATGTGTGGTGCGGTATTTTAACGATCAAGTTGTTGGGCCTTATTTTTTTAGAGGCAATTTAAATTCTGATGAATACCTACGCTTCCTTAACACCGAGGTCATTGAAGTTTTGGACAATATGCCTATTGAAATAAGGCATAATTTGTGGTACCAGTGTGACGGTGCTCCCATCCATAGTACAAGACGGGTTCAAGAACGTCTCTTGGAAATATTTAGGGGCAAAGTAATTGGGCGTAATATGGAGCAATACTGGCCGGCTAGGTCTCCAGATTTAACCCCACTTGATTTTTTCTTGTGGGGTTACCTAAAACAAAAAGTTTACAAAGAAAAACCTTTCCGTAATGTTGATCATTTGGAAACGGTGATTCGAAACTGTATTTTAGAAATAAGGCCCCTTAGTATCAGAAACTCCATTAAAGATGTATCAAGAAGAACAATTGTTTGTATTGAACGCAATGGGAGGCACACAGAAATGTAATTTTAATTTTTAAGTTTTTCAAATTATGTTTAATTTATATATTCAAATACCAAAAATACATATTGTTATTAATTGAAAAGGTGGAATTTTAAATGCGTTTCATTTTTATAATGTATAATGATTATTTTATTAGAAAATTTGACTTTTCAATTAAACTATTTTCTTAATATTAATGTGTATTACTTTTAGACACAAACTACATTTTCAAAAATAGTTATTTTATGTAGTTACCTTATACAGGGTCAAAAACAAATAAACTTTGCATCACATGTGACCAAATTATAATAGCCCTATTTGGATTTTGTAGAAAAACACACATTGAATATGGCGCTGCCTTAAAGAAAATGTGTCTGGAATAAAGCATTGTTAAACTAAGAAGTTTTATGTAGGTTGCGTTGTCTTATTTCGCAACAGTGGTGCAATTTACAAAAAGAATTGGCAAAAAATCTAAATTATCTTATGCAGCTGAAATTTTGCATATGGGCTAAAAATTGCTTTTAGAAAAACTTTTTCTAATAACTTTTTTCGATATTTTGAGAAATAACCCCACTTTTGATTTTTTTTTGGAAAAAAATTTAAATTTGACAGATAATGCGAATCACGTGACTACTATTTTTTTGGTTAATTTTCATCTTGATCGAAGCAGAAATTGATGCCAAACTCAAATTTAGAATAAATCTATTAATAAAAAAAAATCCCATATGATGCGGACTTCACTGGTCACACTGTATATATATATATATATATACGCTAATAAGATAAATAATTAAACAAGAAATAATACATTTAGACATGACAATGTCCACCAACGGAACTAAATCAGTCAGGTTAGATGTATCGCACAATACAGCAGGAACAACATCAGGCACCGAAAGCAATACACCACCACCAGTAGATCTTCCAACCATATTATGATGCCTATCCTTCCTAAGCACAGTCCGTCCTACACCAAAAAGTTCAGAATCGTCTATATTCGGAGTAAGCCAGGTTTCAGACAAAAAAACAAAATCACACTCAAATGCGAAGCTGGAGTGATATACTTCAGCAATTTTCGAACGCAAACCACGCACGTTTTGGTAATATATGCGCATTGGAGAAGTCTGGCTGCTGGACGACTAGTTTTCCGACCTGGTACGCTGTATAATTTTAGGGACGCCATTAAAGTGCTTTATGTGGATATCTGTTCCACCAGCAGCAATACGCTCATCAAGTTTACGTTTCACAGTCTTGAATAGTGAATTCTTCTTATCTTTGGCGAGGACAACTGATTTGAATTTTTCCTGTTTCTTGAGTTTAGTATTTCCACGCAAGGCGATTGTTACATGTTCAGGAGATGGCAGAGTAACCTTTATAGGCCCTTTACGCTGTTGAGAAGGATCATATTTACCAAGTCTAACCGGACTAACCTGCTCGATATTGATATTCAATTTTTAAAAATTTCTCCAACAAACACTGAATCTGCAGCAATCTGATCGTCTTTGTTAACATTTTCCATCTCAGTACAATTGAAGATAATCACATTATTTTTATGCTTTTCATGATCGTAAACTCATTAATTATAGTTTCCATAAATGATGAATCCAGATCACCAGTCGAAGTAGTTGGTGGTTTAGAGACACGTTCGCTTTTCAAGACCCGAACTTCTGCCTGGAGAGAGGCCACCACAGACTTCAGATCGTTTAATTTTGCAAGTTGTGTTTTAAAATCAGAACATATCACGCAGTAGTATGTTATCTTACGCACTTTACTCTTGAGACATTGCACCTCCAACCTGGACAATCCACTACAGGTTGTGCATAAATCACAGGCGATTTCATTATCAGGGAAAAGATTTTCATTACATAGAGTACAACAAGAACTCATAGTTTCAGTTTGGTAAGAATATGATAAACAGAGTCAGGAGCACTTTTCACACCCAGAAGGCTTATCCTGGTGACTAACCAAAACATACAAGAGGGCCACGGGGCAACAGGAAAGAACAATAGAAATTTATTTCAAAAATCAATAAAATTTGATCGGTCCTTGTATATACTAACTCTCGTGAAAAAGAAAAAAGTAAGAAAACAAAAAGCAATGGAAAAAAGTAGGTAGGTGAAGAAATAAGTGATAAATGCGATGTAGGATTAAAAATGCAAATCAACAAAAATTCAAACTTCAAACTAACGTGATTAAAATGTTTGAAAATAGCAAATAATGTAAGTTACAAGTTGATATAATTCTTAATAATAATAGATAAATTCAGTCAGTAAAAAATGGAAAAAACCCACAGCGTAAGAAAAGCACTGTACACTCATATGGCCACACGATGACTGTGGTTGAAAAAGAAGAGCTAGAGATAGGTGATCACTAAACAAAAAACAGTCATAAACATTGTTAATAATAATGTCGCACACTTCTTTAGCAACCATCTGAAAATTATCTGTTTGAACATAAAAAAAGCTTATTTGTGTTAGTTTCATATGTTTGTACTTTAACAGAAGGAGACCATTACAAAAAGTTATCTTAATTAATTTATAAGAGAATGTGAAATAAAACAAACAAATGTTTATGATTTACACTGTATTTAATATATAATAACAACGACAGCTGTTTCGCTACACTGTAGCTTCTTCAGATTGACATATAACTACCTACATACACTTAAACTCTTATATATAGTTTTCTGTTATTAGGAATTCTTAGAACTAATATATCAAGAACAATTTCTTGTCTAAAAGTATCGGGTCTATACAAAAAGTACATGTAACTAAATATATTGCTAACAGATGTGTGTGAAATTAGGGAAACTGTATTACTGACTGAACAGATTTAACAATGGTGATGAGTTTAGGTCTACTTGATCGTTTAATAGGTTGTCTGAATGTTTATATTTATTAATTTATAATGTCTCTAGTAAATCTAGTTTAATACTTTTATTTTCGACGTGAAGAATATCAAAATCTTTATTAAAACTGTGACTATTATCTATCAAATGATTCGCGTAAGTCGAATCATTTTTTCGGTTTATGTAAGCAGAGTAATGATCAGCGATCCGTGTTTTAAAAGCTCTTCCTCTTTGACCTATATATCCTTTAGTACATGTACCACAATTTAACCTATAGACTCCCGATTTATTGTTGTAATTAGTTTTTCCTTTATTATTTTTGATGTATTTCGCAAGGTTATTGTTAGTTTTGTATGTAATGTTAATTTTCTCTTTTTTTTAAGTAATTTTGTTAGTTTTGTTTGGCCCTCCGCTAAGTAAGTGAAAGATTAGAACTTTTGTTTGTTTTATTTCACATGAAATGGATTTACATCAAGTAAAGACCAACTCATTCCAAGATTTATAAGAGAATAACTTTTGCGAAAATGCTTATTCTTATTTTTGTATCTACAGAATAGTAATTCGATCTGCAGGTTAATGTAAACTAATTTGAATGTAGTAGCCCACAATGTATAGGTATTTATTTATCGTAATCATAACACAACGCAGCACTGCCATATCGCGGGCTTCAGAGAGTGCTAAATGTATATATGTGTGTTTGGTGTATATACGTCTACACGAGACGCCATCTTACAGTGAATTCTATTTAACTATTCGGCGTATCTTGTATGGGTAAACGGGTCGTTATTAAGCGTTCTTGAAATATTGTGGGGGAAGTTACTGTCGAAATAAACGAAAAACGTTGTGCAACCCCTAAATAACGTCTTTTCGGGCTAAACAGAGTTCCACTTGTATGTTGATCGGGCTGCATAATATGTTATATGTTACTTTAAATTAAATTCCTACACATGTTTTGATTGTACGTGTTCTGCAAATCTATTTCTATAGTTTGTCCTGAAATTACACATCTCACACTTATAATCATACAGTTTAAGATGTGCCGTTTTTGTATGTTTTTCTAAACGGTCCTTTCTATTTGTCCTATATTCACATGTCCCACACTTATAGTCAAATTGATTGAGATGAACCGTTTTTGTATGTATGTCTAAATTTGTTTTTAGTTTTGTTGTATATTCACAATATTGACACTTATAACTGAATTCCTTACCATGTTTCATTTGTATATGCAGTACTAGATTACTTTTAGTGTTTGTCCCGTAACCACATATCGCACACATATAATCATATTGTTTAAGATGCTTCCTCTTTGTATGTTGCAACAAGTCAGCCTGTCGATTTGTTTTGTATTCGCATGTCTGACACTTATAGTCAAATGATTTAAGGTGTAACGTTTTCGTATGTTCTTCGAAATTATTTTTTCGATTTGTCCTGTATTCACAAGAGTCACACTCATACTTAAATTGTTTTAGATGTGCCGTTTTCATGTGTTCCACTAAATTTCTCATTTTCTTGGTTTTGTACACGCAAGACTCACCACAGTTATAATAAGTATTTCCTCGAAGATGATTTTCTCTTTCGTGACTTTCTAAATTACACTTTTTATTTGTCTTGTATTCGCAAGTGTCACACTTATAATCATATTGTTTAAGATGTACTGTTTTTATATGTTTTTGCAAGTTATGCTTCCTATTTGTCTTGTATTCGCAAGACCCGCAATTATAATCGAATTGGTTAAGATGTACCGTTTTCGCATGACATTTTAAGTTAATCTTCTGGTTTGCCCTGTATTCACATAATTCACATTTAAACGTCAATTGTTGAAAATGCATCATCTTGCGTCTTTTACTTTGTGTTATTGGTTTGTCCATTGCGCACGAAAGGCGTTTTCTGAAAATAAATAAATGCATTAGAATCTAAAATGAATGGGAAGATCATATCAAGTGAAGAGTAGTCATTTTCTTACTTCTAGTTAAACTAATCCCTCTATCCAATGTTATCAATATCTGTAGCCAGTTCTGAAAGGCGCTGATCCCATACCTAATAATGCACAAACGTTAAATTTCCATCCTTCCTGTTGCTTGGCATTTTCCGCCATTACGTATGTAGCAGTTTGTTGATATACTGATATAACATTATAAGCTATATCAAACATTTAGTGAGTTTGTCTACTGTTATTACAGACTTTGTTTTTATCAGTTTAATAGTGTGTCTATACCGTGTGTCTTAGAGAAACTTAAAAAGCGTGCATGCTATAAGTTCAAAACCTCGCCTACTAGTAGTAAGTCACGCCTCCCGTCTCTTATTGTCGACGGTGATGGACAAATATTTGAATGTCATGCTATCGCCAATGAAGGCATATCATCAATAAAACGATTCAAATATTAAAAAAAAAATTATGGTAGAAACATAAGCAATCCCATTTAGGACAAATATATATATATGGGTCGGGTACAACTCGGCGCGACCTATTCGGCGCAAGACAATTTGGCGCGACCGACTCGGCGCAGATCGATTCGACGCCAATCCAGTTCGGCGCAGAAACAAATTAGTTCTGTTAAAAATTTTTTGTAGTTTTATTATCCTTTGACTTTCTTATACTTATAGTATAAGGAAGTATTGTGATGATGTAAAGCAGCGGTTCTTAACCTATGGGGCGCGACCCAAAATTGGGTCGCGAAGCATATTTCTTGGGTCGCGCTGAGTCGAACCAAAAAAGTTAGTAATACACCAAATAATAAGTAATACCAACACCTCCTAGAAGAGTTATTCCCTAATACAATGTTTCGGTTTTACCGCTCTTCGCGAATGGACTTCCGGAAGTGACGTCCAATTCCTGTCCTAAGGCTTTCTCTTCTAGGAGGTGTTGGTAATACGCACGCCATTGCTTTGCGTGCGCGCAGACTCAGTAAGCTCTCTGTCAAAAACTCGTTTCTGTTGTGTATTTTGTTGTGAATAACAGTGAAACGTGTAATAACAGTGAAACGTGAATACAAGCATTTTAGAAACAAATTTTGTCTTATTATTAATAGTGGAGTGATCAAACTGCAGTGCGTATTATAAAATTGTAATCACCCTAATAATGGCAAAACGTGAATACAAGGAAGCATTTTTAGAATTAGGTTTTACTTGCATTAATGATCGAGGAGTGAACAAGCCGCTATGCGTGTTGTGCAGTGAAATATTAAGTAATGAATCGATGAAACCGAACAAACTTAAAAGACATTTTGATGCAAAACATAAAAATTTTTCCTTTGAGGGAAAAGATCGTACCTTTTTCGAAAGAAAAGAAGCCCATTTAAAAAGACAGCGTTTGGATGCACCAAGTAGTAGTGGTTTTATAAATTCTGCCAAACAAGCTACACTTGCTTCTTTTCATGTGGCTTGGCATATTGCAAGACAAAAGAAACCCCATAATATTGCTGAAAAACTTATAAAACCTGTTGCCATTGACATGGCACGTATCATGTGCGGAGATGAAAGTTCAAAGAAATTACAAAAGATACCATTATCAAATGATACAATTCGTTTACGAATTAATGATATGTCATTTTATATTAAGAATCAACTTATTTCTGCTATAAAAATTGCTGATTTATTTAGTATTCAACTGGATGAAACGACAGATGTAAGTAAAGATGCTCAACTCATGGTTTACGTGCGGTATCCAGGTTTAATAGATATACAGGAGGACATTTTATTTTGCAAACCAATGCCAACAACAACTAGAGGTGAAGATATTTTTCTTATGGTCGATTCGTTTTTTAAAGAAGAAGGATTAAATTGGAATCAGTGTTTCAGTATTTGCAGCGACGGTGCAGCTGCCATGACAGCATCTCAAAAGGGATTTTCGACAAGAGCAAAACAAATGAATCCACAAATTATATCGATTCATTGTTTGTTACATAGACAAAATCTTGCTTCAAAAAAATTATCACCCGAATTATGTATCGTCTTGGATGAAATTGTTGCGGTAGTCAATTTTATCAAATCAAGAGCTTAACTGTAGAATTTTCCGCGAACTGTGTTTGGAATTTGGTGCAGAATACGAACATTTATTATATTATTCTGAAGTTAGATGGCTGTCCCGGGGCAAAGTTGTTCAAAGAGTATTATCATTACGGACAGAAGTCGAATTATTTTTGAGAGAAAAGAAACACCCATTAGCATCTAAATTCTCCGAGTTGAAGTGGATTACTCAAGTTGCTTATTTGTCAGATATTTTATTTGAAATAAATAATCTAAATACGTCTATGCAAGAACGTAATCATACTATTATTGAATTAACTGAAAAAATTACATGTTTTAAAAATAAACTCAAATTATGGAGAAATAAGATTGAAGTAAAGAAACTTGCTTCATTCCCGACTCTTAATTTACTTGTTGAAGACAATAATATTGATATCAGATTTTGAAATACAGAAAATTATTATTAATCATTTAGAAAAACTAATAGCAGACTTTGATCGATATTTTCCTGCAGACGATGTTTTCAAGTATAATTGGGTTCGAATGCCATTTAATTTTGATGTAAGTGATTTGCATGAGGAATTTGTTAATATTAATCAATTTCAAGAACAATTAATAGAAATACAAAGTGACCAAGCACTTCGATACAATTTCTACAAAAACACTGAATCTTTATGTGCTTTCTGGTTAAAATTAAAAACCGAAAAGCCAATAATTGTTAAAGAAGCCCTAAAAGTATTATTGCCCTTTTCAACAACATATATGTGTGAGGCTGGTTTTTCGGCTCTGTGTGTAATCAAAAACAATTACCGGAACAAGTTAAATCCTGAAATAGATATAAGGTGCTCCTTGACAAGCATTCAACCGAGGTTTGAAGATCTTTCAAAATGTATTCAAGCACAAGGTTCTCATTAAAACTGTATGACTTGCATTTAAAATTTAAAAGACTTAACATATGTATTGATATTTCTTTTTTTTAAGGAATAAGTTAAAATGTCAATTATTTTCAAAAAGTTATAAATATATTTTAATTTGATCAATAAAAATTATTAAAAACACTTGATTATTAATTAAATTTTCCTTGGATCGAAAAGTACTTTTGTTTATCTTTATTATTAAAAAAATAAATAAAAAATTTGTAAGTTAAAAAAAATCATCATCGTAGGATTGAAGATTTTTTAAAAATACGATCTAAAATAAAGCAATGAAAAAATTTTGACTTTTTTTGGGTCGCGACATGAACATATTTCTCAAATTTGGGTCGCGGCTTAAAAAGGTTAAGAACCGCTGATGTAAAGCATATATTTGACATATTTTTGGGAAAAATGTGATGTTATTAATTAGATAAATGCCCGTTGCGCCACCTACTTATTAGGTTAGGCACGTTTATATAAGAACCTATTATGGAAAGGGTAAATAAAATACGTCATATCCGGGGTCTAGAATTTTCGGGCATATTCTATTTCCCCCCTGCTAACTTCAGCTAGACGCCACCCTTCGCCTATACTTCGTATTTGTATAAAGAAATGAATGTTAGCGAAGAAAAACTAACAGGCAATGTCGAAGACGCACAAAAAAGAAAAGGCGACATACATACATACCGTTTCTCACAGTATTTAGAGTTATAAAATAATATTTTAATACGTTGCAATAATATTTGAAATGAATAGAAAAAGATGTCTGGGCTTGAATCAATAAAGAATTATTTCGGAGAATTTTAGAAGAGAAAAATAATATTGAACAAAGGGGTTATTGATGAACTTAATATTTAAAGTAAATATATGCAATGCAGATTTTATTGTCGAAATGAATTTGAGTTTAGAACGCAATTTACTGGAAATATGATTTAAAATGTACTTTGAATATATTTAATATGCAATATATACAGGGGTTGCCCCCGATAGTGAGGTGATTAACGTAACTATGTGATCATTACCTTTTACCTGCATCGATACCAGGAATGTGTGGGATTATGTTATTGTTTATCCAATTTGTTGGCAAAGTCAGTTATTAGTAAAACCGTGCATGTGCCTTAAAGATAATCCTTCCTAATTTTGAATACCCACCCCACTAATTTCTCCTACTACCTATAAATTGTCAAAACAATTATTTAAGTCTCAGTGTGCATTTTGTTAAGTTGTGTAGTGAAGTTACTATGGCAGTTTCAATCAAAAGTGAGAGAGGAAAGAAGAAATTTGTTCATGACGGGTATTTATATGTGTTCGACCGATTAAGTAGTACTGGCGAAAAAGAATTTTGGCGTTGTGAACAAAAACATCGACAGTGTAAGGCCAGAATTCATGTGAGTGGTGGAGAAGTAATAAAAACAATTAACTTTCATGCTCATGATTCATCTGCTGCTAAAGTGGAAGCCGATTCTGTCCTAACAAAAATTAAAAGTCGTGCGGGAAACACAATGGAAGGTACTGTACAAGTGATCAACGAGTGTTGCAGCGATTTAACCCAGGCTGCACAGGGAATTATTCCTAATCTGGCAGCACTAAAAAAATGTGTGAGAAGACAGAGAATCAAAGATCAAGTTGCACCTCCAAATCTATTTGATTTAAGAAGTTTAGTGATACCGGAAAATTACAAGACCTATGAAGCTCAACTTGGAATAAGGGAAGATTTCTTACTTTTTGACAGTGGACCAAGTGAAAAAAGAATTATTATATTTGGTAGAAAAGAAAACCTAAGCATTCTGAAACGGTCAAAGCATTGGTTTGTTGACGGCACATTTAAAATTACTCCTCCGCTTTTTTACCAAGTGTTCGTTATACTGGCTGAACAATTTGGTGGAGTACATCCGGTGTTATATGCACTTTTGCCTGATAAACAGAAAGTGACTTACGATCATGTATTTCAGAGTGTTATTGATTTAATTCCTGGGATCCAGCCTACATCAATATCATGTGATTTTGAATTGGGGATAATAAAATCTATAACAGAATGCTTCCCACTGACTAAAATTTTTGGTTGTTTTTTTCATTTAAATCAAAATATGAAAAAGCACTTGGGGCAGCTTCATCTTTTGAATCAATATAACAATGACGGCAATTTTGCGTTGAAGGCAAAAATGATAATTTCCTTGGCGTTCGTTCCCCCGCAAGATTTAGATGCGGCATTTGACGCGTTAGCAGAAGATCTACCAGAAGAGCTTCAACCACTTCTTGACTGGTTTGAGGATAATTATATAGGTGAGTATTATTTTATAATTGTTTGAATGTGTTTCTAACAACTTTGTCTTTTTTTAATTAGGTCGAATTAACAGGCGAAGGGACGGCCGCCGCATACCCCTGTTTTCTGTAGAAATATGGAATTTATACGGAAGGGTGTTAAATGGAGAACATAGGACGAATAATCACGCCGAGGCGGCCCACAGACGCTTGCAAGCAGAATTGGGGGTCGATCATCCAACTTTGTGGAAATTTATAGATTGTCTGAAGAAAGTTCAAAAAAACAGAGACACTTTCTATGAGCAGTGTGTTGCCCATCGCCCACCACCACAAAAACTAAAGAAATATGTAGACGCCGATGAACGAATATTTGCACTAACAGCCAACTACGATGACACAAATATTGTAACGTATTTACGGGGTATAGCTCATAATTTTAATATGGCACAATAAATTTGTAATTGTTGTAATTTGTAATTCTATTTAAACCACATTTCTTTGTTTATCTGTAAAAAAATAAACAGTTCAACAACTGCTTACATGATAATTTCTTCTTTGTTCTTTCATTTGAAACCTACCTATTTATTTAATTAAATTGTTTCTGCGCCGAGTTGTCCTTGCGCCAAACTGTCCCGGTGCCGAATTGGTCGGCGCCGAAATGGCTGCGCCGAGTTGGCTGCGCCGAATTGTCCCATTTCGTATATATATATACCATAAGACCGCGTGCGTCTGCATTATCGCGATACCTGTAGGGTAAGCGAAACAGATAGAGATGTCTGTGTATTAGAACGGTAAACAAGTGGACGCAATGTTCTACTGGATTACAACAGAGCTAGTATTTCGCATATGCCTATAATGCACTCGCACTGGTCCAAAAAATTCACATTTATACGGTGTTGTCGCTCAGTCGCATTAGCCGTCGCTTCCACATATGGGCGTCAGTTACAATTTATACTTCGCAAGGGAACAATTCGCTCACACTGTTTAATAAATCGCGTTGTTGGTAAGTAGCTAACGGTCATATAAAAAATGGAGTATTATACAACGGAGCAAAAACTCTTTATGATTAAACAATTTTACGCTGGTAATTCCCCGGAAGTAACCCGAGATTTATTTGCAGCTAATTATCCCGAATGTCAAATTCCCAATGCAAGCACCATTCGTAGGACAGTTAATCGGTTCGAAACTACATTCTCTTTAGTAACTAATAAAAACAAAGTTGTTCCGGATAAGAATATAAGCGATATAGAAATTCGAGTATGTGCTTTAGTTGAAGTAAATCCTACTATGTCACCTCGACAAATTGCCCGCGAACTAGGTATCTGTAAAACAACGGTTCAAAAGATTTTACGTACTAATAAATATCGTTCATACAAATTTACAAGTTCACAAGTACTTTTACCCGATGATTATTATCGCCGTATGCAACTTTGCGAAATAATGATCAATACATATCACGATAATGAATTCTTTTTTAATAACGTTTTGTTCACAGATGAAAAAACATTTCAGCTACACGGGCATCATAATCGCGCAGTTTGTCGCTACTGGTCGCGTAAAAATCTACATATAAATATACCAACGCGAACGCAGTATCCAGAGAAGCTAAACGTATGGGCAGGTATAATTGGGGATCATGTAATTGGGCCTTTTTTTATTGACGGTAATTTAAACGGAAATAGATATCTAGAGTTACTTGAAAATAGTATTATCCCCGCAGTACGGGAGCGGTTCAATATTAATGAAGTTTGGTTTCAGCAAGATGGTTGCCCAGCGCATAATACCCGTTATGTAACAAACACTTTAAACGCGGTTTTCGAAAACAGATGGATCAGTAACTCAGGTCCTATTAAATGGTCAGCGCGATCTCGTGATCTAGCACATAATGTTTCAGTATTTTATTATAGTTGAGTTTTTAGATTATAATATTTGTTGAAAAATATTATTTTATTTAAGTTTTTTTTATTTTAAAATCTAGGAGTTATTTATTATTTTTTGCACGACCCTTGCATAATAGGCACGTTCACTCCCTTAAATGAGGGAGTGAAGTGACTCTTTTGCTCCCTTGGTATAAAAAACATAGCCAACTCAATTTATGAATTTAATCGTTTATTTAATATTAATATTGACATTAATGTTAGTACCACCATTAATAGTGAACAAAGATGTTAATGGACTAATCACACGTTGCTTAAAGCCGCTAGAATTGGACAGTCGATTTTCTTTTACATTAATATCCACTTGATTTGACCCACTGGAAGTTGACGGTCGATTTTCCTTTTCCGAGTCTTTTCCGATTAGAATTTTTTCGGAAATCAAATTCTTATTAACTAATGAATTTTCAATATATCCCTCTGCGACAGTATCAGATTTCCATCCGCCATGACGTTTTATAACTCCAATTTCAACACCTGAATCGGCCAGAAAAGATGTTGATGAGCGCCGAAAGCAGTGGCCGGTGTAGGAAGATGGATTGGGTAAATTGAGGTATGAAGCTATTTGCTTAGGCAATCCTCCAAAAGTATTCTTACCTACGGGTTGTGTGGAACATTTGTTATTTCTGTAACATACAAAAAACCGTCTATGATCTGTGTTTTCTTTCCGCAGAACCATATATTTTTTACAAATAACAACAAAATCAATTGCACAGTTTTCTTTGGAGACTATCGTAAATGCTCTATTTACATGATTTTTGGTATTGTTTACAGATACCAAAATAGTTGATCCCAAGTCTTGGACATCATCTACTGTCAATTTTACCAGTTCATCCGATCTTAAAGCCCCAGCAATTCCCATAATCATTGCTACCTGAAATCATAGTGTATAATTATCTTAAATTAGAAACATTAACTTTTTTAGTTTACCTTAACCATCAAGTACTTTTCTTCTGGAGCGTCTATTAGAAATTGATGAACTTGCTCCTTAGTAAGAATTTTTGATTTTTTTGCCTGGTATCCAGTATTTTGTCTTTTAAGGAATACTACTAATCGTGAGTACTTGCTGATGTCGACATTATTTTTCACGCTAAGAGTAGCTTTTATCATTGAATAATGTGACCACAGTGTTGAAGCCTTAAAATGCTTCGCCTTTTCGGCAAAATATACCAGGAGCACACTCTCGCTATGAATTTCATCTACTTCTTTTACCAGACACCAATCACAAAATTCCTTGAAGCACTTTTCGTAGATCTTCCTAGATTTTTCTGGCAATAAATTCACAACTATTTTTGAAGCCGTTTCTTCAATAGTTTCGTCACACATTTTTCCAATGCTTATTTAACGAAGCGAAGAAAATACGGGCAGTTTCTCGATATTCACAAAAAACCAATATGGCTACCCTTATTTATCGGTCGTCAAGGGTTTCCATCAGAACCAGCATGATTTTTGCGTTCGACAACTGGAAACGTCATGTTGACAATTTTTAAAAAAAGTTAGATTTCTTCAATTAAAATCGTTTGGGTCGTGCAAAAAATAGTATATACACCTCGGGAGTGAATGAATTTCTCCTCGGTGCTTTGTAGAGCAAACTGCACCTCGGAAAAAAACATCATTTCACTCCCTAGGTGTATAATATACTATATTTTTGCTCTTCTATGTTGTTTATGACGCTGTGATGAGTTACTTCACTGACATATTATCAGTGATTATCTGATGCTTCAAACAACTACAAATAATTACTTACAACGGGAACGCAATACCTATTACAGTACTATTCACTTGATTTGCCTACGAATACATTTATACGTATAACTTATACGACCGCTGTCGGTGTGGCAATTCAAGTTGGCATGCCCATTTATAGTCGACCAGTAGCTTCTAATACATGCATCGCGCTATGAACGGCGGCCACACGGTATATATGTACGATGTATAGACACCGCGCTGGGACGTATTACATATATACGTATAAACTGATTCGCTATAGCTAATGGTATTTGACACAACCGGTATATATATAATATAATAAGAAATAGAGGTAGGTATATTGCTTCTTGAAAACAAGAAAAAATAATTCTTTGGTGTAAACTGAAATAAAATTCTAATTATAAATATTAAGGTAAAGTACAACTTCTGAGTATAAAACAGGAAACGTATAATAATATAAATACAATAATAATTTAAAAAATAAATTAATACTGGAAAAAGACATTTTCTATGAACAACGGCCACACGGTATATATACAGTGTGACCAGTGAAGTCCGCATCATATGGGATTTTTTTTTATTAATAGATTTATTCTAAATTTGAGTTTGGCATCAATTTCTGCTTCGATCAAGATGAAAATTAACCAAAAAAATAATAGTCACGTGATTCGCATTATCTGTCAAATTTAAATTTTTTTCCAAAAAAAATTCAAAAGTGGGGTTATTTCTCAAAATATCGAAAAAAGTTATTAGAACAAGTTTTTCTAGAAACAATTTTTAGCCCATATGCAAAATTTCAGCTGCATAAGATAATTTAGATTTTTTGGCAATTTTTTTGTAAATTGCACCACTGTTGCGAAATAAGACAACGCAACCTACATAAAACTTCCTAGTTTTAACAATGCTTTATTCCAGACACATTTTCTTTAAGGCTGCGCCATATTCATTGTGTGTTTTTCTACAAAATCCAAATAGGGCTATTAAAATTTGGTCACATGTGATGCAAAGTTTATTTGTTTTTGACCCTGTATAAGGTAACTTCATAAAATAACTATTTTTGAAAATGTAGTTTGTGTCTAAAAGTATACACATTAATATTAACACAGACAAGTACACAACGTCACAAGTAATGTCTGCATTAAGTGGAAAATAAATTTTCGTTTAACTTTACGTAAGTTTAACTAGTTTCAATGATTTAATTTAAAACCCCTTTATTAAAATTTGTTATGCAGCTATGTTATAAAAAGTAAAAATAGTCTTTTATTATTTAAGTTCAGTTTCCAAAAAATTAACTAGTTTTGTACCTTACGATGATGCACCAAACACAAGTTGGCCGCAAAACAAATGATAAAAAAGATCAACAAGCCCTTGCTTTATTAATGACAGTCAAATCGCTTTCTGTTTGTCATAGTGGCTTTTAATTAATATTGCGTATTAAATAAAAAAATGTTAACTGTACAGGAAAGAATTGAAATTGTATTAATATGTGGTGAAAACACAAGTCATCGTGTAGCCAACATTTTTAATGAAAGCCATCCGGGCAAAAATGTGCAACAATCTACTGTGAGTAGGATTATGGCGAAATTTAAATCAACTGGATCGGTGGAAAGTTCATTTAAAAAACCTCACAATCCTATAAAACATAGTGAAGAAGTCCAATTAAATGTTTGCCTAGATATTGTGGAACATGGTCAAACTAGTATTAGACATGTTTCTCGCAGAACTGGCGTTCAAAGAGAGAGTGTAAGGAATATTTTGCACAAAAATAAATTTAAGCCGTATAAACCTAAATTTATAAATACTCTTAAGGAACAAGAATTTGACATATGTACGTTTGGGATTCTCTTTTTGGTACCAGGGGGAAAAAGAAAATGTGTCCTTTCCGTTTCACGTATTATGGACCGACGAGGCCACTTTCACTTCAAACGGCGTTGTTAGCTCTCAAAATTGTAGATGGTGGGCTCAAGAAAATCCAAATTTTATAATAGAATGCAAGGACCAGTATTTCTTTAAAACTAATGTGTGGTGCGGTATTTTAAACGACAAGTTGTTGGGCCTTATTTTTTTAGAGGCAATTTAAATTCTGAAGAATACCTACGCTTCCTTAACACCGAGGTCATTGAAGTTTTGGACAACATGCCTAGTGAAATAAGGCATAATTTGTGGTACCAGTGTGACGGTGCTCCCATCCATACTGCAAGACGGGTTCAAGAACGCCTCTTGGAAATATTTAGGGGCAAAGTAATTGGGCGTAATATGGAGCAATACTGGCCGGCTAGGTCTCCGGATTTAACCCCACTTGATTTTTTCTTGTGGGGTTACCTAAAACAAAAAGTTGACAAAGAAAAACCTTTCCGTAATGTTGATCATTTGGAAACGGTGATTCGAAACTGTATTTTAGAAATAAGGCCCCTTAGTATCAGAAACTCCATTAAAGATGTATCAAGAAGAACAATTGTTTGTATTGAACGCAATGGGAGGCACACAGAATTGTAATTTTAATGTTTAGGTTTTTCAAATTATGTTTAATTTAATATTCAAATACCAAAAATACATATTGTTATTAATTGAAAAGGTGGAATTTTACATGCGTTTCATTTTTATAATGTATTATGATTATTTTATTAGAAAATTTGACTTTTCAATTAAAGTATTTTCTTAATATTAATGTGTATTGCTTTCAGACACAAACTACATTTTCAAAAATAGTTATTTTATGAAGTTACCTTATACAGGGTCAAAAACAAATAAACTTTGCATCACATGTGACCAAATTTTAACAGCCCTATTTGGATTTTGTAGAAAAACACATTGAATATGGCGCTGCCTTAAAGAAAATGTGTCTGGAATAAAGCATTGTTAAAACTAAGAAGTTTTATGTAGGTTGCGTTGTCTTATTTCGCAACAGTGGTGCAATTTACAAAAAAATTGGCAAAAAATCTAAATTATCTTATGCAGCTGAAATTTTGCATATGAAAACTTTTTCTAATAACTTTTTTCGATATTTTGAGAAATAACCCCACTTTTGAATTTTTTTTGGAAAAAAATTTAAATTTGACAGATAATGCGAATCACGTGACTATTATTTTTTTGGTTAATTTTCATCTTCATCGAAGCAGAAATTGATGCCAAACTCAAACTAAGAATAAATCTATTAATAAAAAAAATCCCATATGATGCGGTCTTCACTGGTCACACTGTATGTACGATGTATAGACACCGCGCCGGGACGTATAAACTGATTCGCTATGGCTAATGGTATTTGACACAACCGGTATATATATATATAATATAATAAGAAATAGAGGTAGGTATATTGCTTCTTAAAAACAAGAAAAAGTAATTCTTAGGTGTAAACTGAAATAAAATTCTAATTATAAATATTAAGGTAAAGTACAAATTCTGAGTATAAAACAGGAAACTTATAATAATATAAATACAATAATAATTTAAAAAATAAATTAATACTGGAAAAAGACATTTTCTTTGTCTCAGTAGGTTGTACATCGATGAAATAATTTTAATTCTTTGTTTTATAAGGTTTTCGAACAAACCACCTTCTGATGCTAAACAATACGCCAATCTGTTTAAAAATTCATGACGCACTGCTGCTAATGTTTTTTAACACTTTACAAACACGATATTGAGTAATATTTAGTTCGCGGACAATCTGTCGTATACTTGAACCTTGTGAAGCTACAGCGCAAATCATTAACTCTTCGTTTTCGTTATTATTGTTGTTTCGGGGAGGGGGGGGGGCTGCGGCTCTATTGCGATATGAACATTTGTTGCACGAGTGTAAACAACCATATTTTTCGAAATGGTTTATCAAATATTGAGTAGAACTAGATGGTACTTCGCGTTCAAATGCTATCATAAATAAGCCACTTATTTCATTCAATGAGCTGCCACGGTGATGCCATTCTATTATAGATTTTTTTCCTCCAAAGTTAAATTCATGATAAACGGATAATTTAATTTAACAGTCCCAAATCTTCTCTTGTTAGTCTAAAACTGTGACCCGAACCTCTTGAAATGTTAAATGACGAAACGTATAGAAGGCGGTAACTGACGGACAATGCCGGGACTCCCCGACATGTGCGTCCAATAGAATAAGTCTGCGCGTCCAGAACACGTTTGCTTAAGCAAAGAAAATACGGATAGACGGTATATACAGGGTTGTTATAAAGTAAGGGATATACTTTAACTTATTATAACTTTTTGACAAATTAAGTTAATATCAAAAACTAAACGAAATTTAATTGTTTAAATAATGGGATTTTGTATGCCCAAACCCAGTTACCGCAAATATTCAATATGTCCTCCATTTTGATCTTGCAAAATCAGCAACCGTTCCTCTAAATTGTACACTGCATTTCTTAACATTTCTGGTTGAATTGCACCAATTTGCTCCGTAATATTGTCTTTTAATTCTTGTAGCGTTGTTGGTCTTCTTCTAAACACTAAATTTTTTAAATGACCCCACAGCCAGTAGACCGCTGGGTTAAGATCATGTGATATTGGTGGCCATGAATTTGCAAAATGTCTGCTTAAAACGCGATCTTGAAAAACGTTAGTTAAAAATTCTTTAGCTGGTCGGAAAATGTGCGGAGGTGCTCCATCCTGCATAAAAATCATGTTTTCAATTCTGTGGTGCTCGTCTTGCAGCTGTGGAATAACATAATCTCTTAACATTTGCAAGTATTGTTCACCGTTAACAGTTACAGATACGGCTTCTCCATTCTGTAGCTCTTCGAAGAAATACGGACCAATGATAAAATCAGCTGTAAAACCGCACCAAACGGTGACTTTCTTGTCATGAAGACCTTCTTGAACAATTACTTGTGGATCTTCTGCAGACCAGATTCTACAGTTTTGAGTATTGACTCCACCATTCAGAGAAAAATGTGCCTCATCTGTCCATAAAATACGGCATAACCATTCGGGTTCAATTTCCATCTGAGCCAATAATCGCAAAGAAAAATCGTACCTACTAGCCAAATCTGCCTCCTTTAATTCAAACAGCATTTTGAGTTTATATGGATACATTTTTAGAATTTTGCGTAACATGTTCCAGACCGTGGTGTACGGCATTTGCAATCGCTTGGATATCGCATTTGCATTGCTGATTGCTAGTGGATTACCTCTGGCTATGTCCTGATTTTCGTGAAGAACCTCTGCAACTTGGACATCACTAATGCTTGGTCTTCCTGATCTCGGAAGGTCAATTACCGAACCTGTTCTTTCAAATTTTTGTATCAAATTGCGGTACGCTTTCATACGACAGGGCCCCGCTCTCAAACCCATTCTCGTGCGAAACCTTCGTAATCCAGCTGTGTAATTTCTGCCGCATTCATAATAACACTGAACTAAACCAATTCATGTTCGTAGGTCCATGCTATTACAGTTTCAGTCGTTAAAACTTTACGTTTACTTGAGTTTTAATTTGAAAATAAACTCCAAATTGAATGATTTACTTTTAACACTTGTGTCAACAACTGTCATGACAACGCTTTTGTTTTCCATAGATACAACAAATCCCATTCCTTAGGCAACTAGATTTCGTTTACTTTTTGTTGTTAGCTTGATTTGTTAAAAAGTTATAATAAGTTAAAGTATATCCCTTACTTTATGATAACCCCATACATACATAACTATTAACGAGGAACACCGAACACATACATGTATCGTTTCTGTAGACTATTTATATACATAGTTTCACCACTAAATGCTCATCCCCTGCAGATAACATACTAGTGGTGAGAAATTTTTTGAACGGACACTATCCAAATAGGTGGATAAGAAGAGGGGGTTGTTAGCAATAATTTTGTATTTTTAGGTTAAAATTAGAAACAGTTTAATATTTGGAAATGCGCAGAGGAATTTTTTTAAATTCTAATGAAAAAATTACCAGGCTAAAGTGAAGCAGCATTGGTATGATATTAACAATAAGTCTTAAATGTAAATCTTAAGGTATCTGAGAATTGGTTTATTACAATTTTAAAGACGATTTCAGAAAAGAAGAAATGAAACTGTTCCAATAAAAAAAATTACTTGGATCTAATGTTGTTAGTAATATCAGAGTTCAATAATTCCTATGTTATCAATATCTGTAGCCAGTGATTTTTTGGGACGGGAGGGCACCGGGAGGTCTGGCGAGTCCTCGACCTCGGAATTGTTTTGCAAAATATGCTTTCAAAACCTTACTTTTATCATGGTTTTTAAAGTGTTTAATATCAAAATGTACAGAAAAAATTAACTTGCTTGAAAATAAAATCCATTCGCCATTCCTTGCAATAAGCAAAATGATTAATAACTAATTCACTGAAGATTAGTGTCGAAGTCAGTAATTGTTTTTCAATGAAACATCTTGCTAACACCCCTATTCTGTAACTTGATCGTTACGCATTATCGAAAGCATTTGACCCAAAAATCGATACGGTCGAAAATTCGTGTTCTCTACTTGTTTGATCGTTATGGAATCGATGAAAAGTCGTTATGAAGTTGTATTCCATTACGACTAGTAAAGAGCTGTCGTTATGCAGTGCTAAAAAATTGTGTGTGAATGAATATTGTAGTAAAATATATTTTACTTAGAATTTAATTTTAATTAGACGAAATAAGTATGGATCAACATGTTTTATTATTGGTATTGGCGAATATTGATGAATTTTAAAATAAATTTTAAGATTTTTTTGTTAAAGTAATATGTATTTTAGGAACAATTATATAGAAAATAGGTTTTAAAGAGATACAAGTAATCCCTTCCAATTATCTGAAAATAATTTTATTAATTTGTTTGGATTAAATAAACAATTCGCGGACAATTTTGTTAATATACTGTCATCTCAATTGAATATTTCACAAAGAATATCTGCTGTACCAAATGTTTTAAAAATATTAACGACGATATACCATAAACCATATCACCACCAGGAACTCTGTGGAGAGATACATAGGATATTGAAAATAAGGTGTGTCTTTACGTCAACAAACACTTCACTATAATCCTGCAACTCTGGCAGAAATATTTATTCATGTGCTGTTCTACACAATATGGCAGTCAAGGATAATATACCCGACCCTGCAAATGAAAATATTGACATAGATAACATTCCATATCATGGAGACGATAATTGGCTTCATGGAAGGAGAAGAGTTACGGAGCAGTATATTCAAAATAACTTTAGATAAATTAAGGGTAAATTACATAGTTACCTCGTTAAATTTGTTTGAATTTCATCTAATTAGTGAATTCATTAAATTATGCATTAAAATTTAAGTAATATGATATACAGGTATAAAATTAAAAAGAAAATTGCAGGGGAAATACTTTTATTTATATAGTACCTCATAATATATAGTATAAAAATAATGAAAGTAAAATATGATCAGCATTCATTTTAATCTGTCTCACTTTCTGGATCAGACATATTTGCTCAGTAATTTTCATATTTGTTATTTTGTATTTTAAAATCTGTTATTTAATAATTTTCTTCAATTTTAGCCGTTGTAAAATTCTGAAGTGCAGTTTATTTAAAACATCCAACTGTTTTTCTTGTGATGCCTTGTATTCATCAAGTGCACTATTTAATGACATATTCTTCCTGTAACAAATATGACAATATCAGTAGAACTTACAATTAGAGTTAGAATACGTAAAATTAATTTTATCAGAATAAATTTAAATACACTTTGAACTATTTTTTATGCATAGTAATGAATTAATTTTATGCCTTCTGGTGTTTCTTCCAAAAAAGTGGATGTAGATAGAATAGGACCACCGGTTTGCTGTTGCTATATGTTACCCAGCCTTGTCTTATTTTAGTACTGGATTTCCAATCTTTGAATGTCTACAAAAAAAAATATATAAAAACATACCTATATCTAGCCATTTATATGTTTAGCATTTTCATAAAATATTTTACATAACTCTAATGTAAAAAATATTACGTTTATTAATCAATTTCATTCAATAACATTACTTATTTTTAGAAAGAAGTTCGTCATTTTAATAACATTTATTAATCTCAAATGACAGTATCAGAAAAGCATAATATATTTTAAAAATGCTAATAGTTTAGGGATAAGAAATTTATAATAATTTATAAATATAATGAATACATACCCTCTTCCACTGGTCTTTTGTTTTTTGTGGGCCATCTCCACATGCATTTAAAATACCTGTTAATTCATCCCAAGCATTTTGATCATCTGGTATATTTTTATTCGTTCTTAATGAAAGTTTACTTTTCATAAAATCTAAATAAATGGTCTGCTGTTGGGCAGTAACTTCACCACTACTTTTCCTCTTATACATTTTAATCGCAAAAAAAAACACTTGCTTAACACTCAAAACTCCTTTAACAAGTAAATTTGAAAATAACGTACATACCGTCAAGGAATCTAACCATATTCATAAACTCATCCATAAACTTTAAATATCAATTTATTTTACGATCTACAATATAGTATACTAATATAATACGCTTTGTGCAGAATTTACAAGAGGTATATTTTTACAATCCCGGCAAAGAACATTTTACCATAAAACATGTATTAAAAATAGTACGTGCTTATCAATAGTTTTATGTATATAACCTACAATCCAGGCAATTTGTTTACTGATATCGCCTAAACAGCTGACACATTGGCAATATGAAGATGGTAACATCTGTACAGTCCCTGGTGAAAACATTGAATTTTGGTTATATGACCGACATCGACCGAACTGATAACGATGTGACTTACTGAATACGCTTTCCAACGAAAATCGTTACGGACGGGATAACGACAACTTTCTTTACGATAATCGTTCGCATAACGATCAAGTTACAGAATAGGGGTGTAAGGCACATAGTCTGCTTTCCTGCATGGTATTTCTAGAAAATCTTTTTATTCTCTTCAAAGCAGAAAAACACCGTTCACTTTCAACTGTTGTCATCGGTGTGGTGCAAATTATGTTCATAGAAACATTGCAGTAATGTTAGAGCAGATGAAACAGTTCCAAATTCTGGTCTATTATTCAAAAGTACCAATGTATGCTTAAAAACAATTGAATCCAAATTAAAAGTCTTCATGGCCATCTAGAATTCAGTTTCGGGGAAAGATTGTTGATATGTTCAAATAAGTGTGGCTGAAAAACAAGAGCTATAGATATGTGATCACTAAACAAAAAACGGTCATCAATATTGTTAATAATAATATCGTACACTTCTTTAGCAACCATCTTGTGATTGTCTTCATAACGGGGTCTTTTGTTCCGTTTTCGGGAATGTTCCTTTTCTTCTTCATCGTTATCACTAATTTCATTGTAATAATCGTAATCAGTTGACTTCCTCACATGCTGATGACACACAAGACTGCATTTTAATACTGTCAATTTGACGATGTTGTAATTGGTTGTAGAGAATTTCGCAATCCGGCATGATTTTATTAAAAAAATATAACCAGTAATTGAAATCATAATCATTTAAAATATTTTTCAAGCCTACAGCTTTCCTTATTGTCGACTGGTCACTAGATTCATCATCTATGATCCGCGCCAGACATGTGATAAGATATTTTTTATATCGGAAGACACTCACAACACATCTTGATTTAAAGTTCCATCTGGTTGGTGCAGATTGCGGAAGTCCATTTTTCACAACCTCATTCAGTATAGCAGTACGCTTTGGGGATCTTGTAAAAAAGTAGAAAAAGCATTTAGATTGCAAAAGAAAACTTTCACTTGTTTGTTCTGTGAGGCAACCCATTCAACTATAAGATTTAACTGGTGCGCGTAACAGTGAATATAATTTGCATTTTTGTAAATTTTTGCATAAATACCGTTCTTTTTACCACTCATTACTGAGGCACCGTCGTAACTTTGAGAGATTAATTTCGCAGGCGTTTAGTCCAACTTAATTTTCCTAAGTTCTTCCAATAAACATTTCGTAATGCCATCAGCAGTATGATTCTCTGGTTGCAGAAAATACAGAAATCGTTCTTGTATTTTTCCGTTTAACTCGTATCGAACTATAAAAGCTAACTGGGAAAGTGTAGCCGAATTTGTCGTCTCGTCTGCTTGTATAGCGATGTAGTGAGCTTTGTTAATTTCGTCTGGAATCAAAGTGCGACAAACTTCGTATATACTGTCTAGCAATAAATTTGGAACGGTTTTGACAAATCGATTAAGAGGGGCGTTACCAACAAATAGAAACTTATGCAACTTATATTACTCGCGGGACGGGTAGACTCAAGGGGGTGTGAGTAGGTGGAGCTAGACGATATTCGGTTTCGATCACAGCGCTTCGGTTTTATTCACAGATTCTGTCATAGATAAAGGATTGCTATAGATGGGAAACATAATGTATAAAGAATGAGTACTTACGGAACTGTTGATGTTGATGTTTTATAATAAGCCAACTTTCGCTTGCCCATAACTTATATTATTATACACTCGAATATTATAGGTATATATGACATTTCGTTTTCATCACTCTGATTTAAGTCTGGAATAGCCGACCGATTCCGATATATTTGGGTCTTTGCTAGGACCGGTAGAGATACCGTAAAGTGGGGATAGACGACGCAATAGCTTCGGAAAACACTCGTATGAAATGTGTGTGACAATATTTACTATTTAATGTTTTTTATCTTCAAAAATAATTACATAATTTTTTTTTTATATCGTCATCAAATGTGCAGCTGGCGCGTAGAGGTTCTTTTCTTTTGTGTACCAGCCTTAGTTAGTAGACATTATAATAACGTTTCGACATATATTTTATCTTTCTCAAATTATAAAATGCTTTTAAAAAACGGAATACATTCACTGTTGCACAACACAAACTTGAAACAGTTAGATTTTTATTTTAGTTTTAATATTTTATCTGTTGTGAAACTTACCATGTCTTTTTTTTGTAATACTATAAGAAGGATAACTAAATCATTCTATAAATTTATGTTACGAGGGCGTATTTTTATGTTATCTACCTAGCCATGAAACAAAAGAGTGACGATGTCAAACAAATTATTGAAAAATTGCTGTCACTGTTAGAAGTACATGTGCTAAGTTGTGTTTAGTTTATCCTGTGTATAGAGATTTGAGACGGTCTATTTCTCGATAAAATGAGAGAAACTAATGTTGAACATCGCAGCGTAATAAAGTTCCTGACAAAGGAAGGCAATGGTCCAAAAGCAATTCATGAAAGAATGGTTGCTGTATATTTCCAAGTAAAATATTGGTTTAAACTCTTTCGATGGGACCGACAGTCAATCAATGTTGACCCAAAGTCCGGACGACCCGTTGAAGCTCGAACTGAAAACATTGTGCGAAAAGTCGAAAATTTGGTACTGAAAGATCGGCGTGTAAAGATCTCTGTCATTGGCAATGAAGTCTGTATATCCGAAACAAGTGTTCTCAAAATTTTGCATGACGATTTGGGTATGAAGAAGGTGTCTGCACGGTGAATACCCAGATTGCTTACACCTGAACAAAAACTGTGCAGAAAAGAAGTTTCTCAAGAAAATTTGGTCAAGTTGGAGAGGGACAAAACATTTTTATCTCGAATTATTACCGCCACGACATTAAATACACAAAACTAGTATCAAGAGAGCATTAACGTTAAAACCAAAAAGATTTGAAGTCATATTAAATTATGGAAGGAAATAGTAAATACTTCATGTCAATTAATAATATTGGGACTACAATAAAAATGTATGAAATAGTATTGTTTTAAAACCTTTGTAAATTGGAAAAAACAACAATTTTTGGAAAATGATGTTTGGTAAGTTCACTATTTGTCATTATTTAAGGGGTAAACAATTATTAATACAGTATAATTTTCCATTTACAGATATCCTTGTTTCTAATTTCAATTTAAATATCATAAATTTATAAAATGATTTAGTTATCCTTCTTATAGTATTACAAAAAAAAAAAAACATGGTAGTTTCACAACAGATAAAATATTAAAACTAAAATAAATATATAAACTGTTTCAAGAATGTTCTGTAGTTATTTGTGTTTGTTTTTGTTTACAGTTTGTGTTGTGCAACAGTGAATGTATTCCATTTTTTAAAAGCATTTTATAATTTGAGAAAGACAAAATATATGTCGAAACGTTATTATACCAGAATTTTTGTTTTAATCCGAAAATCTATATGATATAATTTCAATGGAATAAAAAATTATATTACTACAATGTGTATGAACTATGTATGTACAATCGGTGTAGTAAAAGTGGCTCGTAAAGTGGATTAATATAATTATACCGGTTTTAGAAATATTGTCAGTTGGATGACCATTAGATTACATTAACACTTTAATAATGTTTGCACATTCGGGAAACAAACAGATTTCTCAGTAAGTAGGAATTTTTGACCATTCCAATAAGTTTCTTTTTGCATCAACAGAATGCTTCCTAGATTTGACCGTGAGTAATCATTGTCTGATATAAAAAAGGCAAAAAGAACAAGTTATTAATATTCAACCGCTTCACGAATATAATCATATAATGTTAACAATTGTATTACCACAATTTTTGGATTAAAATCGCTATGACTACGAGGGAAAGAGAATATTACATATGGTTATAAGTTGACAACGGAAGGAATCCACGAAGAGTACTTGCAATGAGTAATAGCTTAAAAATTCCAAATGACAACAAAAAACGAGAACAGATAGTAAAAGTAGGCGAAGAGCATCAGGTAATTAAAAATCAAGAAATTGAAAAACAGAAAAGAACACTAAAATGTTTATAACTTTGTTTTGGCCGCGAAGATAATTAATGCATACGACGGTAAAACACGCACATTTAGAGCAAGTAGTTTAGCACTTTACATGCGAACACCATTAAAGCAATTGTGGTAATCCAACGCCTCATAATTAATCATCAAAAAAACTATTGTTCATCTATCACTGATAATAATAATAATAATAACAATATATCTTTATTAGCAATACGTTACTTTATACACAGATTATTTATATCCATTTCTCTAAAATATACCGGGATATCAACAATTAAATTGGTCAATGGTGGTCATGGATTTTAAAATTATTGTCGTACCGTGCATCGTACATTTAGGTATGTCATAATTTTTTGAATGTCAAAATCTGTCAAGTTATTGTGTTGAAGTTTTCTAATCATGCACGGATTGTGAATCATGGTCCTCACCACAGAGCACAAAATTTACATGATTGAAGCCTATTTTCGAACGGGTGTGCTAGTTAATGGAACTTGGGAATACAGTCAACGTTTGTGTTTGGACAATTTTCGAGAGCACTTCCCAGCCGTAGCAGTATTACCGGACAAGTTTTATGCATGCCTTACAAATTGTGTTGAAGTTTTTCGCGAAATTGGTTCTGTGACGCATAAAAAAGGTGCTGGTAGACCAAGAGTTCGTACAGAAGAAGTTATTAATGACGTTCGTCAACGTATGGAAGAAGAGCCTACAAAACCTTTAAAACGTCTCTCTCAAGAAATTCGGCTTTCTTATGGAACATGCCAAACGATTGTAAAGAAGGACCTGAACATGCATCCATATAAGAAGCAATCATATCAAGCTCTTCTGCCTGCAGACCACCCCAGACACCTTGCGTACTGCCATTGATTCGTTAATAATTTAATGAATGACGATCTGCTGAACTTAACTTTTTTTTTCTGACGAAGCTTGGTTCCACCTTTCGGGATACATCAATTCTCAGAATATGCGAATGTGGAGCACTGATAACCCGCACATTTTTATTGAAACGCCACTACATGCTCAGAAAATTGGTGTTTGGATGGCAGTTTCTCGCAGAAGAATAATTGGGCCAATTTTTTTCAATTTCACCGTCAACGCAGAAATGTACAGAAATATTTTTTTCATTGAATTTGTGCAATAGTTAGATGATGATGAACTTCAATACGGTTATTTCCAGCAAGACGGTGGAACAGCACATACTACACGAGAAAATTTTGCTTTTCTCCGCGAGTTTTTTGATGACCGGCTGATAAGTTTGCATACGGAAGTTGAGTTTCCTCCGAGATCACCTTGTTTGACAATTATGGACTATTTTATCTTTCCTTATTTAAAAAATAAGATTTTCGCAAATTCGATACATAATTTGCAAGAACTGCAACAAAGAATTGTTCAGCAATGTGAAACCATAACGCCAGAAATACTGCAAAACACTTTTCACAGCATGAGGAGGCGCGTAAACTTGTGCATTGAACAAAACGGGGGACATTTCCAACAATTATTGTAATTTAGTTTTTCTGGTTAATAAAAACGTTATTTATTTCATAACTTGTAGTTCATTATTATTTTACAGCTGAACTAAGTAGGCAACACATTTGTAGGATATTGATAATGTCAGTGTAGCTTGACAATGATTGAATTATTTCAAAAGGATGATTTAAACTAAGACAAGCGTTTTACATTCCATGACCAACATTGACCAATTTAATTTTTGATATCATAGTATAATGATAGTTGTCACTTAAACCTATTTATATTATTACAATGTTTTATATCATATGGTAGGCTGTTAAACATTTTTAGACCATTAACAAAAACATTATTAGCGGTTGATGATCTATTTACTTTTTCTATAAAGAAATCATTGATGATCCTTGTACTATATTTATGCGTTTCGTGTACATAAATCAATTTCTGATTAATATACGATGGCGTAGCACCTTATTTACTGCTGTAAATGAATAACATTGTTTTGTATATTATTCTTTGTCGCACATTCATTAATTTCAGTATACTCAGCATTAATGCAACTGGTGTATATTTGTTACACTTTAAAATTGCTCTCATCGCCCTATTTTGTATTTTTTACACTAATTACGAAACTCAGGTAATTAGTTAACGTACATAGAAGAGTTGTGCAGTATTCCATCTGTATCAAAATTGGCGATTTATATAGAGTCACCTTAATATATGTTGACATATTTTGACCTACTTTTTTAGACATTTTATTTAGAATATGCTTTGTATTTTCTTTAAAATTTAAATGTTGATCTATAATTATCCCTACACATTTTATACTATTTACTCTTTCGAAATAATTGATCAAGAACAATCGTTGAAAGACATAAAATGATTAAATAATCTTATAGAAACTCAGTGGAACTTAGAAGTATCTAGTTTAGTGCTAAAAGTATAATTGATAAGAAATAAGGCTAACCAAAACTTTTGCAACTTACAGTGTTAGTGATGTTGTAAAATTTCAAAAATTGATTGTAGAAGAAGCTAAAGGGCGCATGAAAAATTCATACAGAATTATCAGACAAAAGCAAAAGAATATAGACGGTTAAATAAATGTGTTTTAGCATGAACGATACTACTAAATCGTAAATGAAAAGTAAAAACATACGCTAGCACGGTTTCGCAAATTCAATAGAGAAAATGTTTATTTTAAAAGAATAATAACAGAGGCAAAGGGTAGTAAACCGGTACCAATTCCATTCTCAAAAATATACAAGAAGCCAAAACTGTGAATCAAAACTAGATTAAAGACAAGTCCCGAAGCATCTCGTCGTCAATCCAAAAGTAAAATTTTGTTTTGCTGAGATAGCAAAGAATTTTTTTAAATTCCAGTGTGTAGTAACTGAACAGACACAATAAAGAAACGAAAACAACTTAAAAATAATCTTATTAGACAAGTGCTGCAGGGCAAATAGAAGTAGAAATAAACATAAAGCTAAGACTAATTTATTACAAAAATTTGTAGTCAATATATTTTCGATATTTAGTGAACAAAATAATTATTTTGTTGTAATAGTAAACGTCCATAGTCCACTATGTTTTTATAAAGAAATGCTACTTTCGTGTTATAGGTACAATATTATTAATTTTACGATATTGATATTGTGTTTGAGCTACTATATGACACATTACAAGATTTATAGAAATGTTATATACATAGATGTGGGATCAAATAAATAAATAAATAGGTAAGGGGATTTATTTCGTTAATTTGAAATTCCCGGCAGGCAAATCTGAAAATTTGGCGCGCCCCTTGTATTAGAACTGAAAATTATCTGTTTGAACATAATTAAAATGCTTATTCGATGGCTTATTAAATGGCATCCATTCAATTATCACTGTTACAACAAATATCATGGCTCACTATACCGTATTCAAATAAAAAAACGAAGTTGGCAAAATTATATCAAAAAACGACAACAGCTTTGTAATAGTCACTTTTGAAGTATTAAGGCTTTACATGTTTTTGATGTGAAATTAAATAAGCAATTCAAAAATGTATACAGGGTGTTCCATTTGCAAAAAATGACTTTCATACAAAAACGTGTCATGTAAGTTTAATCCAGTTTTCTGCACATGCAATTAGTAACTGGAAAAAAATAAAATATACTACTATTAAGACCTCTTATTACGAACTGTACAGTCTTTGTATGTAGTGTTAACTTATACTTTTCACATGTCTTGTACTCACAAGAATCGCACTCATAGTCAAATTGTTTAAGATGTACCGTTTTTGTATATTGTTCGAAAAGATCCTTCCGATTTGTCTTGTATTCACACAATTCACACTTAAACGAAATTACCTTACATGTTTCGATTCTAAATGACCTTCGAAATTCCTCCTAACTTTCGTTTTGAAATCACACTTCTCACATTTATAATCAAATTGTTTGAGTTGTACAGTTTTTGTATGCTGTAAGAATTTAGCCTTCTGATACGTCTCATACTTATAATCCAATTGTGTTTGGTGTTTCGCTTTTATATGTTGCTTCAATAGAGCCTTTTTATTTGTCCGGTATTCACAAGAATCAGAGTTATAATCAAATTGTTTCAGGTGTACCGTTTTTGTTTGTAGTACAAAATTTTCCTTCAGTGACTCACATTAATAAATAAATTCACTGACATGTTTCGATTGTTTGTGTCGTTCTAGATGGTTTTTAGTGTTTGTCCCGAAATCACATGTCTCACACTTATAATCATATTGTTTAAGATGCGTCGTTTTTGTATGTTTTTCTAAATTATACTTTCGATTTGTCCTATATTCACATGCCTCACACTTATAGTCAAATTGTTTAAGATGAACAGTTTTTGTATGTTTGTCTAAATTTGTCTTTAGTTTTGTTATGTATTCACAAAACTCACACGTATAATCAACTTCTGTAAGATGGTTTACTCTTACGTGCCTTTCTAAGTACGTTTTTGCATTGGTTTTGTATTCACAATATTTACACTTATAACAGAATTCCTTAACATGTTTCGTTTGAACATGCACTTCTAGATGATTTTTATAATTCGTCCCAAAATCACATGTTTCACACTTATAATCATATTGTTTAAGGTGTAAAGACTTTATATGCTGCCTTAAACTATCCTTTTTATTTGTCTTGTATTCACAATATCCACACTTATAATCATTTTGTTTAAGATGCATCGCTTTTTTATGTTTTTGCAAATTAGCCCTCCGATTTGTCTTGTATTCACAATATCCACACTTATAATCATTTTGTTTAAGATGCATCGCCTTTTTATGTTTTTGCAAACTAGCCTTCCGATTTGTCTTGTATTCACAAGACTGACACTTATAATCATATTCTTTAAGATGTTTCGATTTCACATGCAATTCTAAGGATTGCCTTACATTTGTCTCGAAACCACATGTCTCACACTTATAATCATATTGTTTAAGATGCTTCCTCTTTGTATGTTGCACCAAGTCAGCCTGTCGATTTGTTTTGTATTCGCACGTCTGACACTTATAGTCAAATGATTTAAGATGTACCGTTTTCGTATGTTTTTCCAAATGACCTTTTCGATTTGTCGTGTATTCACAAGAGTCACACTCATACTTAAATTGTTTTAGATGTACCGTTTCCACGTGTTGCAATAAATTTCTTCTTTTCTTGGTTTTGTACTCGCAAGACTCACAGTTATAATAAGTATTTCCTTGAAGGTGATTTTCTCTTTCGTGGGTTTGTAAATTACCCTTTGCACTTGTCTTGTATTCGCAATGCTGACATTTATAATTGAATTCCCTTACATGTTTCGATTGTATGTGTTGTTCTAGATGATTTTTAGTGTTTGTCCCAAAGTCGCAAGTGTCACACTTATAATCATATTGTTTCAGATGTACTGTTTTTATATGTTTTTGCAAGTTACCCTTCCTATTTGTCCTGTATTCGCAAGACCCGCAATTATAATCAAATTGCTTAAAATGTACAGTTTTCGTATGATGTTCTACGTAATTCTTCTGGTTTGTCCTGTATTCACATAATTCACATTTAAACTTGAATAGTTGAAAATGCATCATCTTGCGTCTTTTACTTTGTGTTATTGGTTTGTCCATTGCGCGTGAAAGGCGTTTTCTGAAAATAAATAAATGCATTAGAATCTAAAATGAACGGGAAGATGCATTTCAAGTGAAGAGTAGTGAAATATACCAATACAAGGCCAGACCACAGACTATACTATACAGACTAACCGTGTTTAAAACAGCAAAGACTTCTCATAGAAAATTCTTTTCTATGGCCGTACAATGGTTACGTCGGTGTTTCATCCATCAGCCACTAGGTGGCCATCGGGGCGTATACTTAACAGTCCGTTGTTATTCATTATTGTAGCACCGATAATGACTATCCAAACCGGTAACTAGTTCCAAGAATTTATCCTCGAATTTGTTTTTAACTTGTAGTTAAACTAATCCCTCTATCCTATATTATCAATATCTGTAGCCAGTTGTGAGAGGCGCTGAACACATACTTAATAATGCGCACACGTTAAATTTCCATCGTTCCTGTTCCTTGGCATTTTCTGCCATTACGTTTGTTGCAATTTGTTGATATACTGATGTCACATTATAAATTACATCAAACATTTAGTCAGTTTGTCTATATATACCGCGAGGGTATATACAGACCTGAGGGTCCTAGCATAGCTATGAACCATCATCTCGACAAAACAAATATATTGCGTGAATATGAATGAGTTCAATCGGTCAAGTCGTTCAGAAGTTATACGACCACTAACAGACGCACCAATTTACGTTGGAATGGGTTTTCCCAGATTTTTCTTTCAATCAAAAACATTCAGTTGAGTTATTTCCATCCCGGGAGCATAAAAAAGCAAAAAAAAATCAAACAAATATGTCACTCCAATCGTCAGTTAAGATGGAGAATGCATAAAAAAATAATGATTTTTGTAGTTTGTTCGAATTTTCCGACTTCCCTTTGTAATTGTCCCGATTTTGATTCCTGAAAACTTTTCCAGGACCATAACAAATAAAACAAAAACGAATTACGCATATCCATCGTTCGAATCGTGAGTTATTGTCTTGAGTTCATACAAAAATCCTATAGAAAAATGTATTTTCAATTTTTCCCGAATTTTACAATTTTCCTGGCAACTTCTCTAATTGTTCTTTCCCTAAACACTTATTCGAATTACTACGAACATTAAAAAAAAAATTAGTCCAATCGGTCCAGCCGTTTTAAAATGATGCGCTTACCGACGAACAGCATTTCGTTTGACTTTATAGAAAGAGCAATACAATTACTGAATCACTAATGAAAATATTAATTAAGACGTCACATCCAATATTATTAAAGCGCGAATACGAATTGCTTATTTAATTTGAACCAAGTACTGATACTATATTATTATAGTCCGTCTCAACCCCATTATGCAGTACAGGTCTTATGGCAATTGATTTCGCGGTTGCCAAATCGTCTCCATTGTATAATGTCGTTACAGTTCCGGTTCATTGTTTGACATTTTTGTAATCAAAATATAACCTATACGACTGTTTGTCATTCAATTGATGCATACAAAAAATTAATAGTAATATGAAACACTAAAAGGAAAGAATATATGGAAAGATGGATTAGTTAAAACAGAATATTTGTAATAATATAATCCTTTGAGTAACTGATTGATTGGAGAGTTACTTGTTGAAACTTCATTTTAATAATTAATAAGTAAAAAACACAAATTTTTAGTTTCAAAAATATTTAATGTAGACACTACATACGTTTCACCACACTGTGGCTTCATCAGGTGATGAAAATATACAAATTCAATTTCTGTTACAATGTCACTTATAAATACAGAAAATAGATGACACAATTATTGTTGTTAGGTAGGGGTATTCAATTACAGTTTTAAATTTAGTAGGGGGGAGCTATTTAGGTCCAACTGATCGTTTAATATTATACCTATTTTACTAAATTTATTTATTTCTAGACTTTCCAGTAAGTAAAGTTTTTTACTTTTTTCTTGAATATGTAAAATTTCAAATTGTTTGTTAAATTTGTGATTCAATTCCAGGCAGTGGTTAGCAAAAGTCGAATCTGTTTTCTTATCGTTATAGCTTCTTTCATGTTCTTTTATCCTGGCTTCAAAAGTCCTCCCTGTCTGCCCGATGTAAACTTTATCACAATCTTCACATGTTAACTTATAAACTCCTGAGTTCAATTTTTTGTTTGTTTTATCTTTCTTATTGTTAAGAGTTCTTTGTATTGAATTATTCGTTCTGAAAGATATTGATTCATTGTTCGCTTTCTTAATAATAGTCCCTACTTTATTTGAAATGTTTCCCAAGTATGTGATAAGATTGTAATTAGAAGGTATGGTTTTTTTTTTTTGGGTAAATTAAGCAGAGTGTTTTTGACTCTAGTTGTTTTGTTAAAATGCCTTTTATCGTGTCCATCACAGACAGATACTACAATACACGTAAGATCTTTTCATCCTATGACTCACAAATTATCAGCTTATCAGTCCATGATCCACAAATTAATTAACATTCCCATGAGTCAAGAAAACTTCGAATTAGAAAAGAATAGAATATTTACGATAGCGGGCAATAATGGGTATTGGATGGACACGATAAAAGGCATTTTAACAAAACAACTAGAGTCAAAAACACTCTCCTTAATTAACCCCAAAACAAAAACCATACCTTCTAATTACAATCTTATCACATACTTGGGAAACATTTCAAATAAAGTAGGGACTATTATTAAGAAAGCGAACAATGAATCAATATCTTTCAGAACGAATAACTCAATACAAAGAACTCTTAACAATAAGAAAGATAAAACAAACAAAAAATTGAACTCAGGAGTTTATAAGTTAACATGTGAAGATTGTGATAAAGTTTACATCGGACAGACAGGGAGGACTTTTGAAGCCAGGATAAAAGAACATGAAAGAAGCTATAACGATAAGAAAACAGATTCGACTTTTGCTAACCACTGCCTGGAATTGAATCACAAATTTAACAAACAATTTGAAATTTTACATATTCAAGAAAAAAGTAAAAAACTTAACTTACTGGAAAGTCTAGAAATAAATAAATTTAGTAAAATAGGTATAATATTAAACGATCAATTTTAATTTTAAGTACATATGAATTCTTTATAAATTTGTTTAAACTTAGTAGTTGTGCGAAATATTGGCAAAATTCTATTTTTTTGCTGAAGTAAACTGCTACTTCCGGTCTACCGATTTTACTGAAAAACTAATCAGATCTCAAGAGGGAGATTATACACGTAAATACAAAATTTGGAATTGATATCTACAGCGGTTTGACTGCTATCATGGTCACACAGAGAGAGACACACAGACACACACACAGACATTTTTTAAAAACCACTTTTTCGGTATCAGGGGACCTCAAAACGTGGACATCTGCAAAAATCTCGAGGTCGAAAATGTTCATCATCACAATACTTATAAGCCATGCACTTTACGTCGAATAAGTGCCTATGTATTGTCATCATATGAATGAAGTCGATCATTTATTTGTACATGTTTTCTTTTGTTTGCTTTCTTCGGACTTGATAGTTGACCCATTTGTTGTTCCCTCTTTACATTATATATGGTACGCACTGAACAACATAAAGCTTTACTTCCTTTTTCAACAGCAGAGGTCACGTTCATAGATGTAATTAAAATAATTATATACATTCATAATCATCTGCTTCCTTATGACTAAAATTTTCTCCCTTCGGTCACGGTATTTGTTTTTTCTCAACGTTCTGTAAACACCAGATTTCGGAATTCCAGTTTCTCGAGCCACTCGACGTACTGGTGTACTTGGATTGTTCATAACATATTGTAAAATATTATTTTTACGTATATCAGCATTGTTAACTTGATAGATCTTTTTTGTTCGAAGCTTCCATAGTTCACTCAATTTCTGATTATTCTGCTAAAAATTGTCCGGTGTGGTTGTGGTCTTTCCGAAAAACGCTGAGCGTAACTTGTGCAAGCATTTTCAGAAAGTCTATTTACTTTGAAATAAACTTCCAACATATCAGCCTTTACTTATTTGAAAATGTGTGTGCCAATATCACAATTCTTATTAGTATCCATGATTAACGGTAATTACTTAAACAGTTCTAAATCTCCCACCAATTACACTGCACTTTTACATGTCAAAAATGACAGAGGTTATTTGTCGTTTGTTTTACACTACCATTTAATTTCATAGCCCACTAATTCTGTATTAGAGTGTTCATATCTCTCGTGTAAATAAAGATTTATTAGGCATGTTGTACATTATTGAACAGCTATTTTTAAGGACTATATACCTAATTAAAAATCCACTATGGGCACCATAAGAAAAACAAAAGATAGCACTAAGAACTTGGAAACAAATGAAAATCGGGGGTTACTGTTAACACCAAAAAATTTGTCTTAAAAAAATGTCTCAACAATGTCAGCAAAAGTTAGACGCAGTTTTTAATAGAAATCCAGATTTACTAACATTGCGGCAATTGTGTATGCTAAATACGCTGAAATAAAAGAATATTTCCATTACGCAAATATAACCAGTTGCGATGTAGAAAGGACATTTTCTATCTACAAGGATGTAGTTAATTCAAAGAGAACAAATCTTAAAGAAGGGCAAATGAACAAATTATAATGTATTTTGTATTTTATAAATCACCAGCTACTTGTTATCCAATTATGTAAATAAAATTAAAACCTCTTTAAAAATACAACATCTCAATAGTGCGCCCATGGGCAACGAGTCATGGTTCGCTCGTGTCCGCGGCCTAGTTATAAAGTAAAATATTTGATGACAGATATTAAAACTTCTAATTTTTATAAAACAGTATGTGCAATTTCCCAATTTAATTTGTGCAATTCTTTAACAGTTGAATTTAAAAATAACTATTAAGACAAGGGCAATGGATAATTAAAGAGCAATAAATCAGTCAAAAGCATCAATGTTTGATGTCAATTAGATATATTATTCCCTAAACCGTGATTCTGAACAGGCTTTTCAAAGAGTTAAATAATTATATAGCAAAAGATTACTTACACTTTTAAGGCAGAAAATATGTGTATAAAAAAGTAAAAAGCAAGTCATTTATAAGATATAGGGACAGGTGTCAGAATATATTTAAAGTTTTTTTTAAAAAAACCATAAATTTTTTTGTTGACAGTAAGCAATAAATCTCTTTGATAGGATACTTATGTGTGTATATTTCATTCATAATCTACTTTTGGAGTTTTTATTTAGTTCTCGGATTACAGTTACAAATAAATTCCGAATGGTTTAGTCTCGTTGTTAGTGTATAGATGGTAATAGTTGTCTTAGCTGCTTTCTACCACCAGATACCAGCACATTATAGCAGGATTTACTCGAAATTTTATGTTGCCCGATTTACGTATTTGATGGGCTCTCTATATATATTCCCTCTACGGTTAAAGCTATGAATTACTTACAAATAAAGGAGACACATGAGGTATGAAAATCAACACATTTTAGCGTCATGATTATAGACCGGACGTACAAGGCCGAAATTACGATGGACAAAAGAAATAATGTATAACATCACGCAGTTACTAAATAGCACTATTCATATGGTGAACTGCAACATCTGTTGTTGTCGCGAATACGCCAGCAAAAAAGACGATTTTACTCTTAAATTCCTTTCTTCATGGGCGTAGGTAGAAGCGCGAGTTTCTAAAATTTATTCTATTTACCTGATATTTCGTAATATAAATAAAGTACGGAGAGTTAGTTTCGTTTTTTCATTGTTTTGACTGTTAATTACATACTTCGTAATTTTTGTAATAGTTTATGTTTAATACCGTTTCATTGAATCTATTCCTCCCAATTATCTTGACGTAAGTGTGCACCGGCTTTTGTTAAGTTCAATAACATACGCATACATGTTTAGTTAACATCTATTTAGATCTAGAACATTGTTTATGTTACTTTGTCAGATATCATATAGATAGTCGAGAATGGCATCGTGTAACAATGGCGAATTGGATTAAGGGTCGTACTGATTGTATGTCCTCCACTGTCAGTGATTCCGAGATTTATTGCAAAGTCTGTAAAATATCGTTACAGAATGCCAAAAAAATCGCACGTACAACGTCACTTAGCATCGCTAAAACATACACAGAAATTGGACCCGTTGGCAGCTGATAATTTTAACGAAGAACTCTGTGAAACTTTAATGGCGGCTAATATCCCATTAAATAAACTTGACAATCACTCTCTGAAAACATTTCCCCAAAAATATACTGGTCGAAATGTTTCTGATGAATCCACCTTAAGCAAATATCATGTTTCTAAGTGCTTCACGAAAACAGTAGAATGCATTAGAAGACATCTTTCAAATCAGTACCTATGGATAAGTACCGACGAAAATGTCAATATATTAGGACGCTCTGTGGTAAATGTTGTAGCTGGTGTACTACATCCAACTATTCCATATAACGCATATGTTATAGCATCTAAAGTTATAAATACAGTTAATACGGAAACAGTTGCTAAAACCATTGACGAGCATTTGCACAAAATGCTTCATTCGGACAACCGGTACAAGGAAAAAACACTTTTATTTGTTAGTGACAGTGCGGCATGTATGTTAAAAAACAGGCAGACTATTAAAGGAAACATATCCTTATATGCTACATATTACTTGTGTAACACATGTTCTCTACAGAACCTGTGAATATAACAAAGACCCTTGTATCCGATTTTAAAAAAGTTTTCAGAAAAGCACAATTGAGAGTAGCTCTTTAAAGGGAAAAACTTCCACCTTTGTTACTGCGTCCCTCGCCAATAATAACTAGATGGGGAACATGGTTGGAAGCTACTACTTTTTATGCAGAGAATGTCGATAGCTTACAAAATTTCGTTACATGTTTAAATGACGATGGTCGAAATATTTATAAGTGCAAAGAACTAACACAAATCCCAAATTTAAAAAATCAGTTGTTATTCTATTCCTTCAAGAGCACTTTGGAAATGTGCCTAAACTAATCACATATTTTAAAAATCGAAATCTCAAATTAAAAGATGGATTTACACATTAGATGTTGCTATTAATAATTTCAAAACTATTCCAAGTGACTTCGGATTTGGCCTTCGGCAAAAGTTAGACGCAGTTTTTAATAGAAATCCAGATTTAATAACATTGCGGCAATTGTGTATGGGGATAATGACACAAAATCGAACTGCCAAATATGCTGAAATAAAAGAATTCTTCCAGTATGCACCTATAACCAGTTGCGATGTAGAAAGAACGTTTTCTATCTACAAGGATGTACTTAATTCGAAGAGAACAAACCTTACAGAAGAGAACCTTGAGAAAGTATTGCTAGTAAATATTAATACTCCTTTACTCGACTTGAACTACAAAATGAACAAATAATAACGTATTTTGTATTTTATAGATCACCATCCACTTGTTATCCAATTATATAAATAAAATTAAAAACTCTTGAAAAATACAATATTTCAATAGTGCGCCCTTGGGCGATGAGTCATCGGCCTATCGTCCTGTCTATAGTCATGATATATTCGTAACGAGTATAGAATCTGTACCGTTCATTTCGTTGATCTCATCAGTAAAGCAGTGGTCATATACCGGTCTCTCAACAAAGGGGTTGATAAAAATGATTTTATTTATATTTTTAAATAGCTGACCCGCAGACGTTGTTCTATCCTTTCAGGTAAGTGGCGAGAGTAGTATTCTATAAAAAAAAATAGCGCCATCTATCGGACGACAGCATATACCTAAATGATTTTGTTGACCACGCGAATATATTGTGTACATACAAATGATGTCGGTTTATAAAAATAAACTTTATTAATACAGGTCCAAATTTTGTGATTTTCTTTTTTACCACTAAACCAACATATATGTATTATGAATGAGTTATTTTCGTACATAAATATAGAATTTGTTAATAACATAACTACAGCGCTCCCTATCGGATCCTAGCATAGTTATGAACCATCGTCTCGACAAAAAAATAATATTGCGTGAATATGAGCATAGAATAAAGTACAAAATCTATATAAGTATAAAACTAAGTCAAGCTATAATCTGACTAAGAGTAAATTATAGGTAAACACCTGAATATATTTATAATTATTCCTATACTCTAATTTAGATAACAGTCAACTTGTCATTTGAAATTATGACGTATCATTCTAGCATTAGTGTCAAATCGCATGTTTTGATATACGCTTTGAAGTATAGGTTATTTATGTTTGAGGACTTGATATTGTTTTGAATATTTATGTTGCGTCCCTTTTTAACCGCCAAGGCGTATTGACCAAGCTATATGCTGATCATCGGTGACTGTTATCGCCGCGAATTAGTTAAATTAATAGCCTTGACGTTTCATTTTAATGTCACCTGGTACAATTGGGGGCACACAACATAAAACATAAAATTCGCTAAAATACCAATGACGATATATAATTATAACACGCTCTGTAAGTTTCAATAGTTTGTAACCCAATCATACCTGTTTATTCTCTCACAGCAGTGGGCCATATGAAATTCCAGGTATTCCTTCTTATCCAAAAAAATTTTGCAAGACGAACACTGCGTCAGCCCTAGAAATTTATAAAACAAAACTTAATTATTATGTCCAGTCAGTATATAAAAATTCCATCATAAAAAAAAACAACCGCAAATTGTTATATACTTTTGAAGTTTTAGAATGAATACTCGGAAATGCTACAAAATTAACATAATTGTCCATTCTTGTGTTACAGCAAGATTTAGTTTTTATTTCCTGAAATTATTCAGTTATTTGTTTAATGATCTGCATTTAAAAAAATATCAATTTGTGTATATTTAAAGCAATAGTAAAAACCTTCTGAGAGTAGTACCAATGATTAGAGAATACTATAGATGCGACACTCGAAAAAGGAACTACATTTGTAGAGTAGGATAGAAAACATTCCAATTTAAATGGACTGAAGATAAACAAAACACACATAACCTGGTCAGCAGACGCCGTTTGCTTTATAGTTTAGTCTTTTTATATTGTTTATTATGCTACTAGTTATTATTGTGTTTGAATTAGTCGTTTTTCGTAATTATAAGTATGATACCGAAACAAATTGGACAAATGTGTGTGTATAAAGACTGTAAAAATTATTTCTAAGCATGAAAAATTACGTTTTAGATTTCCTAAAGATCATGATATGTAAGTAAACAACAACTTATCAAGAATCTTATTTAATTTCCTTCTTTTTCACCTATCGGTAATAATACTATTAATGCATATTGTAGTTGTAAAAAATGGGTGCAAGCATGCGGAAAATATGATTTATCGGCAAAAGATCCTTTAGAATTCCATACAAAGTATCGGATATGCAGTAAACATTTTGTAGCAGATATGTTCATGAACGTTGAAAGGAAGCGTCTGTTACCACTAGCTGTGCCAAATGAGTTTTCAGACAAAGTACATTCTACTTTAGAAACAATATGTAAGAAGTATGCAATTAACAATAAACATTTAAGTAACACATTTTTTATAGCTGAATCAATTCCATCATGTTCAGGATATGCTATTAAGAGAAAGGGGAAAGAAAAGCATACAATATTCAAGAAGATAATTTATTTGGAAAACTGAAAACACCACGCGAATGCTTTTATAACTATGTATATCTACGAAGAAAGAATAAACAGGAGAGATAATAAACTGGTGGGGGAATAGGTATTATTTAGACGGAAGTTACCAGTTTTAGGCAGGTCAGTTATGGCAATATTGACCAATCATAATTTATAAAATGAGTATTTTGAATAACTTGTCATATATCCGGTATGTTTGATTATGTGTTCAGTGGCGTAACATACATATTCTAGGCATGTTTTTTTTATGTTTTCTTTAATACAGTTAGAATAAATGTTACTATATTAAAAAGAATAAAAGAAGTGAAAAAATAATGCACTCACGATATTACTTTAATTATTATTGGTAATACAATAAATTTATTACTATTATTATTATTGTATTGTTATAGTATGTAAATAATTTTTTTGTATAATAAATTAATCATTGTCTCAGCATTTCACTGCCTAAATGTAAATGTTTCAAATATACATATTTTTCGATTACATTTAAAATGTATAACACATATGCACTTATATATTCTCTAAACACTTCTTTTTCCTATAATAAAATAATATATTCTTACTAATGTTATTATTCCACATATATTTTGTATTTCAATTTTACAATATTGCAGACCCATACAATTATTTCTCTGACAATAGAAGAATTTTAAAATCAGTTCTGTTTAAAATTCCCGCGCTTCTACATTCCAATTTAAATGTCCAAGGTCACAAAAATTTTTAGTAAGAGATCAAAGATTTATTCTTTATTCTCTAATCTTTGGTAGTACAGATACAAAAATAAAAATTATTTCCTATTTATAAGAGCTTAAGCTTTCTCAAATACTTCATTCACTTCTTCAGATGATTCGTTTAAGCTGTAAAATATTAGTTTCTTATCGAGGGCTGAAAACCTTTTGATTTTGCCTTGAGTATAAAGCACTGTTATTAACTCATCAACAAAATAGTATATTTTCTCTTTCAAGTTTCATGTGTTTTTTCAATTTATTCTTCTTTACTTTTCAGTTACTCATATTATTTGTTTACACTAATAACTATTAACATCACAAGACTCATATGAGAATTTAGCTACTATGGATCTGTTGCAAGACATGAAATATACTTTCTTAAAAAAGACAAAGAACATGTTATCAATAAATAAATCAATTAAATGCAACCCCAATAACACTAGCCAACGCGACTGTTAAGTCAGTTATAAGTTATAGTATTTTGCATTGTTTTAAACATAAAAACTGAATTCTAATAGGGTATCACGCGCATTTTCAAAATAATTTTTTTATCTGTTTTAACGTAAAAAAAAAAGTAAAATTTAAAATAAAAAATTATTGTAACAAGCTTGAGCATATTTGCGGCTATACCGTAAAGGGCAGTGGTAACTACAAAGGCTACGACGTCACGCATTCCAGAGAGAAGTAGGGAATTCTAATATATTAGTCATCGCGGAATATACTAAAATGTAAACTTCTGGAATCGATATGTGCATATATGAAGGTTGCAGCCGGCGTATTGATTCATTTACTATTTAGTTGTTGACGCGGTCTGGCAAGAGACAAACGAAAGGTCACTTAGTTAAGAAAGTTTTAAGTAGTGTTCCACAAGTTGTGTTTGCGTGTGGTTTTCAAGAATAGAAAACCCTGCAAGAGGCTGTAAAAATTCTTCGGTGTCTGTTATGTTTGTGGATTATATGTTACAAAATCGCAAAAGAAGTCTTTAAGTGAATTAATTCAAAAATGTTATGAACAATATTTTGGATTCAAAATTAAAAATTCAAGACAAAAGATGGCTACCGCATATATACCATATTTCGTGTAAAAAAAAAAGAATTCTTCTGAAGTCCTGTCAGAAAGGCCAATGATTTGGCGTGAACCAGCAGATGACGTCACGGACTGTTACTTCTGTCTTGTAAAAATTGAAGGGTTTTCAAAAAAAAAAATAAACACAAGGTAATGTATCCAGACATTCCATTTGTAAGCAAACCGTTGAAATGAACTGATTGTGAGCTTCCAACTTCAATGCAATCGAATTCTTCTGCAAATTTCATGGACGAGGAAGATGTAGACGATGTTTTAAATGTGTGATTTTCAAGTGATCTGACGTATGTTCCTTCTGACGAACCACCCGTCATTGCTCAATCAGGTTTAAATGATTTGATAAAAGGAAGAAATAACTCAATTTATGCAAAACTTTGATATATCCGCAATTTTCCTTTGTGTGCAGTTAAGGGCTTTTGTATTCTTGATATTAATTAAACATTCAAGTATTTGTTATGTCAAGATTTTTTTACTTATCTATTTCTTTTTATAACTTCTGTGTAACAAATATTCTAAATAAAATATTTATCGACTAGCCAAGTATAATTATAAATCTAAAACTAGACGTGGTGGAAAGATTTGGTTTTTGGTTATGCCTTCAGTTAAAGACAGTAAGAACTGCACACCCATTTTCACAACAGTTATTAAAAAAAAAATTAAAACTGTTAATTACTCTATCTTTGAAATATGTAACATTTACCCTACCTTCACTTAAGGAACACTCTCCATGACAATGACTTTTGTGTTTGGCCAAATGCAACTCGGAGCTGAAACCAAGGCAGCAAAATGTGCATGCGTACACACTTTTAGCTTCATTTTCTATAATCGGAACAAAGTCTATTTTTACATCTTTATTCAGAATATCATCATATTGTTCACTGAAATGCAGCAACAATTCTTCGCCCGCATGAATTTTACGGGTGCTTCGAAAGTAAACATTATTTCCAAAATTAAATATAAGTAGATTTTGTTCATTATTATTTTTGGCAGGATTTACAAACTGCATCCAATTCAACAACTTTGCGTGATCTTCTTTCACTTTGAATTTGCCTCCTTTTACTGTCCAAGAGCATTCTGATGAACTAAGACCGGTGAAAGGACCAAATCTTACATTTTCAGGGATAACTTTTAAAGCAAAAATTCCAATTTGTCCAAACAAATCTCTAATTTCTAAGAAGTCTTTCGGCAGACTTTCTCTTGCATTATTAGATGTATAGATATCTAGTACATGCACAAGCATATCACACTCAGGGCAGTAATCTTCATAATATGCCAGACAATGGTCACAAACTGTTGGCCAAAATTAATGGAATTAAAAACTCATAAAATAAACCACATATGTCACAATTTTAATCTAAACTGAACTAACTACTTTATTAATAAGTACTTAAATCTCTTAATGACGTATATTTAGGATGAAATAACAGTAATTCTATCGACACAAAACAGTCATAGAGAAAGTGAAATAGATGAACCAGACACAGGTTCAATTCAAACAATTGTTCTAACATCAGATCAATTTCGTGGAGACTGTGTTCCCTCTCACAAATTTCGAAAATGCATACAGTAATATACTCATTATTACATTGATTTATCAATCTATAAATTTTATGTTTCCTATTAATAGTTGATTGTTGTTACTGGAGTTCTAATACTATATGAAATATTAAATATTATAATTAATTGAATATAACATATATATTTACACATATTACAAATAATGTGAAAGTATTAGTCATTAAGAGAGATTGGCTGATTTATAACTCTCTGTTCAAAAGTCAGTTTAGAGTATGGTTGTAATATTTTGATGTACGTGATCAGAACAAATTTAAACTAGGAACTTACATAATAGTTCGTTATCAAATTCAATTTTTATATCGCCGATACCACTCATTTCGTTCTCTATTTTAACATTATTTATTCCAGACGGCGGTATTTCTTCTTTTTTGATACTATCAACACTGGATACTTCACAATCGAATTTATCAGGATTTACAACATTTTGCATACCAATATCGCCTATGCTGATTTTAGTTTCGGAGACACAGATCTTGCTATCTGAATAAGCACGATCTTCGAATTCTTGTTTTACACTAAATGTATTTGCCGAAAGCAGTGTGTGCTTTATATCACTTTCCCAAACACCTTCGTGCATCATTATTCAAGTTATTATGAGACAGATAATTACGATTTAGAAATTTATTTTTATTACGATTTGTTTTGCTTATTTGCACAAACAAACAAAAATGGGAGACTAAATTTTGAGGTACGTCTGACACCAAGGTTAACTCAATAATGCAATAAACTGCCCAATCAACAATGCTGCCAACAACCAATAGGAATAGAATTAAATTCCTATTGTTTTAAATGAGTGTTGTTTGCACCCACTTCACTGACTTATCTTATCATCGTGCTTAACAATTTGGCGTTGTGACGTATTTAAGTATTTACTAAATGAGCGTATTATGGGCGAGATAGGGGAATACCATATATATAATACTACTATATTGCGTGTGTTGTATCTTGATAATGTGTAATTTTTCGTCCCAACTAAGAGAGATAGAATTGGCCGCCTTGCGTGTTCTGCGCATGCGTCAACTCAAACTGTCCATTTTGAAATTTACGAAATGACAGATAAACAGAAAACATAATTATAACCTCTGATTTAAACTGACATCTATAACTATATATTACTGAAAGCATACGCAAGGTTGTTTTTTTTATTGAATTCAGTTTTGTGCAAGTTTAGTTCATCGGTGACTTTGTAGAATTACCCAGAAAATACGCGGTAGAATAAATAAACGATATGAAGCCTGATTCCAGTGAATTATTAACAGAAAAACTTGTGAAGTTATAACTTCGTCGTTGATTTATACGTGCCTACTGGAATATGTGAAATTATATTATTAAATGTAAATACCGATCGTTTCATTTTGATTAACAGAAAAGATTTTGAACAGAAAAACTTGTGAACTTACCTACAACTAATACATTGATTTGTACGTGTTTATTAGTATATGTGAAATTATATTATTAAATGTAAATACCGATCGTTTCATTTCGTCTTATTGAAAAGATTTTGAACAGAAAATCTTGTGTACATTGATTTGTGTATGCTTATTGGTGTATGCGAAATTATTGAATATAAATACTGCTTCTTTCATTTTGATTTACAGAAAACGCATAAATTAATGTTTTACATACACAATCGAATAGATTCAGGTATGTTATATAAGTCAGATTGTATTATATTTCAACATATAGTTTTGCTATGTATTTTAAGCTTAAGAATGCAAATAAAATTACTTAAATTACTGTATTTAGTATTTTGGCTATATATAAGAATAAAACATCTATTTTATATTTGTCTACGTACCTACATTATTCAATATAATGTTGCGTAATCAACAATGTAAAGAACTAATTAAATTCCTGTTGTGTTCCTTTATTTAATTGTGTGTCGAGATGTACACTGAAACAGGAATGTTTTAGAAAAAGTTGTGGAATTAATTAGCATTACATTTTTGTGATTGAATATAATTTTTAATGTTGTTAACTTTTTTTTAAATTTAGAGTGATTAAACCATTCATGAAAATAAAAACGTGATGAAGCCTAATTTACGCCCATATGGTAGCAAAGAGTATAAACAAACAATTACTATGATGCACTTGAATTTCTGTAGTGTATCTAATAGCACATTAATAATCAATACATCTTTCTTGATGTCTATTGTCTCATAGACTGAGATGAGTAAAAATGAGACTTGCAAATAATTTATATTATTTCTTGTAAAAAAGGTATGTTGATGTATTTGATTCAATAATTACATCAAAGTACAATTTCTACTTATGAAGTAAAAAATTAAATTTTATTTTATTTATGTTCGCAAATCTATTTTGTTTATACTTTCTTGGAATTAAAACAACAAAAAATTATTATGAAATATAAATATTTGTATGAATTAATAGATACATACACATTTATAAAATGATAAAAAAGAATTAGAGAATGTAACAATATCATAAAAACAGGAATACCGTTTGATGCCGTGCCTACCTTGCCGTTCATAACACTGCAGTATTTACTTCCACAATGTTGAGAAAAGTTCAGAAGAACTCATCACACATTGTCTTGGCAAATTCCAAAATGAATATTATCTTTATACTGTACCATCTATAAGTTGTTTTAAACTAAAACATATTTTATTGAAAATTTAAATATAAAATACATTTTATATGTGCTTGATTATAATTTAGTGACAGAAATTACGATACATATTCAGCAAAGTACAAATTAAAAAAAATCATTTCACTATCTTATAAATAATGTGTTCATCCTTCAAGTTATTTTCACAATCAGTGATGCATCATAGCATAAATTCCAATAACCGGCCCAAAATACCTAATTTCGGCATATTATTATCTCATATCATATGGGATCTGTGGATTCCGTGGTGGACATATCAAAATTCTTCAACTTTCTATGAACACATGTATGTTCTATTAGACATATACCAAAAAAATTAGAAGGTCATGGCAAAAAGATGGGTGTGCAACTCTGTAAGGTTTAATAAGAGCTTATTTATTACATATAAGCAATTCAAATATTTTAATATGTAACATAGTAATACAATTACCTAATTCAAGTACAATTTACTGTGTTATTTGCGTACATTTCTCCGATGTAGATGACAGTAATTCTAGAATACAAGAATACCACATTATCTGATTCTTTATTATTCTTGCATGTTGAGTTGAATAATTTTAGTGCTGTTATTATATCACAAATTATTGTACCTATAGAGGTGTTTTTCTTTCTATCTTCAAAGAAACACAATTGCAATGCAATTGAACTGACTGCGAGTTTTAGTTAATTAGTTTACAATTTTTACTATAACATAACCACAATTCGTACAATTTTTGACAAATATATTTCTGCGGTATGATCGTTTGTTTGTCTATGATTTGCATATGATGCCACGACGATATTTCTTCATTCATTAAGGGAAATTAAATTATTTTTCCACATTTAACAAGGCACAATTATTAATTATAAAGAGGTTTGTCGATTTTAAAACTACTTATGCTTGTTTGACGATGTACAAACTTTAATCAAATATTTATAGTAATAAATCTATGTGATAATCAAACAGACCTAAATTTGAAAATTTATTTATAACGCATGCGCAGTTTGGACAATGCGACTCTTAAACGGCGTAGCACCACAGGGTTGCGATATTTAGGGAAATTTCCCTAGATCTACGGAATTTTATGTTCGTTTAGGGAAAAAGGGAATTTTAATATAAATAGGTCAAAATCTAGGGAAAATTTAATACAACCGTCTGTATTTAAGCTACCTATATTGTATCACAATTCATTTTAAAAAGTTTTAAACTTAAACCACAGATAAGGGAGATTACAGATAGCCGGTGTAATGGCTATTATTGGCAACACATTTTGGAGACGACCGCTAGAACCTAGCGGTCGTCTCTAAAATGTGTTGCCAATAATAGCCATTACATCGGCTATCTGTAATCTCCCTTATCTGTGCTTAAACCACTGATTACATATTTTTTTAAATAGTAGTCCGCCATCTTATGGCTAGTAGGAAATTCAAAGGTTAATAACGCGATAACATCTATACACATTCCGAACCGGTGCTCTACCGATTTTAAATTTTAAGCACGTTTGCAAATCGATCAAATTACTACAATATAATAAAATAAGGTAAATCCCTTGGAAAAAGTCCCTGCTCTGAAGTATAACCATATGAGTAACTAAATAAGAGGATTCTTTTCTCTGTCTTTCATGGGAAGCACGACTCAACTAGCGCCATCTAACGTTCCATATGTAAACAAATAGCAACTACATTGCCCTATGCGTTTTTGGTTTGAGACAAATATAACTCAAAAACTGTACAATAGATGTCACTCCCAAACAATCTTCAATACCCAGCAGTTGGCGGTAAATTTAAATATGCCACAATTTTTATAGTACAACATATATATATGGGATAAAATTCATAATCATTGACTACAAATTTTCGTAAAAAAATACAAGTTCTAATATAAAAATTGACCTGATTTTTTACAAAATTTCGTAGTCAATAAATAATGAATTTTATTTCATATAAGTTACACAATAATGGTATTAGAGATAGAATTTTTTAATATATCCATTTAGCTATAATTGGTTTCACATTTTAAGCAATGACTAAAAATTGTAAGAAGCAGTAGTTGTTTTTTAAATGCTTTATTCTGTTGTAAATAGGAAAATATAATCACTAGTAATTAATATTGATTAATATGACAAACATACTTACCTTTATCTGTCTTTATGAAAAATATTATTGTTAGATACATTTGTTTCGAACTATATTGGTTCTCGTCAGTACGATGTACTACTGATTATTATTTTCAGTGAAAGTTTAAGTAAGTACTCATAGTAACAGTATGAGTTAGAAAAATCAGTAGAATCGTAGACATATGTATCTACCATTGCTTAAAAAAACTATTTATATCCATTAAAAAATCAAAAACAATGTACGCAATTTCTTCAGTAAATAATCACCGAAATAAACATATATTTGGCACAAAACCGGTATAAAAGCGAATGGAATCGATAAATATGCCAAGTAATGCATATTCTGTCATTACTTTAAAATAAAATTTAACATTCTTTAAACAAATTAACAAAATATAAACTCTAAAAACAATTAACAACGGTTGCATATACTTAAATAATTGTTTTCAATCTTTAATCAAACTTTAGATTGACAAAGGATTTTCATTTTTCTTTGAATTGCCTTTCTGCGAGTGTGACTTTTAAAATTACTATTGATATCGTCAAAATGTTTTCTTATTATTAATAATGAAGAGGTATCTAATAATTGACTTTTAATCTGATGAAAATGTTCTGAACATGAAAACCATGAAAAATCTATTTGACTTAATACGGATAACAATTTTGTTCGTAATGAACTGATATGACCAAATGAGTTTAAGAAATTTATTGTTGCATCATGTATGTTAATAACATAAATTACCAAATTTCGAGTAACGTAGTTCAGACGACGGGAATCATCAAATTCCTTAAACATGGTTAAAATATGTTGTGGTTCTAAATTTTCTGTTAGTAAACACTTTTTACAATAAATACATTCTGATAATCTAATTTTTTTTATTAAAAATCCACAAACATATGCAACGGCTTGAGTATCAAATTTTTCATCGGAAATGTCTGATTCTAAAACTACTGGAACAACAAAATTTTTAAATTCTTCATTTTCATTATTATTATTTATAGTACTACTACTCTCAGGATCGTTTACAAAAAACTTCTGAAGGTTTTCCAAAAGGGTTGCCCCGTCTTCTTCACAATTTGAACCTCTATTTTGGTTACTTACTAAATTATTAACAATACATGTTTTTAAGGCTGAAATAAACTGCGAAGGAGTTGGGTTATCATTGAATCCACCGCACTGCCGAACAGAACTAAATAAATTTTCTACAGGGTCTTGATTTAAATATCTCGTTCTTAAATAGGTGAAGCCATGTTTCTCTGAACATTCTTTCCAAATTTTCTGAATACCCTTTATCGTAAAAATCCAACCAGATTTTACAGGAAGAATGTTTTTAATTTTATTATTTTCAACTGATTCAAATTGCCAAGAATTAATTTTCTCTAACATGCTACTCCAAAATTTCATATGTCCTGAGTTTTTAGTGACGCAAGATTTTAAAGAACTATTTTTATTTAATTGAATTAACCGAGAATTTAAACTATCAAAAAGATTGTTGATATCATTAGCAAATTCTGCTGTATGAATAGCCTCAGCAGGTATACCGGTACTGGGATTACTAACCATTGACTCAATCTCATGAGCTACAGAGGCACTTAATGTTTGTGCTGCAATTTTAACTTTCATTTTAATGTTACTACGACTGAGATCAAAATAATGGTCATGTAACTTTCGTAAACCTTGGAAACGTTTCGATTTATCTATTTCATAACATTGAACAATATGATTAAATTTAGCCGTCTTATTCTGTGAAAATTTTATATTATATTTATATAAAGCATTTCTGGTATTTTTTAATAAATGAGGAACATCAAAAATAGGAATAATTTCTTGACCATTAACATTAAAAGTAGATTTATTTTGCGAGTCTAAAAGTAACTGTCTGATGGCTGATCTATTAGTGGAACCCTGATCACAAACTGTGCAAATTACTGTTAATCCACAAGATTGTAAAGCTGAAATTATTTCAGGCAATAACACTTTTAAATCATGTGTTTTTACCACATCTTTAGTAAAATAGTATGCAATAGGTTGCTTCCAATGTTTACTAATACCTTGCACCAAAAACACCAAAGCGTGATTTGCTACTTCATTTTGTCTACCCAGAGATCCAAGATCTACATATCCGATTACTTGATCTTTAGAAATATTATAATTTAAACCAGCAGACAAAGCTATTTCATCAAATACTAAACAACAAACCCGGTCCCTTGGATACATTTTCTTTACACGTTCTGATAATTTGGATAAAAATTTTTTATTGATTCCTACTTCTAAAGGTATTTGGCCTAAATATTTTCTAATGGAAGATTTAGAAGGTAGTATGAAAAATTTCTGTAAAAATCGATAGCACCTTGGACCCCGTTTATAAATGGCTAAAGCAAGTGCTTTATTTTCTGAGTTATATATAGGACGTCTCTTTTTACAGTTGTTAATTTGTGATTCAATAAATTTTACTCCGATAGGATCGATACGTTGAGATAAATTTGTGAATAAATTGGAATAAGCGATATTACGAACATTGAACAAATTATTTCTACACTTTAATAATTTTGTTTTTAATTTTAAAATCTGATTTTTTTGTTTACGGTCTAAATAATAAAACTTTTTAAGATCTTTTGAAAGGTGAGACCCTCTTTTTACATTGAGAGATTGCAAAAGTGTTTGTTGCTGTCTTGTATTCGACTTAAAAGTAGAGTTTTGACAAAATGAAGTATTAGGTGAAGTACTTACACAACCAGTATTTGATTCTGCTTCATCCGGCATGGTGTCGTCAACAATAACAGTACTAGTACTCGCAGTGGTATTTACAGATGGCAATTTGGAATAAGTGTATTTTGGCTTTTTAAATGGTGGTTCTGAAAAATCATCTGAAACTGATGTTTGGCATTTATTAATTTCAGCATTCTTTAATGTTTCACTAACAAACTGTTTAACTGACTCTACAGTATTTTTCAAGCAAATGTTACCATTAAGAGAATTAACGGATGTTGAGCTAATGTTTGATTCACAAAATATTGTTGGCACTGCATTTTTGTTGAGACTATTCTTCTTAGTATTTTTAAAACATTTTAATTCAAAGTGGTCTTCGCAAAAGAAACTATTTTTGCTCGGGAGGTTAAAATCAGCTTTACAAAATTTGCGAACTGATTCTATCCAAATCATTTCCCTGTTTGCAGTAACTTGAAAAAAGTGTTTATTTCTGTAAGAAGTATCTGTAATATATAAATAATATACATTCTTGCAATTTGGTGCGCAACAGTGATGTGTATTCCTCCCAGTCATTTTATATGGAAAAGTAAAACAAGCAAAAACAGTAAGACAATTCAAATCACTGATTCTATAATTATAATTAACTTTTCGCGTTACATTAAATTTTAGTCTAAACCAGAAAACAATTATTGGAAAGCACTAGCGCGATAACTTACCTATTTCGTCACATTGCAACTAAAATAAATAATAAAATAATAATAAATTCTAACCTGAAACCTTATTTTAAACGTTAGTGAACTCTATAGGTTCTTTTACTAACATTGCTTTTCTCTTAAGTTATGTGTTACAGTTTTCGATATATAATTTTCGCGATCAATAGCAGTGTTATACATATGCTTCATGAGATGGCGCCACTTATACGCGATTCTTGTCTTCCTATCCTTTTGACGCGTCTTATTTGTTTAGTCATATGAGTATAACTATAACAGCTTGTGCTGTTTTTTATTTTTCACATTTTAATTCAAGCTTTCGAGAAGTAAATGTGAATGAATTTTTTAATTCACTAATAAGTTTAGTTTTATCTGTACAGCTTAGTTATATCTATTTAATGTAAGTATATGTAGATACAAAATTACTTTTGTTTTATTAACGAGGTTTAGTTTATCTGATTCTTACTTAAAGTGTTCGGTTGTTTCTCATTTATTAATGAATTTTTTTGAATGAAAAATAGATAACGAGATTCGAAATGAATTTTGTAATCCTTCAATACTAAAAAAATATTTTGTATTTTTCTCAATGTAGTGGGTGTCATTGAAACGAAGATGTAAAATATTAAAAATAGGCTATAAACGCACATCGAAAATATAGTGTTCGCAAGTTCATACAGACAGTTTGAAAAAAAAAACAGGTAATTCTTGACTAAGTAGTTAATATAATTCGTAATCACCTTTGTTGGAAGTTTCGAAATGCACTAAACTTTATTTTTATTGATCAGTGATACACACAAGCTTACTCATATTATTAAATATTTTTGTGACCGTGATGACTTAATTTTTTTTCTACCGTCTGCATGAACATAACAGCATTATTTTAAAAACATGCATGCGGTTGCAAAACTTAAGGCCGAGTTTTAATTTAGGAGATGCCTACTTTCAGTTTTCTTTTTGATTTAATGTTTTTGAATAAAAAAATAGATTGCGAGAATCGAATTAAGTTTTGTAATAGTTTAATACTGAAGAATATCAACTTCAATTTATATATTTTTAAAATAATATCTCGTACCATGTCATTTACCGACAGTGGGTATTTGAGTTATTGCATTATATTATTCTAAAAAGATATAAATTCGAGATGGAATTCATAAATATTATACTATAGCAAAACTTAATGTGACTGCCGTGATTTATTATTTTTATTTCAAAGTCGTTAACTATTAAATAAAAAAAAGCAGAAAACTGAAAGTAGGAAACTGCTAAATTAAACCACGGCCTTAATTCGAATTTCGTGATGTATTTGTTATTCAAAAACAGACAAAAACTAAAAGCACGAATCTGCTGAACTCAAACTCTGTCTTAAACGATTTAAATTTTACCATTGCCCTTCTATTTCTCTTTACAATAGAAAATTTCAAAATGTCATCTCCACGACCTTCAACGTCCAAGGACCATTCAGATTCACCATCTTCATCAGCAGAAGGTCAAGTTTCTAAAAAGAGGAAAAAGAGAGACAACAAAAGGTACGCTCAAAAATATAATATCCAATGGGAGGAAGATCTCCAATTTAAAGGTTGGCTGCAAAGAAGCAAAAAGGGAACCAACTTCGCCAATTGTAAAGTTTGCAATAAAGACATTGTTTGCGGTAAATCTGAGATCATCAAACATTCTCAAGGAAAATTGCATAATAAATTAGTTAAGTCAGTTCATACCCAACAATCCTTAACGGATATGTCTTCGTTTACACAAAAAATAGTTTTAGAAAAGAAAATTAAAAATGCTGAAATCAGAATAGCTGCATTTGCTGTAGAACATAATATTGCTTTCAATACTTTGGATCATTTATCAGAAGTCATTAGAGTATCATTCACAGATTCTGAAATAGCACAAAAAATTACGTGTAGTCGAAAGAAAGCCACATCTATTGTAAATAATGTTATAGGATCCTACAGTTTTCAAAAAACAATAGAATTATTAAACTGTAAAAAGTTTTCTTTAATTGCAGATGAGTCGACCGATAAAGGAACCATAAAGCATTTAGCTTTAGTAGCTAGAGTATTTGATGGATATAAAGTAAATGATATATTCTTGGGTTTATTGCAAATGCCAAGCGGTACTGCTGATGCCCTTTATAATACAATTATTGAATACTTTTTACAACATAACATTAATTACAAAACTAATTTAATAGGTTTTGCTTCTGATGGGGCAAGTGCCATGATGGGGATTCATAATTCTCTATCAACAAAATTAATAAATGATATTCCTGATTTATTTATTATGAAATGTGTATGTCATTCATTTAACCTATGTGCAAATTATGCTTGCGAAAAGTTACCCCAGATGATTGAAGATCTTATCAGGGAAGTACATACATTTTTGCAGTTTAGTTTCAAAAGGCAATCAGAATTTTCAGAATTTCAGGAATTTTTGAACATCAAACCTCATAAAATTCTGTATCTGTCGCAAACGAGGTGGCTTTCGTTGTTGTCTGTCACAAAACGATTTTTGGAACAATACAATGCTTTAGTTTTATACTTTACCAATGCTCATTTAGTAGAAAAAAATTTGCAGGGTGAAAATATTTTGAATAGACTTCGAAATCCTTGTGTTAAATTATATTTACATTTTTTGGATTTCGTGTTACCTTTTTTCAATAATTTAAACCTTGAAATGCTGTCTGAAGATATCAAAATTCACACGTTATACAATAAAGTAACATCTGTTCTAAGAACCATTTTAGACTGCTATATCAAAAAAGAATATTTAGATACAACACAATTAGAAAATGTAGAATATAGAAATCCCTATTATTTTGTTGAAATTGAGAAAATTTATTTAGGTGCATTTGTCATGGGAACTATTAGTAATAAATCGCATGGGTTAAACGAACAGGAGCTACTAGATTTCAGGAGAAGATGTTTATATTTTTTCATCGAAGGTTGCGCACAAATATATAAAAGATTTGACAACAAAAATAAAACAACAATGATTCTGAAAGAGTTATCTGTTATTTCACCATTGCAAGTTATTTCTGGGAATCACTTATCTATAGGACCTTTAGCCCTTAATTTTCCCTCTCTTATAACGCACAATCAATTAAATGAAGTCGACAGAGAATGGCGAATCCTCAGAAATGTCGATCTTTCAGAATTTAAGGACTTAAACATTGTAGTATTTTGGGTCAAAGTGTCTCTTCTAAAATTTGGTGACAATTCTCCAATGTGTTCCAATTTATGTAATTTTGTTTTTAATTTGTTGAGTTTGCCCCATTCTAGTGCAACAGTAGAACGCATTTTTTCGCAAATCAATTTAAACAAAACAAAAATTAGAAACAAACTGTCAACAACCACTTTAAGTGGTATCCTACATTCCAAAAATTTAATGAAAGCAAGCAATTGCCACAACTTTGAGATACACTCCGACATGTTGAAGCGGTTTGATGGAAACATCTATAATACAAAAAAACGATAATAATTAATCTAATACAAACTATTCGATGTAAATAAAATATGTACTTAATTAGTATTAGGTAACTTCAAAGAGAAATTATTTTTTAATTTACCTAACACATTATATTACCTACTTTGATGAACTTTTCTCATGTACTTGTTTTTGTATTTTGTATGCTGTTTCAAAATAAAATTTTACCTTTACTTAGGTGTGTTTTTATGTATTCTTTTCTCAGCAAAGATATGAGTTTGCTTGCGTGGAACATTGTTAAATAACACGGGTATTTCCCTATATCACCATATACTTCAAAATTACAGCTTTATTGTTTTTTTTTTATAAGTTATACAAATATTTCCTCTCTGGTTTAAATGTTATAAAGCCACTTAAGTGTGCTGTTAGAGCCATTGCTACTAGCTTGGATGTAGAAGACATTATTCTGGTATTTAAAAAACATAATTATACCTATCTAAAATTTTGTATTTGTGGAAGGCGACGACAATGATCCACTTCAAATAAGACAAGTACTACTATTTTCAATCAACGATACTTCAAATTCATACACGTTATCGGTTTCATAATCCTTCAGCAAAATACCTACGTGTATTTTCCATTTTTAGCAAATAAGATGTATTTGTTTCATATAACTGATAACTTTCATCGATTAGGTAGGCACTATTCACTTGAATCAACATCGTTTGAATAATATTTCGAGTTCTCTGTCATATCTTTATCAAAACGTCATTGTGATAAACGACTTGTCACTTTACTTTTAACGCTAGTGTTAAAAGTTAATTACTTTTAACACTTGTTAAGATATTTCATTTTTAATTGAAGTATGATGTGTTAAAAATTGAGTTTTTAATAGTGTTTGTAGAAACAAAAAAACAATATTATACACTTCGGGGAAATCTAGGGACATTTTGACTAGAAATCTAGGGAAATAAAAAAAAATCCGATCGCAACCCTGTTGTAGATTCCCATCTCTAGCGTTATCTCTGGCTCACAGATTAGAATGAGATGGCGCAGTCAAGCCAAAATTTTTATCCGCGGTTTGTATTGCGTGAAGGCCGATATAGAAGGCGCTGGCATCAAAAAATTACAGTTTTCAATAACACTAAGCAAATAGCGGGCGATTCAAAATGTATTTGGTAGCGGGAAATTCAAAATTAAGTTTATTAAAAATTAGGGTTTAATACCGCGAGATCAAAAATATATTGATAAAGGTTTGCCATGGAATGTAAAAATCTGTCTTAAGTTATATCATTAAGTGTCATACTGTCATTATAAGAGAAAATATAATGACAAATATGGACAATATGACAATTATATAACTTAAGACAGACGTTTTACATTACATGACAAACCTTCATCAATATAATTTTTGATCTCGCGATACATGATTATAACACTGTAATTTTAATTGCATACTATTTACTAGTTCTCGTAGTAATGAGGAATCATTTCTAAGGAAAACAGTATACAGTACGATATTCAATGACAATGCTGTAACCACACAATAACGTTTTAAAGAAAAGAATTACTTAAATAATTACACTTTAATATTGCTACGTAGAAAAGGTACAAAGTACATTTATGAATATTAATAACTAACATCTAACACGTATGTTTTAGTTAAATTACCAGTACAAAAATAAAGTAACGAAGAATAGCATAATCTACCAAAAGTAGAATATTCGACTAACAAAGATATTTTTAACATTAAGATAGAATTTCTGTTGAAAAAGCACAAGTACCTACTCAAAATACTACAAAGTAGAAAAGGTATACATTTATGATTACTATTGAAAAATTATAACTGACATCCAACATGTGTTTTAGTTAAATTACCAGTACAAAAATAAATTAACGAACAATAGCATAATCTACCAAAAGTAGAATATTTGACTAACAAATATATTTTTATTAATAGAATAAAACACCTTTTTCACAAAAAATAGTTTAATAACTAGATGTCACATTTTGTGTGCACTGCACACATCGTCAGTAATAACAGTTACTACTGACGAAATGTGACATCTAGTTATTAAACTATATTTTGTGAAAAAGGTGTTTTATTGCATTACTATTTCTATATTTCACAAGTGTCCAATATATATTACTACAAAGATAGTTTTAACAATAAGATAGAATTGCTGTTGAAAAGTACAAGTACCTACTCAAAATACTACAAAGTAGGTAATTAAACCCGATAGATACACAATGACTTAAGCCCATGTTTACTACCACCATTTACAAAATCTTGTATTACATAAATGATGAACATAAAATAAGGTGACATAAATAAAAATATGGATACATAAGATACCTAACAAATTTAGTAGACGTCTTTTCATCAATATATAATTAAAAGAGTGACAATTAGGGCTTAAAAACTAAATAATGTTAATTACATGGCTATAGAACAAAACAAAAAAATTAAACCTGCAATAACTAACACCAAATTGGTTAATTTATTGTTGTCGTAAAACAAATGAGACTTCCAATGATATGGCTGCCTTAAGCTCCATGGGTGGCCTCATGAGATGGAGTGTCGGCACTGCATTTCTGTTGAGGTGTACTGAATGAGGGTGTGCATAGTATGTTGTGTCAAAATGTAGGCTGCAAAGTTTCTTATTACATGTTGTACTGGCATCTAGCACAGGTTTCATGCCCATTTGCTGTTGTTTCACTCCTGAATAATAAAATATAATAATTACAACTGTATACTAACAAATATCAACGATAGTATAAAGGCACATTTTCATTATAGGAAACTGCACAGGAAAATCATTAAGAAAAACCATAAATGCTTCTGTACCAAGAAATCTGAAGTTTCTATTAACACTGCTAAACATGGATTGATTGCTTGTGAAAAAACATAATATAGAAACTTAAAAACAAGTAGTAAGTTTTTCGTGTAGTTTAAAGGCTTTCTTATACACCCATAGGGTTAAACTGCAGTTGAGGTGTCGGGCGACTAGTGTACCTTATAGAGAACCTCTAATTGAACACCTTTTTCTTATAAAATTATCAATGCAAACATAGAGAAATGGAGATAAAAAATAAATTAGGTACTGACCAAGTCAATTTTGCAGGTTACATCTCATGTAAGGTATCCCATATAGATCATTGAAATCATGAAAATCACTATAATTGATGTTTATTTCACATAATCACACACAATTTAGGTCAATTTGTATGTTTCCTTATGACTTCTGCGATTTTAAAAGCACCATCAAATGTCAACGAAAACAGCTGATATCATGTGATCTCGTAGGAATAAATGCAGTTGAGGTAACGGGCGAGTTTTGGCAAAATAACTAGTGTACCCTATAAAGGACCTCTAATTGAACAACTTTTACTTATAAAATTATGGGTGCAAACGTACAGAAATGGAGATAAAAAATAAATTAGGTACTGACCGAGTGAATTTTGCAGGTTACATCACATGTAAGATATCCCATATAGATCATTGAAATAATGAAAATTACAATAAATGATGTTTATTTCACATTATCACACACAATTTAGTTCAATTTGTATGTTTTCTTATTACTTTTATTCAATTTTAAAAGCACCATCGAATGTCAACAAAACAGCTGATATACACGTGATCTCATCCGCCGGAAGCCGCCCATTCTAAGTTAGATGCGGTCTAACGGACTCAAACGAATGGTTTCCATAGAATTATTTACTGAGTAGAGGCCAGAGAAATAGAGTAGGGGAGAACGCGCTTCGACGAGTGCGCATCCAGTTTTAAGCAAACGCTATTGTGGTCGCCATTTTGCAGGAAGGCATTTCTTTTCACACGTAAGTTTGTTTACATTTTTCTAAGTCAATGAACTTTACATGCGAATTGTTGAGCTAGGTATATGTGAGCAACCTTCAAAATGGGGGAATTCAATTTAACTTAGTTGGCGCATCTTTAAGCGCGTTCTCCCCTACTCTATTTCTCTGGTAGAGGCCCATCTAAATTGTCGTCTATATTTCAAAATTACAGGCAAATTAGTTTAAAATACGTTAATTATTGACAGATTTGTAGTTTATTTTATTTCCTTTTAATACTTATTTGTAAATTACATGCGAATCCGTAACAAAATATGTAATAAAATATAAATTATTTATAGATTTGTAGTTTATTTTATTGGCTTTTAATATTTATTTGTAAATTACATGCGAATCCGTAACAAAATATGTAATAAAATATAAATTATTTATAGATTTGTAGTTTATTTTATTGGCTTTTAATATTTATTTGTAAATTACATGCGAATCAGTAACAAAATATATAATAAAATGTAAATTATTTATAGATTTGTAGTTTATTACATATACCATGTTTTTTAAAATTATATAAAATCTATTAAAGAAGTAGGTATGTTGTGAAATAGAAAGTGGTGGGAAAGGAATATAGTCAAAAAATAGCTGTATAATATGAAAGTAACCAATATGCCCCCCGCCCCTGCACCGCGCCACATAACAAAACAAAATATGATAAATGAATGGAAATTGCAATGAAAAACTTAACCATAAATACTTCGAATGTAATAACGTACTTGTTTATTTGCACTTATTTAATTCTTAAATATGCATTTTAAAATTAATAACTGGAATTTTCGCAGGCGCATCATTTGCTTCAAAGTGTATTATAATTGTTTTCATATAAAATACCAATTTTTATAAGGTTTGATTAAAAATTTGCTGCAATAGCATAGTAAAATTCACCTTTTTTTTTATAAATCGACTTTTTACCGGTTATAATTAAATCACTAGGAGTCGTGCCAACAAATACCTTTACTTAAGTTTCATTAATAAAATTGTTTCGGTTAAGTATAAAAACGATTCTTCGGTAGTAGGTAATACAAGAATTTATTAATTTATGTTTAAATGTTGCCATGGTTATAATCACTACTTTCGCATTCGTTTCCCTTTATTATATATAATATTTGTTTAAGTCTAGATTATTTAGATGATAGTACATACTATACATGAGCGAGATAGAGGAATACGGTTTTGTTTCACTCAGACTAGACCAACTCGTGTTTTGTCGGCTCTCGGGGAACCGGTAAGTAATACACTGCCCGAGAGCCGACAAAACACGAGTCGGTCTAGCCTGAGTTAAATTGAACGTATTCCCCTATCTCACCCATGCACACACTAGCAGTCACCATAAACCATCTACCTCTATTATCCATTTTTTTAGATTTCCCTTATTACCTTTTGCATACGTAAATAATTTCCTATTTAAACCTGTTTCATGTTATAAACGAACTTACATAAATATTTTATATTTTGTTTGAAAAAAGTGGTTTTTAAAAAATGTCTGTGTGTCTGTGATCACGATAGCGGTCAAACGGCTATAGCTATCTATTCCAAATTTTGCAATTAGTAGTATAATCTCCCTCTTGAGAACTGATTAGTTTTTCAGTAAAATCGGTAGACCGGAAGTAGCAGTTTACTTCAGTGAAAAAATCGAATTTTGCCAATATTTCGTCAACTACTAAGTTTACACAAATTTATAAAGAATTCATGTACTTAAAATTAAAATTGAGAACAATTTTATTTAAAAAGTTTTTCGAAATTCCTACCGGAAGTAGGACTTTTACTCTTATCGAAAATCAGTTTTTTGCGAATATTTCGCAAGTCATGCTTTTTAGACAAGTACGTTACGAGTATAAAAGTATTTGAAACATAATTTTCAATATCTTTTGTATAAAAAAAATTTCAAAATTCACACCGGAAGTACCACTTTTACTCTTATCGAATAGCGATTTTTTGCAAATATGTCGTAAGTTATACATTTTATATACATTTATGAAGAGTACGAAAGTATTTAGAACTGGATTTGCAATATTTTTTGTATATATGAAATTTCAAAATTCGGACCGGAAGTAGCACTTTTACTCTTAGCGAGTAGCACTTTTTTGATAATATCTTGCAAAGTATGCATTCTATAGAAATTTATTAAGAGAATAGAAGTACTTAGAATAGGATTTTGAATAATTTTTGTGTAAAAAAAATATAGTATAGTTTGAAACGCTCATATATTTGGATGATATTTAAATGGATTCAGTATCATCACCCGGCAACTTCGCGCTAAATTTTGGCTAAAATTGCATAAAGAGTCCGCTGTAGACTATCATATAAAACTTTATCAAAAATGAGGTGTGGCCACCACACGACTTTCTTATACGTATGAGTGTTTCAAATTATAGAATTTTAAGAATTTTTTTATACAAAAATTATTCAAAATCTTATTCTTAGTACTTCTATTCTTTTAATAAATCTTTATAGAATGCATACTTTGCAAGATATTATAAAAAAATTGCTACTCGCTAAGAGTAACAGTGCTACTTCCGGTTCGAATTTTGAAATTTCATATATACAAAAAATATTGCAAATCCAGTTCTAAATACTTTCGTACTCTTCATAAATTTATATAAAATGCATAACTTACGACATATTTGCAAAAAATCGCTATTCGATAAGAGTAAAAGTGATACTTCCGGTGTGAATTTTGAAATTTTTTTTATACAAAAGATATTGAAAATTATGTTTCAAATACTTTTATACTCGTAACGTACTTGTCTAAAAAGCATGACTTGCGAAATATTCGCAAAAAACTGATTTTCGATAAGAGTAAAAGTCCTACTTCCGGTAGGAATTTCGAAAAACTTTTTAAATAAAATTCTAATCAATTATCTAAAAAAATGGATAATAGAGGTAGATGGTTTATGGTGACTGCTAGTGTGTGCATGGGTGAGATAGAGGAATACGTTCAATTTAACTCAGGCTAGACCGACTCGTGTTTTGTCGGCTCTCGGGCAGTGTATTACTTACCGATTTCCCCGAGAGCCGACAAAACACGAGTTGGTCTAGTCTGAGTGAAACATAACCGTATTCCTCTATCTCGCTCATGTATAGTATGTACTATCATCTAGACTTAAACAAATATTATATATAATAAAGGGAAAAGAATGCGAAAGTAGTGATTATAACCATGGCAACATTTAAACATAAATTAATAAATTCTTGTATTACCTACTACCGAAGAATCGTTTTTATACTTAACCGAAACAATTTTATTAATGAAACTTAGTAAAGGTATTTGTTGGCACGACTCCTAGTGATTTAATTATAACCAGTAAAAAGTCGATTTATAAAAAAAGGTGAATTTTACTATGCCATTGCAGCAAATTTTTAATCAAACCTTATAAAAATTGGTATTTTATATGAAAACAATTATAATACACTTTGAAGCAAATGATGCGCCTGCGAAAATTCCAGTTATTAATTTTAAAATGCAAATAAACAAGTACGTTATTACATTCGAAGTATTTATGGTTAAGTTTTTCATTGCAATTTCCATTCATTTATCGTATTTTGTTTTGTTGTGTGGCGCGGTGCAGGGGCGGGGGGCATATTGGTTACTTTCATATTATACAGCTATTTTTTGACTATATTCCTTTCCCACCACTTTCTATTTCACAACATACCTACTTCTTTAATAATTTTATATAATTTTAAAAAACATGGTATATGTAATAAACTACAAATCTATAAATAATTTACATTTTATTATATATTTTGTTACTGATTCGCATGTAATTTACAAATAAATATTAAAAGCCAATAAAATAAACTACAAATCTATAAATAATTTATATTTTATTACATATTTTGTTACGGATTCGCATGTAATTTACAAATAAATATTAAAAGCCAATAAAATAAACTACAAATCTATAAATAATTTATATTTTATTACATATTTTGTTACGGATTCGCATGTAATTTACAAATAAGTATTAAAAGGAAATAAAATAAACTACAAATCTGTCAATAATTAACGTATTTTAAACTAATTTGCCTGTAATTTTGAAATATAGACGACAATTTAGATGGGCCTCTACTCAGTAAATAATTCTATGGAAACCATTCGTTTGAGTCCGTTAGACCGCATCTAACTTAGAATGGGCGGCTTCCGGCGGATGAGATCACGTGTATATCAGCTGTTTTGTTGACATTCGATGGTGCTTTTAAAATTGAATAAAAGTAATAAGAAAACATACAAATTGAACTAAATTGTGTGTGATAATGTGAAATAAACATCATTTATTGTAATTTTCATTATTTCAATGATCTATATGGGATATCTTACATGTGATGTAACCTGCAAAATTCACTCGGTCAGTACCTAATTTATTTTTTATCTCCATTTCTGTACGTTTGCACCCATAATTTTATAAGTAAAAGTTGTTCAATTAGAGGTCCTTTATAGGGTACACTAGTTATTTTGCCAAAACTCGCCCGTTACCTCAACTGCAGTTTACCCTAAATAAACATCATTTATTGCGATTTTCATTATATCAATGCTCTATATGGGATATCTCACATGGGCTGTAACCTGCAAGATTAACTCGGTGAGTACCTAATTTATTTTTTATCTCCATTTCCCTACATTTGCATTGATAATTTTGTAAGAAAAAGTTGTTCAATAAGAGGTCCTCTATAATGTATACTAATCATTTTGTCAAAAATCGCCTGACATCTCAACTACAATTATTCTCACTTATATTATACTCCTAATAATTGCAAACTTTAATTGGTGTAATCGGAAACCAACAAAATCCTTGCTACAACCAGGTGGTCCTTGTTGCACTTAGAATCAGAACTACAAACAAAAAATCTCCAGCTCACCTTCGGGTTATATGTCAACTATTAGTGCCATTAGTTACTTGTTCGCATTCTCGGAAAATATGCATCGCTCTTGCTTGTACGCAGCACATACAATTGATACAATGCACCAGCTTCTATCCATATTTTAAGTCTAAAAATGCATTATGTCAACTTAATAAAATTATCATATTACTCTTTACAGAACTTACGGTACGATTATAACACCACTAACTAAGTAGTAATAAGAAAAATAATGTTTAGCACACAAAATTTGTTGGTTAACGGCCTGTACGCGCTTGCATAAAACAGCACAGTAGTAGCGACATCTCAATTATTCGGTTAAAGTCATGATTCAAATTTACTTCTAGGTCTCTTGTTTCTAACACCGTGGCGCCCTCTAGGTGCGCCTGCATTAGGTAGATTAAGCGGCAAAACCCCTCATTTAAGTGAACCATCCGATAATCCGTGCTCTGGTTGTAGCATCTGCTTTGTACAAATTAGTAATTGTGGTGGTTATGGCCGATCAAATTGAAAATTGTGATGTGAATAACACATTGTTTTCTATAAATACATCGAATACCAACGAACAAGACGATTTTGAGGATGATAAACCTCACGTCTCTGAAACTGTTATTACCGTAAACAATTTTGATTTAAAAGATCGCATGAAATGGCATGACAAGTTAAAAGAATATGAGGCAGCCACTATTTTAGGTAATATTAAAATGGAAATGGAATCATCTGAAGGACAGTATAATGTAGTAAACGACAATGTTAAAATTGAGGAAGATTTCAATCCTAGTAATATGAAAATTGAAATTGATAATGGACTACTATGTAAGTAAATGCCTAAATAAATTAACTACTTGAACTGCTAAATAACTATTAATTGCATCTTACTCAGTTTGTTCTTGTGGCTTGTTTCCACTCTATTGAAAGTGCAATTAAGTTTTAAATATTACTGTTTCATTGTATAATAAACCAAATAATATATTTATTTTCAAAATTCACATTTATACATAAATTAGTAAAGTCTGGCTTGGTTGACTGGCCAAATAAGCTTTCGTTTCTATGTATATGTGAATATTGTATTGCCTGGTTTTTACTTGATTTAAATTTGACCAGCAGATTGTGAACATTGTCGGGCATATTATAAAGACTACTGCATCGAGTGTGGAATGTTGGTACATATTTTGAACAGGCATGTTCCAGACAATACCAATCACAGAACACAAGAAGAATTACCAAATGATATTTTAGAAATTCAACATTTGTTTGGGCAGTTTGGAATATTAGCTTTAAAATTTATTCCCCAAGGTGTGACATTTGGTCCTTTTACTGGGTTTTGTAGAACAGAATGTACTTGGAAAATAAAAGGAGGAAAACTTGTATTTGACAAGGATACATCACAGTATTTAAATTGGATGCAGTACATTAACACTGCCAGGAATATTTCTGAACAAAACCTAATTGTTTTTCAACATGAGGATTATCTATATTATCAAAGCACTCGTCAAATTAAACCGGGTGAAGAATTACTGGCATATTTTGGTGAAGAATTTGAAGACAGCCAGAATGGTAATGTTGACGTAGATTTTATTCCTACTAGAAAATACATCGTCAAGAATGTATTTGCCTGCACATTTTGCTGTCTTGGATTCAGCTCGAAAACTTATTTGGCCAAACATAAAACAATTTGCCCTGAGGATGCATGTAGCAACTTTTTATTTGAAGGTATGTCAAAGTATATCAAATTTGGGAATTAAAAGCTCTTTCAAAGCTTATAGACTTTATTTGAGTCCATTTGGATTTTTTATTTAGTTTTTTAAAAAGCTACTGAAAGCATGTTAGTATAGTTCCTTTTTTTTAAATTAATTTTGTCAATGAATACAGTTCATTTAATTGATGAGTATTTTAAGAAAGTAATTTAATAATAACGTTTTGTTATAATATCAACTTTCTGGTCTTTAAAACAATGATTGACTATGAATTTTAGAGCTGGTTTTTCCATCTCCGACTAAAATGCCGGTTAACGTAATCATTGGTTAAACTACCGGTTAGCAGAGTTGGGTAGTATTCGAATACTCGGTATTCTGAATCCTATCCAGAATACATTTGGTTGGTATTCGAATACTATTCAAATACATTTGTGTATTTGGTATTTGATATTCGACTGAATACTTTTTTACTCAGTACTCGGTATTCTGGATTCTGAATACGGTTTTGAATCCCAGTATTCGATTACACACTCAATTAAACTTTGAATAACTTCACATTATTTTAATCACTATGTGACTGCAGTCACATAGTGATTAAAATAATGTGAAGTTATTCAAAGTTTAATTGAGTGTGTAATCGAATAATCAAAGTTTAATTGAGTGTGTTATTTTACTTATATAAACATAAACTGATCAGTTTGATAATGACATATAATGTCGAAACTGCAGTCACATAGTGATTAAAATAATGTGAAGTTATTCAAAGTTTAATTGAGTGTGTTATTTTACTTATGTATATCCAGTATCATGAATCTTCACGAAGTAACAGCCGAAAGTGTTATATATTTATGTTTATCTTCGTATAAGTGTCTACTAATAGTACTAATACGTCGTTAGACTTTATGAGATATATTATATTGGTTCCTATTTCTTATTTAAATTAGAAAAAAATATTTTAAGCCTTATTTATTATTTAAAATTTTTTTTCAAGGTTAGCTTCTTCTCCAATGTACCAAAGTACTTTATTTTAAGTTTTCTTTATTATTTAAGTATGTAGGTAGGTCGTAGGTACGTAATAGGAATTGCTTTTTTTTATAACTTTCATAATCAAAAATCAAGATTTCTTTATTTTTTATTAAATAGTAAGTTTATGTTTTTGTTATCTCACGGCGTATCTACCGAATACGGCTCACTTGCGCTCGGCGCACTTGCACTCCTACCTGAAATCGACCTATTTGCGCTCTGGCCCTAATGACAAGAAATTAATGATATCTTCGCCGGCCGACTTGCGCTCCCGTTCTTTCGGGATATATACATGTATAAATACATAAAACTAAGGATATATATTGTACATATTAGATGGCCTACCTTATTGAGGCGAATATATGAAAATTACTTATTGTAGGTTTTTATAAAATATATATACTCGCTTCAATAGGGCAGGTCATTTAATATGAATGTATATATACATAAATCTATACAGGAATTATTTTTTTATGTATCTCTAACCTGACCAAAACTGTTTGCTACTTCATTTCGTATTTTTACTATATTTTTCTTGAGTATGTTGCCAAATTAATAATAATAATAAAACAAGCAATTAAACAAGAGAATTATAATAGTCAGATAAAAGTTAATAAAACAACACTTTCCTTCACATTTCATCCAGACTTCGGACTGGCAAAGTTTAATACATAAATATAAACTTTGGTATGTTTAAAAATGTGTAATATGTCTTTCTTTTCTGAATAAAGAAATCGTCAATATTTATGCATTTTGTAGAAAAACATGTCATTATATGTAAGTAAGTATATCTTCCTTTTTGAATAAAGAAATCGTCAGTATATTATATGTAAGTTTGTTACTTTATTCTAGCTTTTGAATATAAGCCATCGTTCTTAAGAATAGTCCTATGTCCTTCGTTACTTCATATTTTTTTAAAGTTTTTGAAATTCTGCAATCAACTAAAACATATCTTCTTTTGCGCCGTTGTCCATCTAAATTTAGAGTGCTTCTGTCTTTGGTCAGGTTAGAGATACAGATAATTCTTGTATAGTTTTATGTATATATACATTCATATTAAATGACCTACCCTATTGAAGCGAGTATACAGTATTTTCATGATGAAAGGAACAAATTCGTTTGAAATTCAGGTAATTATTTTGCAGAAAAACGCTCGGACATAATTATTTTGCAGAAACACGCTCGGACAGGTCGATTAGTATTTTTAGTTTAGAATTTTTTGACATAAGAAAATTATATACAGAGTGTCTAAAGAAGAACATATACAGCAATCATTGGTTTTTTTAAATGGAACACCCTGTATATTATGCCATTTTTGAATTGTAGGGTAAATTATAAACACATTTAACACATTTTTGTGTAACATACCATATCCCCAAAATCAGCGGTTTTTGGAATAATGAGTTTTGTGATAAATTAAAATACACATAGGAGAACATTTTTTTAAAAGCCACCAATAACAACCTGGTATTGCAAATTTTATCTTCAACAAAAAACTCTACTTCAAATTAATCGATTTTCATGTATTTTTTTTAATTTATCACATTTCGAACGTCATTATTCCGAAAACCGCTGCAACAAAAAGTGTTGAGAATTTACCATACAATTCAAATATGGCATAATATACAGTATGTTCCATTTAAAAAAAACAATGATTGCTGCATATGTTCTTCTTTAGACATCCTGTATATAATTTTCTTATGTCAAAAAATTCACAACTAAAAATACTAATCGACCTGTCCGAGCGTTTTTGTGCAAAATAATTACTTGAATTTTAAACGAATTTGTTCCTTTCATCATGAACGCACTGCATATATTTTATAAAAACCTACAATAAGTAATTTTCATATACTCGCCTCAATAAGGTAGGTCATCTAATATGAAAGGCACTATGTACAATATATTATATCCTAAGTTTTATGTATTTATACGTGTATATATCCCCAGAGAACGGGAGCGCAAGTCGGCCGTCGAAGATATCATTAATTTCTTGTTATTAGGGTTAGAGCGCAAATAGGTCGATTTCAGGTAGGAGCGCAAGTGCGCCGAGCGCAAGTGAGCCGATACCTATCTACCAAAGAACTTTAAGTTTTATTTATAACTTTAATACCGTTGTTTATATATTTTTTTATTAAAACTTTAAGAAATAAAAATTAATAATGTTTTTTATTAAAGAATTATTTCATATAATCTCCCTGGTGACACTGTGTATCAAAAAATTATATTTTAAGCTCTATTTAATATATATTTTTATAAATTAACTAAATAGATAACAATCAAGCCTTATGTGCGCATATGTTCTTTTCAGTTGGAATATTCATGAAGTATTCACATGCAAATGAATCCAGGTATTCAAATACAGCAGTATTCAAATGCTTTTGTTTCTTTGTATTCGAATCTTGATTATTCGAATACAATTTTGAATACAGTATTCAGGATTCGTATTCGAATACCGGATTACAGTATTCGACCCAAGTCTGCCGGTTAGTACAAATTTGCGTTTTCCTACACTGGTTACCGCTAATTATTGATTGAGGACGCCTTTAATCAAAGAAATTTTTCCTAATAAAATATCAAACTCTGATTAGGATTTCTTACACATACGCATAATCAAAGAGATTTGAATTTTTGCTATTATGTACTAACGGCGGTTATGTGTCATTCCATAAGTGTCCAAAGGTGGTCGCTTGACCTTTTTATGATCAAATGATTTCTTGTTTGTTGATTCCTACATGATTAGAGAGTCCAAAAACGCTAATTTTAAATTTTTGTCCTTTTCTGAATTCCTCTGGCAGCCATTCTTGTTTTACAAAACATGCCGATTTTTGCTCATGTAACGTTTTGTGTTACCTTATACTACTTGGAACTGCTCAACCCGAGGGTGTATATGAAACACTTGTAGTTTTTTTTTAATCTACTAAATTGTAATTTGCAAGTGTAATTTAATTGTTGGAGGTATATAATGTGTTGGTATTAAAATGAATAGGATCTGTTCCAAGTTGCTCTTTAATTTTTGAGATAAATGCAATAAATTCGCACAAGTCCGTGATTTATTCCTATAAAAATACATAATATTAAGTTAACTGCATTTTGTTTCAAAATTATAAATATAACTTACAATAATGGTAAGAAATGAGGTGTGGGCACGTATGAACGTTTCAAATTATACAGAAGTTGTTCTAAATTAAGTTTAAAATAAGTTTATCACCTTGAAAAATTAAACCTGTGAGTAAATGTTAAACTTAATAGTTGACAAAGTATTTACAATCGTGGCCACACACACACACAGAGAGAGAGAGAGAGAGATTTAGAAACAACTTTTTTGATATTGGGGGACTTCAAAACGTGGACATCTGCAAAAATCTAGAGTTCGAAAATTTTCGTCATCAAAATACTTCCTTATACTAAATATATAAGGGAGTAAAAATAAGTTGGGAGAAGTAGTGTATGTGTTTATGGCTACCAACATAGCAAAGAACAACTGGGATTCCCGTTTAATAACGTCACCTCTTGTGAGATGGTGCGATCTATTTTAGTGTATAAATATATCAAAGTAGATGATATCTATACTCAAATCGCTGAACAGATTCAGTGATCACGTTGGGTTCACGTGATCACACCAAAGTGGTATGCACACAGGCACATAAAATCATTCACGGATCAGTGTCTGTAAAATAGGTATCGCCGTAGTATCGTTGATTGAAGGAATACATAAAGATGCGCCACCACATAGCACTGAGCGTACCCAAACTGGTTTCGACATCTAGAGCGGCAGCACTAGTCATTTGGTTCCGAGATTTTTAGTTTTGCGTTGACCGTTGAGTGATACGCGTTGCGTTTACAATATCGAGCTCTCGCATCTACCCACAGGTCTAGCGTCTAACAGTCATACCACGTCATACGTTTAACACCCCTATTCTGTAACTTGATCGTTATGCGAACGATTATCGTAAAGAAAGTTGTCGTTATCCCGTCCGTAACGATTTTCGTTGGAAAGAGTATTCAGTAAGTCACATCGTTATCAGTTCGGTCGATGTCGGTCATATAACGAAAATTCAATGTTTTCACCAGGGACTGTACAGATGTTACCATCTTCATATTGCCAATGTGTCAGCTGTTTAGGCGATATCAGTAAACAAATTGCCGGGATTGTAGGTTATATACATAAAACTATTGATAAGCACGTACTATTTTTAATAGATGTTTTATGGTAAAATGTTCTTTGCCGGGATTGTAAAAATATACCTCTTGTAAATTCTGCACAAAGCGTATTATATTAGTATACTATATTGTAGATCGTAAAATAAATTGATATTTAAAGTTTATGGATGAGTTTATGAATATGGTTAGATTCCTTGACGGTATGTACGTTATTTTCAAATTTACTTGTTAAAGGAGTTTTGAGTGTTAAGCAAGTGTTTTTTCAACTGCGATTAAAATGTATAAGAGGAAAAGTAGTGGTGAAGTTACTGCCCAACAGCAGACCATTTATTTAGATTTTATGAAAAGTAAACTTTCATTAAGAACGAATAAAAATATACCAGATGATCAAAATGCTTGGGATGAATTAACAGGTATTTTAAATGCATGTGGAGATGGCCCACAAAAAACAAAAGACCAGTGGAAGAGGGTATGTATTCATTATATTTATAAATTATTATAAATTTCTTATCCCTAAACTATTAGCATTTTTAAAATATATTATGCTTTTCTGATACTGTCATTTGAGATTAATAAATGTTATTAAAATGACGAACTTCTTTCTAAAAATAAGTAATGTTATTGAATGAAATTGATTAATAAACATAATATTTTTTACATTAGAGTTATGTAAAATATTTTATGAAAATGCTAAACATATAAATGGCTAGATATAGGTATGTTTTTATATATTTTTTTTTGTAGACATTCAAAGATTGGAAATCCAGTACTAAAATAAGACAAGGCTGGGTAACATATAGCAACAGCAAACCGGTGGTCCTATTCTATCTACATCCACTTTTTTGGAAGAAACACCAGAAGGCATAAAATTAATTCATTACTATGCATAAAAAATAGTTCAAAGTGTATTTAAATTTATTCTGATAAAATTAATTTTACGTATTCTAACTCTAATTGTAAGTTCTACTGATATTGTCATATTTGTTACAGGAAGAATATGTCGAAGATGTCATTAAATAGTGCACTTGGTGAATACAAGGCATCACAAGAAAAACAGTTGGATGTTTTAAATAAACTGCACTTCAGAATTTTACAACGGCTAAAATTGAAGAAAATTATTAAATAACAGATTTTAAAATACAAAATAACAAATATGAAAATTACTGAGCAAATATGTCTGATCCAGAAAGTGAGACAGATTAAAATGAATGCTGATCATATTTTACTTTCATTATTTTTATACTATATATTGTGAGGTACTATATAAATAAAAATATTTCCCCTGCAATTTTCTTTTTAATTTTATACCTGTATATCATATTACTTAAATTTTAATGCATAATTTAATGAATTCACTAATTAGATGAAATTGAAACAAATTTAACGAGGTAACTATGTAATTTACCCTTAATTTATCTAAAGTTATTTTGAATATACTGCTCCGTAACTCTTCTCCTTCCATGAAGCCAATTATCGTCTCCATGATATGGAATGTTATCTATGTCAATATTTTCATTTGCAGGGTCGGGTATATTATCCTTGACTGCCATATTGTGTAGAACAGCACATGAATAAATATTTCTGCCAGAGTTGCAGGATTATAGTGAAGTGTTTGTTGACGTAAAGACACACCTTATTTTCAATATCCTATGTATCTCCACAGAGTTCCTGGTGGTGATATGGTTTATGGTATATCGTCGTTAATATTTTTAAAACATTTGGTACAGCAGATATTCTTTGTGAAATATTCAATTGAGATGACAGTATATTAACTAAATTGTCCGCCAATTGTTTATTTAATCCAAACAAATTAATAAAATTATTTTCAGATAATTGGAAGGGATTACTTGTATCTCTTTAAAACCTATTTTCTATATAATTGTTCCTAAAATACATATTACTTTAACAAAAAAATCTTAAAATTTATTTTAAAATTCATCAATATTCGCCAATACCAATAATAAAACATGTTGGTTGATCCATACTTATTTCATCTAATTAAAATTAAAATCAAAGTAAAATATATTTTACTACAATATTCACTGCATAACGACAGCTCTTTACTAGTCGTAATGGAATACAACTTCATAACGACTTTTCAACGATTCCATAACGATCGAACAAGTAGAGAATACGAATTTTCGACCGTATCGATTTTTGGGTCAAATGCGTTCGATAATGCGTAACGATCAAGTTACAGAATAGGGGTGTAAGCTGTGGTTTAAGTTCATTGTGGTTAGATTGTCGACTTGTTACGTATTTAAGTCAAAGTGAATAACACGACTAGTCATAACTGTGTTTATAAAAACTGTTCAAAAAATAACAGAACAGATAAAATTAGTCTTTTTAAGTTTCCTGTGAACGACATTAAAAGAGTAGAGGAATGGAAAAAAAATTGTGGCAATATTGGTATCGTACTTATGGATATCGATAATTTACACAATAAATTAATTTGTGAGGAAAATTTTTTGCCGACACATGTTGATTGCAAATAATCAACGAAAGTTGTTAATGAAAAATGCAATTCCTGTGAAGTATAACGAAATAGGTAAGAAACATTTTTTACTCATGTATTTGTTTTTTGTATTAGAACTTAAATCTATTTACTGGGTGGTTCATCAGAGAGGGGATTCGCATAAGAGAGAATTTGTGAGTAAAAGTAAAAAAACATAAACTTTTTACAGAAAATGCTGCCATGGAGGAATCAAGTATTGGTGAACATAATAACACATATCAAAGAAAACGGACAACATTTTCATCGACATCATGTGAAGAAGATGACCTGACAGAGACGTTTATACGGTATAATCTGCCAAGGACGTCAAGCTTTTGTAGTAGTGAAAGTTCCCATTCTGTGTTGAGCGATCGTCTCCTTGAAATGCCATCAACAACAAAGAGAAAATGTAAAAGTTGGTCAATTAAAATTAAGGATTTAAATAGAAAAATCAAGAAAAAGACATCGCAGGTGTACAGACTTAAAAAGAAAAATTCTCTTTCAGTTACAGTAGCAGTCCAAAATTTGTTAAAATTTAAAAGTGAGCCACTAAAAACATTTATTAACATGCAATTATTTCATAAGACCCGAGGTAATGGTTTAAGGCAGAAAGAGAATTAGCCCTTTCCTTATATTATAAATCACCAGGTGCTTATAAATTTGTGTTACATAATCTTAAATTCAAGCTACCTGGTATAAGAACAATTCAAAATTGGTTAAAAGTGTGTAATTTAAGAACAGGATTCAATAATAATTTACTCAAAGAAGTTGGTCTTAAAGCTAACACTATGACTGAAAGTGAGTGCATACTTACCGATCGAGTGCATGTTATCTGCCGTTTGATTGGCTAACCGTTTGACGTCAGCTAACGGCAACGACAAAACATTTACGTACCAACGGACTCCAACGTGAAGCGAACGAAAGTTCAATGTTGAACTGCAACGATAACTGAGTTTATAAATGACTCTATAGCTTCCCGTGTATTCAGCTTTGAACGGGAACTGCTACTGCGAACTGTAACGACAACGTCAAGTTTATAAATTCGGCTTAAGAAATAAAATCAAGACACAAAATCGCATACCTGTGTTTCTTGGAATATACAAACATCTAACAATACGATTTTTTGTATACATATCCGATAATATTTAAAATGAACATCTATTTCAATGAATAAATTAAATACCTACAAGAAGCGGAAATGAAACACATATTATTGCAATACATAAATATGCATGTTTAATGTATATTGAACAAATATATAGGTTCATATGTCCAGGAGATTATATAGCATGTAAATTCGCCCAGAGCTATTATAATTACTGCAAACGGCAAAACCATCGCTTTTTCGTCAATTTCTAGCAGCTATAGGTATGGTCGTATGGTGTCGCCACGAGACAGCGACTGTGTTTCAAGGCAAGGGGTGTGCGGGGGTATTTAGCGGTAAGACACGCTATTTTGCTATAGCGTTGCGCATCTTTATGTATTCCTTCAATCAACGGTAGTATTTGACATAAGAAATTGTGCATATTCAAATCTTTTCTATCAAAACGTATTAAAATTGTATTGTCTTTATAAAATAGCACTTAGTAATTCTCACACACCTGCGATCTGTGATACTATTACAGTTTGCCTAATGTAAACGATATTTGCCGCCGACCGTTTTTATGCATAGGATGCCTCGATCACGTTGTGATCACGCACTTTTATCACTGAATCTCTTCGGCGATTCTAGTATGGTATTAAAATTTGGATGTCATATTCTGAGAGGCCTATTTTGGAGTATTTTTAAACCAAATATAGAGTTGTCATCTCATGCAAATGTCGAACATGGCGCCAATATTATTAGAACAAAATACACTAATTTAGATCAAATGCACTAGCAACAATATTGTCAACTTTGTATAATCCTTGAACACTGTTTAGTTAACCAAGTATTTAGCGGGAGTTGGAAAAATCCTTACAGTGTCTTGAAGTGCTATGGGAATATGAAATTGTAATACAATTTAATGTCACTATTCATTGTATTTCAGTTGTTTTTCTTGTGATTTCAGAATGTACGCAGTGCCCAATATGCAAAATCTACTTTGGACAAAAGGAATATTTGCAACATCATTTTGCCTACTGTTCTGAAGGAAATGTCAGGTATAATTCATTATCATAAAATTTTATCGACGTAGCACCATACACTAATGGTGTTTTTTAGTGAACAATGAATCATTATTAATTATTTATTTTATTATATTCATATACAGCAATATTTCAATCCTCTTAATAACTTTAAGTTTACTCTTTGTCCAGCAGAACTGTTACATTCTTCTTTTTTAATTCATCCAACAATATATAACCCCCACCTCATGGAAATCGAAATTGATAATCTAGCTGTGCAAAAGTAATGATCTAATACAAATATATTTTCTCAACAAAACGTTTTATTTTACATACTATTTCTTAGATCAACATATAAATATTTTTTTACTGCAAGAAATTTCAAAATTACTACAAGTAGATAGTTTGAAATGTGTGCTTTCGAATGGTATGTGTATTATGTATACAATTCCTTTCTATAATTGACTTGAAACTGTTAGAAAAGGGATTAATATTAATATTAAATATTTAATAAAGCAAATAATTAAGAAAAGGTGTTAATCTTAAAATTGAATTCCAGTCATGCAAATTACTAGTATCCAGATTACAGCAAATATGAAATGTTATTACAATTTTAGAGAATTAAACTGTATGAAAGAAACAGGATGCTGCTTTTTAAACGTAACGCAAGTTCTTGGCCTAAATCTGTTTGTTCATATTACGATCGTGTTTGTGTCAAGTGATTTGCTATTTCCTTTAAATTCGTATTCTTACTAGTCGTATCATTTGTAATTAGTTCGTCGTACGGAGAATGAGGTTACCTATTTTTATTTGTTTTTAGGAAATGCAGTGCACCGCCGCAAAGCTATCAAGTGACAGCGGTAAACGGACGCAAGAAGCGTCGCTGCCAATTGTATAAGTGTGAGCAGTGCAAGTACCGGACAATGTATAAAGCACATCTCAAGCAACACTACACCAGCCAGCACTTCAAACTGAAAAAGTTTAAATGTGGGATTTGTTACAGCCGATTCGAGACAGAAGAATATCTGGGGATGCACGTGGAAAATACGCACAGTTCTGTTGGCGGAAAGGAAGACTCGGCACATACAAAAGTAGAACAATCAAACTCACTAGATCGAACGATAACATTTAAATGTTCCCTATGTGGTTTCCAAGCAAAACATAAAAAATATTTGACAAGACATATGAAAGCCAGCCATTTGCAAGAATTTGATTTTAAGTGTGACTCTTGTGACTATAGAACAAACAACAAAAGTCATTTAAAAAGACATATAAAAACTAATCATTTAAAAGAGTTTGATTTTAAGTGTGACTCTTGTGACTTTGGAACAAATGTCAAAAGTCATTTAAAAGCACATATAAAAACTAATCATTTAAAAGAATTTGATTTTAAGTGTGACTCTTGTGATTATGGAACAAACAACAAATCTAATTTAAAAAGACATATAAAAACTAATCATTTAAAAGAATTTGATTTTAAGTGTGACTCTTGTGACTATGGAACAAGCAACAATACTAATTTAAAAAGACATATAAAAACTAATCATTTAAAAGAATTTGATTTTAAGTGTGACTCTTGTGACTATGGAACAAACAACAAAGGTCATTTAAAAGCACATATAAAAACTAACCATTTAAAAGAATTTGATTTTAAGTGCGACTCTTGTGACTATGGAACAAACAACAAAAGTCATTTAAAAGCACATATAAAAACTAATCATTTAAAAGAATTTGATTTTAAGTGTGACTCTTGTGACTATGGAACAAACAACAAAAGAGATTTAAAAGCACATATAAAAACTATTCATTTAAAAGAATTTGATTTTAAGTGTGACTCTTGTGACTATGGAACAAACAACAAAAGAGATTTAAAAGCACATATAAAAACTAATCATTTAAAAGAATTTGATTTTAAGTGTGACTCTTGTGACTTTGGCACAAACTGCAAAAGTCATTTAAAAGGACATATAAAAACTAATCATTTAAAAGAATTTGATTTTAAGTGTGACTCTTGTGACTATGGATCAAACAACAAAAGTGATTTAAAAAGACATATAAAAACTAATCATTTGAAAGAATTTGATTTTAAGTGTGACTCTTGTGACTATGGAACAAACAACAAAAGTCATTTAAAAGTACATATAAAAACTAATCATTTAAAAGAATTTGATTTTAAGTGTGACTCTTGTGACTATGGATCAAACAACAAAAGTCATTTAAAAGTACATATAAAAACTAATCATTTAAAAGAATTTGATTTTAAGTGTGACTCTTGTGACTTTGGAACAAACTGCAAAAGGCATTTAAAAAGACATATAAAAACTAATCATTTAAAAGAATTTGATTTTAAGTGTGACTCTTGTGACTATGGAACAAACAACAAAAGTCATTTAAAAGTACATATAAAAACTAATCATTTAAAAGAATTTGATTTTAAGTGTGACTCTTGTGACTATGGATCAAACACCAAAAGTAATTTAAAAAGACATATAAAAACTAATCATTTGAAAGAATTTGATTGGAAGTGTGACTCTTGTGACTATGGAACAAGCAACAAAACTAATTTAGAAAGACATATAAAAACTAATCATTTAAAAGAAATTGATTTTAAGTGTGACTCTTGTGACTATGGAACAAACAACAAAAGTCATTTAAAAGTACATATAAAAACTAATCATTTAAAAGAATTTGATTTTAAGTGTGACTCTTGTGACTATGGAACAAACAACAAAAGTCATTTAAAAAGACATATGAAAACTAATCATTTGATTTTAAGTGTGTCTCTTGTAAATATAGAACAAACCAGAAAACTAATTTAAAAAGGCATATAATAACTACCTAATCATTAGAAAGGATTTGATTTTGTGTGACTCTTGTAACTTTGTAGTAATTTAAAAATACATACAAAAACGAATAACATACAAAAGCGAAACATCTTAAAGAATTAGATAGCCGTACGCAAGATTGGAAACAACCAATTCCAAATCCAGCACCAATCGGATCAGGGATTTCAGTACAAAATGCGCTCAGCCTCATTAAAATACTGGTTTCGTATGTGTTTGAATTAGATAGTGTAAGGTAATACTGATATTGTTTGATATTAAAACTGTAATGAGATGTATAATCATAAATGTATATAATTAATAATTATCTGGAATACATTGTAATATTATAACTATATGAAGTAATGAATGACTTACATATTTAAATTATATCAGATCTCAGGTTATAGCCGAATTAGTATTAAAAAAAGAAATCATTGACATCTGAAGGTAAAACTATATATAGCAAAACCGGCGAGTCAGTTAATGCACGTAAGCAATTACGTATTTATGACGTTTCAGTACAACTTCACAACTTGAAATTTATATGAATTATTTATAACCTACATTTTTGTTTTTAATGAACTATTTTGTTAATATTATAGGTGTTAGTAATTATAGTCTTGTTTAACTTAACAGAGGCACATTATGTAGTTCTTTTAACAAATTATAGTTTTTTTTTGTGAAGTATACCGTTTGACTGAAATAAAAGTAGATATAGGGAAACACAAACACGCACACATGTGCATGCAAACATGAAATGGAGGGATACGATAGTAGAGGAGTACAGATGAGTTCATATATCGGAACACCGGGGTACCGAGCAGTGTTGCGATATCTAGGGAAATATCCCTAGATCTACGGAATTTTATGGTCATTTAGGGAAGAGGGAATTTTAATAGAAATCTAGGGAAATCTACGTTTTTATTTTAAAATTATTAATCACCAGAAAATTTATTACAATCGTCTGGTATTTAAGCTACATATAATGTCACAATTCATTTTAAAACGTTTTAAACTTAAACCACTGATTACTTGATTTTTTCTAAGAGTAGTATGCCATCTTATGACAAGTAGAAAATTTAAGGGTTAACAACATCTGCACACATTCCGAATCGGTGCTCTGCTCTATCGCTTTTTGCAAATCGATCAAATGACTACAGTATAATAAAATAAGGTAAATCCCTTGGAAAAAGTTCCTGCTCTGATGTTAAAACAGCTTTTTTATAATATTTTTCACATTTGAAAACAAGCTTTCGTGGAGTGAATCGTTGTGAACGTATTATGTAGGACGTAAATATTTGAATTTTATAATTCATTAATAGTTTAGATTTATCGGTTCGTTTAATAAGTTGCGCCTTTCTAACTACAGCTTAATTATATTTATTTAATGTAAGCATATATAGATACAAAATTACTTTTTTTATTGCCGAGGTTTAGCTTATCTGATTCTTGCTTTCAGGTTTCGGCTGTTTCTTATTTATTAAGGATTTTTTTTAATGAAAAATAGATGACGAGATTTCAAATGAATTTCGTAATCGTTCAATACTAAAAAAATATCATCTATATTTTGTATTTTGCTCAATATGTTAGGTGTCTTTGAAACAAAGATGGAAAATATTAAAAATAGACTATATAATTCAATAAATACAAATCTAAAATATAGTGCACCCAAGTTCATGCAGAACAGAGAACAGATAACCCATAATTCGTGGCTTTCAGTTTCTGTATTTTTATTTTTGAGTTAATAATTATTAATGTTTTTGAATAAAAAAATAGATTAGGAGAATCGAATTAAGTTTTCTAATAGTTTAATACTAAAGAATACCAACTTCAATTTATATATTTTTAAAATTATGCAAGGCAGTTCAAGGTAATTTAGGGAAATCTAGGGAAATTTTAACAAGAAGTCTAGGGAAATAAAAAAAAATCATCTCGCAACCCTGTAGCACCATATGTTTTATTTCACAATGTTGGAGCGAAGTTTTCCTTGTCTACACGCGATATAGTAGTATTATATATATGGGGAATACGGTTCAGTTTCATTCAAACTAAACCGACTCCTGTTTTGTCGGCTCTCGGGGAAACCGGTAGGTAATACCAAAGAATATTACCCTTACGGTAAAGAGCGACACTCCATAAGAAAACTCAGCTTACATTTCAGTGACCTTCGGCCATTTTGAAACTACTAATTCAGTGGCGCGCCTTTCAGTCCATTGGCGTAGAACTGCCGAATATTGCCAAAATAAATTATTATCATATTTAAACAGTAGTTATTCGGCAATTATTATACGTGGATATCCAAATAATACTTTTGTAAATATTTTGTTTGGAATGTTTTGAAGAGGACAATTAAGAGACAAAATTTACAAGTAATAAACAGAATTCTTTAATAATATAATTCATAAATAAACATATATATTTAACACCAATTATATATAACAATAAAATAATTTGATATAAAAATAACTACAACTACAAACTAGAAATAGTAATTAATTTTGTCAACTTCCCAGGTGTTCTTTTAAAATCTGCATTAGCTCTTTTGAGAGTATAAAAAAATTTTAATTTACAAAATTAAGTATAACCTGGGGAAGTCTTCACATGGCATTCAAAAAGGAATTTGTTCAAGCACTTTAATGAAATTTAATCCAACATTATCTGTAATTGCAAAGGTTTCAAAATGTTGCACCAAACACAATTTCTCTGATATACTCTACAAAATCCAAGGTAGGTATACATAAATTGCAAAATGTTGATTTTTCTTTGGTTTCCTAGGCATTTAAATGGCACATAATTGTGCTTGCACTTAATTCCTTAATGTACCTACCATATTGTGAACATTTATTACATGTATGTTTATCCAAACACTTTTTCATAAAATATCCGCAAACATAATTTAATTTTCAGTTCAAACCTTAACTTTCTTTTTCGGGGTGTACTGAAAGACAACTTTTTATGTGTTTGAGTAGGCACAGGACTTGCTCTCGTAGTTACTCTATAAACAAAAAAGGATACAATTATTGTATGAAGGATAAGTTTGATCTTAAACTTACGGTGAACTAGACCAGAATGAGCAAGATGGTTCATAGATCTCAGGATTTGCTTCCTTTGTTAGTCTATTAACAAAAAAAATGCAATTACATGAATAGTGAGTCTTCATTTTAAACTTAGAATGGGCGTACATTTTCATCTGCTGGTAAGTACTGTGTTGGTTTTGCATGGCATTGTAGTCGATTGTTCAAATCATTCAGAAACATATGTGCTTCAAAATGTTTCGTGCATACTCCTGTTTGTTTTAAATACTTTACGTCTTTCCCTATTAAATCTGGACGACTGCAGGCTTGAATCCATTCAAAACGCCTGATAAAAAGAAAACTATTGTAATAAACTTTAAGTAGGTATGTACATTAGTGCAATTCTTTGTACGAAAAAACTAATTCCATAATTTCCAAAAGAATATTACAATAAAGATATTAATGTTTTCCTGTTTATATCTCCCGGGAAGTAAAAAAAGATTACATTTTCAAGATTTTCCACCACAACTAACCAATGATCAATACATTAACAAGTCAACAAATTTTCAATTTACTTCAAAAAACGCTACTATAATTTGTTTATACCGCACAAAACAAACAGCTGACGTCTAACAACAGTTAACGGCCATTTTGAGAATATACATGCGCATTGGAGCGTTTTGCAAATGATGTCCAGTATCGCTACTTTACCGTAAGGGTAATATTCTTTGGTAATACGGTGCCCGAGAGCCGACAAAACACGAGTCGGTCTAGTCTGAGTGAAACTGAACCGTATTCACCTATCTCGCCCATGTATAATTTTAATTTGTAGGTGTAAAAACTATACATGGGCGAGATAGGGGAATATGGTTCAGTTTCACTCAGACTAGACCGACTCGTATTTTGTCGGCTCTCGGGGAAACCGGTAGGTAATACGGTGCCCGAGAGCCGACAAAACACGAGTCGGTCTAGTCTGAGTGAAACTTTACTGTATTCCCCTATCTCGCCCATGTATAGTAAAAACCTTGAAGTTATATCAAAATTAAATCATACAAGGATATAAGCAAGAACATATGATTATAAAATTATGTTTGTCTTGAAAATTAAATACTTTGGCAAATCACTGGCCGTAGAAGAAATGAAGGTGGACGTTTCCAAGGTGCCGATGTAATTGAAATTTTCTAAATAGCAATGCGTAAGCCATTACAGACACCCATTATTACTTACCTTTAGGGGTTAGTTCAAGGGGAATCGTTTGTAAGGGGTTGGCAATACTTTGCCAGACTAGGGCTGCGTTCATAAATGAATCGTTATAATCGTGTGTGTGGCATTTGAGTAATTGTTTTCATTCAGCAGGCGGATCGGGAACCGATCCCGCTCCAACCGTTCACTTCACAACAGTTGAGTGTACGCTGGACAGGACCGCTCACCTTTATGTCATCTGTACTTTTCATTGCTGCCATATGTTAAAATTATAGAGATTAAACCGAATAAACAATAATAATAAATTGTTTTTCTGCATTAAGGTTTGACATAGTTTTTAGTGGAAGGGCTGGTTTTCCAACCCCTAATAAAATACTGAGTGAACTCCAATATTATAATACATGTATTACTGCACAATACCTTTAATTTGCTGTATCTTACTTTTCTAGTAACTTTCTTCAGAAGTATGTATTAGGTTGGTCTTGGAATGAATCAATGGCGCATGCGTACAGAATACGCTCACCAAGTGAGCATAGAATTTTTCCACTCACAAAAATGGCGACCGCTCCTGAACATGTTCAGAGTGAGCGCTCGTCTACGGGACATGATCACTGAACAGTTGCGCAACTGTTGTGTCTGCTGAATGAAAGCATTGCTTACATACAAAATTAGTTGCACAGACTGTAAAGCTATCTATATCGGACAAAGTGGCAGAAAGATCGAAACTATACTCCATTCAGTCTAAGAATAAAGTAGATGGCGCTACAATTTGAGCACAGTTTACACACGATGAACTTTGTATTTTGAAAACAAGTAAAACATATGTTTACTGTCAGATGGATAGCAGGGATATACATATCTGATATCATTATATTTTGACATTTACGTACATTTTTGTACAAGTTGGTAAGTCATTCCTCAAGAAAAAGGAATGCACATGTCGTCTAATTGTACTTTTTTGTGCTTCATCCAATTTATTGTAAGTATGACGATAATTTCTTTTTCTTGGAGGAGAAATTGGAACTCCATATAATTCCATTTCTTTAATAATGCAGTACATTGTATTCCTATTAATACCCACTTCCTCTGCTGTTTGATTGACTGCAGCTGTTTTAGACATATTGTCTTTATGCTTAATGTACACATTATAACCCATTTGCCTTTGTCCAGATCTTATGTGTTTCCCTTTACGATTTTTTGAAGGACCTGGTAAAATGCTTCCGCCGTACTATAGAATATTAGCGATTACGAAATAACGAAATTGATAAAATACCTTAACAAATGAATATTTCACTTGCGAGTTCTAAGAAGAACTATTTTTTAAGAATATTAACAACAAATAACTATGTAAAATACGGAAATCGACAAAATCTTTGAACAAAACTGTCAGTAAACAAATTTTTGACAGAACGAGCTAAATGCGATTATTTTGCCGGTGTAAATGCACACTCGATTTCAACCAATCACAAACGTTTATTTTAAGCCCTATCTTTCCCAATGCTTTATTCTTAGACTGAATGGAGTATAGATTAAAAGAACATAAAAGATCAATATTGCATAATATTAGAAATACAGGCCTTGCCGAACATTGTATAGATAATCTCTATTTTCCCGATATAGATAGTTGTAAACTTATACATAATGTAAACAAGGTACCAAGGTACCGAAATTAAATCTGTTAGAAATATTAGAAATTAAAAAATCAATTCAAGGAAAAGAGAAAGTAACGAACACACACAAAGACTTTTCAAACACACATATCCCCATAATAGACACTTATGTAAAAAGGGACAATAAACACAACGACATATATAACAACCCTACACAAACTGACCTGTTAGCAATAGTTATTTATTGTATAAGGGTTTTAGATAGCATATTATTCACGCAAGAATGTTTAAACGCGAGAGCTTGCTCGAGCGTTTAATTTTCTTAAGTGAATAAAATGCATCTAAAACCCGTATGCAATACAACGTTTTATCCACAATCACACTTATTTATAATCAGAATCGCCGAAATTTATGAAACAATGATCTGACATTTCGGTCTGACAGCGGCTGTCACCTCAAAAATCATTGAAATTTCGCATTAACTAAAAAAATATCGGGAGGTCTTGGATCGGTTACTATGTATTTTCGATTGTTTATCGACTCCATTTGTAAGCATTCATTGTTGAAAAGTGGAAAAGATGGAAGAGATTTGTGAGAGCGAGTTTATTCCGGAACAAATACTTGAAGAAGCTCAGAAAGCAACTTTAGATTTATTGCCGTGGAAGTCAAAGGACGCCTACGAAAAAGTATTTGCCGACTTCAATAATTGGAAAGAAAAAAGTGGTGTAAAAGGAGCGATAAACGAAGAGGTACTCCTAGCATATTTCTACAATGTTAATAAGAAGTTTGCGGCATCATCATCATTATGGACAAAGTATTCTATGTTGAAGACAACATTAAAAGTGCACAGAAATATAGATATCTCAAAATACAGCAAGTTGATCGCCTTTTTGAAAAGCAAGTGTCGTACTTACAAACCTAAGAAGGCCAAAATTCTTGAAAACAAACACATCACACAATTTTTGAAGGAGGCTCCAGATGAAAAATATTTGATGATGAAGGTAACACTTAGTTGTGATTTTTGTTTGTTTGCATTCAAACTTAGAGTTTCTTCCTTAGGTGGGACTTATAATGGGTGTAGCTGGCGCTTGTAGATGTAATGAGTTGACGTACTTGAAAATTGAAAATGTCGAAGATAAAGGAAAATATTTGTTTATTACGATTGCTGATACAAAAACCTACGTTTCTCGAAGTTTTACAGTATTGGAAGAGGGTTTTTCTGTTAACGCTCTGGACATGTGTAGGAAGTATATGCAATTACGCCCAGCTTCTATCGCTTCCCAGGGCAGATTTTTTCTACGATATACAGATGGAAAATGTACAAGTCAATCTGTGGGTATCAACACTATGTCAAGAATACCTGCTGCAGTGGCTTCTTTTTTGCAATTACGGGATGCTAGTTCCTATACTGGTCATAGCATGAGACGCTCTTCAGCTACATTATTGGCCAATGCTGGTGGCGATCTTATGGCCATCAAACGTCACGGTGGATGGAAGTCGTCTAATGTCGCAGAAAGCTACGTGGAGAATTGTTTATCAAATAAATTGAAAACAGGGGAAATGATTCAGAAAGAGACTGCGAAACAAGTTGCAATGAATCATACCGGTGAAACTTCTTGTGAAAGTTCAATTCCATCTACGGTTGAAGTTAATTTGTCTTCGCCAATAAAACAAAAGAAGAATAATAACCTTTTCTCTATTAGCTTGAATATCAATGTAAATCTTAATAAATAAATTCATTTTGAGAGTTTTATGGCGTGTTTTATAGCGTGTTTTATGATTTATAAAACACTAGTGTTTTATAGACCCCATAAAAGGTTGCTAAGCAGTTGAATTATGACCGTATACTATAGTGATTGTGGATAATAGTTATTTATTGTATAAGGGTTTTAGATAGCATATTATTCACGCAAGAATGTTTAAACGCGAGAGCTTGCTCGAGCGTTTAATTTTCTTAAGTGAATAAAATGCATCTAAAACCCGTATGCAATACAACGTTTTATCCACAATCACACTTATTTATAATCAGAATCGCCGAAATTTATGAAACAATGATCTGACATTTCGGTCTGACAGCGGCTGTCACCTCAAAAATCATTGAAATTTCGCATTACTTTTGTTATGGCGTGTTTTATAGCGTGTTTTATGATTTATAAAACACTAGTGTTTTATAGACCCCATAAAAGGTTGCTAAGCAGTTGAATTATGACCGTATAATATAGTGATTGTGGATAATAGTATATTATTCAACAAGCGTGTAATGATGGCTATTACCCACGAAGATGAAATTGCAACACGAGCCGTCAGGCGAGTGTTGTAACATCTGAGTGGGTAATAGCCATTATACGCGAGTTAAATACTATACTTTATCCACAACTTAAATGTTGTTCAAAAAATACGAAAGATAAAGAACAATATTTCTGTCTACAAACACTGTCAGAAGTTGACATTTTGACACGGCAAACAAAAAATGCGATTTATGTATACCGCATATTCACAACTATATATGTTTGTTTAAAAATACAAAAGATAAAGAGATAAAGGAACAACATTATTTATTAATAGTGACGTTTCTAATACACAAAAAATTAATTTTTATAATAATTATTAATCGTTACATTACAGTTGCTTAAATTCATATATATATATATATATAAGTATATTTATGAAATGTCAAATTTGACACAACGGTGGAGTAATAAATATTATTCCATCGAAGTGTCATTATTATTCAACAGTATTTAGTAATGCATGGCATTACTTGATAGAAATCGCGTATTTAATACATATATTACTTAATAGTTGTGGATAATATTATTCAACAAGCGTGTAATGATGGCTATTACCCACGAAGATGAAATTGCAACACGAGCCGTCAGGCGAGTGTTGTAACATCTGAGTGGGTAATAGCCATTATACGCGAGTTAAATACTATACTTTATCCACAACTTAAATGTTGTTCAAAAAATACGAAAGATAAAGAACAATATTTCTTTCTACAAACACTGTCAGAAGTATGACATTTTGACACGGCAAACAAAAAATGCGATTTATGTATACCGCATATTCACAACTATAATATGTTTGTTCAAAAATACAAAAGATAAAGAGATAACGGAACAACATTATTTATTAATAGTGACGTTTCTAATACACAAAAAAATAATTTTTATAATAATTATTAATCGTTACATTACAGTTGCTTAAATTCATATATATATATAAGTATATTTATGAAATGTCAAATTTGACACAACGGTGGAGTAATAAATATTATTCCATCGAAGTGTCATTATTATTCAACAGTATTTAGTAATGCATGGCATTACTTGATAGAAATCGCGTATTTAATACATATATTACTTAATAGTTGTGGATAATAGTAGTTTATACAACGAGTCAATAATGACAGTTATTATTCCCGAGAGCTGAATTTACTCCCGAGCCGCGTAAGCGGCGAGGGAGTAACTCAGCTCGAGGGAATAATAGTCATTATTGCGAGTTAGTATACACTACTTTATCGACGACTAACTGAAAATTACTAAAAAAAATCAAAATAAGTAAACGAAAATGTCAGATTACTATATCAATATGACGTTTGATGGTTAGGCAGTCAGTAAAATGGCCGGACTTGTCTATCGTTACTATGACAACGTTAGGAACGTTATGTTCTTATTGGCGGAATGCAGTGAATAATGGTAACGTTATGGCCCATTATATGTTCTTATTGGCGGAATGCAGTGAATAATGGTAACGTTATGGCCCATTATTCACTGGTCGCATTTCATTATTCCCTACGGGTATTATGAGTGTTATTATTAGCCAATATTGATTAATATAATACATACTTTATTGTTTAGTCGTCGATAAAGAATATTACCTTACGCCTTACGGTAAAGAAGCGACACTCTGATATCATTTTCAAAACGCTCCAATGCGCATGTATATTCTCAAAATGGCCGTTAACTGTTGCTAGACGTCAGCTGTTTGTTTTGTGCGGTATAAACAAATTATAGTAGCGTTTTTTGAAGTAAATTGAAAATTTGTTGACTTGTTAATGTATTGATCATTGGTTAGTTGTGGTGGAAAATCTTGAAAATGTAAGCTTTTTTTACTTTCCGGGAGATATAAACAGGTAAACATTAATATCTTTTTTGTAATATTCTTTTGGAAATTATGGAATTAGTTTTTTCGTACAAAGAATTGCACTAATGTACATACCTACTTAAAGTTTATTACAATATTTTTCTTTTTATCAGGCGTTTTGAATGGATTCAAACCTGCAGTCCAGATTTAATAGGGAAAGACGAATAGTTTTTAAAACAAACAAGAGTATGCACGAAACATTTTGAAGCACATATGTTTCTGAATGATTTGAACAATCGACTACAATGCCATGCAAAACCAACACAGTACTTACCAGCAGATGAAAATGTCCGCCCATTGTAAGTTTAAAATGAAGACTCACTATTCATCGAATTGCATTTTTTTTGTAAATAGACTAACAGAGGAAGCAAATCCTGAGACCTACCTTGCTCATTCTGGTCTAGTTCACCGTAAGTTTAAGATCAAACTTATCCTTCATACAATAATTGTATCCTTTTTTGTTTATAGAGTAACTACGAGAGGAAGTCCTGTGGCTACTCAAACACATAAAAAGTTGTCTTTCAGTACACCCCGAAAAAGAAAGTTAAGGTTTGAACTGAAAATTAAATTATGTTTGCGGATATTTTATGAAAAAGTGTTTGGATAAACATACATGTAATAAATGTTCACAATATGGTAGGTACATTAAGGAATTAAGTGCAAGCACAATTATGTGCCATTTAAATGCCTAGGAAACCAAAGAAAAATCAACATTTTGCAATTTATGTATACCTACCTAGGATTTTGTAGAGTATATCAGAGAAATTGTGTTTGGTGCAACATTTTGAAACCTTTGCAATTACAGATAATGTTGGATTAAATTTCATTAAAGTGCTTGAACAAATTCCTTTTTGAATGCCATGTGAAGACTTCCCCAGGTTGTACTTAATGAAATTATTTTGTAAGTTAAAATTTTTTTATACTCTCAAAAGAGCTAATGCAGATTTTAAAAGAACACCTGGGAAGTCGACAAAAATAATTACTATTTCTAGTTTGTAGTTGTAGTTATTTTTATATCAAATTATTTTATTGTTATATATAATTGGTGTTAAATATATATGTTTGTTTATGAATTATATTATTAAATAATTCTGTTTATTACTTGTAAATTTTGTCTCTTAATTGTCCTCTTCAAAACATTCCAAACAAAATATTTACAAAAGTATTATTTGGATATCCACGTATTAATTGCCGAATAACTACTGTTTAAATATGATAATAATTTATTTTGGCAATATTCGGCAGTTCTACGCCAATGGACTGAAAGGCGCGCCACTGAATTAGTAGTTTCAAAATGGCCGAAGGTCGTTGAAAAGTAAACTGAGTTTTCTTATGGAGTGTCGCTTCTTTACCGTAAGGGTGTGCGTAAGGGTAATATTCTTTGCTGTTAGTTTCCGCTCGATGCTCGATAATGATATGAACAATACCGAAACATATGTCGCAAAGACTAAATAAAAATTGTGGAAAGTTTTCAAGAGTTTTATTTTATTTAAAATAGTTATTAATAAAATGTTCCACCAAGAACCGTCTGCTAACTCAATTAATAGAATAAAATATTTGAATTGCTTATATGTAATAAATAGGCTTTTATTAAACCTTACAGAGTTGCACACCCATCTTTTTGCCATGACCTAATTTTTTTGGTATATGTCTAATAGAACATACAAGTGTTCATAGAAAGTTGAAGAATTTTGATATGTCCACCACGGAATCCACAAATCCCATATGATATGAGATAATAATATGCCGAAATTAGGTATTTTGGGCCGGTTATTGGAATTTATGCTATATTGCATCACTGATTGTGAAAATAACTTGATGGATGAACACGTTATTTATAAGATAGTGAAGTGATTTTTTTTAATTTGTACTTTGCTGAATATGTATCGTAATTTCTGTCACTAAATTATAATCAAGCACATATAAAATGTATTTTATATATAAATTTACAATAAAATATGTTTTAGTTTAAAACAACTTGTAGATGGTACAGTATAAAGATAATATTCATTTTGCAATTTGCCAAGACAATGTGTGATGAGTTCTTCTGAATTTTTCCCAACATTGTGGAAGTAAATACTGCAGTGTTATGAACGGCAAGGTAGGCACGGCATCAAACGGTATTCCTGTTTTTCTGATATTGTTACATTCTCTAAATCTTTTTTATCATTTTATAAATTTGTATGTATCTATTAATTCATACAAATATTTATATTTCATAATAATTTTTTGTTGTTTTAATTCCAAGAAAGTATAAACAAAATAAATTTGCGAACATAAATAAAATAAAATTTAATTTTTTACTTCGTAAGTAAAAATTGTACTTTGATGTAACAACATACCTTTTTTACAAGCAATAATATAAATTATTTGCAAGAGTCATTTCTACTCATCTCAGTCTATGAGACATAGACATGAAGAAAAATGTATTGATTATTAATGTGCTATTAGATACACTACAGAAATTCAAGTGTATCAGAGTAATTGTTTGTTTATATTCTTTGCTACCATATGGGCGTAAATTAGGCTTCATCACGTTTTTATTTTCATGAATGGTTTTAATCATTCTAAATTAAAAATGTTAACAAGAATAAAAAATATATTCAATCACAAAAATGTAATGCTGATTAATTTCACAACTTTTTCTAAAACATTCATGTTTCAGTGTAAATCTCGACACACAATTAAATAAAGGAACACAACAGGAATTTAATTAGTTCTTTACATTGTTGATTACGCGACATTATATTGAATAATGTAGGTACGTAGGCAAATATAAAATAGATGTTTTATTCTTATATATAGCCAAAATACTAAATACAGTAATTTAAGTAATTTTATTTGCATTCTTAAGCTTAAAATACATAGCAAAACTATATGTTGAAATATAATACAATCTGACATATAACATACCTGAATCTATTCAATTGTGTATGTAAAACATTAATTTATGCGTTTTCTGTAAATCAAAGTGAAAGAAGTAGTATTTATATTCAATAATTTCACATACACCAATAAGCATACACAAATCAATGTACACAAGATTTTCTGTTCAAAATCTTTTCATTATGACGAAATGAAACGATCGGTATTTACATTTAATAATATAATTTCACATATACTAATAAACATGTACAAATCAATGTATTAGTTGTAAGTTCACAAGTTTTTCTGTTCAAAATCTTTTCTGTTAATCAAATTGAAACGATCCGTATTTACATTTAATAATATAATTTCACATATTCCAGTAAGCACGTATAAATCAACGCAGAAGTTATAACTTCACAAGTTTTTCTGTTAATAATTCACTGGAATCAGGCTTCATATCGTTTATTTATTCTACCGCGTATTTTCTGGGTAATTCTACAAATTCACCGATGAACTAAACTTGCACAAAACTGAATTCAATAAAAAAAAACAACCTTGCGTATGCTTTCAGTAATATACAGCTTGAGCGCGCGGGGTATGATCACCCGATGCCAGTCGATATTCTTCGGACGTATATTCGGCAAATGATCTCCGCCAGCTGTGTTCGCCAGATATAGATATATAGATTTATTTTTCCAGAGTTGTTATTTCGTGATATTTACTGGAGAGAATCTCTAATTTTAATTTCTATTTCAAGGGTCGTTTTTATGTTATTTTATGGTATTTCTGTTATACTTATTTATAGTTTTTTTTTACCATGAAATTTCTATTTATTTATTTTTCTCTAGACATCTTAGTTTATTCTGCAGATGTTTCAGGCGGGTTGTTTTTATTTCATTCTAAAACCCAGTTGTACTGCTATAACTTTTTACACAACTACATTATTATTTAATTTCATAAGGATAATCATAATTACGTTATAAGTATTACAATCTTCGCGTTATTATCGACTTAGTTATCTAAGCAATCGTCATCACTTAAAGAGAAAATTTAATTTGTTCTTTTTGTCAATCTGCGAAAAAATAATCAGATCACTATGAGTTCGAATATGAGCAGGCAATGCTAGTATGTTGTGCCGTTACTCTAATATGTATTATCGGACCACGTTTAGATGCGAGTTTACGTATACCATCGGGTGATCATACCTCGCGCGCTCTTGCTGTATAGTTATACATAGATGTCCAGAGGTTATAATTATGTTTTCTGTTTATCTGTCATTTCAAAAAATTCAAAATGGACAATTTTAGTCGACGCATGCGCAGAGCACGCAGGGCGGCCAATTCTATCTCACACGCAATATAGTACCACGCGATCATTTAAATTCTAAATTATAGCAGGCGGGATTTTTTTTATTAGGTTGTCCAGAATGTCAATTATTGATTAATTAACATTTTGAAACGTCACTTTGACAATTCAAATTGTAAATTAGTACTTATATACCAACTTAATTTAAATTTCACAGCCTGCTCTAATTTAGAATACGCTCGTTTAGTAAATACGTCACAACGTCAAATTGTTAAGCACGGTGATAAGATAAGTCAGTGAAGTGGATGCAAACAAAGATCATATGGTAAATACGTCACAATAGATAGGTCTGTTAAACTGGATGCAAACAGAATTTGATGACGCGCACTAAATGAGCGTATTTAAATGATCGCGCGGTAGTATTATATATATGATTATAATACATTTATTTCTGCACATAATACCTTTAATTTGTTGTATTTTATTTTTCTAGTAACTTTCTTCAAAATTATGTATTAGGTTGGTCTTGGAATGCATCAATGGAGCATGCGTACAGAATACGTTCAGTAAGTGAGCATAGAATTTTTCCGCTCACAAAAATGGCGGCCGCTCCTGAACATGTTCAGAGTGAGCGGTCGTCTACTCGACATGATCACTGAACAGTTGCGCAACTGTTGTGTCTGCTGAATGAAAGCATTTGCTTTGCAGCTAGAGTGTCGACAGAGCGTTTTGGTATTTATGAACGGTTTTAGAGTGGTGACAAGTATGACAGCACATGTGTCATATAACCCCACATAACAGAAGCTGCTTTCCTTCATCATTTGTATAATCGTAAATAGGTACGTTAAACGGAAGCGATGGATGAGGAAACAGTTGTGTCTTGTACCATGATACTGGCAGCGCAACTCCTTTTTGAAGTACAGTTTTGTGCAATAAATTGGCGTTCACGTCTTATTGCTAATTTTGACATTATTTTGCCATTGTGAAAATGGCTTAAGTTAAGTTGACAAATGGAATTATAGCGTCAATTCAATTTGTCATACATGACAGGTATTCAAACAAAAGTCATATTTACATAAGCGTATATTAAGTGTACGCCAATTTATTGCACAGAACTGTACCTATAGCATTTTCGGAAAGTGACCCTCATCTGTGGTAAACACATCACCATTTGGTAATTTTACCAGATGAAAATGGGCTCGTGACAACTGCATTTTACGTTTACAAAATATTCGAAAGACCGGCAATGAATCATATGCTTTTTGTTTACAATCACACTTCCTTGTGCGCATGTCGAGTCTTCTTCACCGTGGTTTCAAATCCGGCGTTTTTCAAACGCTCGAGTGATTCGAGAGCGAATTTTATGAACACATTACACGCGTACATCATTGCTTTCATTCAGCAGACACAACAATTGCGCAACTGTTCAGTGATCATGTCTAGTAGACGAGCGCTCACTCTGAGCATGTTCAGGAGCGGTCGCCATTTTTGTGAGCGGAAAAATTCTATGCTCACTTGGTGAGCATATTTTGTACGCATGCGCCATTGATGCATTCCAAGACCAACCTAATACATACTTCTGAAAAAAGTTACTAGAAAAGTAAGATACAGCAAATTAAAGGTATTGTGCAGTAATAAATGTATTATAATATTGGAGATCACTCAGTATTTTTTTCGGGGTTGGAAAAACCAGCCCTTCCACTAAAAACTACGTCAAACCTTAATGCAGAAAAACAATTTATTATTATTGTTTATTTGGTTTAATCTCTATAATTTTAACATATGGCAGCAATGAAAAATACCAGATAACAGACGATCAACAGACGATGACATAAAGGTGAGCGGTCCTGTCCAGCGAATACTCAACTGTTGTGAAGAAGAATGAAAGCATTGAATCACTCATCTGTTTTTGAACGGTTTTGTCACGTTTTGTGTGAAATTTTACCCTAGAGTGCACGCAGCGTGACGTTTATGAACGCAGCCTAGTTGTTTACTTCTTTTACCCCAATGATCTAATAATATAGAACTACTAGATGGACTGTAGAGAGAGAGGAATTGACCTCTACATACAAAGGAGACAGATATACAAAACCGTTAGTTGTGGGCAAAACAAGGCGCTATCGCATGGTTTTGTATATAAACTTTCTCAATTTTGTTGATTTATACATATTTATTTGTCTTTTTGGTAACTTGGATTATGTATTTTATTAATAGATTTCTTCTAGTATTGATTTTATTTCATACACCACTGACTTTATTTTTGTTTAAAGAAATACGAGTATAAAGACAACTGTGCATTCATGATGATTCAATCAACTATTTTTATTTATAAAATTGTGATTGTAATTAGACACATTTTAAGAATTTCATTTTTATTTGATATAGGTAATGTATATAAATTGAGAATCATCAAGAATATTGGCAAATGTTAACTTCAGCTTATAATTTAACAGTGTTGTTCTCATGGATTTAGTGTAATATATATTTGGTTAAACGTGCTATTATCAAAGATAATATAACGAGAGCTTGACAAATAGTCGACTATTTCATTGTGATCAATTTTTCGAGTGTGCGCTACGGTCAATTTGACGAGACCAAAATTGGCATTAATAATTTGACTAGAGCACGAGAGCTTTAGCTCGAGGGCTTTAGTCTTTAATTATTAATGCCAATTTTGGTTAAGTCAAATTAGGAGGCACACGAGAAAAATTGAAACAATGCAATAGTCGACTACTTATCGAGCTCGAGCTATATTTGTTAAGATTATTTCCTAAACCAAGTTTCATAATAAAAAATGAGTTGTCAAATCGATGTGATTATCAATAATTTCATCCGAAACATCGCTAAATCTCTTTTTGTCGGACATTTTCATCTATTTGACACGTTTGCCACTTAATGAAAAAATACATACCTGATTTGTTACCTACATTTGAATAGTCGATTTGTAATAGTCGCTGATATCAAGAACCGGTACCGTTCATTGGTTAATTTCAACTTCAGTTTTGATTGTGATTTGACAAAATTTAAATTTGACAGATGAAGGAAATAATCAGTAATAAAATTAGAAATAAATATTTTAAATTGTTGAATATTATATTTACCAGCTTCGCAGTGCTTGGAGTCATATTTAAGACACAATGGTAATGTCATGTGCAGCGTATGGTTGTACTAATAGGGCAGAAAAGGGAATGAACGTATCATTTCACAGGTAAACTATTCTTAATAAAATACATGATTTGTAGATTTGATAAAAAAAATTGTAGTTTTCAATCTAATCAAGTACTATGCAAGCAGTGGATAATTTCTACTAAACGAAAGGATTTTAAGCCCTCAAAATATTCAAGATTGTGTTCAGAGCATTTTGCTCCTGAAGATTTTGTTATAAGTTATGGAAGAAAATATCTGGCCCAAAATGCAATTCAAAGTATTTTCAATTTTCCTGCTCGCTTGAGAAAAGTTCCCTGTAATAGCAGATCTCAACGATTAAAAATTACTGATGCACCAAGCAAAGAACTGTTAAAGTAAGATTTCTATATGCAGTTATTATTCTACCTAGATATTTTTAATGTTCTATTTACGTTATAGCTCAGAATCCCCAAATGTAACTAATGTTGAAGTATTTGAATTAGTCACAGAAAAGACACCTCACGAAATAATACAAGTTGTTATTTTAACTTTATGTATTTTTAATATTTGTTTCTCCATTTTTCTTCGATCACATATTTACCATTCACGTATTTGTTAATCCATATTAATTATATGTACATATATTTTAATAAAAAAATTAAGCATTAATTGTCTTTTATTTTGAATATATCAGAAGTTGTAAGGAACACCTAAGAAAAGAACGTAATATTTTGAAAAATTCTAGTGGTCAATTCAAAATTTCCAACTGATATCGGTAGTGATTTTTAAAATATTTTTCTAATACTACTGTTTTAAATAAAAACTGAATGATCATCAAACATGCTAAAATAGGTATTATTAGAAGAACAAAATCATATAGTTATCTCATAGTCATTAAAAGTCATATTTATTTAATTTTCTTTCCTTAATGAAGAATGGCAACTAGCATAGATACCTTTAAAATGATAGTAAACAGAATATATTTAATACCATATTAATAATATATATTTAATTACACTAAAACACCTTACCACACTAAAGCACAAAAATGGCTAAATACGTATTTCAACAACTAAGTTGTCATCATCAGTAGCACTGATTAAAAATCGCGCTGTCTATCACACCGTAGTGTACAGAACAACACTGTTGATTGAATAAATAAATAAAATTCAAAATAGTAAGATTAAGAAACTTACTAAAACACTTAATAGCCATACTATCACCCCTAATAAAATCACACATAATTTTTCCTTTTTTGAACGATTCAAGAATTTAACAACTACTAAATTTACTGTAGATGAACAACGCCTGTTGTCTAAAGGTTTTAAACATAACATCAAGCCCCACATTAATAAAAAACTACTAGAAAATTTAGCCGTAGAAACAGAGCTTGCCCTAAGCAAACAAAATGATAGTCTTAGAACCAAATTTATAGCGGACGATATAATTAAGAACCATTCACTTTCAAACAATGTTAGCTCAGAAGTCAATACAATAAAATCTCTAAAACAAAAATCTTTAGAAAATCCAATTATTTTCACTAGAGCAGATAAAGGTAACACTGTCATTGCAATTTCTGAGCCAGATTATAATAAAAAAGTTATAGATTTCATAGATAATAATTCATTTTTAAAGTTACAATCAGACCCCACGAAAAAGTTTCAAAAAGAACTAAAAATGGCTTTAAATGATTCAGATATTCTTTTTAACAATCAACAAAAACAACGTCTTACGATCATGAACCCCCAAGCACCTAAACTTTATGGATTAATTAAATTACACAAACCAGATATGCCCATTAGACCCGTAGTTTCCTTCATTAAAGCCCCGTGTAGTAACCTTTGTAAACAATTAATTCATATTATACTCGAACATACAAAATTTAAATCGGAGTGGTCCATACAAAATTCACAAGAACTTATTAAAAAAATATCGAGTTTAGATATTCCCCATAACAGTAAATTTGTTTCGTTTGATGTTACAAACCTATTCACCAATGTACCCCCTACAGAGGTAATAGAATTAATATCTTCAATGCTGGACTTAAGACACGTTAACCCGATTACCAAAACCGAGATTTTACATTTATTAAACATCTGTGTAAGACAGAATTACTGTCAATATAAACAACAGTTCTACACACAAACGACAGGTTTAGCAATGGGAAATCCCTTAAGTCCGCTAATGGCAGAAATATTTATGAACTACATCGAAACACAAATAAGTAAGCACCCCTTATTTAACAATTGTGTTTATTGGTACCGTTATGTTGATGACATATTAATCTGCTTTAAAGGTACAGTTAGGCAGTTAAAAGCGTTTCAAGACCACATTAACACCATACACCCTAATATAAAATTTACAACAGAAATAGAAAAGGATAAATCCATTAATTTCTTAGATTTAACGATTTCGAATAATAAAGGCAGGCATGAATTTGCAATTTTTCACAAACCTACGCACACAGATACTACTATACATAAAAGTTCTTTTCACCCCTGGTCACAGAAGTTATCAGCGTATGAGTCAATGATACACAGATTAATTAATGTACCGATGAATAAAACTAACTTTGAATTAGAACTAAATAGAATCTACACGATAGCTAACAATAACGGCTATACAGTAAATTTAGTAGACAATATTCTGGCACGAAAACGAAAAAAGCAGGCTTTATCGTTAATTTATCCAAAAGTACAAGAAAAGTCAGATAACAAATATAATGCTTTCACCTATATAGGACATACATCAATAAAAATAGGTAAACTAATTAAAAACGTTAAGAACGAGTCAATAGCATTTAAAACTAATAATTCAGTTCAAAAATATATTAGAAATGATAAAGACAAAACGGATAAAAGGTTGAAATCGGGGGTCTATATGTTGACTTGTGAGTGTGATAAGGTATATGTGGGTCAAACAGGCCGTACTTTTGAACAAAGGACCGGGGAACATGAAAAAAGTTATATGGATAACAAAACGGACTCTACCTTCGCAACGCATTGTATAGATGAAGAACACGAATTCAATAGAGATTTCAAAGTTTTACATATTCAAGATAAAGGACAGAAACTTAATTTATTAGAAACCTTAGAAATTAATAGATATAGTAAATTAGGTCGTGCTTTAAACGATCAGACTCAATTCAATTATTCCCCGTTGTTACAATGCTATAGTTTATAAAATACCCCCACTCATGTCCCATACTGTTGTGACACTATATATTATGTTGTAATAATTTTGTATATTCAGTTTCTCATCACCTGATGATGCCAAAGTTTGGCGAAACAATATTGTAGTGATATTATTAAATAATTTTTGAAACTAAGTTTACGTAGTTTATTTATTCAGTTAAGTATGGAGTTTCAACATGTATCAGCCTCATCAATTAACTATTTAACACTGTTGATATATTTAATTATTTATCTTTTTGATTATTAATGTTGCAATACCTTTGCTTTCCTCTTAATATAGCATATTTTTAACAAAATAATACTTTTAAACATTATAAGCCATTACAAGCTATAGCAACATATTTGAATTTTGCCCACATAAAACGGTCAATTTCGTTCATCCTTGTCAAACTTTCGACGCTCATATATTTTCCTTCTTTCTCCTATGGTGTGGGTCACTTCCTAATCAGCAAGACATAGCGTACAATGCATCTAGTAGTACCACGCGATCATTTAAATTCTAAATTATAGCAGGCGGGATTTTTTTTATTAGGTTGTCCAGAATGTCAATTATTGATTAATTAACATTTTGAAACGTCACTTTGACAATTCAAATTGTAAATTAGTACTTATATACCAACTTAATTTAAATTTTACAGCCTGCTCTAATTTAGAATTTAAATGATCGCGAGGTATAATAGTACCACGCGATCATTTAAATTCTAAATTATAGCAGGCGGGATTTTTTTTTATTAGGTTGTCCAGAATGTCAATTATTGATTAATTAACATTTTGAAACGTCACTTTGACAATTCAAATTGTAAATTAGTACTGATATACCAACTTAATTTAAATTTCACAGCCTGCTCTAATTTAGAATTTAAATGATCGCGCGGTATTAGATCATTCCGTGCGTTCAGGGAGTAACGGCGCCGCTAGCGCTGAGCTGTGCTAGCTCGAGCGGTGTCCTGAACGCGACTGCTGAGTGCCGGCTTTGGAGCTAGCGGTTGCCATCTTGCCTAGCGAAAAATTTCGCTCGATGACCTAGCGGCGCTAGAAAGAAGTGGGGATAAGCGGTGAATCTTCAAATATGAATTTAAAAATTCAAACCCGCGGGTTAATAAAAACATTCATTTATTAATTGTAGTAGTTAATATCATTTTTACGGTTGCTGTTGTACTTGTTGTTGTTATATTTAATGTTATGCGAAACTTATAGGTAAATTTATCATATTAAATAGATATTGATAAGTACTATACGGTACTATTATATTCGGTTTACTTATAAAGTGAATATCTTTTTTCTACTTGAAATAGATTATTTATTTCTGATAAATAAACAACTGTTAGTGAATCCTAAGTAGTACCTATATGAAAATAAATTTGGCTCGATGACTTGGTAAAGAAAACGGTTAAAATTCAAATTTGAATCTTGTGAATAATACGATCAATAGAAACTTCAATTACGTTGCACAATAGATCTTAAATAGTGCCTAATAAGTCTTTTTGATATGTTTATATATTGAAATGTATTTTGAAATAGATATAACTAACAATTAAGTAATGTCAAACAGCACAATTCCTTCTAATAAACAGCATAATTCCTTTTAATTTGGCACTAAATGTAATTAAAAATATTAATAGCTGCTACTGAAACTAAGGAGCTATATATATAACAATGCTGGTTTATGGGCCTTATCGTCTCATTATATTTTCGTGTTCTAAAACACATTAGTACTGCCTTCTGTAAACTTCTTTCCTATGTATAAATATAGATAGCAACGCAGTCTATTAGGTAATGTAACTTAAGACTTTTACACAAGATCTGCTATCAGATTCAAATACGTTAAATGTTGAAATAATATTGCTTTGTCAACTACAACAATAAAATAAACATACAATGTTATCAGTTTATGTCATATTTATTTATCAGTTGTATACTCTGCAATTATACACTTATTACAAAGTAGCATTCAAAAAATACATCAATTAAAATTGAAATGAACAACTATTCACAGTGCCGATAAATATCTCAGCAAAAACTGCTAATATAATAGTGTTAATCATAACATCATCTTCAAAAAAACATCAAAATAATCCAACAATCCAATCCAACATCAGATTTCAATAAGTTAAATATTGGAAGAATATTGTTTTTACAACTACAGTAATAAAATAAATCCACAAAGTTATTTCTTTGTATTAAATTTATTTATCAGTTACAATTCTGTGATTATACTCTTCTGCAACATACCATTCAGAAAATTCATCAACTAATTAAAACTGAAATGAATACTGTTCACAGTGCCGATAAATATTCTAACCAAAACTGCTAATATAATAGTGTTAATCGTAACATCATCTTCAAAAAAACATCAAAATAATCCAACAATCCAATCCAACATCAGATTTCAATAAGTTAAATATTGGAAGAATATTGTTTTTACAACTACAGTAATAAAATAAATCCACAAAGTTATTTCTTTGTATTAAATTTATTTATCAGTTACAATTCTGTGATTATACTCTTCTGCAACATACCATTCAGAAAATTCATCAACTAATTAAAACTGAAATGAATACTGTTCACAGTGCCGATAAATATTCTAACCAAAACTGCTAATATAGTATTGATAACTTCCACATAATCCATATAATAATCCACTGTAAAATGTAGTATTAAATATTTAGACACACTATATTGTACTCCTAGTAAATAATTTACCATCACCTCAGTCTCAATTTTAAAATAAGGATTTTATATTGCTATCATACATGGGACAACCTAATTACACACCTAATACGTCGACTTTAAGCCCAGTTCCCACTTATGCATTTTAATGCAGCATTTTTTAATGCGGGAGCAAAATGCAGCATTTTTATGTTCACACTGTGCATTTCTAAGTAGTTGCATGCAACAAAAATCCATGCATTTTTGTTGCATGGCTTTAGAACCTGTTCTAAATGTATGCAATAAACTGCATGCATTTCTAGTAAGAACTAGGGATTTATTGGATACCAACATATATTTTAGGTTTGGTACCATACACAATTGTGTTTGAAATTTTGAAACTTAGGTAGGCGACTTTTCGCAAAGGTTCATCGGCAAATTTGCATTTTATGATTTTTATTACCCTTTTGTAGGAATGCCGTACGTGATTTTTTCAACATTTGTTAACCATCTGTGAATACGTATCTATTATTAACTGTTAGAAATATCTATATTCAAGCACTTTCCTTTTTTCAGTTGTAGAGTAAAGACGCGATAAAAATACATAAATATCCTATATACAGTATTTCTATTCCTGAACAATTATTTCAACAATTCATTTTCGTAAGTATGAATATATAATTTATTTATAGTATTTACCTATAAATTACATAAATTATAAAATTGATTTTAGAATGGCTTGCAAAGGAAAATTTATATGGTCGCGAGAGCTAACTCTAAATTTAATTGCAATGTATGAACAGCATCCACTGCTGTACAATATAAAATCTGCAGATTATAAAAACAAAATAAAAAGAAATGAAGCATTGGAAGAAATTAGAGACAGCTTGTGTTCGAAAAGTAGTTTTGCCTCTAATCAATGTTTAAGTCTTGAGGACATTAAAAACAAAATTCATATCTTAAGAACCCAGTTTTTTAAAGAATACAGAAATTTGAAAGAAAGTAAAGTAAGTGGAGCTGGTACAGAAGAAATATATGTGCCAAAACTTTGGTGCTTTCAGGATTTAAAATTTTTGATCGAAGGTGATGTAGTAAGTAATAGCATCTCCAATATAGAAGTAAGTTAATGTCTAAGAATATGCTAGAAGATTTATGTTCCTTTGTTTTAGAACGAAATATGTGAAAAGGTAGAAAATGAGGAGGAAAACATGGCAACACGCCAAGATACTATTCTTTTCGATGGTAACATCGAAGAACTTATGGCAGCAGAATTAACAGAAGTGTCCCATCCAAGCACACCTGCTGTACCTGGGCCATCTTCTAGTAACACACCCCAGAAGCAAAAACTACATGGGAATATATCTCGGTTAATTGAGAATGCAACAATTGCCTTAAAGGACCACAGGGCTTCCAAAGGGACCAGTGATGATTTTCATTCATTTGCAAAGTAGGTATTTCAAAATGAATGTTCATTTCCCTTAATAGCAGATGTTTTTATTTTTAGTTCAGTAAGTGATGAAATGCGAAAAATAAAAAAACCCAAAAATATTAGGATTTTAAAAAGAAAAATATTTAATTTAATTATTGATATGCAGGAGGAAGAGGCAGAAGAAGAGCTGTAGATATTTAATTTTGAAATATATTTTACAAACCAATTTTCTGTGTATTATTTGTGACTGAAAGATACATAAAAAATCATTTGTTCAATACTGACTTTGATGTACTAATGAAGTATTGCTTGAAAGTAATAACATAAAAAAATATTTAAATAAAACAAATCACTACCCAATATATTCAAAAATTTATTTTTGTAAAAGAAACATGAAATGACAAATACATCATATTATGCCAGGTCGTTCTGCCAAGGAATAGCCCCAACACCATTAACGTACTCCATAAATTCATGTCTATTTTCAATAGCATATCTGGATGCACGATTTCCTCCTTCTTGACTTAAACCATATTTAAATGTATAACGCCTATCAATTTCATCTCCTGCTCCATTCGTCGACACTGAATTGCTGCGTAAAAAGTTATGTAGGGCTACACAAGCAAGAACAACAGTTTTTGCTTTTTCGGGTTTTAAATTTATAGGACCCAACAGAATTCGAAACCGATTAGATAGAATCCCAAAAGCATTTTCAACAACACGTCGTGCTCTGCTAAGCCTATAATTAAAAATGCGTTGTTCCCTGGACATGTTCCGAAATGGATATGGTTTTAAAATATGCTTGGATAAAGGAAATGCTGCATCAGCTACCATTACAAATGGCATAGGTCTCGTTCTACCAGGTAATTGCCTTTCCTCAGGTATATTTAGTATATTATTTGCCAAAGTACTTTTCCTGAACACACCTCCATCACAAATTCTGCCATTTGTCCCAACATCAATATATGTAAATTTGTAATTTGCATCTGCCAATGCCAAGAGTACAATGCTATGAGTTCCCTTATAATTATAATATGCAGATCCTTCACTGTTAGGAGCTTGGATTAATATATGTTTTCCATCCAAAGCACCTATTACATTGGGCATATTCCATTTTTCTTTAAACTCTTCAGCTATATTAAGCCATTCAGCAGCTGTATTAGGCACCTATAAATTTATATAATAAGTGCTATAAAAGTAATTTTCAATGTAATCGTTACCTTCAAATATTGGTTTAAAGTTTTATAAATTGCAATGCAAACTTCCGGTATAATCTTAGATATCGTGGAGTGGCCTACCCGAAAAGAATAAGACAAGCTTTTGTAGGTTTCTCCAGTAGCTAAATATCTAAGAGTGATTGTTAATCTGTCTCGTGGAGATATTGCATCCCTAAACTTGGTGTTTTCCTTCTTTATATGAGGTGTAACATTATTTAACAAAATATTAAATAAATCCTCATCCATTCTTAAGAAATTCAAAAAGCTTGCCGGGTCATCTATCCGAATTTCATTATGAACGAGGCTGAGATTACCTTTTGAATCTCGTTTCCTCAACCAAGGTTTTACCCACCATTTCCTTGGAGTCTCTAATAACAGAGAAGCACTTGCACCAATTATTAGTAGAAGTAATATCTCTTCGTAATCCATAGCTCCTACTATTAAATTTAGATGAAATCGACAAATGGAATGGTCAAATTAATTACTAACATGAACCGAAATACGAAACAATACGACCGATCGTTTTGTATATAATAGCATAGCCACCTTTGGCGCCTTTTTATGTCACTATTTGTGAAATGATATTGTGATTGCCCAAAAATAAAATCCCTAGTTATTTTTCACTATGCTTCACATGCAATTGCATAAATGTGAATGTCTTTGCAGTTTTTGATGCACGGTGGTTGTGCATTAAAAAATGCATAGTTTTCATGCATCAAAGTTGCTTCAGTTTAATGCATAAGTGGGAACTGGCCTTTATTTTTAGTTTAGATTTTAAAAGTGCGTATGTCATGTCTTCATACTTCAAACAATAATAATAATAGTGAAATGAAATAATAATAAACTTCAGAACGCCATATTGCCGCTGTCAGACTTCAGAAGTAGTAATCTCACTAAACACGAAATATTACAAAATATTTAGGTGATATTTATTGGCGTATAAGAAAGCAATATTTCAAAATAATGTTTATGTATTATTATCCTCTAAACATGTAATATTACAAAATATTCATGTAATATTTATTGGCGTATAAGAAAGCAATATTTCAAAATAATGTTTAGGTATGTATTATTATATTAAAAGTAGAATGTCCAAGCAACAATTTTAAGATTTACTACTGTGACCCGTTCAATGACTTCTGGCGCTGGCCACAAGCTCTAGCGGTATCCGCTTCCAGCGCCGTAACTCCCTGAACACACGGATTGATTTACCCCCTATCCAGTGTTGCCAACCCTAGCGATTTATCGGTAGATCTACCGATTTAGATAGTAATCTACCGATATACCGATTTGGCACTTCATCTACCGATTTTTAGGATCTGCTAAATTTCAGTCCGATATTTAAGAATATCTGAGATCGATGGAGGTAGGTATTTTTTTTATAAAATAGTAAATAGAGGAATTTTTACAGCATCATTTCTATTTAAAAAATTATTAATGATAAGATTTCAGTACTGTATATGTAAACGGCTTACATATTATTATCTTAGTGTGGAAGATTTTCTTTAGATTTTTATATAGAAACGTGTAGGCAACGATTTCCATTAAAAGGAAATATAATAAAATTATTTAATTTTATTGATCCTAGCATTTTAAAACATAGTTCAATAAGTTCTATTACTGAAGTGGCCCTTTTGCATCCATACTTACTTAACTTAATAAATGATAATTACAAGCACTTGACTCTGAGTGGCGGTTATTGAGAAATATCGACGAAATTCAGTCATTTCCAGATAATGCTGTAGAATTTTGGCGAGAAGTTAAGAAACTAAAGCTGGGTTATGGGTCTTTAATGTTTAATATTTTAAGTTCTTTTGCTTTTAACATACATACTAACTTTCCCACACTTCTCGACTAATGTAGAAAGATCCAATAATGGGTGGAGACTGTGACTTAGAATCTGAAATAAAATGCAAAGGAAAAATCCCTTACCACAAAAAAATATAAAAAATCTATATACGTATTTCGGCAGCTAAGTTGCCATCTTCAGTAGAAATCTACAGACAAACAAAAAAGAGTGTTAAACGTAGTATTTTTGGCTAAGGTGTTATCCCATTGGTGATTTGATGAAGAGCATTGCTGCGTTAAGTATACGGTCGGACTAGTTCATTTCGTTAAGTATGAGGGCAGACCAGTCAAATTCTCGATCAGCTGTTTGGGAAAACCGGTCATGTAAGTCATGTTATAAATCGCGCCCGCTGGCTGCCTGAGTTGGGCGAAATCGTAAGTGTGTTGTTTACCTGCAATACCAACTTTGATTTGTTTACAATTTAAAAACATAACCTCTCACCCTCTTGTCTCTTCTAAAACATTTTAGTTTGGTTCATCATACAATCGTTAACATTAATTATGGAAGCATTTACTTCAAATACCAAAAAAGTTACATTAGAACATCAGAATCGAATGCGTTTTATTAACAGATTATGAATTGGATAAAGCTGCCACAGGTATGGGATAAATACACTTATGCAGAATAGTTTCTGTATAGATTGATTTTATTTAGATGAGGATTTTAAGAACAAATTAATAGAGAAATATTATAAATTACATACCAATGGAATAATATATGGTCAAAAATCAAATGCAAGTGAGATAAACAATTCTATTACTTTCTGTTCATTTCCTGATAGAGGCAGTGAAGAGAATAAAGAAAACAATAAAGTAATGTCTTGTTTATATTTTGGTTTTATATGCAATAAAATTGAATATTTCAGATTCTGATCGATATTTATGGCCATGATCAGCTGTGCTGGCGTGGCCTCCAGGCAATGTATAAAAAAATTAAACAAGACAGAAATAGGAGTGGTAATGGAGCAGACATGGGAATTTTTCGATAAAGTTGATAATATTTTAGCAAGAGATCCTGCATATAATACAGCCACTACAGCTACCTTTGGCATTTCGGAAGAGGTAATATCTAATGATGAACAAGAACTGAATCCAAAAAAAAAGGAAAAGACAAGAATGGGAGTGGTTTGAAACTCACTTTAAAGACATAAACAAAAATGTATCTGAAGTAAAAGAAACAATGGCTGAATTTTTTAATATCCAAAGGGAAAGAAACAGTATTTTTAATAGAGTTGCAGCTAGCCTCGAAAAATTAGCAAACAAAAGTAGCCTAGTCAGAGCATGTGGAAGGCCATACTAGTGAATGTTATGTTGAAGATTCAGAAATTCTGTATTTATTTTGTTTTATTCTTAACTATATAAATATGTTAAGGGATTTTATTTGAAAATTTAGAAATTCTATATTTATTTTGTTTTATTCTTAAATACTTATTTAATAAATAAATCTGTTAAGTGCTTTTATTGTTTTATTTGATATAAATATAAAAAATTATATACATCACACATTATTTTCAATTCACTTCAAATACAATGTGTCTGTTAATGTTTGTACGCCAATTATGTTGGTATTCCTGCAATTATATCAAAGTGTAGTGGTAACTCTGCCGCTTGAGTTGTGTACATAGACCAATGATCTAATACTATTATACTACTAGATGCAGTGTACGCTATGTCTTGCTGATTAGGAAGTGACCCACACCATAGGAGAAAGAAGGAAAATATATGAGCGTCGAAAGTTTGACAAGGATGAACAAAATTGACCGTTTTATGTGGGCAAAATTCAAATATATTGCTATAGCTTGTAATGGCTTATAATGTTTAAAAGTATTATTTTGTTAAAAATATGCTATATTATGAGGAAAGTAAAGGTATTGCAACTTTAATAATCAAAAAGATAAATAATTAAATATATATTATTAATATGGTATTAAATATATTCTGTTTAATAACATTTTAAAGGTATCTATGCTAGTTGCCATTCTTCATTAAGGAAAGAAAATTAAATAAATGACTTTTAATGACTATGAGATAACTATATGATTTTGTTCTTCTAATAATACCTATTTTAGCATGTGTGATGATCATTCAGTTTTTATTTAAAACAGTAGTATTAGAAAAAATTTTTAAAAATCACTATACAGATATCAGTTGGAAATTTTGAATTGACCACTAGAATTTTTCAAAATATTACGTTCTAAAAAAATAAATATAGAAACTGACAGCTTTTCTTAGGTGTTCCTTACAACTTCTGATATATTCAAAATAAAAGACAATTAATGCTTAATTTTTTATTAAAATATATGTACATATAATTAATATGGATTAACAAATACGTAAATGGTAAATATGTGATCGAAGTAAAATGGAGAAAGAAATATTAAAAATACATAAAGCTAGAATATCAACTTGTATTATTTCGTGAGGTGTTTTTTCTGTGACTAATTCAAATACTTCAACATTAGTTACATTTGGGGATTCTGAGCTATAAGGTAAATAGAACATTAAAAATATCTAGGTAGAATAATAACTACAAATAGAAATCTTACTTTAACAGTTCTTTGCTTGGTGCATCAGTAATTTTTAATCGTTGAGATCTGCTATTACAGGGAATTTTTCTCAAGTGAGCAGGAAAATTGAAAATACTTTGAATTGCATTTTGGGGCAAATATTTTCTTCCATAACTTATAACAAAATCTTCAGGAACAAAATGCTCTGAACACAATCTTGAATATTTTGATGGCTTAAAATCCTTTCGTTTAGTACAAATTATCCACTGCTTGCATAGTACTCGATTAGATTGAAAACTAAAATTTTTTATATCAAATTTACAAATCATGTATTTTATTAAGAATAGTTAACCTGTGAAATCATACGTTCATTCCCTTTTCTGCCCTATTAGTACAACCATACGCTGCACATGACATTACCATTGTGTCTTAAATATGTGATTCCAAGCACTGCGAAGCTGGTATATATAATATTCAACAATTTAAAATATTTATTTCTAATTTTGTTACTGATAATAGCACTTTTAACCAAATATATATGACACTAAATCCATGAGAACAACACTGTTAAATTATAAGCTGAAGTTAACAATTGCCAATATTCTTGATGATTCTCAATTTATATACATTACCTATATGCCTATATCAAATAAAAATGAAATTCCTAAAATGTATCTAATTACAATCACAATTTTATAAATAAAAATAGTTGATTCAATCATCATGAATCCACAGTTGTCTTTACCCAGCAAACATGGAAGTAACGGCCGTTAGTCGGGCTACTGTCGGCAATGCTGGTCAGATGACGGCAACGGCATGCTAATAAAGGGCCATTGTAAAAAGTTTGCCGGCAAAACTGTATAAGAAGATGTAGTTCTCCGTAACTGGCCCGCTGGCGGCCAAAATACTTTAGTGGAGCTCGTGACCTGCAGCTCCTAAGTTAATCTACATTTATATGATACAAATACGGACGCTAGTGAAATTTCGATAAGTAAATAAATAGAGTGAACATACAAAAACTATTCATTTTTACTTCTGCTTATAAATCTTTTTATTTCCAGTGATAGGTATAAATTCTTCGGAAAGTTAGCAAAACATATGTATCATATTCAGCTGCGATTGGTTGGATTTAGAGGAGCAGATTAGGGACTAGTGTCGTCATAAGCAGCTGTCAAATATATTGTGTGTTGTGTTGTTTTTCGTCGCGTTTATGCTATTTCACGAATATTGTGCTAACTGATTGATTTAAAAATGGACCTGGAAGATTCTCAAACCATTAACGCGCCGAAAAGGTGAGTATGTTTTCGTTTAATTTAAAATGTTTAACGTTTCTCACGCGTCTTAACTCATACTCATAACCTCATTCACATTTGTTGGGGATGTGGATTTCCCGCTTGAAGTTTTCTTTTTTATTGCAACCGTTTTTCATTCATTTTAATTTACCTTAATTTATTAAATAGCTATATGGCAGCAAGGTTCAATCATTTTAAAAATTATCGTAGAAGTTATAGATACAAGTTAATTAAAAGGGATACTTCTGAAACTTTGAAATTGGGTGAAATTGACGCAAGAAGCAATGCACAGATTTCAAAACGAATACTGGTGAAACACTAATTTAGATAATACTTAGTAATAATCTACAACTTGAACACCGTCGATTTCCAGAAATTTCAAATCACTTACTTTTATAACTTTTCAGGTTTCTTTTTGCCAGCTCTCGAGCGGGAAAGATGTGTTGGATACGACAAGGCGATTTTTAGGTAAAATTGTGGGACAGAATTTAGTTGAAACTTATAACTGGTGTGGAAAAAATAACAAACCAGCTTTCCGCAGTTTAAAAAAGAGTGTATGTAACCTTCATTGTTGGTAGGTACGTAGAACTTTTTTATAAATGAAATTATTATTTATTTTTGCTTCCAGTAGTAGTAAGAAAAAATAAATTCAGTAAAAACACTACTCAACAGGAAGTAGAAACGATTAACAAAAGCTGGCCGAGGACTGCTACTGACAGAAATGGCGGAAGGAACAGAAGACATGGTGCTACTAAAGGTGCCGATAATAAATATTAAAACCCATTCAGTAGAAATTAAGTTTATAATCGCGTTATTTATTGCCTTGTGAAGTTTTCTTTATTTGTTCAAGAGATTTAATGTTTATTTTAAGATTTAAAATGTTACGTTTTGTGAACTGTTCAAGAGATTTAAATTCATTTACGAAATAAAATTTTGATGTTTTAAATTGTGAATTGAAATATTAAAATAAATGTTTTTAAATAAAATTAATTTTTGGCTTGTTTTTGTGAGCGGCGATCGATCGGCATTGTAGCGGATATTAGTCGCATCAACTATGGGCCATTGCTGTAAAAAAGGCCTTATTCCTGCGTTGGCCCGGCTAGCGGCCGCAGTCTCCTATTGATAGCGGGCCAATATAGAATTCAGTTAGAGGTCCGCCGTCCGCATAATCGGCTAGCGGGCATTTGGCCGTTAAAGGCCCATCATTAAAATGTTTGCTGGGTATGCTCGTATTTCTTTAAATAAAAATAAAGTCAGTGGTGTATGAAATAAAATCAATACTAGAAGAAATCTATTAATAAAATACATAATCCAAATTACCAAAAAGACAAATAAATATGTATAAATCAACAAAATTGAGAAAGTTTATATACAAAACAATGCGATATCGCCATGTTTTGCCCACAACTAACGGTTTTGTATATCTGTCTCCTTTGTATGTAGAGGTCAATTCCTCTCTCTCTACAGTCCATCTAGTAGTTCTATATTATTAGATCATTGACATAGATGTAGGTAAATAAATTGTTGATAAACTGTCATTAATTGTATTGTCAGTTGTATCGTCGGTCTTGTAAAAATAATTTGCTCTACATTCTTCTTATTTATACGTCTAATTTCGAACAGTTCTTTTTAGAGCTCAATAATTATCGTTTGTAAGTTGTAGGTAAGTAATAATTTAATATGAAATGCAACTTGTGTTTGAATAACCACTATTTTAACTTTTTTTTAGTATTGACTGGAAAGCTAAAAATGTTTACACCTGAACAAGACGCACACATTCTTATGGCCCACTTTCGAAGTGCAACTCGCAATCAGTATGGAACTTGGTGTACAGTTTACACACTCTTCCTTCGATCAGTTTGTAGAAGCATTTCCTAATGAAAATATCAACTATGACGTTTTCGCCCATCACAAGCATGAGATTGTAAAGCGTTTTAATAGAAAAAATTGTATTTGTAAGGATAAATCAACCGGGAGACCTACAATATTAACTGAAGCTGTTATTAATAGTCTTGAAGAACAAATCAATCAAAGCCCCAACAAATCACTACGAAGGTTATCAGCACAGTCAGGTACACGAGCTAGACTATTTAAATAAGTGCAAGACCTTAATTATGTGTTCTTTTCAGGTTTTAGTAGAGCTAGTTGTGCAAAAACTCTACATAAAAATTTACATATGCATTCCTATCGAGTTTCGGTTGAGCAGCAATTGTACCCTCGTGATTATCAACAACGTATACTATACTGTCAATGGTTTAACTAGCACCTTAATAATAATGATTTACAGGACCTGACCTTCTTCACTGATGAAACATGGTTTTATTTATCTGGTTACGTAAATAGCCAGATTTACCGAATGTGGGCTACGGAGAACCTTCACAATTTCAAGACGGAGAATAATAGAGACAATATTCTTTAATGAGATAATGAATGCAGAGAGATATCAAACTGTCATTTTGACAGAATTTATTAATCAGCTGCATGATGATGAAATAATGAGGGGCTATTTCCAACAAGACGGAGTCACTGCTCATACTGCACGGACCACCATAGAATTTTTGCAACAATCTTATGGAAATCGTATTATAAGCCAAGGCATGTGGCCACTGAGGAATCCAGATTTAACACCACCAAATTATTTTCTGCTTGGACAGGTAAAAAATAATTTCTGTAAAAACCGCTTGCACAATTTGGATGAACTTCAATAAGCGATTAGGCATGAAATTCAAAACATAACACAAGAACAGCTTTGCCATATATTTGAAAAGATAAAAAGACGAATAATGTTGTGTTTACAAGCAAATGGAGAACACTTTCAACAATTTTTATAAATCTAATTTTGTACTTATCAGTGTTATTTTCATTTAATAATAGCGTTTTTGTGATTACAAGCAAATGGAGAACATTTTCAACAATTTTTATAAATAAACTTAATTTTGTACTTATCAGTGTTATTTTCATTTAATAATAGCGTTTTTGTGATTGCAAGCAAACAGAGAACATTTTCAACAATTTTTATAAATAAACTTAATTTTCTACTGATCAGTGTTATTTTCATTTAATAATAGCGTTTTTGTAATTACAAGCAAATGGAAACCATTTTCAACAACTTTTTATAAATAAACTTAATTTTCTACTTATCAGAGTTATTTTCATTTAATAATAGCGTTTTTAATGTAGTTATTAACAGTCTCTACAATATAACCTCATTGTGCTTTAGTGCTTGTCATTATTCAGAACAATAAGGGGAAATGCACGAAATGTAGATGGCGCTATAAAACTGACAAGATGGCCGTGCAATAGGGAAAACATTTATGCCTTTCATAGTGACACGTGTTACTATTTTGATTCAGGTGTTGAACAATATAACTTGTAGCGACATTTCGAATATGGCAGTAACATCGTGTGTTTTATTAGTAAATATTATTGCGTATATCGAGAATAGAACAAGACCTTTAACCGTTCAATCAACGCTTTAACCGAGAGAGAAGCTGTTTTTTAAGGTATGTAGTACAATGTTTAATGCCTAAAATATACGAAGAAAAATTAATTGTTAATGTTTTAGCTAACCATGTGATAATGTGGTATAAAAAGTGAAATACGAGAAATAATAGGTTTGTGTTTGCAAACCTCCAAATTAACTGAATCACCACACACCATAACTTTAAGAATATGTAATGAGCCAAAACAATGGATTTGCAAATGTTCGTGCAAAGCAGGAAAAAGAGCAATGTATAAACATATTATTTCAGTTCTTATTCATGTGAATAGGTATATGATCTTGAAAGAATGCCATACTTACTGAATTTGCAACTGTGTCATTTTGTAATATATTCATCATTGACGTAATTTTTAATTAAACATATATTAATAAATTGTTAATGGTATTTAGTGGTGTATTTTAAAGAAATATTAACAAAAATAAAACGATAAGCATAAATTTTGTGTATTATTTTTATTAGTGCAGAAATAATGCATCAGCAAATATTGGTTTTGTTAGATTTACAATACAACAAATAATAGTCAAACAATCGTGGACGTATGGGTAAAACATTTTTATTACTAAAAATGTTTTTGTCTGAATTAAAATAGTCTGAATGGATGTTCATAACAGTTGTTCCAGGTTTTCCAATTTTTAATTTTATAGCCCATTGTTTCCGTAAATTCGCATCTTTTGGGAAAGTAATAAAGAGAAATATTCGTAGATTTATAATTATTGCACCGAGGCACTTAACAATATCTCTTGCAAATACATTTTTACCATGATTTTTATCCACGTGTGTATTATAAAAACAACGTGGATCTACAATGTTTTCCCTATAACTATAATTCAAAATTTCGCCGCCAGACGTCAGCCACTTCGTTGAATGTTCCCTATACTCCGCTACTGGATTCCATCAACTTTAGAAAAATAAAATCCATACTACCAACATAATTGGCGTACAAACATTTACAGACAGTCTGTATAAATAGGAAATAATAGGAATGTTCTCAACAGATATAACGATACCAACATAACTGACAGAATATGTGAAATGTCACAAATAAACACCAATCAGCTGATTGGTCAGAATGAATTGGGCAGTATCCGTTAAAATTCATGTTGACCAATGCGGTCAAACAAGATTGGGCGAACCGTATACTTAACGCGCCCCACATCTTCTAAAGTTACACCTTAGCCAAAAATACTACGTTTAACACTCTTTTTTGTTTGTCTGGAGATTTCTACTGAAGATGGCAACTTACCCAGCAAACACATTTCTGTAATTGTTATGTAACAAGAACAAAACACTGTTAACATGTTATGCCTCAGTTATGTATGGAGGACCTTCCATGTGCTCTACATATGCCCTCCAATGTCATCATTTTGTTTCCATAGAACTGATATCACAGGAACATGTCTGTATCTACATTCCAAATACAGAACTTTGTTCTGTAGCTGTTACTTTTAGAGATGGACATAGTGGTTACAGAAAGTGTTACATAAATGTAACATAAAATCTCTTCTGTAATGAATAGAAAAAAAGACTGTTCATGAAAAAAGTAAAAAACTTTATTTTTAATAAAAAAAAACTACAAAAACAAAATTCTAACTTTCATAACAAAAACAAAACTCAAACTATTTTATATAAAAAACAACAAAAACAAAACAAACTGTTTCATAAAAAACACGGTATATAGATACTACTTTATTTTTTTCTTCGCAATCTTTGTCCCGCCTGACGGAACCATTCTGATGCGGTATTTTCAAAATCCTTTTCGGACACGTTGTACACAGACAGCACAACTTCTGTAAAATCACAATTTTAGTAAAAATATTGATGAAATGTAATTTGGTAAAGACAAATTATATAAGATAAATCTATAGGGCTAAATACTAAACTAAAAAAATGTGTAAACATAAAGATTGCAAAACAATAAAAGAAATAAATAAACTTTTCGCTTTATTTGCCATATTATTATTATTTAATAATAACCTATAAAATTTGACTATAACAAGCATCATGTCATTATTTAATGGATGGAAAAATAACAGTGATTGGTAAAATAGTGGTCACTGACAATGAACTTACCTTTTAGAATACTCATCGTAAGACAATTCTGCATCCTATAATTATTTCGCAGGCCTTGCCAGCTACATTTGACGGCCACTTCTTCTGAAAACATTTTCTTCAATGTCCTATAAATCATGTCTCTGTGGCCATTACCTCCTATGCTATATACATATTGTTTCTACAAACAGTTACATCTTGTATATTACTTAGCATTGGTTTTTATTTATACTCACAAGCAGTTTAGCATGATCATTTTCCAGAAGAAATGTTTCAAATGCCTGTATATCCTCGATGGTATTTATTGGTAATTTTAAGAGAATAGGTGTATATCGATCGCATGATACTCTATTTTCAGTAGAAGTATAGGTAGAGAAAAAGTCATTCATACGTAACTGTATATCACTGGTGATATTAATCAGTCTTCTCAGTAATTTTGTGTTTGTATCTAAAGATAAATACAATATATATGTTTATAATATAATATATTTATTACATTAAAAATTTACTACCTTCTAAAGTTGAAATGCCTGTATGCTGTGTTGATGAAGAGGGTCTACTAGAGTGAGGTGTTTGTATAGGTGTAGATGAAACATTTGTGAGTAATTCTGAAGAAAAATCTAAAACCATAAAAATATATGTATATATTTACATACATGTATTGAAAAATTGAAAATCTTCTTGGTAGTAGTGGCATACAACGAATTAAAAGTAATAACAATATGACAACTGGTTGTCAATTAGAAAACAATGACAAATATAAAATGTAAATCAAAATGTATAACAATTCAATTCTTCAATACATTTGTATAATTGGCAAAGAATTGTAATATATTTTATTTACATACATACATACATGTATCATTAATCACAAACCTGATTGTGTTAAGCTAATATTTTCTTCAATTACATCTAATAATCGGGTCAATATTTGAATTTACTTCATCAGAATTACTATTTACTGCATTATCTATTTTGTTTGACTCAACGATTTGTTGGTTATGTTGAGATTTCTGTTCCTGTCGAGATTCATTCAGTCGTTGAATATTCTGCTTTATTCGACGACATTTTTGCCTTAACGATAGTGAACTAAACTGCTTGGGCATTTTGTTTACTGAAAAAAGCGTCCGAATATATGTGCTACCAAAAGATTAGGCCGAAACTACTATAAAATAATGTACTTACCAACAAAGTTATAAATCCCACAACTAGTACATAATATAAATATACCGATCTGTATAACACGTACTCAAAACACAGTTTTTGACTGCCATAGACAATTGACTGCTTTTATAATAATTTTTCACCAACTTTAGATGAACCAAACCGATCATAGATTATAGAATAGACGGACGCCATTAATTTTAAGAACAGTCAGGAGCGCAGGACAAGTCCAACCAAAACCGAGCGGGAAAATTTGTAATTGCAAGCTATCCATAAACAACAAAGAAATTGTGAAAATGTGTGGAAAATGTTAATTGATAGACTGAAATAATTGCAGAGACTACAAATATGTCAGTCACAATTTCCGAGTATAGAAATGTATATTATATAATACATATTTAAATGTTATTAATATTTACGTATACATGTATTCGTATTGCGCTCATAAAATTTGTTATGTTCTGCCATATCATAAGAATGATGTACCAGTTTTGATGCTTTTAAGACATAAACGTTACATGATTTCCAATACGTATCACTGCTGTCACGTATGTCTATATAATTTTGTTCTTTAAATATTACGTAACAGTTACATCAGTGTAAAGCTCGTATGTATTATTTACGTCACATATTCTACATAAACTTCAATCCTTCAATGTGATGTACCAGTTACATGGGTGGAACTCGTGTGTTTGCTGGGTAGTTGCCGAAATACGTAAATAGATTTTTTTTATATTTTTTTGTGGTAAGGGATTTGTCCTTTTGTATGTTATTTCTTATTTGGAGTTGATTTATTTTTTGCATTTGTTTTTTAATAAAAACTATTTTTTATGTAACAATGTTTGCCTCTATGTTTCCAACCTACCGATTTTTCCCGATATCTACCGATTTTTAAGGTCGGCCCTACCAACTTTTGGATTTATAAATTGGCAACACTGCCCCTATCTTTATCCAATGATCTAATACTATTATACTACTAGATGCAGTGCACGCTATGTCATGCTGATTAGGAAGTGACCCACACCATAGGAGAAAGAAGGAAAATATATGAGCGTCGAAAGTTTGACAAGGATGAACAAAATTGACCGTTTTATGTGGGCAAAATTCAAATATGTTGCTATAGCTTGTAATGGCTTATAATGTTTAAAAGTATTATTTTGTTAAAAATATGCTATATTAAGAGGAAAGTAAAGGTATTGCAACTTTAATAATCAAAAAGATAAATAATTAAATATATATTATTAATATGGTATTAAATATATTCTGTTTAATAGCATTTTAAAGGTATCTATGCTAGTTGCCATTCTTCATTAAGGAAAGAAAATTAAATAAATGACTTTTAATGACTATGAGATAACTATATGATTTTGTTCTTCTAATAATACCTATTTTAGCATGTTTGATGATCATTCAGTTTTTATTTAAAACAGTAGTATTAGAAAAATATTTTAAAAATCACTACAGATATCAGTTGGAAATTTTGAATTGACCACTAGAATTTTTCAAAATATTACCTGTGATATTACGTTCTGAAAAAATAAATATAGAAACTGACAGCTTTTCTTAGGTGTTCCTTACAACTTCTGATATATTCAAAATAAAAGACAATTAATGCTTAATTTTTTATTAAAATATATGTACATATATTTAATATGGATTAACAAATACGTAAATGGTAAATATGTGATCGAAGAAAAATGGAGAAAGAAATATTAAAAATACATAAAGCTAGAATAACAACTTGTATTATTTCGTGAGATGTTTTTTCTGTGACTAATTCAAATACTTCAACATTAGTTACATTTGGGGATTCTGAGCTATAAGGTAAATAGAACATTAAAAATATCTAGGTAGAATAATAACTACAAATAGAAATCTTACTTTAACAGTTCTTTGCTTGGTGAATCAGTAATTTTTAATCGTTGAGATCTGCTATTACAGGGAATTTTTCTCAAGTGAGCAGGAAAATTGAAAATACTTTGAATTGCATTTTGGGGCAAATATTTTCTTCCATAACTTATAACAAAATCTTCAGGAACAAAATGCTCTGAACACAATCTTGAATATTTTGATGGCTTAAAATCCTTTCGTTTAGTACAAATTATCCACTGCTTGCATAGTACTTGATCAGATTGAAAACTAAAATTTTTTATATCAAATCTACAAATCATGTATTTTATTAAGAATAGTTAACCTGTGAAATGATACGTTCATTCCCTTTTCTGCCCTATTAGTACAACCATACGCTGCACATGACATTACCATTGTGTCTTAAATATGTGACTCCAAGCACTGCGAAGCTGGTATATATAATATTCAACAATTTAAAATATTTATTTCTAATTTTGTTACTGATAATAGCACTTCTAACCAAATATATATTACACTAAATCCATGAGAACAACACTGTTAAATTATAAGCTGAAGTTAACATTTGCCAATATTCTTGATGATTCTCAATTTATATACATTACCTATATCAAATAAAAATGAAATTCTTAAAATGTGTCTAATTACAATCACAATTTTATAAATAAAAATAGTTGATTGAATCATCATGAATCCACAGTTGTCTTTATACTCGTATTTCTTTAAATAAAAATAAAGTCAGTGGTGTATGAAATAAAATCAATACTAGAAGAAATCTATTAATAAAATACATAATCCAAATTACCAAAAAGACAAATAAATATGTATAAATCAACAAAATTGAGAAAGTTTATATACAAAACAATGCGATATCGCCATGTTTTGCCCACAACTAACGGTTTTGTATATCTGTCTCCTTTGTATGTAGAGGTCAATTCCTCTCTCTCTACAGTCCATCTAGTAGTTCTATATTATTAGATCATTGTCTTTATCCAATGATCTATGCAGTGTACGCTATGTCTTGCTGATTAGGAAGTGACCCACACCATAGGAGAAAGAAGGAAAATATATGAGCGTCGAAAGTTTGACAAGGATGAACAAAATTGACCGTTTTATGTGGGCAAAATTCAAATATATTGATAGCTTGTAATGGCTTATAATGTTTAAAAGTATTATTTTGTTAAAAATATGCTATATTATGAGGAAAGTAAAGGTATTGCAACTTTAATAATCAAAAAGATAAATAATTAAATATATATTATTAATATGGTATTAAATATATTCTGTTTAATAACATTTTAAAGGTATCTATGCTAGTTGCCATTCTTCATTAAGGAAAGAAAATTAAATAAATGACTTTTAATGACTATGAGATAACTATATGATTTTGTTCTTCTAATAATACCTATTTTAGCATGTGTGATGATCATTCAGTTTTTATTTAAAACAGTAGTATTAGAAAAAATTTTTAAAAATCACTACAGATATCAGTTGGAAATTTTGAATTGACCACTAGAATTTTTCAAAATATTACGTTCTGAAAAAATAAATATAGAAACTGACAGCTTTTCTTAGGTGTTCCTTACAACTTCTGATATATTCAAAATAAAAGACAATTAATGCTTAATTTTTTATTAAAATATATGTACATATAATTAATATGGATTAACAAATACGTAAATGGTAAATATGTGATCGAAGTAAAATGGAGAAAGAAATATTAAAAATACATAAAGCTAGAATAACAACTTGTATTATTTCGTGAGGTGTTTTTTCTGTGACTAATTCAAATACTTCAACATTAGTTACATTTGGGGATTCTGAGCTATAAGGTAAATAGAACATTAAAAATATCTAGGTAGAATAATAACTACAAATAGAAATCTTACTTTAACAGTTCTTTGCTTGGTGCATCAGTAATTTTTAATCGTTGAGATCTGCTATTACAGGGAATTTTTCTCAAGTGAGCAGGAAAATTGAAAATACTTTGAATTGCATTTTGGGGCAAATATTTTCTTCCATAACTTATAACAAAATCTTCAGGAACAAAATGCTCGGAACACAATCTTGAATATTTTGATGGCTTAAAATCCTTTCGTTTAGTACAAATTATCCACTGCTTGCATAGTACTCGATTAGATTGAAAACTAAAATTTTTTATATCAAATTTACAAATCATGTATTTTATTAAGAATAGTTAACCTGTGAAATCATACGTTCATTCCCTTTTCTGCCCTATTAGTACAACCATACGCTGCACATGACATTACCATTGTGTCTTAAATATGTGACTCCAAGCACTGCGAAGCTGGTATATATAATATTCAACAATTTAAAATATTTATTTCTAATTTTGTTACTGATAATAGCACTTTTAACCAAATATATATGACACTAAATCCATGAGAACAACACTGTTAAATTATAAGCTGAAGTTAACAATTGCCAATATTCTTGATGATTCTCAATTTATATACATTACCTATATGCCTATATCAAATAAAAATGAAATTCCTAAAATGTATCTAATTAAATCACAATTTTATAAATAAAAATAGTTGATTCAATCATCATAAATCCACAGTTGTCTTTATGCTCGTATTTCTTTAAATAAAAATAAAGTCAGTGGTGTATGAAATAAAATCAATACTAGAAGAAATCTATTAATAAAATACATAATCCAAATTACCAAAAAGACAAATAAATATGTATAAATCAACAAAATTGAGAAAGTTTATATACAAAACAATGCGATATCGCCATGTTTTGCCCACAACTAACGGTTTTGTATATCTGTCTCCTTTGTATGTAGAGGTCAATTCCTCTCTCTCTACAGTCCATCTAGTAGTTCTATATTATTAGATCATTGTCTTTATCTATGTTATCTTGTCTTGTCTCTTTTATCTATGGTCTTGTCGGCCTTTTATAGTTACATCTAATTTATATTTTTTTATCTGTTACTTTGTTTTCGCATACACAAGCACAAGCTTGTATATAATTATTCCAAGCTATTTTGGAGTCAACTTATTAAGAAAATAAATACAGATCAGAACCATTATTGCTGAGGGTATGTGTACATATTGATTGAGATAAGTATAATTGCTTTTGAGCACAGAGTAGAAAAAGTTGGCTCAGTCAAGCCAAAATTTTTATCCGCGGTTTGTATTGCGTGAAGGCCGATATAGACGGCGCTGGCATCAAAAAATTACAGTTTTCAATAACACTAAGCAAATAGCGGGCGATTCAAAATGTATTTGGTAGCGGGAAATTCAAAATTAAGTTTATTAAAAATTAGGGTTTAATACCGCGAGATCAAAAATATATTGATAAAGGTTTGCCATGGAATGTAAAAATCTGTCTTAAGTTATATCATTAAGTGTCATATTGTCATTAATATTTGTCATTTTAAGAGAAAATATAATGCAGTGTGACACTTAATGATATAACTTAAGACAGACTTGTACATTCCATAGCAAACCTTTTTCAATATAATTTTTGATCTCGCGGTACATGATCACAACACTGTCATCAAATTGCATACTATTTACTAGTTCCCGTAGTAATGAGGAATCATTGCTAAGGAAAACAGTATGCAGTACGATATTCAATTACAATGCTGTAACCGCACAATAACGTTTTAAAGAAAAGAATTACTTAAATAATTACACTTTAATATTGCTACGTAGAAAAGGTACAAAGTACATTTATGAATATTAATAACTAACATCTAACACGTATGTTTTAGTTAAATTACCAGTACAAAAATAAAGTAACGAAGAATAGCATAATCTACCAAAAGTAGAATATTCGACTAACAAAGATATTTTTAACATTAAGATAGAATTTCTGTTGAAAAAGCACAAGTACCTACTCAAAATACTACAAAGTAGAAAAGGTATACATTTATGATTACTATTGAAAAATTATAACTAACATCCAACATGTGTTTTAGTTAAATTACCAGTACAAAAATAAATTAACGAACAATAGCATAATCTACCAAAAGTAGAATATTTGACTAACAAATATATTTTTATTAATAGAATAAAACACCTTTTTCACAAAAAATAGTTTAATAACTAGATGTCACATTTTGTGTGCACTGCACACATCATCAGTAATAACAGTTACTACTGACGATGTGTGCAGTGCACACATCGTCAGTAATAACAGTTACTACTGACGATGTGTGCAGTGCACACGAAATGTGACATCTAGTTATTAAACTATATTTTGGGGGTCGTCCATAAACCACGTAACGTTTTTTTTCGCGTTTTTTTACCCTTCCCCCCTCCATGTAACACCATGTAGACATTCAGCTTGACCCCTCCCTCCCCCCGTTACGTAACTTTTCACATTAAATATGAATAAAATTTCCAAAATTCAAATATTTTTTACGTATAATACTTTTATTCAAATTTTTGGTATAAAATCACTTTGATATATTAAAATATATGATATTGGTATATTTTTTAAGTGCCTAATTAAACATCTTCCGTCCATACAGGCGCAAGCCAATCATCGACTGACTCTATCATATTAATGACTGAGTTAGACAATGGAACCCCATCTGGAATATTTAGGCCCACCACATCAACTTCATCCTCTTCAAGCCACTCAACTTGTTCAGGCCAATCTGGGCTATTAAAGGTGCACAATAATTCCTTATTGCGTCGTGCAATAATGCGAACAGGCTGTACCCTACTTACGCCCTTTTTAAGACTTTTTGCAGGATGAAGCATTTTAGTATGAGCTTCAACGCTTTTCTTTGATGCGAAGTATTTGCCGCAATGCACGCACGATCTATCTTGCAGAAGAGCCTGAACGGTTGGGCAGTAGTAGTCAAAAGGTAAATGGCGGAAACCACCTCCAAGGTGTCCAATTGAAATAGATTTTCTCAGAAGAAAGGGTGCAAACGCAGTTTTATCTGCAGGGTCTGGTACTTCTAAAGAATTGATGTCTTGTTTGATAGGAAAAGGTGGAGTAATAAAGCCATCAGGTAATACGTGACGTAAACCACTTCTAGGTGGGCTGCAGCATTCCCTATTTTGACATTTTACAATCTGCAAAAAAACGATAATAGTGATTTATATACATATTTGAAAGCAAAAGTTTTTAAAAAATACCTGCAAGAGATATTGGCTTTCTTGTACATGTTCCGTATACCAATCCGGTGGAGGTAGACTTGGAACATCTATATCCGTGCGAGGACTTATATATTCGGCAAAGACATTGAAATTATCAATTACAAGTTCATTCCATAAGTTTGATAGTACATTTCCAGCAAACTCAAAGTTTTTCATTTCAAGCTCTTGATCTACAGTCTTCCCTTTATCGTCCAGATGCGTCCCAAAATTGGCATATGGAATGACAAGACCGGAAAGTACGCGGCTAAGCGGTGCCATGCGCCGCTCGACTCTGTTGAAAGCGCTCCGTCCAGGTGCGTTAGTAAAAATGTACATCGCATCCAAATCAAAATCTTTAAAATGTTGCACGGCATGTGTGATGACTTTTATGTATCTTGGGTTTTCATCTGGTCCCCCATCTACAGATAGCATAAGAATTGGCTTCAAATCACCGGCAGAATTTTTTACGATGCTAGCGAAACTATCAAGGTGGATCAATCTCTCCAAATCGATTGCGTGAGTGCTTGCCGTGGATGAAGAATGTTTGCCACTTCTTATGGCGATATAGGTGGGACCAGAATAAGATACAGCTTCAGGTTGACCCATACAATCATTTTTTATGGTTATTCCCGCATAAACTGAGGGAATAAGTTTGTGGCCTTGAGCAATCACCCAGTCATGATCTGGAAGCTTGATGCGGTATTCCAAGTGCATTAGAAAAGGTGACTGTTTTTTTACTGCAGTAATGCCTATTGGGATTCTCGCCTTATCGTCTTGCGATATAAATGCAACTTGTTCTGGCCCCAAAATGGAGGCAAGAGTTTCAAGGCTTCTTATTGAAGCAGTGCAGAACGGTTGATCCGCATGGCCTTTATGTAGATCAGATTCTGCTCTACAGAGTTTCACAGGAACAGTGACAACATGTCTTCGGCCTTCTAATGTGCTTCCGTTTCGGGGTAATAAGCGCAAGTATGTTGCGCTTCTAGATATTTCAAATCCCATTACATTGAGTTGCTCCTGAAGCTGACTCAAAGTTCTGCAACTGCGAACAGATTCTTCTCTACGTCGATCGTGAGCTGCTGCCCCGAACATAGCCAAATCTGTGATTACCTTTAAAAGTTCGGGCTGATTTTCATCCAAGCGTGGTCTGCCACTTTTTTGAGAACATCTTAATTGAAGTTCTTTTGAAATGTTGGGGGATTTTTCACACACCTCCTGAAGTGTTGCTTTTACCTTGTCACGATATTTTTTTTGACGTTCGGCTCTACCTTGAGTACTTTTCATTTTCTTTTTTTCTGCTTTTAATCTCTCACGTATCTCATGGATCTGATTGTCGACCGATTTATTAGCGAGACCTGCATCTCGCGCTTCGGTTAGAGCGTTTAACTGATTCTCAAAGACGTTAATGTTTATTTCAATTAATTTTTGAGCAGGTTTTTCATACTGACGACGACGATCAGGTAGAGTAGTACCAATACTAGAGCTTTCATCAGGGTTACTACTTTTGTCACTAGCTACATCATGTTGGGAAGTATCTGTAATTTATGTTATAATAATAGCGTGCAAAGAAACTGATTTTTTATTTGTAAATAGATAGATTTAGATAGATAAGCAAATGATTTTACGTACCTGCGACTACAGTTAATAGTGGAATATTATCGATCTCAGATTTAAAGTCTGTATCATGTGTACCAACATTTAAAACAATCGCTTGATTTACCATCTCATTTTCATCTCTATTTTGGACATCAGATTGATCGGAGTATGAGCAAGACGGCAATGATTTTTGATTACTAGTATCCCCTTTAATCACTGAAGCAATACTACTAGCTGATGATGACAAAGAAGTTGCCTCATCCAATACCTTACGCTGAAAAAAAAAATCGTTGGTCTATATACAGTGAATGCCATGATTAAAAGCTGAATGAATAAACGATCATAGCAATTTGAAACGATAGTTATACACGTATTTTCAATTGAATGTAATTAAGTAATGAAATTAAGTAAAAAAAAAAATGCCCATAAAACTACTGTCCCACTACTGGACAAAGGCCTCCTCTCACAAACGTGCATCACAAACGCACGAATTCAATATATGTAATGCTATATTAAAAACAAAATGGAAGCTTTTACCTTAGATTGAAAGAAATAGAGTATGTTTGAAGCTTTTCTCTTCAAAATATGCTGTTGATACGAAGTTATAAGGTTGTTTATTTCTTCTTCAAACTGACCAGCTGAATGCTTTTCTTTCGCTTTGTTCCATGTCTCTACTACATCTTTTTGACACTGTCCCGGTTTTTTTTCAGGGTATCTCTTCTTGTATGCATTAAATAAAGCATTAAACAAATCTCCTTTTTTCGAAAACATTATTATTGTTGTTATTAATTAAACAATCCGTTTGTAGGGGATGAAATAAGTGAATAACGTTAATATTACTTTAATATATAAAAAATTTGATCGAACAAAAATTAGACAGTACATGGATACGCGGCGTGCGATAACACGATCTGAAATCGAATGAATCAGCATCTAATATAACACTCTTTTAACCAGCGAGCAAACAAAAGCAGGGAGCAGAAAGAACAATGCGTAGTGTTTTTTTGTTCGTTTTTATTGCCTCCTCGATATTTATAAATATGTAAAAGTACGTAGATCATTTTTATGCTCAGTATTTTAAAATCTTAGACCAATTAGTGTCACAGAAAAGTGACGACAATCGACTTAAAGAGAGAGAAAAGTGTTACGTGACAATAACTTAATCCACACCCCCCCCTGCTTGTAACGCCATGTAGACATTAGTGGTCACCCCTCCCACCCCCTCAACAGCGTTACGTGGTTTATGGACGACCCCTTGTGAAAAAGGTGTTTTATTGTATTACTATTTCTATATTTCACAAGTGTCCAATATATATTACTACAAAGATAGTTTTAACAATAAGATAGAATTGCTGTTGAAAAGTACAAGTACCTACTCAAAATACTACAAAGTAGGTAATTAAACCCGATAGATACACAATGACTTAAGCCCATGTTTACTACCACCATTTACAAAATCTTGTATTACATAAATGATGAACATAAAATAAGGTGACATAAATAAAAATATGGATACATAAGATACCTAACAAATTTAAACTTTTCGTCAATATATAATTAAAAGAGTGACAATTAGGGCTTAAAAACTAAATAATGTTAATTACATGGCTATAGAACAAAACAAAAAAATTAAACCTGCAATAACTAACACCAAATTGGTTAATTTATTGTTGTCGTAAAACAAATGAGACTTCCAATGATATGGCTGCCTTAAGCTCCATGGGTGGCCTCATGGGATGGAGTGTCGGCACTGCATTTCTGTTGAGGTGTACTGAATGAGGGTGTGCATAGTATGTTGTGTCAAAATGTAGGCTGCAAAGTTTCTTATTACATGTTGTACTGGCATCTAGCACAGGTTTCATGCCCATTTGCTGTTGCCAAGTTTCGCTCCTGAATAATAAAATATAATAATTACAACTGTATACTAACAAATATCAATGATAGTATAAAGGCACATTTTCATTATAGGAAACTGCACAGGAAAATCATTAAGAAAAACCATAAATGCTTCTGTACCAAGAAATCTGAAGTTTCTATTAACACTGCTAAACATGGATTGATTGCTTGTGAAAAAACATAATATAGAAACTTAAAAGCAAGTAGTAAGTTTTTCGTGTAGTTTAAAGGCTTTCTTATACACCAATAGGGTTAAACTGCAGTTGAGGTGTCGGGCGACTAGTGTACCTTATAGAGAACCTCTAATTGAACACCTTTTTCTTATAAAATTATCAATGCAAACATAGAGAAATGGAGATAAAAAATAAATTAGGTACTGACCAAGTCAATTTTGCAGGTTACATCTCATGTAAGGTATCCCATATAGATCATTGAAATCATGAAAATCACTATAATTGATATTTATTTCACATAATCACACACAATTTAGGTCAATTTGTATGTTTTCTTATGACTTCTGCGATTTTAAAAGCACCATCAAATGTCAACGAAAACAGCTGATATCATGTGATCTCGTATTTACAATTTTGCTAAAATTCAATCAAAGAACGTGGAAATCAAAGGTAATTGTTGTGTTGTGAGCTTAAATAAACATCATTTTTGCGATTTTCATTATATCAATGCTCTATATGGGATATCTCACATGGGCTGTAACCTGCAAGATTAACTCGGTGAGTACCTCTTTTATTTTTTATCTCCATTTCCCTACATTTGCATTGATAATTTTGTAAGAAAAAGTTGTTCAATTAGAGGTCCTTTATAATGTATACTAATCATTTTGTCAAAAATCGCCTGACATCTCAACTACAATTATTCTCACTTATATTATACTCCTAATAATTGCAAACTTTAATTGGTGTAATCGGTAACCAACAAAATCCTTGCTACAACCAGGTGGTCCTTATTGCACTTAGAATCAGAACTACAAACAAAAAATCTCCAGCTCACCTTCGGGTTATATGTCAACTATTAGTGCCATTAGTTACTTGTTCGCATTCTCGGAAAATATGCATCGCTCTTGCTTGTACGCCGCACATACAATTGATACAATGCACCAGCTTCTATCCATATTTTAAGTCTAAAAATGCATTATGTCAACTTAATAAAATTATCATATTACTCTTTACAGAACTTACGGTACGATTATAACACCACTAACTAAGTAGTAATAAGAAAAATAATGTTTAGCAACACACACAAAATTTGTTGGTTAACGGCCTGTACGCGCTTGCATAAAGTGACAGCACAGTAGTAGCGACATCTCAATTATTCGGTTAAAGTCATGATTCAAATTTACTTCTAGGTCTCTTGTTTCTAACACCGTGGCGCCGTCTAGGTGCGCCTGCATTAGGTAGATTAGGCGGCAAAACCCCTCATTTAAGTGAACCATCCGATAATCCGTGCTTTTGAGTAAGTGTAATAGTAACAGAATGAAGTAGTGATGGGCTAGTAGGGGAATACGTAATGAAATTATTTCAATGAAACTAGGCAGACTCGCGATTTGTCGACTCTTGGGGAAACCGATAGGCAATTGGATGATGCCTGAAAGCCAACTAAACCCGAGTCTGTCTAGTCGCTGTGAAGTTTTTGGGTAAAATTCTTTAGAAAGGGTGCCCCATGATAGCATCAAAATACAAGGACAATATATACACCAATAGAAAGCTTACATTTCACGGAATCCAAAAATGTAGATTTTATTGCCAGCAGGTGAGTAAAAATGTGGTAAAAAGTATCAATTTTTCGTCTTAAAAAACCACTCTTTTGAGGCTATAATACGAAAATTTTATATGCTAAACTGGTTGCCTTCTATTGACTATGAGCGGCGCATGAATCTGATTCAACGCCCATTTAAAAGAAATGAGCTCGTCATTTAATTCATTTGCAGTGTGCACTTTCTGAGGTGACTTTCTTCCCTTGTTTCATTCTTTAAGATATTCCACACCGTTTGCTTTTCGTTTTCAGAATTCATTATATATAGGGGGGAGTTCATTAAAACCGGGTACTTAATACATAATTGGTTACATAAGATTACTTTTAAGTGGAAAAGGTTTTCACATTCGTTGACAAGGTGAGATAGTATTGTAGTTTTACTTGCCTGTTACATGTAATTTTTATAAAAAAAACGACAACAGTTATAAATTACGATTATTTGCAAAATATCCAAGTGTCCAGTTTTAACATCCACCTTGTCGGTTACCGCTCCTCGACAGTGACTCTGTGAATAGTTGAAAAATAGCAGATTTTAGATGCAAGATATTTTTGTTGATTTTAAATTTAGAGAAAACCTTTCATCATCAACTTATGAAGAATTTAATAATCTACCTCGCCGAATAATCAAACTTAGAAAAAAATATCTGGTTAAAGAAAATTAATTATGTCATAATATTGGAAACGAGTTTTCTCACAAATCCTTTGCAGCAGATTTTTTGCCTTAGTTCACGTTAAAAATTGAAAAAAAGGTTCCCAACCTCTGCATTTATTTCACTATTCTTTATTTTGTTTTAACTTAATATAAAATAAATTAAAATTAGGCAACCCACATTACAGTGAATATTATTCTGGTAAAAATCTTTCCCGCGGTTACAAATGTGTAAATATTTGATCATAAATGAATTTTCGTTCGCTTCGATATTGAGTTATTATTTCAAATATTCATTATATATTCCCTATGTGTACTAGGTACCCGGACATCCTTCGTTTATTAAAGTAGGTGCTTCGGTAGCGAGGAGCCTTAAGACAAGGAAGGTGACTGACTAAATAAGAAACCTGAAAATAAACGAAATTCTGTAATTACTTTAATGACTTTTAAAAGTAAAACAATAATAATAATTATTTAACGTCAAGGCAATCTTCATGGGGCCATTTCTGGTACGATGTGCACTTAATACACCCTTCAAGTCTAAGATGATACGTTACATTTCCAAGAAGTGTTATCATCTTCAGATGTTGAGTCATCTGCACTACTTTCCACAATTGATGGTTTCATGGAGGATTTCTTTTTTTATGGTTTGCTTGTACTCGTATTGTTCTTGTCTCTTTTCGAAGTTAGAGACTATCTCTTCACTACAGAACGCTTTGGAGTCTGGCAGTTACAGAAACTGCTAGAAGCTCGAGATCTTTAATATAGTCGTTTTGCCTCGTCCTCTATCATTGTCGTTCTGTTTTCATGTGGCGGAATTTGAAATAAATCTTTTAGACACACTGTAAAGCTGCAACTAGGATGTTGTCAATGTGATGTTAAAGAAAGGATAGCCTTGGTGTGGTGTGTGAATATGATAGAGAAGTCAATAAATACATTTTGACGTATTAGACAGAAATCTAAAATTTATAAATTTGAATTTAGGATTTACATTAAGTATTTAATTAAATAAAAGTGTTAAATAAAGTAATAATTAAAGCAGAAAGTTCGATAGTATATAAAAACAGAAGAAAATTTAAGAACGTTACCTACTATGACGAAACCCAAAAAGTTATAACTTCCTATTAAAACTTGTAACAAAAACACTGATTCACCTGCTCTTTTTTATCATGTTCATTTCTTAGTGCTCAGGTATGCTGGTAGATCACCCGATCGATATATTCTACGTACAAATGTGCTATTAAAATCCCCTTCCTGTCATATTTGTAGCAGTGCCAACTGTTTATGTTCCAATCCTTTCTGGAGAAAGTAATTTCTTTATTAAGAGTGTCAGTTTTCTGTGATTTCTTTACACTGATTACAATCAAGTTTTCTATTAATTTTATTTTTACATAATATATTTTAATTTTTCTTATTATAAGTCTTATTATTGTACCATATTGCTAATCATTTTTGTATTTTATCCTGTACATAGATGTAATTTATGTTGTGTAATAAAGATTATTATTATTATTAAAAATAATTTGTTATTTACGATTTAAATGCACTTTTATTCTCGTCACCGATATGTACTCGTAGTGTAACTGGGTTAATATGAGAACTCATATTACCTAAAAATGTCTTTTATTTAACACTAAAAACAATTAAAGCATCTTACTATAACAACTCTTGTGTATTGTTGATTGTATGTAGTGCCTGTGTGCTGCCAACTTCAGACACGTAGAGCGGCAATGGTGTGTTGCAGATACACCACGTTTCTTAGTACAATTTAAGACTTCCCTGAAGTCAGTTAGTTTGCAGGATCCCACAAACCTCTGAGAAGTACGAATCTTACCGGAAGCGAATTTTTTTATAATTTAATTTAGCTAAGGAACAATATTAACATCGATTGTGAAGAATATAATTTTATTATTAGACCATATATACATTTACATTTTATAAGAAAAGAGGCACTGTTATTGTTACAAAACAAAATTGTGTTTGTCATATTTTACTTTTTTTACAAAACATTGATTATACATATTATTACAACATATAAATCACTACAAGAAATATTAAGTAACAACTTGAAAAATTTATTAATAATGTCTTTATTGCAGAAGAAAAAATAATGACATTCATTTCCGCAAATATCATAATATCGATAAAACAGTCCTCGCCGTTGAAAATTAAATACATTCTGAAAGCAAGTAGGATATTGAGGAACAAACAGATTTTTTTCTACTCCCCTACTTTAATTGTATTATTAGATATGCCGAACCTGTACTTTAATAATGTCCATTAAGATACAAATTTATATCCAATAGGAATGCGACATTCCAATATTCATCAACATTCAATATGGCCACTTCATATCTGACAAATATACAAATTAATTAAATTTGACAGTTCCCTGCAATTTACTAGTAAGTAGTTAAAATTTGTGCTTTTTGAAAATATAAACGGTAAAAATGAAGGATAATGATAGCGAAATGTAAAATTTGAATCTACCAGAAATTATGGAACAAGCCTTAGTAGCCACGAACAATTTATTACCAGCTAAATTCGCAAAAACGTACGGAAAATTTTACGCTCAATTTATGAAATGGAATGTTCAAAAAAGAATGTTTTATTATGGGGTCGTAGAAAAAATAGTGTATGCAACTCGCATTTAATGGCTATTAAGACACACGTATTCATAACGATACTCGCCTTCGGCTCGTATCGTAATTTTCATTCTCGTGTCTTAATAGCCATGATTAAATGCTCATTGCATAATATACTATTTTCTAATAAAGTAGGCGCATTTAATGTTATCATGCAATAATAAATCATGAACACAAGCTACCAAATAACGTAAAAAATATCGGGTGCAGAGAGATCTTTAAACGTACAATAAAAGCGTCTTTGTTGCGTGGGTGTTACTATTCATTGTCAGAGTTTTTAAATGAGATCTGAAGTAGAATTGGTGTTTTTGTATTAGTTTGTATCCATATTGTCTTTTTATGTATGTTGTATATGTAATAGCTTTGTTGACATATCCCATACTACTATGTAGTCGAGAGGATAAATAAATTGTTATTATAATTATTTGACATAGCTTTGCTTGTACAGGGTGGCGCATAATGGAGGGGCGTTTTTGATATAACAATAACTCTCCTGTTTTTGAACTAAAAAAAAATTATTAAAAAAAAATTGAAGTTTACATATTACCATTTAACAACTAAAATGTGAATTTATGTTTTCAAAATAATGTCAGGCAGATGACGACCGTTTTCGTCAATGCACTGCTGTAGTCGTTCCTCAAAGTTCTGCATCACCCTCGCACACAAGTGGATGTCAATTGCCCTAATTTGTGCTGTGATTGCTTCTTCCAACTCTTGCAGATTTCGAAGCTTATCGGCATAAACTTTTGCTTTTAGGTGCCCCATAAAAAATAATCAGCAGCCGAGAGATCAGGGGAACGAGGGGGCCATGGCACATCACCGAAGCGGGAGATAACGTGTCCAGGGAAAATGCGACGCAGAACTTCCATCGAGGCTCTGGCTGTATGTGCCGTGGCACCGTCTTGTTGGAACCAAACATTTCTTGTATCGATTCCTCGTCGTCGCAATTCTGGAATGAAAAAGTTTTCTAACGTAGCAATATACCGCTCGGAGTTTACAGTTGCGGTTGCTCCTTGTGCATTGGCGAAGAAATAAGGGCCGATTACTCCAAAACGGCTCACGGCACACCAAACGGTGACTTTTTCACTGTGAAGTGGGCGTTGATGTAGTTGACGGGGGTTTTCTGCTGCCCAATATAGGCAGTTCTGCTTGTTAACAGAACCGCACAAGTGAAAATGAGCCTCATCGCTCATCATTATTACAGGTTCATTTTCATCGGCAAAAATCATTTGCATTCTTTCAGCGAATAGCTGGCGTTGAGCAAAATCCCCTTCATTCAGTTGTTGGACAACCATGAGCTTATATGGGTGAAAGTGGAGGTCTTTGTGTACAATTCTGCGAAGTGTTCGACAACTCATTCGAACTGCTGCAGCCCATTTTCGGACAGAACGCTGTGGACTTTGAATTACTGCTTGTCTCACCATTCCTACGGCAGCTGGTGTCCTTACACATCGGGGACGGCCTTTAGGTTTTGGATTAATTGCTGATGCCGTCGTTCTAAAATTTTGTACCCATCTGTTGATTGTGTCACGTTTAGGAACTGAACCGTTACGACCGATATTGAAGCGTCGACGAAAGCGCCGCTGCACATCAATAACGGACTCGCCCGATTTTAAATACTCCTCAACTGCGAACGCGCGATGTTCTCTTGTCCAGATAACCATTGTGACTAACAAACGGTAAACTTGCCTGAATCGAACGATGTCAACCGCGGCCCTCTACCCCCACCCGTTCGCGTGTACTAGCCGCTCTAAAAACACCCCTCCATTATGCCCCACCCTGTATATGCCCGATATATTTTCTTCTATAAATCAGTTTACTATATACTCAAACTTATGTTTTAAAAAATGTATACAAACTCTCTTTATTTGATGCTAAAATTTACTACAATTTACCAGTCACGTCTTCCATATCCCTGTTTTTAGAACCTAACAAAACTTTTACCGCAAATACACATAAAGCAAAAAATTAATACAGAACTTGTGTCTTTTGATGTTTCCTTTTGATATGTCTTTGCAAATTACTTTCATTGTTTGTTCCATATTCACATGAGTTACAGTCATAATCAAATCCTTTCGAATGTTTGGTTTTTATATGATAATTGAAATGCTGTTTCGTGTTTGTTCTAAATTTGCATGAGTCACATTTATAGTCAAATTCCTTTAAATGTTTGGTTTTTATATGATATCCTATATACCGTTTGTTGTTTGTTATAAATTTACAATAGTCACATTTATAATTATCATTTTTCAAATGTTTGCTTCTTATATGATATTCTAAATGTTGTTTTTTATTTGTTCTAAATTTACATGTGTCACATTTAAAGTCAAATTCTTTCAAATGTTTGGTTTTTGTATGATATTCTAAATGATGTTTGACGTTTGTTCTAAATTTGCAGGAGTCACATTTATAGGTAAATTCTTTCAAATGTTTTGTTCTTACGTGACTTTTTAGATATCGTTTATAGTTTGTGCTAAATTCACATGAGTGACACTTATAATCATGTCTTTTCAAATGCTTGGATTTTGTATGAAATTGTAAAAGCTTTTTGTTGTTTGTTCTAAATTCACATATGTCACATTCATAATCGAATTCTAACAAATGTTTCGTTTTTATATGGCTTTTTAAAGATTGTTTGCTTTTAACTCGAAACGCACAAAACGAACATTTAAATATTTTTTGTTGATCTTGTGAGCTTGACTGTTCTTTTATGTATGTATTCACATAATCAGTCGTAGAATCTTCTTTATCATCCTTTCCTCTAACATAAGCGTGCATATTTTTCACGTGCAACCTGAGAGCTTCCCCGGTCTTGAAACTTCTGTTACAAGTCTCGCATTTACACAATTTAACCTCGTAATGTTGTTTATTGTGCTTCTTGAGATCTGCTTGGTTCTTCGTCCTGTACTTGCACTGCTCACATTTGTAGATTGGACGGAGGCATTTCTGGCCTCCGCTCAATGGTGTTCTCGCTTGCTTGGCCGACGGTGTTGGCAGAATGCACCTTCTGAAAATAAATAAATATTTCTAATCTCATGCCAAACATCAATTCAAGGACGGACTTAATATCACCACCAAACGGCTAATGCCCTTTAATGCCGTAGATAAAGTCACCATCGGAAGTAAAAGTGTTAATACTAGAGTTATTCTCACCCCTCTCTTTGACCACAGTAATTTTCTTTAAAAAAAGGTGTTAATCTTACGTTTTTATTTTTTTACCAGTGCAGATTGTATGAGCTTCCTATTGTTTCATTTGTTAATACATTAATTAGTTACAAAGTGATAACAGTTGGATCATTTCTGAAAAAATTTTTAAAAAATATTAAAGTGGCTCAAATATTTTGCTTTCCAGTGTAAACACGTATCATGTAGCAGAGCATGGTATTTACGTCATGTGTTGTGAATAAGTTGTCCCATGTCTCATTAATGGCCGATTGCACCATCGCTACTTAATTTCGGGTTTAGTTAAGTGCCGCTTAAATTAAAGCCCGGCTTAAAAGCAAATGCATTGCACCAACGGTTTAATTTCGCGGCTTAGTTAAGCTTGCGAAAGTATTTGGCAATATCGAATCTTGATGAACATTTTAGTTGTTATAGGTTTCCATCTTGAAAAATGTAAATGCATTTGTGTTGATTTGTGTGTGCATTTGGCAGTTCGGTTCACGGTTTATTGCTTTAAACTTTAACATGTGTTGCTTTGAGGGTTTTTCCAAAGGTTCATTAGAAATGTTTTGGGTGATAGTAATACATTTTATTGTTATATGTACCTGCTTTGCCACTTTGCCCTGACCGTTCAGTGTATGTAGGTATTGCTGTTACTATTTTGTTCAACAAATAAATTATTAAAATGTCTAATGAACCAGAGCAAAAAGAATCAGATCAGTAAATTCTTCTGCAGAAGAAAAAAATTGTCTGTTTAACATAATTCATCAAATGAAGCATATTGTGGAGAATAAGAAAACAAATGCTGTACGTAGCAAGGAAAAGGAAGCCGCATGGTTAGATATTGAAAAAATATTTAATGCACAATCTCCAAGTGCAGTTTATAGAAATGCAGACAATTTAAAGAAATTCTTTGGATATTCAAAAAAAAAAATAACTAGGAAGGCAGTTGCTAAACAAAATGAAGACATTTTAAAAACAGGTGGTAGATTTAGCGATAAGTATCCTGATGATGCAAATAAAGATTTATTACTGTCAATTATGAACCAGAAAAATATATATGGACTACACAATCCATACAACAAAGATAAATGTATGTAGATGTTAATAATTTGTAAAAATATACCATTAATTTTTTTGATGCAGTTGTACAGAATAATAATAGAAATCAAAAAGAAGAGACAATTATTATTAGAGTAGAAGATAAAGATAACCCACAAAATGAAGAATTGTTAAATAATTTAATATCTACAACACCTACTACTGTCGAAACAAATCAAGGAAAGAATGCATCTTGGAGTGCTCGCCGCAAACCAATAGCTAATTCATTAGCAAGTTCACAATTAACAGAAGTTTACAAAGAATTAGCTAAACTGAAAGTGGAATTAGTTAACTTAGAAATCTTACAAAAAAAGGAAGAACAAGAAATGAAAAAGGAAGAGCATCGATTAGAAAAAGAAGGGCTTGAAATAGATATTCGAATAAAGTTATTAGAACTTGAAAAAAAAAACAATTAGAAGAAGAAATTGTAATATTCATATAGATTTTAAAATAAATAATTTTGTATTTTTGATTTTGGGTTTGAATTTTTTATTGCCTACCTATTCTTCATTTTAAGTTTAATTTTCAATAACATTGTTTTTGTTTTATTTGTTGCTTTTGAGAAATTAATATGAAAGTGTGGATGTAAATAACATGGTTTTATCCATTTTTAAATTTTGGAATATCAGATAAACAAATTTATATGTAAAATATCTGTGAAATATGTTTTGGAATACATAAGGAAACTTATTCCAATAGTAAAAATGGTATACAGTGAAACTTCCCTTAACGGGCACTTCTATTAGCCGGGCACTTCCCTTAAACGGACATTTTATCCGGTCCCGAATTTATTAATAGGGAATTCCTAATAAATTGGTTTCTCTTATGCGGACACTCCCTTGAAAGGCGCGGACAGTTATTTATCTGCTTTTGGACCGCAAAGTTTCCATTAAACGGACGCGAGAATCGAGACATTGTAATTTTCTCGGGTAAATCCCCTGCCTTCGTCGATGATTTAATTTGAACAGTATAGATATTTGTTTAATTTGCAAGTCATTTTCGTCTGGATGTGTTGTGTAAAAATATATATGTATGTATTTGAATACATATTTGTTACGTTCTCTGTAGAAAATGGTAAGTTTTTAATTGTTTTTATGGCATAATTCATATGAACTATGTACGTATTTTAATTATTGTAGAAAACAATATCAAAAAAAAGGAATACTTTAACGCTGAAAGAAAAGATTTCGATCATAGAATATAATAATAAAAACAAGCTCAGTTCACGTGAATTAGCCAGAAAATTTAATATTGGCAAGACACAAGCCGCGCAAATAATAACAAACAAATATGAATATCTAAAGCAGTGGCAAACAATTGACAACAGTGGGATTAAAAGGCGATTTTTTAAAACTGAAGGCCTCAAAATAGACCAGTTAACATACGAATGGTTTGTGCAGGCTAGAAATAAGAATATGCCTGTATCTGGGGTACTAATAAAGTATAAAGCCAAGGAAATTGCTGAGAAATTAGGCAATTGTAATTTTTCCGCTTCTACTGGATGGCTAGATAAATTCAACGAGCGACATAATATTCATTACCGCATGATATCTGGCGCAGCCGCTAGCGCAAATCAAGATGTCGAAGCTTTCATAAACAGGTTGCCGTTAATAATTAAAGGGTACAAACCCTGCGATATTTATAATTTGGTGGAAACAGGGTTACTTTTTTGGGGCACTACCAACAAAGACGATGGCATTAAAAGGCGAAAAATGTGTGGGCGGCAGGTTATCGAAAGAAAGATTAACTATAATGCACTGTGTGAATATGGCAGGGGAGAAAGAAAAACTGTTGGTTATCGGAAAATCAGCACGTCCTCGCGCATTTCAAAATTTTAGCATTGCTCTTCTTCCAGTCCAATGGTATTCAAATAACAAGGCTTGGATGACTAATTCTATTATGACAGAGTGGTTGCGTGAATTTGATCGAAAAATGATCGATCAAAACAGAAAAATTTTATTATTTTTGGACAATGCCAAATACGACAGCTTACTGCCAACCACTAGATCAAGGCATTATAAAAATGTTCAAAACTTGGTACCGACATTTAATACTAAAACACATCTTATCGCAGTTTGAGAGTTCTGATTCTGTACAAAATTTAACCAATTCTATTAGCGTATTAGATGCGATTTATTTTATTAAAAAAGCATGGGATGATGTCTCATCTGATACAATTAAAAAGTGTTTCAAGAAGTAAATGAGGAGTTTGAAAGTGACCAATTTGATCCTGAAGATGAAATTCCTTTAACTAAAGTGGCTGAAATGTGCATGCTAATGGGAAAATTAGGAAGTAATGGTGTACAGGAATTTATAAATATTGACGCCAATTTGTATACAGAAGACGATAATCCAGACCATATTTTGCCCAATAATTTAGAAAACGAAAGTCAAAACAGTGATGATGAAGAACATAAAATAGAAATTCCTAGAACTAATGATTATGAGAAAAGAATAGTATCGTATAAAGATGGTCTACTGGAAATAAAAAACTAAAACAATTTTGTTTTGAAAAAGATGATGTACAAGCGTTTGCTATGCTTAGTGAGCTATCATTACATTTTGAAGCAAAATTGCCATGTAATACACACAAGCAAACTTCCATTTTAGATTATTTTGTAAGATAGTATACAGCACGTGTCAATTTTCATTAGCCATAGGCGATTAATCCATACAGTATGTGGCAACATAGTATACCCCTTCTTTCCTTTCCAATGCAGCGCGACCGATGCATGCTCCGTGGTTAGCAGTAACTCTTCGACCAGCGGGTTGGATGTTTGTAATGCGTTCAGAAATATTTACGTATTTACGAGTTACAAGGATTTGTTTTTCTTTTTCCTTTTAGTAAATGCAGAGAATTCTTAAGCTGCGTTCACGCTGCATGACACAAACAAAAGCGTAATTCTAATAAAATTAAAAATAAGGTAAATAAAAAAGGATTCTGAAAATAATAATAAACAACTAGATCGCGCCGGCCATTTGATGATGACGGATTTTATTGCAGACTATATCTCGGAACGTGTTCGCAGCTGAACATTTAATGTAGAAGTGGCAAGATCGGGGAAAGTCGCTGTGATGTCGATTGTTGCCGGGAGACAGACGTTGCCACGTATTATTTGTATACGTATAAATCGCATGGAAACATTGAATCCCTATAGCTAATGAAAATAGACACATACGGTATAAATTGTACCTTACCTACATATGTTCCTATTACATGTATGTGTATATAAATGTGCACATAGCCGTTTGAGTTTTATTTAGCAAATAAAGTTATAAGTATATAATTTTACACTGTGTGTTCAAATGAAAGTTTAGCTTTGCGTTTCTACTTATTTTTTCTGTCTTCTCTGATAAACGGGCAGTTTTGTCGGAACGAACAGTGTCCGTCTATGGGAAGTTTCATTGTATATGAATTCTTTATAAATTTGTTTAAAATTAGTAGTTGACGAAATATTGGAAAAATTTGATTTTTTACTGAAGTAAACTACTACCTCCGGTCTGCCGATTTTACTGAAAATCTAATCAGTTCTCAACAGGGAGATTATACTCGTCAATACAAAATTTGGAATTGCTAGCTATAGCGGTTTGACCGCTATCGTGGTTACACACACACGGACACACACACACACAGAGAGAGAGAGAGACATTTTTTAAAAACCACTTTTTTGGTATCAGGGGAGTTCAAAACGTAGACATCTGCAAAAATCTCGAGGTTGAAAATTTTCATTATCACAATACTTCCTCATACTACGTATAAGAAAGTAAAACTAATGAGAAAAGCAATATAACGAAAATAAACCAAAACGCAGAGAACAATGTTAAATGTCCAAATTTAATAAATTGACTAACGCAGTAACAGAGTGTCATGGCGGTATATTTTCTCTGTCTGTCTTATTACTCTTACGGGGAAGACAATCCCACGTTAAAGTTTAACATTTCTATTCTTATTTAATCATTAAGATTAGAAAGAAATGAGTATATATACAGTGTGACCAGTGAAGTCCGCATCATATGGGATTTTTTTTTATTAATAGATTTATTCTAAATTTGAGTTTGGCATCAATTTCTGCTTCGATCAAGATGAAAATTAACCAAAAAAATAATAGTCACGTGATTCGCATTATCTGTCAAATTTAATTTTTTTTCCAAAAAAAATTCAAAAGTGGGGTTATTTCTCAAAATATCGAAAAAAGTTATTAGAAAAAGTTTTTCTAAAAACAATTTTTAGCCCATATGCAAAATTTCAGCTGCATAAGATAATTTAGATTTGTTGCCAATTTTTTGTAAATTGCACCACTGTTGCGAAATAAGACAACGCAACCTACATAAAACTTCTTAGTTTTAACAATGCTTTATTCCAGACACATTTTCTTTAAGGCAGCGCCATATTCAATGTGTGTTTTTCTACAAAATCCAAATAGGGCTATTAAAATTTGGTCACATGTGATGCAAAGTTTATTTGTTTTTGATCCTGTATAAGGCAACTTCATAAAATAACTATTTTTGAAAATGTAGTTTGTGTCTAAAAGTAATACACATTAATATTAATACAGACAAGTACACAGCGTCACAAGTAAAGTCTGCATTAAGTGGAAAATAAATTTTCGTTTAACTTTACGTAAGTTTAACTAGTTTCAATGATTTAATTTAAAACCCCTTTATTAAAATTTGTTATGGAGCTATGTTATAAAAAGTAAAAATAGTCTTCTATTATTTAAGTTCAGTTTCCAAAAAATTAACTAGTTTTGTACCTTACGATGATGCACCAAACACAAGTTGGCCGCAAAACAAATGATAAAAAAGATCAACAAGCCCTTGCTTTATTAATGACAGTCAAATCGCTTTCTGTTTGTCATAGTGGCTTTTAATTAATATTGCGTATTAAATAAAAAAATGTTAACTGTACAGGAAAGAATTGAAATTGTATTAATATGTGGTGAAAACACAAGTCATCGTGTAGCGGCCAACATTTTTAATGAAAGGCATCCAGGCAAAAATGTGCAACAATCTACTGTGAATAGGATTATGGTGAAATTTAAATCAACTGGATCGGTGGAAAGTTCATGTAAAAAACCTCACAATCCTATAAAACATAGTGAAGAAGTCCAATTAAATGTTTGCCTAGATATTGTGGAACATGGTCAAACTAGTATTAGACATGTTTCTCGCAGAACTGACGTTCAAAGAGAGAGTGTAAGGAATATTTTGCACAAAAATAAATTTAAGCCGTATAAACCTAAATTTATAAATACTCTTAAGGAACAAGATTTTGACATACGTTTGGGATTCTCTTTTTGGTACCAGGGGGAAAAAGAAGAAAATGTGTCCTTTCCGTTTCACGTTTTATGGACCGACGAGGCCACTTTCACTTCAAACGGCGTTGTTAGCTCTCAAAATTGTAGATGGTGGGCTCAAGAAAATCCAAATTTTATAATAGAATGCAAGGACCAGTATTCCTTTAAAACTAATGTGTGGTGCGGTATTTTAAACGATCAAGTTGTTGGGCCTTATTTTTTAGAGGCAACTTAAATTCTGAAGAATACCTACGCTTCTTTAACACCGAGGTCATTGAAGTTTTGGACAATATGCCTATTGAAATAAGGCATAATTTGTGGTACCAGTGTGACGGTGCTCCCATCCATACTACAAGACGGGTTCAAGAACGCCTCTTGGAAATATTTAGGGGCAAAGTAATTGGGCGTAATATGGAGCAATACTGGCCGGCTAGGTCTCCGAATTTAACCCCACTTGATTTTTTCTTGTGGGGTTACCTAAAACAAAAAGTTTACAAAGAAAAACCTTTCCGTAATGTTGATCATTTGGAAACGGTGATTCGAAACTGTATTTTAGAAATAAGGTCCCTTAGTATCAGAAACTCCATTAAAGATGTATCAAGAAGAACAATTGTTTGTATTGAACGCAATGGGAGGCACACAGAAATGTAATTTTAATTTTAGGTTTTTCAAATTATGTTTAATTTAATATTCAAATACCAAAAATACATATTGTTATTAATTGAAATGGTGGAATTTTAAATGCGTTTAATTTTTATAACATATGATTATTTTATTAGAAAATTTGACTTTTCAATTAAACTATTTTCTTAATATTAATGTGTATTACTTTTAGACACAAACTACATTTTCAAAAATAGTTATTTTATGAAGTTACCTTATACAGGGTCAAAAACAAATAAACTTTGCATCACATGTGACCAAATTTTAATAGCCCTATTTGGATTTTGTAGAAAAACACACATTGAATATGGCGCTGCCTTAAAGAAAATGTGTCTGGAATAAAGCATTGTTAAAACTAAGAAGTTTTATGTAGGTTGCGTTGTCTTATTTCGCAACAGTGGTGCAATTTACAAAAAAATTGGCAAAAAATCTAAATTATCTTATGCAGCTGAAATTTTGCATATGGGCTAAAAATTGTTTTTAGAAAAACTTTTTCTAGTAACTTTTTTCGATATTTTGAGGAATAACCCAGTTTTGAATTTTTTTTGGAAAAAAATTTAAATTTGACAGATAATGCGAATCACGTGACTATTATTTTTTTTGGTTAATTTTCATCTTGATCGAAGCAGAAATTGATGCCAAACTCAAATTTAGAATAAATCTATTAATAAAAAAAAATCCCATATGATGCGGACTTCACTGGTCACACTGTAGATTGCAGGTGACGATGTCCGTGATAACGCCACCCAATTGATAACGTGACCCAAAAGATCCGATGGACAGATAGTATTAGTGTATCATATGACTTTTATTTTGATACTCATTCCCAATATATTTAATACGCCGTTTTCGAGAAATATAATTTTATAAAAACACTGAATTTGAAACTATTCTTTCGTAGATATCGCCACTAGTCAATATGCGTTGGTTTTAAACTTGAATGCAGTCACGCGCGAAATTGCAATTTTTCATATTTTGGATAGTTAGGCGACATCTCCTGCTGACATTTGTAATTATTTTGATGGTCTATGGACTTGGAATATCTTCTTAAACATAATCAATTTCCGAGTGGCACTGCAACGCATGTCGGGTACAGCTAGTAATCATATGAAAGCAATCGTACCTGGTATTCCTCTCGCAGCAGAAAGCCATATGGTGTTTGAAATATTCCTGGGATTCGAAGTGGATTTTGCAAACGGAACACTGGGAGAGTTCTGAAATTGCGTAAAAAATACGCTCATTAAATTACATGCATAACTGAAATTGATGCAGTGTTTGTAGAATGCAAAAATCATGCAATATCATGATGTTAAAGCACAAAAGATATTCATATAAAGACAAAAAACTAAAAATTTTTTACATGTGGTTTTTTCATTCATAGATGAAAAGTGTAATGTTTTAAGTACTGGATAACTCCATATTAACCTTAAAACGATAACTTTCTTCAAATATTCATTAACTTAATCAATTCTATGCATTTAGAGTAAAATCTTCAAATAAAATTAATAATTTAGAAATACAGTCAAATTGACAAACATCAAAATGAGTCATTTACAATACCTTCAATTGAAAACATTCTGGCTGTTTTCTCAACACAAACTGTTTTATGTTTGGCCAAATGCACTTTTGAGCTGAATCCAAGACAGCAAAATGTGCAGGCAAATACGTCCTCCATGATATGTTTCATAATAACATCCACTTTGTCAATTTTACTCACACTATCACCATATCCATATCCAAAATATACCCGTAATTCTTCACCAGATCGAATTTGATGAGTAGTTTGATAATATACATTATCTTGACAATGAAAGATTTGCAGATTTCCTTCAGAAATATTCCTGGTAGGATTAATGTACTGCATCCAATTCAAATACTTGAATTTATTTTTGTCCAAAACCAGTTTTTCTCCTTTCATTTCCCATGGATATTCTTTTGTACTGAGACCAGTGAAAGGACCAAATTTTACATTTGCAGGAACAATTCTTAAAGTATATATTCCAATTTGTCCAAGACAATCATGAATTTCTAATATATCATTAGGTATATCTCCTTGTGCTCTATTATCTGCACTATTCAAAGTATACTTGTTCAAAATATTGACAAGCATACCACATTCGATGCAATAGTCTTCATAGTATGCTTCACAATGGTCACAGTCTGTTGGGCACACATACACAGATTTAGAATCACAGCATCTTAATATCACTTGGTAATTTTTTTAAATTAATAGAGAATTACAAAATGTGCATTTAATACTGTTAATTAATTCTTTAATAAATATCAAAAATTGCAATTAACAATAATTATAGTATTTACTTACATAGTAGCCCATTATCGAAAACAATTTTAATATCATCAGCACTAAACCCTCCTTCTATTTTGACATTATTTTTTTGAGTCGCTTCAAATAATGCTAATTCTGAACCTTGTAATTCAGCATTCTCTATACTAGAAGCAGTTTCAGACATATAGTCTTCTTGGCATTCTTCTTCCTTTACACTACATGTACTTTCTGAAATTAGTGCGATATTCATATTAACGTTGTTACCACGATCGGCCATTGTGAGTTATTAATTTGTAAATTGCAAGTAAACTACTTCATATAAAATATAAACTTCTAACATAATAATATGGAGTTCGTTGGCGCCGCGTTTTCCACATTTATAATTTGAAAACTGTCGATAAGGGTTAGACCTACGAGTAGGTTAGACACTTGACTGTGCGCGCTACCTGTAGTTGACGCATACAAATAATCCGTAATTTTCATAGTAGATTTCTATATTTTCAACTGATGTGAAACGGTGTCAAACTGTGTATTTTCTTTTTGTAATTTGACAGATAATCTCATGATAATCTCAACGATCCATCCTCTTTCTGAATTGTTTATTTCATTAAATTTCTTTGATTTTTTTCCGTTTACTTTGTGGTTTCGTACGAATTTGTACGATGTAATTTCCGTAGATACTATTATCTATATCATTTTGTTTCAGGTGAAATTTCGTGTGTATAGTTTTGATATTGGACACTTTTGTGGTACACAATTTTTCCTTGTTAAAAATGAGACCTTGTTGTGTCCCAAATTGTGATGATAAGTCTGGTCCTAGGTAAATATAAACTGACATTACTGTTTCAATACCGTCAGTTCCCGAAAATGCAAGATTAGATGCAATGAAAAATACTGCATTGCTGCAAGATTTTGCAACTCCATATGTTGCTGGCGTTATAGCCAAAAATTGTTTTAATAAATTATCTTGCACTTCTTGTGAAAGTCTGATTACGATGACAGGAGATGTGCTTGATAATATGTTTATTAAAGAAAAAGAGTATGAAGGGTGTGTCTTAATACATCCTTCAACTACTTTTTCTACATTTGTAAAAAATACAACGTACCATATACTGCAAATACTGCCCCCAATAATATCTATATATGGTTTAAAAGTTAAAATTTGTAACGAAATGAAGGCAGATATGGCTTTTAATATTGTATGTGATGAGCATAGACAGCACATTTATGTTTTGCTCAGAATTATAATAAATATTGTGATTTTTAGCTATTTAAAAAAGATCAATAAAACATTGAGAGGTCGTGACACAAAAAATATTAATTTCGATTCAATTGTTAAATCCGCGCACGAGTTGTATTTAAAATCACGCAAAAGATAATATTTTTTTACATTATTTTGTTACTGTCATATTTCATTGGCAATTTATAATAAAATAAGTCATGTAGTAACATTATCTTTTAGTTTAGTACGTAGGTATATTTTAGAATATGTATAAAGTTTAATTTGAATTTATATTTAATAAAAGCTTTTTTTTCTTAAAGATTTTTGCTTAAATAGCCCAATCAAAACTAGTAGTCCCACGCTTGAATTTCGTGCCTTGACAGAGGATTTAATTCTAGTTTGATGCGGCAACAGTAGATGGCGCTGTTGTCGTTCAAAAAGTATCTCCTTCTCTCTCGCTCTCATGTTATCAGCGTTGTGGTTGTGCATATTGTGTGTAAAAATGTGATAATACAGTGCCCTCGAAAACTTGCGCCTACAGGTGATGTTGGAGATTTTTAAACGCTCCTTGTAAATAGTTGTCGAAAAAATGGTAGGATATTAGAAGCGGTTATCTTGTTTTTGTTATTATTGTGTGTGAGAAAAAGAAATTTCTATAATTCAAAAAGACAAATTCTTGGTCAAGAAATTGATCAAGTCGATTTGACAAGTGTAATACACGACTTGTCGTCAATTTTAACTTGATCAAGTTCTTGGTCGATAACTTGGTCAAGAAATGGTTTAATACAGCCTTGAAATCAAAATTTGTCATTACCATTATAATTTATGTGTATCATTCTACAGTATTTATCATGACTGCGGAGTATTAATTTGATGCATACCTACAATATTAAATGATGACGCAGGGAGATCATCTTCGCTGAATTAAACTGTAATGCAACTTATTTCAAGCATTTTACGTAGTGGACGACTTGAAATTACATAGGTATCGTTTAAAAAGATAACTGAAACACTGGCGGTTATAACACAAGTTTTAGTGTATGTTAAATGAGAATTTATCTATATTTTGGTATTTCACTTTCATGATATCTTTCTATTAATAGCTACTAGTAAAGAATAGAACAGGAGAGTCTCCTTAATAATATTTGTCCAAATGTGGTAACTCAATATGGCCGCCTCAATGCATAGAATATATATGTTACATGTCAGATGTAGTGTCAGATATATGACAAGTTATTCAATATACTCATTTTATAAACTATGATTGGTCAATATTGCCATAACGACTTGTCTTAAAGTGGTAACTCCGTCTAAATAATACCTATTCCCCCACCAGTTTATTATCTCTCCTGTTCTATTCTTTCCTCGTAGATTAATAGTGATTCAGCGGTACATCATCAATAATATGGACCGAACACGAGCGGCCGATGACACATCGCCCATGGGCGCACTACTGAAATTTTGTATTTCTAATTTTATTTATATAATTGGATAGCAAGTGGGTGATGATCTATAAAATACAAAATACATTACTGTTCATTTTGTAGTTCAAATCGAGTAAACTCTCCGCACTTTACTGGTACGTCCGGTCTATAATCATCAATAACCAACATTTTAGATCTACGCAATTCACTTATTAGCAAATTAAGGTTTACATCTGCGAAAAAAAATATAAACCTGAAAATATAGGTATTTTAAATAATATTTGCTTATATTTAGTCATTAATTGACATTTTATTTATACTATAATTACAATTTTCATGTTATATTACATTAAAAAAACAAATAAATTAGAGAGACTTTGTGTGTTTCATTTATATAATAGCCTAATCTTCTTTCACATATACGACAAATCTGCGAAATAAGATTTAAACATAAAGTTTTTAATAATAAAAGTAAAGCAGCCCTCAATTTACAGTAAATGTCTACTGATCAACATTTTCAGTTATGTCAAATTCATATGTTGCTGTTTGAGGTTATATACCTACTTTTACATAGCCATCTTCCATTTGCAGCAAACATTGGATAATATCACCAAATATCAGTTCATATCCTACATTATGCGTTCCTTTTACATACTTCATTTTGATCCGGAATGGTATTTTCTGTTATTTATTTTATTTGCACATATGAAAAACTATTCATATATAGGCGTATTCGGAAATTAAAACCGGGCATTGCAGTGAAACAAAGTTAGCACAAATGTTTAACAACCCGTTTTGATTTTCATAACTCTGGTAAGTGATTAGGGTAGTGTGGGTTGTTTAACTTCCTCTCCGGACATAACCTACAAAGCGTTAGTGTAAATACAAAAGTGTTATATTGTTTACATACGAAACAAACTTTAAAAAAACTGATAAATTTTATATTGTAGGTACTACATAGTTTTTAATCCAAACTGTTTTCTTTTTTCTCTTTCTTTACTGGCACATAATCTAAGCTATTAATATAGGTTATGTAAATGTTTACGGTACGTAACTATACCTGACCAGAAATGTTTCAAATAACCGGGTAAAATTTGTGAACCTCTCAGATACTGTCCTACCGGATCAGCAAAATAAATGCTACACATTTTCTGAAAACGCTAAATTAGAATATACAGTTCGCTTTTACTACTTTTAATATGATAAGTGTGTTCATGTTTACTTTTCTATAAAAATTCAATTATTTTCATTTTGAAAATCTTCATATCAGACTTTAATTAGATGGGGTTGACCAAAACCTATATCATGAGACTTATGCTAACTTTTTACTTTCTTATAGGTAGTATAAGAAAGTATTGTGATGATGAAAATTTTCGACCTCGAGATTTTTGCAGATGTCTATGTTTTGATGGCCCCTGATACCAAAACAGTGGTTTTTAAACAATGTGTACGTGTATGTGCTTGTCTTTGCTATCAATATCAATCTTTATATTTACAAATATAATCTCCCTCTTGAGATCTGATTAGTTTTTCAGTAAAATCGGCAGACCGGAAGTAATAGTTTTACTTCAGTGAAATATAACAAAAACAAAGTTGTCTCTATGCTGATCTTACTGGAAAGTCGACTGACGAATTTGAAAAAGAGAGGTGATTGAGGAAATAACAAAATTGTTCCAAGATAATGAACTAAAATTAAATGAAGAGATAACTCAGCGTCTCTGTTTTTCTGCAAGAAATGACTAGTCATCCCATGCCATTCGTTATCTGGGGCTCACGATTGACAATAAACTCACCTGGGACGTGCACATATCATAATTAGCTGACTCGCTAACGATAGCTATATATACCTACTATAAGGAGATTGAAGACTATTGCTACCTATGCCGCTTCAAAATCTGCCAATTTTGCGAACTTTCACAGTAGAATAAGCTACGGAATTTTGTTTTGGGGCACATCACCCGCGGCGACAAGAATCTTACTTACAAAAAGCGATTAGAGCTCTATGTAATTTGAAATACACGGATGGTTGTAAGGAAACATTTTAAACAAGAAATAATACTGACCTTGCCTTGCCTATTTATACTCACATGTATAAAATATGTCAGGAAAACCCAAGAAAATTATATATCGAATGGAGGGTATCATAATTACGAAACTTGACACAGAGAAGAGTTATGTAGACCACTGGGGGCCCAAGCTGTATAATAAAATCAAGAACCATCTTAAACAGAGTGACAAGTTTTTAATTAAAAAAAGTGGAGGATATTTTAAGTCATCACAGTTTTTATTCAATAGACAATTTCCTAAAGTGTGACTTAAAACAATAATGACTTTTAAACGCTTAGAAATGTACATTATATACACAATGATTTGTTTGTTTGTTTTATTGTCCTATACAGGTAAATGTGTATTTTTTTATTTATTTGATCAATTTATTGACTTTCATGTAATGTTAATTACAATGAATAAACTATTATTATTATTAAAATATTGGAATTTTGACAATATTTCCTCAATAACAAAGTTTAAACACATTTATAAGGGATTTCAATTCTGTTCAAAAGTGAATTTGATAAATTTTTTTATTAAAACAGTTTTTAAATTCCTGCCGGAAGTTGTTCTTTCACTCTAATCGAAAATCGTTTTTTTTGCGAATATCTCAACAGTTATGCTTTACAGGCAAACACATTAATAGTATAAAACCATTTAAAGCTTGATTTTCTATACTTTTTTTATAAGCAAAATGTCAAAATTCCAACCGAAAATAAAACTTTTACCCTTATCGAATAGGGATTTTTCTCGTAAATTATGCATTTTATAGGGATTTATTAATCTTCGGATGCCCAAGCTGGGGTCAGACCCCAATATATATTTTTCATCAAAATTAAATAAATTTTGACACGATGGTTTTCCTATTTTTACTATTTAATTTTTTTATTATTTAAGATGTTTCTGTGTACTGACAATTATATAAAAACAAAGAAAACGAAAAATATTACGATTTTTTATCGTGGGATCACATTTGGACACGTTTGTTAAAATTTCATCTCGTGTTTGAATAATTACTTTCTGCTTCGCATCCCGTCATTGTCAGCATGTCTCGTAGATATTTGACGCAAGCTGAACTTGAAGAAGTTGCAAATATTGACTCGGATGACTTCGACGGTGGTGATGCATTTAGCAAAGAAAAAGATGTTGTATTTGACGGCAGCAATGAAGAAAAAAAACAATGACGAAGATAAGGACAACGAAATTGAAGCTGTAGAAAATAATAATAATGACTATTGAATCTCGTGATGGTACAAAGTGGTTTACCCAGCCTAAACGTGCAAGTAAGCGACATTCTTTCAACGTAATAAAAATCAAGCCGGGTTTGACGAACGAAAGTAAGAGTATTGAAACTTTGTCAACGCTTTCGATTTGTTTATATCTCCAAATATTATTGACATATTGGTAAGAGAAGTGAACAGAAAAGCTGCCTCATTCTATGAAAACAGTAATAAATATTGGAAAGACGTCGACATTGTTGACATGCGAGCATTTATTGGTCTTCTGCTTCTGGCTTGATGTTGTCGAGGAAGAAGAGAGCCAATTCGAGAGATGTGGGAGTTTGATAATGCAGCTTTTCAAAGGCCAATTTTTCCAGCAACAATGCCAAGAAATAGATTTGACGAAATAATAAGATTTCTAAGGTTCGACTATTTTGAAACCAGAGCAGTACGAAGTAAAGTGAACAAGTTAGTTGCAATTTTAGGAATTTTCGATATTTTCGTAAGAAATTGTAAAGAAAGTTATAATCCAACCCCCAACATGTGTATAGATGAACAATTAGTACCATTTAGAGGGCGGTGTCCTTTCAGAGTTTACATAAAGTCTAAACCAGACAAGTATGGGAATAAAAGTGTGGGCTTTATGTGATGTTGAAAAGTCGTATGCCGTTAACTTACAAGTTTATACGGGAATGAACAATGGGACTCCTGAAAAAGAACAAGGGAACAGACTCGTAAAAGACTTGGTCCATCATTTCGGTCAAGGATGTGGGCTTACCATGGACAACTTTTCCACGTCCTTACAATTAGTCGCGAAGTTTCGAAAGAAATGTTACCAACTAGAAACAAAGAAAAACATTCCAGTATATTTTTGTTCACTGAGAATGTTACCATGACATCTTACGTTCCTAAGAACCGTGTGTAGCTGTGGATACAATGGAAGAGATGGTGAAAGAATATGCGTGTAACAGATCCACTAGACGATGGCCACTTGTACTATTTCTGAACTGTGCAGATATAGCTGCCATCCAATGAATACGTTTTGTATAAACTCAAATTTCCAGACTATGAAAAAGGAAAAAGCTGCACAAGAAGATTGTTTCTAAAACAGCTTGGTCTACTGGTACGTCCTCAAATCCAAAGACGTGCCGAAAAAGGTTTTGTTGGAGTCCATAAAAGCGTACAACTGTCAATCAGCACATAAAATATGGTTCAAATATTAGACAACCAGCAAATGATCAAAAACGAGGAAGATGCAAGTCTTGCTCCCAGATCAGTGACAGAAAGTACTCAGATAAATGCCAATACAGCATCCATTTTTTAAATAAAAAACATGTGGTTATAAAAATGGAAACAACTTCTAAAGAATGTTCAAATAACCTTTAAATATATACTTATGTAATTAGAAATATGTTTTATAAAGTATAATTAAGTTGTTCAAGTTTGAGGTGGGCAAAACGGTTCATTTCTTTGAATCTGCTTAATCGGTTCAGCTCCTCATTGTGAGCCGGGTTCCGGAACCGGTTCATTTGAACCGTGTGGATCCGTAATAGCATACCGTTCCAGGAACGTGTAGGACATGTAATACTCGACGCCGTCGTCGGCTCAAACGAACCGGGATGATAATTTAGGCTGCGCGCACACCAATTATACAACATGTTTGACAAACAATTTATTCGAAGCTATAATGCACTCAAATTTGACAAATTATCAGATTGTTGTACACAAATTAAGCAAAATATATGTAAAACTAAATTATACATTCATTTGGTATTTATAATTATTGAAGAGAATGCCATTCGAACATAACGTAATTAGAACTAGAGCATTTCATAACTTTCATAGCATTATTAAATGGCAGTTATGATTTGATGCAGGTGTAATAAAAATATTTGTAAGAATTTTGTAACTCACAGACAACTAATAAATTAAATAGTTTATTTTATTATCCAAAGCAATATTTTTGAGAACTATATAAAAAACAAATAAGTACTGTTATGCGTCTTTGACCAACATAGAACAGGCAAAAGAATTGAATTTGATAAATACCTAAATGACTCGATAATCAATAGACATCAAGATCCACTAACATGGTGGCATCAAAGAAAAGATGTCTATCCCAGAATTTACGAAATAGTAAAAAAAACGTTTATGTCTCTTGGCAACATCTGTTCCGTGCGAGCGCATTTTTAGTAAATCTGGGAACATTATTACTGACACGAGAATTCGATTAACAACCGCGAAAACATCACAAATTATTTTTTTAATTTGTAAATTATCAATGTAGAATTTAGATTTATACGTAAGCTGTTTAGTTATTTTTACATTTTGATATTCAGTTCAGTATATTCATTTTCTATATTTATACAATATGCTGTTATGTTTAGGGCGCGGACACGAACGGTTGATGACTCACCGCTTGGAATGCTATTGAAATTATTAATAGCCACATATAATGTGGTTAATCCACCTTTTAATTTGAGATTTCGATTTTCAAAATATGTGATTAGTTTAGGCAAATTTCTAAAGTGTTCCTGAAGGAATAACAACTTATTTTTTAAATTTGGGATTTGTGTTAGTTTCTTGCACTCAGAAATACTCACTGATCTGTATAATATAAATTGATGAGCAATGCAATAGGATGCGCGTGGAAGTTTTATGCCAAATTGAATACTTAACTCGAGGCTTACGAGTATGCGCAGTTCCTAGTCTTTTGACATTCGAATGTGAAATCACTAAAGTTCCGAACGCCGATTTCAATAGACGTATCCCAAGCAGCAAAATCACAATTTTAGAGAAGGATGAAAATATATATTTGCTAATGTAGAACAAGTGTTCATATAGTGATTTTGATACTAGGGGTAGTAGCTATTTGTTTATATTTTTGGAGTATTTTTATTAAGCAAAATGCGGAAGACATTGAAAAGGATCAAATTATACAATTCCGACATACCATCACTGACATTGTTATCCCAAAATGTTCTTATTTCTGGTTTTGTTGTCAAACAATTGAAGCGCGTTGTTAAGTGTGTGTCCGTACTAGAAGAAATCTCACAAACATCTGTCGATAATGCTAGTTTTCATCTTTTGAACAGAAACAATCATGGTGCTTTAATACGTCCTTCACAAGATGTCCAAGTACGCGATATTATTGTACAAAACAACAATAAACTTCCTGCAGAGGCAGTGTTTTTTGAGCTATTTGTACGTTCAATTTCTAATACCTTGTTAGTAGAAAATAAGTACTTTGTATCCTTAGATACACATATGTTTGATTCATCTATTTTACATGAAAGTCACGTTTCTCTTTTAATTAAGCATGTTGGGCGATGCACAGAGATGCAAAGAAACAGACTATTACAAAGAACGTGGGGAACTTCTAAGAAAAAAGCTCTCCAAATTAATACTTTTTTTAGAACAAGTAAATATTTCAAATGGATGTACTGTTTTTTTGAGTATTTTTTTTAAATTTCCCTTAATACATAAGTATTTCATTATCTTCAGATGCAGATTTTAATTTTAAAGTTCATGTTCTGTTAAATACTTTTCAAAGTTTTTAGGCATTTCAAATTAGCGCCTTTATTTTATGTTATTGCGCATGTGCGTCAGCCCCGTGCGCAGTTCATATTTGATCACAATTTGTAACACGCTATTGCTCATCCATTTATATTATACAGCTCAGTGAAAATACTTCGAGCATCGTCATTTAAACACGTAACGAAATTTTGTAAACTATCGAAATTCTCTGCATAACTCGTATTTCTGTGTATGTTTTAGCAAAGCTAAGTGACGAACGTGCGATATTTTGACATTCTGTAACGGTATTTTACAGACTTTGTAATAAATTTCGGAATCACTGACAATTCATTTTCATATTAGTAAAAGGAACATAAACAACGTTCTAGATCTAAAGAAATCATAACTAAAAATGTACGCGTATGTTATTGAAACTAAACGAAATCCAGTGCACCCTTACGTCTAGATAATTTGGAGAAGTCGATTCAATAAACCGGTATTAAACAGACTATTACAAAAATTACGAAATACGTAATTAACAGTCAAAACAATGAAAAAGCGAAACTAACGTAAGTATGAATGAAAATTTTATTTCTCTTGCGAAATATAAGGAAAATATATTAAATTTTAAAAACCCCTCACGCTCCTATCTACGCCCATGAAAAAAGGACTTTACTCATAAATTCCTTATTTTATGGTTATTTTTTGCTCTCATTCTCGGGTGTAAACAGATGTTGCAGTGCACCATATGAATTAGTGCTATTCAGTAAGCGTGTGTTGTTCACATTATTTCTTTGCTCCATTGTAACTTGGTCGTAGTTTAAACCGGTCATGATCGCGCCCTAGTTTTAATTTACATTTTTACGTGTAACATAGAAGTAACTTAAAGTTGTAAAATTGTTTTAGTATCTTTTTAAAGTTAAATATATGCCGTTGAAACATACCAAGTTTGATTTGCCTAGAACAATTGTTTAAAAAGTTACAGGTTTTGAAAAAAGTGTTCCCCCAATTTTTTTGATCAGTGTACCTAGCAAATTATGCGTTTTGTATAGATTTATCAACAGTACAAAATTATTTAGAGCTAGATTTGCAATATTTTCTGTATACACGAAATTTAAAAATTTGCACTGGAAGTAACATTTTTACTCCTGTCGAGTAGCAATTTTTTGTAAATATCTCGCAAAGTATGCACTCTGTAGAGATTTATTAAGAAAATAAAAGCTCTCAGAATAGAATTTTGAGTTTTTTGTATAAAAGAACTCAAAATTCGGACCTGGAGGAACACATTTAAAAAAAAGTATGATAAAAGTTAATTTAGGACAATTTTTGTATAAATTGAAATCCACATATTTATAAGAAAGTTAAACACTCTTCCTCGTATAATATCGAAAAAGTTAACTTGTCTGCCCGGAAATCGTATCATCCGATGGATTAGTCTGCATGTTTTTCACGAGAGCCTTCAAATTGCTCTTATCATCCGTTTTGTACACGCACGATTCACGCTTATAATTGGAACCTTGCAGGTGGTGTTTCGTCTTCACGTGATATTCCAAATTGGCCTTGTGGTTCGTTTTATAATCGCACCTGTCGCATTTATGGTCGAATTTCTTGAGGTGTTTCGTCTTCAGATGGATCGTCAAATTCGCCTTGTTATTCGTCCTGTACTCGCAGAATTCGCAGTTGTGATTGAATTCCTTCAGGTGTTTCGTCCGCACGTGCTTCTCCAAGCTCGACTTGAGGTTAGTTTTGTAATCGCACACCTCACATCCGTGCTCAAATTCTTTCAAATGTTTCGTCTTCACGTGTTCTATTAGACGCGATTTCTGATTCGTATTGTACACGCACGATTCACAATTGTATTTGTATTCGCGAAGGTGATCCGTCCTCATGTGACTTTCTAAATGTGACTTGCTGTTCGTCCTCAACTCGCACAACTTACACTTATAACCGCACTCTTCCAGATGTTTAGTTCTCACGTGCGCCGTCAGGTAGGACTTGTCGTACGTTCTGTAGTCGCAGGATTCGCACTCGTAATTGAATTCCTTCAGGTGTTTCGATTTTATATGTTTCTCCAGGTGCGATTTGCTGTTAGTTTTGAACTCGCAGCTGCCGCACGCGTAATTAAACTCTTTCAGGTGTCTCGTCTTTGTGTGAGCGGTTAAATTCGCCTTGTTGTTCGTCTTGTACTCACAGGAATCGCACTTGTGCCTGAACTCCTTCAGGTGTTTCGTCCGTATATGTTTTTCTAAATCCGATTTGACGTTCGTCTTGAATTTGTACGCCTCGCAAGTGTAACTGAATTCCTTGAGGTGTCTCGTCTTCGTGTGTACGTCCAAGTTCGCTTTTTTATTAGTTTTAAATCCGCACTGCGTACACTTATGGTCGAATTCTTTGAGGTGTTTCGTCTTTATATGGCTCTGCAAGTGTCTCCTGATGTTAGTTTCGTACTCGCACGACTCGCACTTGTAATCGAACTCTTTAAGATGTTCCGTCCGGACGTGCCTCTTCAATAGATACTTGTGATTGGTCTTGAAAGTGCACAATTCGCAGGCATAATTGAACTCCTTAAGGTGTATGCTTCTTATGTGAATTTGTAAATTCAAATTCTTGTTGGTTTTGTATTCGCAAGACTCACATTTGTGATTAAATTCTTTCAAATGTTTCGATTTCACGTGATTCTCGAAATTCGCCTTGTAGTAAGTTTTAAACTCGCATACCTCACACTTATAATCGAATTCCTTAACGTGTTTCGTTTTTATATGTTTCCCTAAGTGCGCCCTGTGGTTGGTTTTGAATTCGCATTGCTCACAGCTGTAATTGAATTCCTTCAGGTGTTTCGTTTTCAAGTGACTCTTCAAATAATACATGTCTTTCGTTTGGAAATTGCATCTGGAGCATTTGAACAGTTTGTGAGGATGGAGCTGGTGTTTGGAATGTTTCGCTTTAACTTGTACCTCTTCCGGCTGATCATTTGTACAAGATGTTCGATCTTGGTCCGGTTCGACATCGATGTGTATTCTTCCGATGTGCACCTTGAGTGATCCCGTGGTTCTAAATCGTCTGTTGCAAATGCCGCATCTATATGTTTTCACTTCCAAACGTTGGTTTGCGTGTCTATTCACAGCGATCTTGAATTTGGCTTTCTGGTTGTTGCGAGAGAGTTTGTGCAATCGCGATCTTTGTTTTTTGCGTCTTTCAATTGCAAATTCCCGAATGTCGAGTGCTTTGCTGTTTCTGAAAATAAATAAATCGATCAGAATCACACTTACTTACAGTGCAAAAAAAAGTAGACAAGAGATATCGCACTTTATAAACCTGGCTTTATTTACTTGTCATTAGTGTCAAGTCATTATTCTATGAAATATCAAATAATTATCAAAACATCGACTACCTGATTAATACGAATCAAAATACTAATTAAAATACATCATGACATATCAGGTTATAGAGCCGTTTTTGTTTAAAACTTCTTGCAAACTATTGTTGCGTTTTCGGGTTCGCAATAAACAACTCGTGCAATTTATTTATTTAAAACAGTCTGTATATTCACACATGTAAAATTAATTACAATATAAAAATACAAAACTAATGTATCGCACTAAAAATTATTATGATTTAAATTAACACATGTATTTATTTCTATTACAAATATTTATGTCCGTATTTTATGTAACACCGTACCGTATTTATATCACTTCTATTTATATAACACCGCACCACTATATTTATTTTGTACTACTTATATTTATGTTTACTCTTCGACTACCACTCAAGGAACTATTTATTTATGTTTATTTATTTATCTGCGCTATAAAAACTGGACCGCTCACTGTATTTATTTCTACCGTACGAATCTCTTATTCCGGAATCTATTTCTTATATTTATCTTTACTTTGGTCTGTTCCGCGCGACGACTACTTAAGGAATTAGTCATCCCCGGGACGTATCGCCATATATATATCTGCATGAAAAGTTCTCGAAATGTACCAGATAAGTTCTGTAATATACCAGAGGAAATCTGGACTCTTCCTTGCTTACGCCGTACATCTGTGAGATGATATATCTACGACTTGTTTACATCTCGTTTTTGTCGTCGCCCGGTCTGCCTCTTTTTTGTGGGACATATTTCGTTACACTATTTTGAATAGAGTTATAAAGGTTGGACAATTGGTTTGATTTTCACTCTCTCATGCTGTGTGATCTATTTCTACCAGTTCGATTTAATTTCTTTGATCATCAACCCACACATATTTTCGATAATATTCAAATCAGGACTTCTATAGCAGAAAATCCAACACATTGATATTATTTTCTGTGAACCATGTTTTCACTCTATTCGATGTATGGATGAGACAGATGCAGTGGCGGCTCGTGCGGGAGGGCTCTGGGGCGCCGACCCCCCTGCCAAATTTAAAAAAATGAGAAAAATTGTAATGACAAAAACATATATCCCGATAATCTAGCTTTACGAAATATTTTAAAAAAATAATAGAAAACGAACGGCTATACCCCTTGCTTGCGTTGCGATCAATTTGATTCAACTTGTAACTTCATGGAACGCTGAGAGGGGCTTCATATATTCCGCCCCAGATTCATACGATGGTTGTCATGGTAACCACCGCGCGACATGTAGTGGGAGAATTTGTGATGCACGTGTGATATATTCACTGATCGGCTCTTTTAGACGCGCCCCATAGCATCTCAGTCCGTCCTAGTCTGTTGCAGTCGCACGCTTGCTGTTCCAAAAAAACGTTTCAACAAATAGTGTCATTTTGTGCGATTTTTATTACTTTTATTAGATATTAGGCCTGTATGAGACGATGATAAATTTTAAGGAAAATTTCTATTTAAATTATTACGAAAATTTTCTGCTTTAATTTAGCAAACAATTTTAATATTATCGCATTACTCCTGTATGACACGTATGCATTATTACATATCAAATTTAGCACACGCAAATGCCTAATATATGATGTAGAGACGTAATTTTAGTGTTATCGTAACTGAAAGATTGGTTGCCCTTCGAGAAATTAGTTTTAAATTCTTTGATTCCTTAGGATACACAGTTAACATTTATAGTCATCTTCTCCTGCACCACTTTTTTGAGACTATATTTTCTATGTTTATTTAAGAAATTAGTTCTTAGACCATGAAATTTAGCTTTAATATCTGATATGGACACTCCTGGTTTTATTTTTATCACTATATTTTTAATTGCCTCCATTCCTGTGGCACGAGCATGTTTGTTTACATCTTTAACTGCATATAAACAAGGATATTTTATAGTCCTCTATTAACATAGACACCTGTTCACGTGACCAGGACATCTTTCAATTTATGCAATAAGAACTTAAAAAACTCTGAAACCGCAAATTTATTTCTAAGTTAGTTTGGTTTAGTTAACTTTGTCGTCAATTGCAATTTTATCCCCATTTTAATCTATTGCACAGTTTTTCACGCAGATTTCACACAGGAATTAGAACCAACTCTAAATAATTTAGCCGCTAAACTTCGCATGAAATATTGAAAGCACTTTTCTGTTTTACACGTTCCTAAATTTCAAAAATAAGATTTACATGAAATTTTTTTGTAAAATTTAGCATCGTCTCATAGCCTTATAGTCCAGTCGAATTAAATTAAGTTCTATTCTGGAATATGGTTTTGTCGCCGATTTTTTTATAGGTACATTTGACCCCCACGAACATACCCTGAAAAATGCCAAAAGTTTAAGGTCCGGATTTGGCCGTGAGAAATTGTTAAACAATTGAAAAGTGACATTTTCCGGTTAAACTTTTTTCCTGTAGGTTAAATGTGAAAACTGTCCGTACAAAAGTTGTTGGCCCCATCATTCTCTAAAAAACAAGCCATTGCACGATCGATTATCATTATTTGTTTAGCTGCAAAATGCATAAAACCATGGCAATTTTGATTTTTTATTTTTTGCATTCAATCGATGAATAATCAACGTATGGCTTTGCACCTCATGGTGCAGGCAATAAAAAATGTCCCCCAGAGAACAGTGCAAAGTTCACTCACCTGTGTTGTATAGTTGAGCTACAATAAGCGACAAGCCAAAATTCCTAAATTAGCTGTCCATTCCTTGCATATTGTCGCACATGGTTCAAAAAAATCATGGTTTTAATTCATTGAGAGTACTTTCCGAAAATGGAAAAAAAATATTTTTTTTCCTCAAAAATTGCCATTTTTTTGGAGGTTCGAAATTATTTGTTTATAAACAAATGAAATATCTCCGACAATTGACATATTATCGTAAATATTATGGTAGATTCTGCTTCCTTTCTCTTCAAGGAGTAATTTGAGACTAACTTTATACGAATATCTTGATTAGAACTGGAGATAACAACGTTCTAGTTTTATTACGTTTATTATCGTTCTGGTGGATATTTAAGGAAAAAATATATATCAAATTTCTCTCAATACCCCAAGGAATCGCAGTGATTTTTTTCAGATCTGTAGGAGCACACTATGTAAGTCAAAGAAAGTAATGAAATTCGGCGCGTGCTGGCGGTGGGAAAAATTGCGACCGGGGGGCGTGGTGGGGTAAGCCAGAAGCTCCGCGCGCCGCCCGCACCGAGCTCGAATCGCCGGTTATTTAACAAACATATAACTCCAGGCGGCGCGTAGAGCCTTTGGCTTACCCCACCACGGCCCCCGGTCGCAATTTTTCCCACCGCCAGCGCGCGCCGAACTTCATTACTTTCTTTGACTTACATAGAATGCTCCTACAGATCTGAAAAAATTCACGGCGATTCCTTGAGGTATTGAGAGAAATTTGATATTTTCTTTTTTCTTAAATATCCACCAGAACGATAATAAACGTAATAAAACTAGAACGTTGTTATCTCCAGTTCTAATCAAGATATTCGTATAAAGTTAGTCTCAAATTACTCGTTGAAGAGAAAGGAAGCAGAATCTACCATAATATTTACGATAATGTGTCAACTGTCGGAGATATTTCATTTGTTTATAAGCAAATAATTTCGAACCTCCAAAAAAATGGCAATTTTTGAGAAAAAAAATATTTTTTTTCCATTTTCGGAAAGACCTCTCAATGAATTAAAACCATGATTTTTTTGAACGATGTGCGACAATATGCAAGGAAGGGACAGCTAATTTAGAAATTTTGGCTTGTCGCTTATTTTAGCTCAACTATACAACACAGGTGAGTGAACTTTGCACTGTTCTCTGGGGGACATTTTATATTGCCTGCACCATGAGGTTCAAAGCCATACACTGATTATTCATCGATTGAATGCAAAAAATAAAAAATAAAAATTGCCATGGTTTTATGCATTTTGCAGCTAAACAAATAATGATAATCGATCGTGCAATGGCTTGTTTTTTAGAGAATGATGGGGCGAACAACTTTTGTACGGACAGTTTTCACATTTAACCCACGGGAAAAAAGTTTAACCGGAAAATGTCACTTTTCAATTGTTTAACAATTTCTCACGGCCAAACCCGGACCTTAAACTTTTGGCATTTTTCAGGGTATGTTCGTGGGGGTCAAATGTACCTATAAAAAAATCGGCGACAAAACCATATTCCAGAATAGAACTTACTTGATTTCATGTCTAATTCGACTGGACTATTAGACTAGACTGCAAACGACAATTATGAAAGTGAGCGAAATTAAAAACCTTATATTTAGCGGTTTGAGCTTAAATAAAAAACTTGAAATAAAACAAACTGGTCGTCCAACGCCAGAATTAAATATAGTGCAGGAGCAGCGACAGTGCAAAAATAAAAATGCTTTTGTGCGTAAGTTCGACAAAAACATATACAACAAAATTGTTTGGATTTGTGGTTGCCAGGAAAAAAATTCGTTCTTCTGTTTTGTGTGTTTGCTTTTTGAGGGAGATGATAACTGGACAAAAAATGGGATAAACGACTTAAAGCGCCTTTCTAGAAAAATAAATAAACACGAAAATAGTGCCAAACATAGAAATAATCTAGTCAGTTTTCAATTTTTAGGAAGGACTAATATTGCTACATCCCTAAGTAGGGTTTATGCGGATCAAATCCGTAAGCATAATGAGACTGTGACCAAAAATCGACAGGTACTTTCCAAAATAATAGACATATTAAAACTGTGCGGAACGTGTAATCTTGCCCTTCGCGGTCACGACGAGACAAAAGACTGTACAAATAGAGGGGTATTTTTAGAATTGGTTGATTTTTTAGCAAACGCTGATAGTGCCTTTAATAGCCATATTCAAGAAGCGACAGTGTTCAAAGGCACATCAAAATCTATTCAGAATGAAATTTTACAATGTATGTTGGAGGTTTGTCGTGAACATATTCTCGGAGAGATTCAAGAATCTGCGTATCTTGCACTTATGGCTGACGACACCACAGATGTATCAACTCAAACTCTAACTGTAGTTGTATTACGTTATGAGCTAAATGGAAAAATATTTGAGAGGTTTTGGGGGTTTGCGAATCCGAAAAGCCAAGATGCAGAAGGACTGTCTCAATGCATTTTAGAACAGATTTCACCGATTTTACCAGATTGCCCCGACAAACTGATTTGTCGAACATATGACGGAGCTGCTGTTATGCGTGGTCATTTAGGTGGTGTGAACGTGAAAATTCGGGAACAGTACAAAAATGCACATTTTGTATATTGCTACGCTCATCAACTTAATAAAATACTTGAAGGGGCAGCCTCAAGCATCACTAGTGTACGAATATTTTTTACAAATTTAAATGGCATATCAAC